>VZSE01012287.1:705411-1303455 GCA_013398275.1 Promerops cafer
TTTTTTTTTTTTTTTTTTTTTTTTTTTTTTAGCTGAACTTCAGTTTTTACTCTCTTTTTCTTTTTTTTTGGTGTTTTAGGCATTGGCTGTTCTGGGTAACTTTATGATTTGGATTATGTGAAAAAGGCTAATAGGGGAATAGCAGCCACTTTTCCTCTTGTAAGAATAACTGGAGTACTTACAATGGCTAAACACATTATATTATATATTATTATATTAAGGGCTAATTGTGATTGGCAGTGCTAGCCATTAAGAAGGTGTTAAATGTTACAGATTCCTGTTAACTTCAGTGGGAATAGTATTTAAGCCTTTGAATTGCACTGGATGCGGAAATCTATGGTGTTTATGATCAGGAAGGTGCATCATGTGTTGTCCTTTTTACTGTTGAAGGTGGGAATTTCTTGCTGAAGGATGTATCCTGTTCTCAAGGGCATCCAGTGTTGTGTTTTTTCTCACTTGTTCAAGATTCAATAGTCATTTTAACCGTGTGTTTGTAATGTATTTGTCTACTTGGCTGTTGCATATATTTTCCTGTGCTTTTTCACACTTCTCCATATTCTTAAACATTATCTTTTATGCCTAGCTTGCTCTCATTCTTATTACAATTTATTGTCTTTGTCAATATTATTACAAGTAATATATAATCCAGGTCTCTCTTCTTGCTCTTGGCAGTTAAAACCCAAAGGAAAGTGACACCCCATTAAAAAAACCCAATAAGACATATGATAAACTCACTTGACAAGTCACCACCTCTAAAAAAATATATTCCTTCTAATGTAATCTCTTGTCCTTTATTATTCCCCATCATGCCTGCTGTGATTATTTCTTGTTATTATGACTTTCAAAGCCTCCAGCTTCTGTCTACATGAAAATAGGGATTTTTCAAAGGCACAAATGGTGGATGCATGCACGCTTCCTATAGAGAAGGTTGATTTCTGCTCCTTATGGATACAAACAGCATGAGTATGTCCTCATTGTCATGACTGATTTTGCTGGTTTGACACACTAAACTTGGAAACGATCTCTATAGGAGAGAATGGCCCCCCAAGTCTTTGATCAATATCCTTTGTTAAAGGCAGTTTGTTACAATTGTTTCCCTAGAAATATGTGCTGTTTTGTTTATGTAGGTGGTGTGGTTTAACCCCAGCCAGCAACTAAGCACCACACAGCCACTCTCTTCCTCCCAGTGGGATGGGGGAGAGAACTTGAAGGATAAAAGTGAGAAAAGTAGCGGTTGAGATAGAGACAGTTTAATAGGGCAAAAGCCACGTGCACGAGCAAAGCAAAACAAGGAATTCATTCACTGCTTACCATGGGCAGGCAGGTGTTCAGCCATCCCCAGAAGAGCAGGGCTTCATCACATATAACCCTTACCTAGGAAGCCAAACACCATCACTCCAAACATCCCCCCTTTCTTGTACTTCCCCAGATTTATACGCTGAGCACGATGCCATTTGGTCTGGAATATCCCTTTGGTCAGCTGGGATCACCTGTCCCAGCTGTGTCCCCTCACAACTACTTGTGCATCCACAGCCTCCTCGCTGGAGGGGTGGGGTGAGGAGCAGAAAAGGCCTTAGCTTGGTGTAAACCCTACTCAGCAATAACAAAAATAACTCGGTGTTATCAAGACTGTTTTCAGAACAAGTCTGAAACATAGCCATGTACAAGGTACTATGAAAAAAATTAACTTGATCACAGTGCAAAGCAGCACATTAGGTCCTACTGGCAACAGCAGTGTGAGGATAAGAATGCAATGTCTACAACTCTGTTTGTATGAGATACTACTGTTGTATCTCAGTTTTATTTGTAAGTCAGGGGAAGTACTACTCTCATCTGTTCATTCTTTTCTCCAATGTTGAAACTTCGTCTCGGACTGCATTCACGTGAATCAGAAATCATGTGTAGTAATGACTTTATGCTGATTTCTTAAATATATTACTTTTTTACCATAATAGTTAAAGTAGGCATGCTGGTTTTGACATAATAACACCTGACAGTGCAGTTATTAGCAGCACTTACAAACTAATTAAGTGGTTATAGTCTAGAGGCAAAATTATGGGTCATTCCAATTTTAATATATGTCATTTTTGTGTCTGTTCACAGGTGATCTCTTAAAAAGGGAATTGTTGTGTTTTTATCCATGTCCAGTACTTCTTATGAAGCATGGAAAATGCAATTCTAGATTATTGTGAATTTCTATCCAATTCTGACTGAATGAAGAATGGACAAAACCTTCCCTGTGTAAAATTACCTTTTAATATCCTAACGTGAGTTGCCAAATGCTAGCAAAGTCATTTCTGGATAACTCAGTATCTGTTGTCAAAATCCAACCGTGAAAGTTGGACCTTTGAAAGGCAAACTTACTGTGCTTTTGGAATGGTGTGGATTATAGGAGAGAAGAAATAATAGGTACTGCAGAATCTGCTATGGTAAGAGTTTTCATAGCTGATATGATAATTGTGTTTCTATAGCAGGATATTGCTGCTTTGTTGATATTCTTAGCTCACTAAAGGGCATTTAGTTCATAGTGATGGGCAGTTACTCTATGAATTGTCCCACTGACTGCATTAATATTACACCTTTAGGTAATTGTTCACCAGCAGGATTAAGATAGTCACAAACTTGTTGAGTTTGAAAAGTCTTTGCCAGGGCCTGAACCTGCCATTATGAAAACACTAATTTTAGCTCTTGCTTATATTGCCTTAAAGAATTTAACCTACTGTTCATAGACTTTATTTTACTTTCCTAGCTTTAACAACCTTTGGGGTCTGCTCTTTGACTGCAACAAGATTGTGGTTGTATGTGGGAAGAACCTATGGATAGTGGAACAAACCATCTAATGTCCATTTTAAAGAATACCCCTTACTTGGACAGTATTCAGTATTAAGACGTCCTTCCTATCTCCCATGTGGCAGATATCATCTGCTGATTATATATATGGCACTGTCAGTCAACTAATTAAGTGTATTTCCTCCAACTTCTCAGGTAGCCTGAGGTAGCCATAAGCCAGTAATTGGTGAAGATGGTGCTGACAACATAAAATATTTAGAAAAATATTTTAGTGTTCACATAAGTAGCAAAGCTTCAAAATTTGAGACTTTCAATGGTGTTATATTAATTCAATTTAGACAAAGAGCTCCACATTCATTCACACTAATTGGATACTCTTCAAAGTCTTAATTATAATTTTGAAATTGCTTTTGTATCCTGGATAGATACTGAAATGCTAGTATCTTCACAGCCATATGCTTTGTAGCCGGGGTAGTGTTTCCTGATATTGAAAATTTAAAATACAGGGCAGTACTTCTCACAGATGTGAAAAAAGGCAGAAGGAAAAAAAACCAGTTCAGCATAGTCTTATTATGGTAATATCTGGTAATTGCTAGTGTGATAGGATCTTGCTGTACTTTGGCAGCAGGATTGTCACACACCCTTTGAGTGTTTAGAGAGGTCATAAGAATGAGGCAAAAATTTTGATTGGGGGCCATAACTTGTCTTCTGCAGTTCCAATCATGGGGAATTAACTGAAAAGAAAAACCTAACCAAACTCCCCCAAACAATAACCACAGCAATAGTGACAACAATGATAATAGCAATTACAATAACAACAATAATAGAATATAAACCGTGTATATGTGTATTTGTGGGGGGAGGAGGAAGAACTGCATCATAAACTGTGGACTGTGAATCCACAGTATCTGAGGATCATCTTGCCTGTGTGCTAAGCATCTGAAGCAAGATTGGACATCTTTGTGTTTGAAGGAATAACTTCCTACTGTCTGAGCTAAAGTTTTTGTTTCTTGTAGTCATGCTTCTAGCAGCTTAGGGCTGAATGTATCTGAGATATAGCTGGACAAGAGGACTTTGAGGTTGTACTATTGCCTTATGAGAGGAAAGTAGAGGAAATTATAATCATTTTAGGCCCTCTATGCTTTCCTGATAAATCTGGCTATAGGTCCCTCCATAACTGATATGTAGTTTTGCACGCAACAAAAGAGCAGAGGGCACACCAGTGAATAGTTAAAGGTAGTGTAAATAAAATACTTGTGCATGACTTTGTGTTTCGATGCTTTTGGATCTTAGCACTCTGAATATGAATGTTTCAATGGGCACTGTATGATCTGCAGTTGACCTGCCCTCTAGGTGTAGTTTACAGATTACCTGGTAACTGCTCAGAAGACTGATCTCTTTCTTTAATAAGCCATTAGAATGATTTTTCACACAAATTTTGAGCTAATTCTGTTCTTTGGTTCTTGGAAATAGTCTGATTTCCTTGCTAATATGTCATGGTTAAGCTTTACACTTTGATAACAGATGAACTTTATGAAGTAGCTGGCAGATTGCACTGGAGTTGTGCAGCAAATACACTGTAGTTTGTGATTTTTGAATCCTGCAGCTGTTCATTCATTTAACTGTCAGGTTTACCATAAGACCAATTGTGAACTGGTTGTGTTTATAGAAATTGCACAATGCTATAGCAAAATAAGGTTTCAAAATTTTAGCTGGTGGCATTCTCAGAGTTTCCTTCTGGTTGCCTCCAGAAGTCCTCCCTGGTTAATATACAGATATATGCAGTTCAGATGAGACATGATGGTTGTGGGCCATTCAATTTTAAGGCATCTGTGATTTTTTCAAAAAAGAATAGACAGCAGGCCATCTGAAGGGGAAGAGGTAATCCAACAGATCCAGGCTGTTCCTTTTAGGCCTTTGTCAGAGCCAGTTAGATCTTAATTGATGTATTTGTACTGCTTAGCAATTTACTTAGCAGGTCTGTTATCCTGAGTCTTCAAAAGTCTTCAAAAATTTCCAATGATAATTAAGAAAAACTAGATCTGAGTGTATAGAATTCCTACACACAAAAACCAGAAAAGTTGATGCTCTAATATTGCTTTTGGCGCCATATTGTAATACTTCTATTCTAATACAAATGGTCATACTGTACTGGCCATCTAATTCTAATAATAAGAATTCTAATTCTTTTATTTCCCAGTGAGTATTACCTTACTCAAAAATTGTGGTATTTGGAGGTAGAGTAAGCAAGCTCCTGAGATTAGTGAAAGTGATGAACTCTGGCAGAAAATGTATTTAAGTTCTAAGAAATTCAGCTGTTTCATTAACTATTTTTAGCTACTTTGTGACCTGTCTTAATTAAAACATGCATATGTATTAACCATACTTTGCAAGCTGGGATATTATTTGGCTGTTTAAATATAAATGCATCTGGTCCCCTTCAGTGTCCAATGAAAGTTACAGAACAGGAAGACCTGCAGGAACCGGCTTTGCTGCAAACTAGCAAAGAATAAGGTAAAAAGAATGCTTTCTCCCTAGGACTGTTCTAATGTAAGTCCAGTTGCTTTTGCAGAGGTTGCATATTATCATACTCTGCCTACTGCCTGTCTTTCTCCCTAGGACTGTTCTAATGTAAGTCCAGTTGCTTTTGCAGAGGTTGCATATTATCATACTCTGCCTACTGCCTGTCTTTCTCCCTAGGACTGTTCTAATGTAAGTCCAGTTGCTTTTGCAGAGGTTGCATATTATCATACTCTGCCTACTGCCTGGTGTTCTTGTCTGGTTTTCGTGGGACCATTCTCCTAAGGGCTGTCAGGTGAGCAGAAGGCTGGGGATACAGTAGTGAATATTGGCTTGTGATTCCTGAGTAGGCAGGGGGAAGAGGAAGAAGGAAGGCAGCATGCAACGTGCACTAACAGATGTAGCTCATCACAGGAGATTTTGCTGTAAGGTGGCAAAAGCTTATGCAAATAATGGAAATACTGAGTGGAAAAAAAGCCCACTTACTTTGAAGCTCTCTTGACAGACTTTTCAATAGTCACAGTTTTTCCATAAATTATTGCATACTTTCAGAAGTACATAAAATGACAGAGGGGTTTTTGGCTGCTTTTTTCTCTTGTGCTTCCAAATATTTCCTTGGAGAGTCTATGTTGACTTTCTGCTGAGTTCACATCAGCATTTTTGCTAATTGTTCCTGATGCTTCTCCATATTGTGAACTTTTTAATGGAAAAGTAGCAGCAGATTGCTGTCCCTAGAGATGAACAAAAATGTCTGTTGATGTGATCTAAAAAAGGGATGAAAATAGTACTTCAAATGAATGTTTCCATTGCAGTGCATACAGAATGAATGGTTAAATGACATCAAACAACTTAATAATTGAATGAGAAGTCACATTTCTTTCAGCTTCTCCTCTTAACTTGCCTGGATTTTTGCTAAAGCTGGGTTACTGCTATGGAGAATCTGCTTTTGCAGGGATGCTGACAAATGAACTCTGTTTTGCCCAGGTTAGGTCAGTGACAAGCTGTGACTCATAAAACTTGGTTTGGCTGGCTTCTCCTATCAATCGGTGCTCAGCTGTTTTATCTGCGACAACAGTCTGTCATGAGGGCTGCCATTTTTCTTTGGCAGGTTCACCTCCTTGTCACATGTTGTCTATCAGGCATAATGGTGTACCAGGCATAATGCTGGACACCATTAATCTACAAAAAGTAATAATTGTCTCTTCAGAAGGGAAAAAAAATTAGGGTTGGAATTGTTCAAAGGTCTGAAAGAGGCTAACTGAGTAGTTTCTACAGAACTGCTAAAAGTTTCTACCTGTTAACATTCTGGTATTGATTCATAAAGCAGACATTTTGTGTATTTGGAGAACATCAGGTTGTATACACTTTCGTAAATCAGCCAAGCATCTAGAACTGAACAGGCAACTGTTTCACTTCAGCTGAAAGCTGAAGGGGATGGAAGTGACCTTTTCATTTAGAGGACAAAAAAAGCAAAACTAAAGGACAAGTGGAATACTTGTGACTTTTTTTTTGCTAATATACATCTAGATATCATGGCCTCTAGAATTCAGGCTTCTGTGTGAAAATCTGTGAAGATTGCTAACTAAGTTTGAAATAGATGTGGGATTTTGGACTCCCCCCACCTCTGCCTTATTTGTTAATGTTTTGACCTGTAGTCTAACAGCGCTAGGTGGAATTTTTGGGTCATATTCCACAATGCTTATTTATCAAGAAGCTCCTGATTTGGGGTTTTGGTGCCTTTTCTGCAGGCTGCCAAGTGCCTTATTGAATCTAATCCTCCAGTACATGCTCCACCTGTGGCATGTGCCACAGCTTTGGGGAACAGCCATTGTATAGTATATGCAACTGTGCAGACAGACCCCCCGGCTGGATACAAAGCAAATTGCCCTGACCCAGGGCAGGTAATATAGAGCACTATTATGCTCTCACTTCACTTTCACTGGGCAGTTATTTTGAAGTGATTTTCCATCTCAGCCTGCTGGGTAGAACTGTTAGTGCAGCTTTCCTCCTGAACTTACTTTGTGGGTAAATAAATAATTTTTCACTACAGTCATGCTAAACCTCTCATGACCCCAAATGATGCAGCCAGTTATTGCTCACATAGGCCACTGTCTTATATATATGCTTGGGGTGTCTTGGAGAGCAACACTTGCATGTATTTTTCATTTCTCCAGGCATCTTCCTATGATAGGATGAGTCATACTATTGTCCTCTGCTGTGCCAATTTGCCAGTTATTATGCCACAAGAAAAATTTTTCATCATGATGTTGTCATCTTTCATTTTTATGCTGATGCTACAGTTATGAGTGTCTTTGAAACATGACCTCTTTGGGTCTTTTTTTTTGTCTGTCAGGCATTAAATCATTAATGTTTCAAAATCAGATGTGTCTGAATGCAAAAGTGAAGTTGCTAGTTGACTGGTTTCTTAAATTTGTTGAGAAATATTAGTCCTATTTTTCTAACCTTCGATGACCGCTAGTTCTACTTCAAACAGGTGTTTAGTGATTATGTTTGGTTGAGGGTTGTTTCTTGTATATATAAGGAAGTGCCTTTTATCATTGAGATCTTGCTAGATTGTAGGCATTTCTTTCTATTATGAAAAGACCCCTGACATGTTGTGCTTTAGCTCATAGGAATTCTTTATTGGTTGTTTTTCCAAAATCTTGAATATTCTGGCTGCAAAAAAGTTCCCTAATCTTTGTTGTTCTCCAAATCATGCCATACATCAGTGCAGTAATTTTCCATAATTAATAATGATTGCCTAACTAAGCCTAGATTGATTTTTATTTTTAAGTCCTTTTTTAAATGCAGGGCCTTTAAAAAACTTACCCAAATCGTATTTATAGTTGACTTGCTCGTGATTAATAGAGTTTTGCTCTTTTTAAAACTGTAAGTATAAAAGTGGCTGCTTTATTCCATGATGATATTCACATGTTTTATTAAAATTCTGCTTTCTCCATTTACAAAAATCATTTATTTAGACTGGTTATTTGCAGAAGACAAGCAAGAAGTAGAAGGGTGCTCTCTACCTTTGAATAACCAGAAATACGTATCAGTAGGAATACTACTGCAATCAGACATTCATGTCCTGTGAGCTCAATGAGAAGCTCTTGGTTTTTTTAATAAAATAAAATGCAGCATTTCTGCCTCTTTTTATTCTAGTTCTCACCCATTTTTGTCCCTTTCTGTTCCCTCCAAACCCTCAAATTTCCTTGTACCCCAGTAACTACTTTATCTCTTGCATGTCTTTGTTCCTACCAACCAAGTTATTTTCCTTACTTGACTCCTAGTGTACATCCGTTTGATTACAGTCTCTTAGTTTCTTTTTACTCTGTAAGATTTCTTCCTTCCTTCCCTGCCTCCCTCCCTTTTCTTCCCTCTGGCTGGTCCTCGTACTCTTGGCATTTGCTCCCTAGGGCATAGTTTTTATCTTTGTGTAGGTATACACAGAATCTGTAAAGCTGACTTCAAGACAACTTTGCTTCAGTAGTGAGCAATATGGAACTAAACCCAGATGTGATAATGACAAAATTCAAAATTTGGTTTTGGCAGATGCCTGAGAACATGAACTCATGGCTTCAATTTGTGAGACAAATGCTCTCGGTGTGGCTTCCCGCTAGCAGAAGCTTCCGTGTTCCTTCTGTGACATGTTATAGCTGACTACAGAGCAGTTTTCAAGTGAGGCCTGACAGTCTTTCATTCTGGCCAACCAGTGCAAGGTGGTAGTCTTTAAATGGTAAACACAAAATATGGAATCCTGATGGTGTTGAAATGAATGACAGGAACATCTACTGGCTTTGTCAGATGACTTTCTAGGGATTGTTGTTGCTTCTGACTTCAGGGAATTCCAAACTGGATTCTGGCATAAAGAGAAAACACTTGTATACATTGCATGCCTTTCAGACCTCTGAAAAGCCAGCGCTTACTGATGTTCTTTTAATTACTGGATGATGTTGTACAGGAGTGTGAATCTGAGGTACTGTAGCCCTGGTGGGAAAGATGCTCAGCCAGCTGAAACTGATTTGTGTTGCACTTTGAAAAGGCAGCATCGGAGCCAGCCTGGCTGTTGTTAAATTGCTTTCTAAAGCTGCTATTGTAAGTAGCTGGCTGTTCAGCTACAGAAGAATCTGTCTGTAACCAGGGATTCACTTTTATTTTCCTGAAACGGATTCATACAAACCTTTATGATTTCCCTAGAGAAATACTTTATGTTCATATTGTTCATTCCAGGTGCATGGCGGCAGCAGTACACCTTACTTCCTCACAACAATTTACTCTACATGTCAGCATTGGCTTTGCTGCTGTGACTGAGATAATTTGTTCTGTCTCATGAAAGGAAAGTTAGAATCAAGGATGATGAGAGAATCTCATATTTCACTATGACAGAAACCCATAGGGAGAAGTTAATATTATACAAGACTGTCTAATTCTGTTTTTTAAAAAAAATCCGTATCTATTGTAATTTCCCCCCCACAACAGCATCTGTGAGGTATCTTACAGAAACTGTGTGATTCTCACAGGGAAGAAGAGGAAGGGATGGATTGCTTCTTTTTCTTACTGGCTTTTGTGATTCTCACTATCTTTTGGAATAATAATGGTGATGTGACAAACCACTGAGCTTTGAAAAGAGACAGCTATGCTTCTGTATACAACATGGTGACAACTTTGAAGGAAAACATTTACCTCATGTTCAATGGTACATTATGGACAATCAATTTCTTGTCACTTTTCTTGCCTGGTTAATAGTGGGGTTTTGACACTTGGGGTCAAACTGCATAACTGAGGAAATATCTAAACCTAACAGGATATCTGCTTCAGTGCAGAAACCTGGACAGATAAAAGGGAGGGAAGAAGGAAGATGGAAAAAGAGGAGGGATTTTAACTGTTTCTAGCGTCTTCAAATTTCTTTTATAGCATGATAATAACACCACTAGTAAAGGTTTTGAGAATCAGTATTTCTGTCTTCCAAATAGTTTTTTTTTTTCTCAATGTTTTTATTTTATCCAAATTTGAGGGAGGGATATGCAAGTATGTGCATCTATATACAAAATCCAAATTTTCCTCTGAAAAATAAATGAGGAGGAAACTTGTGCTAGACCCTGGAGCTACCAAGTGGGTCCAATAAGAGCCAGATTACTGCATCACTTTTCAAATTTTGCAGCAGAAACCCAGAAAGGTGGCTCTCAGCATGTGGAACGATGGACACCAAGATTCCATTTTCCTTGGCCACGTGGCAGTCCACCTGGGCTACTGTCCTTGGCTTTTGAAGGTGTGAAGCACTAACATTTAGTCCATCGCTGGTGGGCTGTTGTGACTTCATTTTGAGTCCTGTGGAAGATGACTCAGAATGATGCTGAGCCTTAAACATTGCAGCGAAATGGTTTGGACTCAACAAAGTAGCATCTTCTGATCAGGTTTTAAGCTAATCTGGGTCTTAGCATTTAAGCACTACATTTCATGAAGACTGAATTTTGTGAAAATAATTTATTGCTGCCTTCATTAACCTATGACATATCCATTGAAAGTTCCTGTTCACTTCTGATGTGCAGTGCAAAATGGAGCATAAAACTTTAAATAATTGTGAGCCCTCTAGCGGTCGTCCTGCAGCTGCATGTTCAGAAAATGACAGGACTGAAATGTATCACCTTGTTTATGTATTCCAATATTTGCTGGTCATACCTAGCAAAATGTAGGTGTTTGGATTCCATTGTGTCCTCTAGCTATTTCTATTAATGAACAAAAAAAACTCTACTCCAAAAATCTTGCAGTCTAGATGGAAAAGAAATGTTAGTCAGGTATCTCAGTCCATCAGCAGTCAGCAGCCATAGTTCAATGATTTCTCACAGCCAGCAATAAATTGGCACCACTGCTGAAAGAAGAAGATTCCCGTTTTCCATGATCAGTCTTTTTTTAGTTTTCTGCCATCATCTCTCTTGTGCAGGTACAGTGGGCTGAACAAGGAACTAACAGAAAAAGAGAAAAAAGGCCTAATCTTACTATAATCTTCTCTAATACACATATCCACATAAAGAAAGTACATCAACTGATTAAAAATTAACAGTTTAAAAACTATTCTAAAAGTCTGACAAGTGCTAACTGGACCTTAGTCACTGTTAACTTGCATATATAATACTTACGAGATGTATGCTTGCAGCCATCCTTTTAGGTAGAGATAACAGACTACTCTTCTGGCAAAGAATGATGATGTGATAAAACCTGTAGCAGGACTTTTTTATTTGATCAACTACAAATAGAATACCTTTCTTCCTATAATCCCCCTCCCCCTTTTTTTTTCTGATTCTGTTTTCTTTTCCCCTCAAAGAGTTGCTGCCAGAGGAAAGTGCAAGAAAGCCAGCTGCAGTAGAAAATTTGATTATGCAAATGTAGTTTAGAGTTTGTAGAGAGTTACAGAAGATTAACAGTGTGTGATGTGAGAAATGAATGCAGCTTCTTTTTCAGGATGAATAACTGCAAGCTAATGTAGATATGTGGATGAAACATTCAGATAAAATCAGGAGTTGTGTTCCTCTGCCTTCCTCCTTCTAGTTTGCCTGTTTGTTTTTTGCCACATACACTATAAAACTCCGATCTTCCAAGAATCTGAAGATTGTAGAAGTGTAGAAAAGCACAGATGTCATAGATATTTGATCAAAGAACAGGCTTTATTGTCTTTTATACAGGACCTGGAGGGGATGAAATAGTAACTGCAGGTGACAGGTTCACAGCAAGCAAAAAGTGATACTTCACACAGTACGATGTAAAGCTGTAAAAGCTTATTGTCCCAGGATTTGGGGGATATTAAAGGGTTCAAAAATTCATTAGATATGTTTATGAAAAGAAAATCAATGAAGGTTGTTGCCCGTGGCTCAGAAAGTCTGGAAGCCACAAATCATGTGAATCAAACAAAAATATTCTAGAGAACTACTTTTGTATGCTGCTTCTGTACTTACATTCTCATCTACATCTGCTGTTGACCACTGTCAGAGACAGGATGCTGGATGGACGTGGCTTGGTGTTCTTGCATCTTTGGAAAAAAACAGGTTTTGTCTGTTATATTTCAGTTTTGTGTTTCTTTCAGATCCCTGCCTCCAGATGAGACTCAAACCACAAACACTAGGCTATCCACCAAGGATTTCCTAACATCATTTCCATCATAGCTGAAACCAAAAGGAAGCATAAATTTAGAAGAAAAGTCTTGCTGAATTCTTTCAGACTAAGTTAAAACAACCAGCTTCCTCCCCAGCTCCCTTGCGTTCTGGAAATAACAAACCACTGAATGAAGACAAATATATTTTCACTGGTCCTTAAAGATTTAAGCTTTTCCCTGAGTGAAGATAATGGATCTTCCTTAGACAGGATATCTTTAGGTTTGGGTATTCTGGCAGGCTGCAGGCTCTCTTTGCGTATGTGCAGATTGAACTGTCTGTGTCCTTCTTGCTTTCATTAAAATGTTTTGTGCTAAGCACAGTTCTCCACTTTAGTGTCCTTGGGAAATATTATCTTTATACTTTTGTAAAGAATCAGTATTGCTTTAGGTATCACAGTCGTATTATTTTGTGACAATCTTTGTTCTTCAGACCTCATAGACTTTTACCTTCTCATTTTCCCTTTGATAAAAGACATGGCTTGATTTTGTTATCTGATTTTATAGAAAAGTTGGCAATATTATGTACCAATATGGCAGGAATGCTATTCATGTGAAAGCTTCTGAATCTTCATAAAACAGGTTTATGGTTTTTCATAATAACATTTTTTTCTCAAAATTTGTCAATCAGGTGATAATTGTGAGTTGTAATAAAAGCAAACACGTGATTTTCAAGCAGTCTGATTAAACCCCCTGGCTTTGATAGCTGTTGAGGTTTCATTTTTTGATGTTTGAGATGTACAAACCTCAATATTTGTATGAAGAAGAGATAATTCATAAGTACAGTTCTTTTCTTTAGAGTATAAAGTTGTCATGGTTTAGCTGCAGGCAGTAGCTAAGCCCCATGCAGCCACTCGCTCACTCCCCCACCAGCAGGATCGGAGAGAGAATTGGGAGGGTAGGAGCTACAAAGCTCGTGGGTTGAGATAAAGACAGTTTAATAGGGGAAGCAAATGCATGCAAGCAAAGCAAAACAAGGAATGAATTCACTGTTTCCTGTGGGCAGGCAGGTGTTCAGCCATCCCCAGTAGAGCAGGGCCCCATCATGTATAATGGTGACTTGAGAATACAAAAACCATCACTCCAAACATCCCTCTCTTCTTCCTTCTTCCCCCCACACTTTATACACTAAGCATGATCCCATATGATCCAGAATGTCCCTTTGGTCAGTTGTGGTCACCTGTCCTGGCTGTGTCTCCTCCCAACCTTCCATATACCCCCAACTTCCTTGCCAGTGTGGCAGTACTGAAAGCAGAAAATTCCTTGGCTCTATGAAAGCCCTGCTCAGCAAAAATATCTCTACATTGTCAACCTTGTGTTCAGCACAAATCCAAAACACAGCCCCATACCAGCCACTGTGAAGAAAATCACAGCAGAACCCAGCACAAAGTGTATTTGTGGTTGACTTAATTTCCTGCATAAAGAAGTTGCATGGTTTAAGGAAGACAGTCAATGTAGCACGATAAGCATGTGAACTGTTGACAGGAACATTTTTGATTCCTGGTTATTCACAGCTCAATGGCATAGTCCTGAAGAAATGCTTTAATCTCTCAATGCTTCAGTTCCCATCTGGATTGTAAAGGTTTTGATGATAATCTCCTTAATGATAGGAGATGCCATGCATGCTGTGCATTCAAGCACAGAAAAACGTTTGTTTTCACTGCTTGTGGCAGGTTGCATTTTTTAGTATCTGAACTGCTCTCTCCATCTTAAAATCTGGTAAAGAGGATTCTAAGGAGCAGGCCCAAAATGAAGGAAAAACTGTTCTATCTGCTTTGTTGGAGGTGGAATGTGGAGTAGAGCTGGAGTAGCAATGAAAAATAAATAGGCAGAAGCAACAGCAGAAGCAACAATGGGAAGACTTTGAATGGAGAATGAGAAGCTGTAGTTGAAAGGAGCTGTAAGACTCATGATTCACTGAAGAGGTCTGCTGCTGGAAAATGTTTAGGAGGACGACTACATTAAACAATTAAACAACAACAACAAAAAAGACAACATACAAATAGTTTACTGTTTTGTCCTTACAAGTGTACTACTTGTGCTGCCCCAAGAATGAAAAGCCTGAGACTTTGCAGAACAGGTGTACTTCAGGGATACTTTGCTAAAAAAGTGAGATCTGAATGCTTTTCTCCACCAGCCTAAAACTCTGAAAAAAATCTGTGCTTTAATATCAATACAGTGTAAATTTTTATGAATTCCTTAAGTTGAACTTGGAAAAACCTATTGAAATCCATTAGAAAGAGTTACTGAATTTTGTTAGCTTGTGACCTAATTAAAGTTTTAAAATAAATTTTTCTTTTTCTCTCTCTGTCTCACTAGGAATATGACAATCATGCCAAATAACCCTTTGGCACATGGATTGAGCTGTACTTTTAAAAACTGAGTTGTACTTGCTCTCACTCATATTTTTGGTCTTCAGTCACTCAAATATTATATCTGCCATTTTTGTGGATCAAAAGCTTTCTGTACCCTGAACTTTGTCTCTGTTGATTTTAATTGTTTTATGCTGCATTTTACAGTTTGCACGTTAGAGTACAGATGGTACATATTTACCATGTATATAAAATTATTATTATGCTGCTCACATCACATGCCAGGCCACAGATGTAGTAAAGAAGGAATGCCTTGATCTGCATAGATCTGTTGCATACATTTTCAGTCTCTCATAATATATTTTTTCTCACCCTTTCTTCTGCTCTAGTTTTGTATCATATTTGATAATAACTCACACTGGATATTCCCTTGTCCAGCTGTTTATTAGAACTTCATTAAATATGTATCGCTTTGGCTAGATGCTTCCCTTGCCAAAGCTACCCCATTTCAAGCAAACTGGGGTAGCTCAATTCTACATTCCAGGATGTTTGGACCAGACATATCCTGACAGATGTCATCTTGCAAGTATTGAGTACTTTCAAAAGTAAAAATTCAGGCTTTATATAGTTCTGGAAAAAGCTGTTGTAGTTTATGCACTAACCCAGTGGCTCAGAGGCGCTGTGTGCACATTTAGAAGTTCTAGAAGCTGTTTGTGTTGAAGCTTGTGTTCAGTATGTGTGTTTGCTTCCAGGTGTGTGAAATACTGCTATCATGTACAGGTCTGTTCCTACCTTTCTGTTCAAGGATGCATTGTATTGCTCCAGTTCCTTTCAGCTATGGTCATAATGCACCTTCAGCCTTGAGTGCATGTTACCAGTCATCTTCTCTCATAGTAATAAGCTTACAGGATAGGCACATAGGTCCAGCCAGATGTGGAGAGAGATCAAACTACTGTAAACGCAGCCAGCCAATACCTCATTATTAGTAGTTTACAGTAACTAAATGTATTAAGATGAGAAAACAATAACAAAATGACGTTCAGTCCATGTGTCCTTGTTCATAGAGCTAATTTAATTTATAGATAGTATTTCCAAACAAGTCTCGTTCTAGCTGTCTGTTGTTACACTTCTGCAAATGTTCCGTATCTTATTAGTGCTACATGATAGTATCACCGGAGTTATTAAATTTCTGCTCACCACCAAAGTATAAGCCTTTGAAAAGCCACTGGGCACATAAAGCGTGCACTTCTGCAGTTATTTTATTTGTAGGATTTCTGTTTCACTGTGAAGCTTTACAGTTATTAAAAAGTATATTCAATCTGTTCAGTTGGCTGTCTCTTGAGTTGTTCCTATTTAGTGTTGCAACTTGGTTGAGTTTTAAAGCATTTTTCATTCATGAAGCAGGACCAAAGCATTATGGAGCTAATATGATGTTATGTGCAATAGAGACTCTTAATATGTATTCACATTTTGGAAATACTGTAGCTTGGATACATTCTCATGGCCTAATTTTAAACTGGTTTATGTCACATGCTGTTCCATTGACTTGGCAGAATTCAGTTCACTAAAAGCAATTATATATGTAACTGAAATAGATTTTTTTCCTCTTTTGTCCTGTTTCTGTTCTCAGTTACTTGGGCACCCCTCATAGAGCCACAAAAATGCAGAAATAGCAAGCCTATTATTTTTCAAAGGTGTCTATATAATGTTCCAAACACAACTTGGTAGCTACATACATATATATATATATATATATATACTTATGATTTAATTTTACGTGTTGGTATATTGGTTTCCTGCACATCTGGGGTTCTGTACCAATTCCTGCTGTAGAAAGAATTTTGCCTGTTAGTTTCATTGCCATGCTAGTACCTCAGCACTTTTCCACTGCATTGTTCTTGATGCTCTTGTGCCCACTCCTACAATATTATACTGGGGTTTAATGAGTGAGTGAATTATTCCCAGGATGATTAACAGCTGCCTTTAAGGTAAAACCCACATATATACATACCTATATATGCATATGGCAGGAAACATTTAATAAAAATGTACTTTCCAGCAAGGAAATGCTGATTTCCTAGTTTTTAATTTTTTTTTTTTTGTAATGGACAGAGGTAAAATGGGGTGCAGGTGCGCTTTTTTAAAGTTTTGGCATTAAAATCTGAGCACTTTTAGGAAAAAATTCTTAGGTTTTGTTTCATCAAAGTAATTCAGCAATAAATATGGGAAACATCCTAATTGGTCCTTTCTCCTACATTTTTCCTTCACACAATTTTCATAACATCTATCTATAGTTAAAGCAGCTGATCCAGGAAGACAACAGTTTTATGGCTAGAAATTTTCTGTTACAGGCATCCAGTTGTTAGAAAAGTTCCTGTGCAGAAACCATGTGTGTTGTGGGCCTGCAACTGTGGCAGCTATTCAAATATTAAAGAGCGGGGATAAGTGCTACTTGTATCATGTGCTGAGAGTGTTTCCTGTGTTCTAAGTAATGTGGATATGTCTACAAGTAATACTGCTTGAAATCATAAGCAGGTCTGAGGTAAATGGGTAAGCCTGGATGGTAATAATTTCAGTGTAGGTATGGCCTCAGTAGTCCTTGGAATATGTTAAAAAACCCATCAAAAGAATTGGTGCTGTTTGGCATCTGACCATGATTACTGCTGATTGCTTTTAAAAAAGCTGCCTAAGCTCCCTCCTTTGGATCTGTCTGCAGATCTGCAGCACTTGGGATCTGCCTGCATAAGTTGCGGCTGTATAGCTTCAGTGTAGTTACCTTTATAAGATAATCACAGTTTATCCTGTCCATATAGCTGTCCTTTTTGCTTTCCTCATTGTGAAGTTACCACGCTGCCACATTACACTGTGAAATAATTATGTGATACTTAAAAAAGATGCGGTAAGCATTTACTTTTTTTTTCATATGGATAGTGTTAATGGGCAGTCCTGTTCTAAGGTAGAATCATGTCTCTTATTTGAGTAAAACTCAGTCTTGGTGTAACTTAAATTATCCAGAGAAAGCCCTCATGTGGTATATGCTGTTCAGACAATATGATCTTATCACCTTATTTAAGGACTTCAGCACAGCTATTTAGCTAACACAATTGCATAGACAAACAGATACTGAATAATTATGAAGTTTTTTGATGATGACAGAAAGTAATCATTTTATCATATATAGGTGGTAGGTAGTGAAAAATGGGCAAAAAACCCCATGGAACAGAAAATGCTGCTAACAAAAAATACAAACACAATGCTCATTATTTAATGTTTCTTCACTGATCACTGTTTTGATAGCTCTACACATTAAAGTGCCACTACACATTAACAAAAATCAGAGCAAGTACTTAGTGAATCTTTTTTTTTAAATCCAACATGTTGCCTATACAACTTTACTTTCTTATGTTACGTGTCAGTGCACAGTGATTGGAGGCTTTAGGTGATTGCAATGCAGGGAAATTAAACTGATTTGTAAAAGTCTTAATTTCTTATAGCTACACTTACAGTTGTGTATAATCTAATTCATAATGGGGAATCCGGTTTCATACGTATATATGTGTGTATATATATAAATGCTTTTAATAATAATTTCTTTAAACATTATAAGGAAATAAATGTTATATCTTAAACTATGTCTGAAAATCTTGTAAAAAATGGAAGTAAAATAGCATTTTCAGAGAGAAACTGTTCATGTATCAGCATGGCAACAGGAGTTTCATTATGTATGATAATGTCCACATATAATTTCTTTCAAGCCTTCAGAAATTTTCTGTGTATGATTTATGAAGTATTCATTGCCTATTTCTGCAAGTTGCAGCAATGGCTGTGCTAACTGTTGGTCCATTTTTTTCCAAAGTAGAGCCCTTTGTGGAGGTTATCTTACATTTAAATTGCAATGATTGAACTATGAAGCAAATTTTATTTAAGGAATCTCCTTTTTTGCTTTGTCACCTCATCTTTCTTTTCTGTTTTAGAACAACATTATCAACAATTATTATTGTATTATCAATTACTTGTATAGACTGATAATAATTTCCTAAATAAATAGTTGTCATGGTATGGCATTTTTCTGTGAAAGAGGTCAAGCAAATTAAGAAGTACATTTAGGTTCTTCCATGCTTAGATATGATTCACTATGTAACAACTTGGTGATTGAAAGAAATCCAAGGAATATAATATCTGCAGCCAATGCTCATCAGATAGTCAATGTGTTGAGCCACTTATGTGTGCTAATTTAAATGAATTTATTCCTAAGAGACTACAGTGACCATTAATAATTTCTTATTTAATTGATCTGTTGCACTGCTTAATTGTATTTTACCTAGACTCTTACTTGCCCTCATTTTCCCATTACTACTTTGCAGTACCTTGTTGTGATGCCTATTTTAGAAGAAATACAGCTGTCATTTGTTGCAGAACCTCTGTGGGCATCTCCACCAGCTAGATAAAATCTGTTGTGTGTAATAGTCATGTTTTCAATAACTATAAAATTCATGGCAGCTGCAAACACTTTACACCCTGAAAGATGAAGCCTAATGTATAGCAGGGAACAGTTAAAAAGGTAGTGACCAATTTCTGCATGAGAACATTGGATTTAGTATCCTGTAAACAAGGGAGGGAACACATGAACTTCTGCAGCAAATGTACAAGAAATAGACTGGCAGCTTAAAGTATTACATGTAGGTTTTCAGCTGTTAAATTAAAAATGCACCTTTTCTTCACTGTACATTTGACTTAATGATCTTTTGCAGAAATGTCTGCATAAGGTTCTCTGCAAATGCAAACTCAATAAATTACTTGAAAAAGTGTAGAAAAGGGTACAGCTTCCCCTATCTTTAGGAAGTATGTTTTTAATGGGATTTACACTGTGTGATGAAAGAGGCTAGGTATCCTTTCTTGCGTGCCCAAGTCTGTAAGTAGCTTTCTTTCACTTAGCTGTTAAAGTAGAGCACAAGCAATATAAACTGATGTGCATGCTGAAATATCTTTGCAGTGATGATTTAAAAAACTTTACTGAGAATTTTCCTGGATCACATTCCAAATAATGTAAAAAACTATTACTGGTCAAATAATAAATGTGTGCACTTTAGATCTGGAATGAATGCCTGAAGAGAAGACTTTTCTCCTTTAAGAAAGACTCAGTCAGGTATCTCCTCCAACTTGCTCCTTCATCACAATTTATTTGTTTGGCATGAGGTGTGTTAATGGACACTAATTTGAAACATAAACAAATTAACTTTGCAATTGGAAAGAACCCACACTTTTTAAAATTGCAGTCTGTCATCTACTAGCCATCTAAAGATAGTGGTTTATTTTATCTGAGGACGTGCAAATAATTTTAATAGGATTAAAATAGAGAAAGACTCAAATACTCCTGAAACCATTCATATTCTGATTGGAAAAAGCATTTTTCATGTGCATTTAATATTATAGTGGTAGAATTGAAACTAAAAATATATGTATTTTTCTGAGTTGTGGGGATTGGAAGAAGGAATACAGATTTTGAATTTGGAAGGTGAATGAAAAACCATCCATGTCATATTTCTTTTCCCCTTTGCTCAAAGATATAATGAAAGTATGGTAGTGTTCCCATAGAATGGTTTAATGAAGGAAAGGGTTTGAATTCCTATCTGATAAACATTTACAGATGGATGTACAAAGGCAATACTTCAAAATGTAAAAGATAATCAATGTGAATAAAAATTTGGCTTCGAATACTTTACTGCAATGTTATTACTTCCTCTATGTGGTGTGTTTCCAATTTGGAAAAATAAAAACCCAACTGTGAGCAGGAAAAAAATATATCCTTCAATAGTGACTCCATTTGTTGAGAAGATCTAATGGTTTTATTTTCATGCTTAATGCCTGTGAAGTTGCACAGACCATAATTTCTAAATCCATCAGGAATACCACTGTAGTACTGTTGCCTTCAAAACTATCTGTAATGGATTGCTTGCTTTTGATTTGTAGAGTGACATGGCAACCAGGATTAACTTTCACCCCCCCCACCCCCGTTCAAACATGTATATATTTTAGACCCCATTAAAAAAATTAAAAGGGGAAGTCATAACTGTTAGGTTAGATCATGGTTTTGAGTTCTGGATTCTAATATCCCTGCACCCAGGCTGTTAAAACTAGGAGATTGATACTTAATGATGTTTCTTGCCCTTGGTTCCCCCATCTAAGCTATAAAGCAGATTTGACAAGCTCTTTTAAAAAGTGCTTGAAGAAAAGGAGAAGACAAATGAGAGACAGGAGGGATAAAATAGGTTGTTGAGAGAGGCTTTGGCATCTGAAGAGTTGGAGAATAACTTATGAATTTGGCAAGTCCACAAAAATATCTTGTATTTGACACAGAAAATGTATTCTTCGGATCATTAAAAGATGAGAGCTACATGCATCCTAGGTTTCATACCTAATTGTACATACATTTTCTTCTGTCAAAACACATTTTCTTTAGGTGAAATATTTCAAATCAGTAAATACAGAACACAAGACATCATTTTAGATGTGAGAAAACCTTAATGAAATGAGGTACTAATAAGAAATAATTGTTTCTAAAATAATGAAAAGAGTAGTTCTGAGTTTGAAGCATGATTTTTGTGTTTGATGTAACATTTCTTAGCTTATTATATTACAATATGATATTTAAACCTCATATTAAAAAAGTACTTGTGGTACAAAGAAAAGTTAGGACACGGATTAAAGAATTTGAAACAATTTTTTGTTGCCTAGGGTGTAAAGAAATCACAAATGCAGTGTTTGCCAGTTTTCATATTAGATATGCTGTAGTGGGAGACTCTTTAGTGTACCAATGAAAGTTATAGAAAATCGTATGGCTAGAATTTGAAATCAGAAAAATTGAGAATAAACTAAATGCAGTTTCATTAGAATTCGTTGCCATGACCTACTATGCATTCTCTGCCAATGAAAATTCCAAAATCAAGGGGTTTCTTTAGTAATTGTATTTTTTTTTCCTGATATTGAATTCAAACACAATTGCTAGACTTTAAATGAACAGTAATTTAGGGCAGCTTGCCTCTTGCTTTATGCAGGATGAAATGAATCATTGCATAGGTGTCGTCTTGCCTTAGAATGTGTGATTTAGAGTTGATTCTTAAATCTGTCTCGAGTTTTTATGCTGGCATATCTTCATCAGACCAGGTATTTCCTAGGAAGAAAGAAAATGATAGGCAAACAGGAAATCAGAAATGCATGATAATCTACTTAAATGATCTTTTAAGTGTGGTTAGGTGGAAGAATAGACTGAGTAAAAACTTTTCTAGTTAAAAAATGTTACTGTCTGAGCAATCTGTCTATCTATGCTGAAAAGCCTGTTACCTAAAACTGCTGAAGTGCATTTATAGATTTTTTGTTTCTGCCTTTCTGTGTATGAGACAGTACAACTTCAAGTCTTACTGTCAATAGTGCTTTATTCAGAGAACCTTGGATTTGTGCAATTGTTTCCAGAGTCTTAAATCTGAAAATCACAGACTTTGTTCATCTCCATCTTACTTAGTTTCTTCTTTTTCTTTAGTCAGGTCAGAAAGTAGTTTTAAATTGCGTAGTTACATTTTCTTTAATTCTAGTCTCCTTAATCTTTTCACTTGTCCCATACTATGTAATATAGTATTTCTAGGCAATATTCCAAATATTCAAAATATCATCAAGATAATTTTTTTTTTGGTCAGACACGAAATACAGCTTCATTATCATTCGGTATCAAAAGCTAATCCAATTGAAATAATTGGAGTAATGGATTAACAGTGCAACGTAATTGTTTTGCTTATATGTGTATTTGGCTACATCGCAGACTACTCTGAGTTGGAAGAGACCCACAAGGATCAAGTCCAACTCTTAAGTGAATGGCCTATACAGAGGCTGAAGCCACAACCTTGGTGTTATTAGTACTCTGCTCTAACTAGCTGAGCTAACCTCAGATGAGCTTGTGTCTCATCGACTGCAGACTTGAAAAAAATGAGGTAACCTTTTCTATACCATTAATGAGTCATTTTAATACATCAGATAACTCAAAGTTGCTTTAATAATTTTCAAAAGGAATTTACTAATAATTTTGAAAAGGAGAAGTATATCCGTTCTTTTATATGTGTAAAACCTGGGCTACTTGAGTGGCATTTCAGTTTAGCAGTTTAGTCTCTCTCCTGGGCCTTCCTTCCTTGGAGGGAGTCAACAGCTCCTCCCAGTTCTGTATCATCTTTGAACTTGCTCAGTATCCCTTCCAGTCCTGTGTCCAAGTCATTTATGAAGATGTTGAAGAGCACAGGGCTGAGGATGGAGCCCTGCGGAACCCCACTAGTGACAGATCCCCAGTCTGACATCACCCTATTCACTGTAGCCCTTCGTGCCCAACCCAGTAGCTCACCCATTGCATGACGTGTTTATCCAGCTGTGTGCTGGACATTTTGTCCAGAACAATACTGTGAGAGAAAATATTGAAAGCTTGATGTTTAGAGGAGGACGATTTCATTTTGCATACTTCGTATAAATCAGTTAAAACATCATGGAACAATTAAACATAAATCAACTCGAGATGTGGCATATTATTTCTGCTGGTTTGGTAACAAATATACCTAATTTAGGAACTGCAAACAGCAGCACTTCTTCAGTACCCAGAATCTGTTCCATGAACAGACTTGAAAAACTTTGTAATCATGCTCAGTCCATATGGGACCTCCTTTAATAGTGGTTCTGTAAGACACCCATCAGGGCACTTTTTTTCAGGTTTATGACAATGTACAATTGAACAAGGACAAAAAGAGTAAATAGAACTCCCGGAAGGCGAGATTACAATGAAGCCATGCATCCCATACACTGATTTACTCCTGGAAATAGTCTCAGTAATAGTTCACAAAGAGTTTTTACTGAAAGGGTTAAAGAATTATCCAAAGTTGGACTTTTAAACTCCTATGTGAAAGAATTGCAGAAATATGTTGAGGGTAGAAGCCTAGCAAGTGAATCATATCTTTCAGTGGCTTTATTTAGAGACAAAACAAATACAAAACTCTCACAAGATCTGTTTATTCTGTATTTACAAATAGGATCGATTTTACTCTGTTTTCTCAGAGATGGCCCCAAAATGAGACGCTCCTTTGATACATGTTTTAGGAATTCCAGAGATTATCTCTGCTTGTTTCAAATTTCTTTCCTTGCTTCTTCCAGTCTTTTTATTGGGGGAAAAAAAAAGGTTTTTTTCCTCTCTGGTCCTTAGTGTAGGAAAAGCCCTTTTATTAATTTTTTTAAAATTTAAACCAGCTGCCATATTAGTGTTCTGAATAACAAATGCTGCAGCAGCGGCTCTATCATGCAGATTGTTAAAATATGTTTAAATTATATTACATGTGTTAAGATCCAAAGGAGCAACAATGGCATGTTGGATCACAGAGTACTTCTAACCCCCCTCCCAAATCCCACAAAACCCAAACACCTCTCCCCACCCCAGACCCCCCCAACTCCATACAGATTTATGCGATTGTCCCAGAGGTCCTGAATTAATAATATATAGCATGCGCACAAGAATGATAGATGGAAGAGGAATGGCTTATGTCTCTGTTAAATACTGCATTGTAAAAGTTGTACCAATACATGTTTGTGAGACAGGTCCTGTTTCTCTTACTTTCCTGAAGATTGATAATCTCTTGGGCAGATAAGGAAGGGGGTAGCTTCTGAGGTTTTGAATTTGAGAATTCTATAGTGTACCTCATACTTTGAAGCAAAGCACTAAAGCACCATTAAATTTTAAAATAGAGTTCAGAAACATTAAGCTTTCTTATACTCTGCAGTTCCTGAATGACTGAATTTCAGATTAGGGTAAAGGAAAAAAAACAAACAACCCCAGAGCCACAAAGAACTAAACAAGTGCAAATCACCCAGGAGTTAGAGTGGGAGATAGGGATTGTAGTGAGTCAGTCTGTATTTTTCTGTAGCTCAAAAGTGACAGTTGTCTTGTCCCAAAGGCTATTTTGCATTTAAAAGTGAAGATTATACAGACAACACAGGAACTGTCTCCTTTCCACTTCATATTCAGCTCATAGAAAAAGTCCCATAGCTGGGGAGAAACAATTTGGTGAAGGACTTCAATTTTTTCACATTCCTCCTCGTTGCATGTGAGATTAAAAAATGGCAAAATTGTGAATAGTGATATGAGTACAGAACAAATAATTTCATGTTGTTAATGTCAATTTCACCTCTTCAAAACAGTAATTGTATATGTTCTACAAAGTCACTTCAAATGCAAATGCACTACAAAATGGGGCAACTGTAATAGAATAGAATTGTAGAATGGCAAGGGCTGGAAGGGATCTCAAAGATCATCCAGTTCCAACCCGCTGCTTTATGGGCAGGGATGCCTTTCACTATATCAGGTTCCTCAGGGCTTCAATCAGCCGGGCCTCGAACACTTCCAGAGATGGGGTATCCACAACTTCCCTGGGCAACATGTTCCAGTGCTTCATTACACTCTGAGTAAAGAATTTCTTCTTAATATCTCATCTAAACCTGCCCTCTTTCAATTTTAAACCACTGCCCATTGCCCTATCACTATCTCCCTCCTTTTCATAAGTCCCCTTCAGCTAGTGCAATGCTGAAGGTCTTCCTGGAGGCTTCTCTTCTTCAGGATGAACACCAGCTCTCTCAATCTGTCTTTGTAGAGAGGTACTCCATCCTTCTGATCATTTTCTTGGCCTTCTCTGGACCCATTTTAATATGTCCGTGTCTTTCTTGTGTTGAGGACCCCAGACCTAGTCATGGTACTCCAGGTGGGGTCACTAGAGGGGTGGAATCACCCCCCTTGACGTGCTGGACACTCCTCTTTTGATACAGCCCAGGATACAGTTGACCTCCTGGCCTGCAAGTGCACTCTGTTGGCTCATGTCCAGCTTACCACCTTCAAGAATTCACCAGTCCTTCTCTGCAGGGCTACTCTCAATGACTTACTCTTCCCATCTGGACCCATGTCTGGGATGGTCCTGACCCAGGTGCAGCACACTGCACTTACTGAACTCCATGAGATTCTCATGGGCCTACCTCTCAAGTTTGTCCAGGTCCCTCTGGATGGCATCCCGTCCTATTGCTTAGCTTTGTGTCATCTGCAAACTTGCTGAGAGTGCACTTGGTCCCACTAGGTCATTAATAAAGATATTGAAGAGCATCAGTCCTAAGACAGAGCACTAAAGGGACACCACATGTCACCACTGGCCTCCAACTGGATGTAGAGTCATTGGCTACAAGTCTGTGGCTGCATCCATCCAGACAATTCCTTATCCACTGAGTAGTCCATCCATCAAATCCATGTCTCCAATTTGAAGTTAAGAATGTCATGTGGGATCACATTGAAGGTGCTAGGTGAAGTCTAGGTAGATGATATCTGTTAGTTTTTTCTTGTCAATCATTACCATCACTCCACCATAGAAAGCCAGCAGATTGATCTGGCACAATTTGCCACTCTTAGTAAAGCCATGCAGGCTGCCTTGAATCGTCTCCTTAATGTTTATTTTTAAAATGTCAAAGTGGGGTGTTTTGACATCATTACAATGGCCTTTATTTAATATTAAATGCCACTTACACCTCATTCTGCAGTAAGGAGAATAAACACAGATCACCTGGGGAACAAGGCAAGCTGAAAAATGTCTTTATCAGGGAAGTATGAAAGACTAGACTACCCAACTATTCAATACGTTGAAGGTCATTCCTAAATCAGTCATCAGTCTCTGAGACTTAATTTGAATAGGGATTCTCAAGGTGCTGCTTCATCAAAACATTCATGTGTGGCAGAAATGGTTCACCAGGATGGAATTGTGTTTGAACAAAAGTTGCATTATTAATCAGTTACTGAAAACTGTAGGTTGTCATAGTGTATTTTGGAGAAGTTGAGTATTCTGAGACATGAGGACCTTCTCTCAGTCAAGCTATCATATCGCTGGGAACCTGAAAGCGCAGGTAGCAGAAGGCTTTTGGCACTGTAGAATGAAATGTGAAAGCATAAAAGCCCCTCAACTTAAAGAGGCCATAAAGCTTCATTCTAAAATCTGTCCAGCACAGTTGAGTGTTACAAAGGTGTGAATGTATTCTTCTCCCCCAGCCCAGACCTGAGTCACTTTCTCTTATCTCCATGAGTTTGCAGTCCAGGGCTTCAATCAAGAGGCCCATTCAGGGTGTGGTGGTCTTCCATGCAGCTTTTGTTAAACAGTTTTTCTATAGTAGGCAAAAGTCCTTCATAAAAATGTTCATGCCATAAACCATAACATTTCAGTCTCTGAGAGTGAGTCTTACTGGAGTCAAACAGTACAGGGGGATGCATCTCAGTAGTCATTTGCTATGTTTCCTTGCAGAAAGATCAAATAATTTAAAGAATAATCTTTCTTTCATAGAAAGTGTGAAGGAATGCACCAAAACGCTGCTTGTTTTGAGACAAACGCATTTCCTTTTCTGTACGTAGAAGTTAAAACTATTTTTCTTTCTTCTGGTGTTAGAGCTGATTTTTTTTCATTAGAGTGGCAGTTTTCTGTTAATGTGGCAGCTTGATCAGTTCTGTCATTTTGTATCAATCCACTGATTAATATGTTGATTCTGTTTTTGAAACCTACCTTGGAGAAAAGATGTTTCAGATGGCTTAGGTAACAAGCTGAGGTGTACAGAAGCTAGACATGTAGAACAGAGAGACATCTGTAACAACAATTTGCAATTTTAATGTAAGTAATACAGAAAGTGAACATTTTACACTAGTTTCTCACAGTCTGTACTGAATGGCACCTTGTGCTGAGTAAGAACTGCTGGAAACTGGCTAGAAGATTTTTCTTTCTCAGTATGGCCAATCTATTTTTGCTGAAGATCAATACGGGAAAGCAATACCAGCAGGCATTAAAGTGTAAAAGAAGGCAAAAATGAACCACCCTTCAGTCTTGCAGACAATGAAATAGTGCACACTTGTACAAACCATTAGTTCTCCTGAGCTCCTTCATCCACAGCTGAGACTGTGTAACCTCTGCAACAGGTTGTGTCTTGCTAATTACATTTTTATAGTCTTACACCCTGTATCAGTTTAACTTGAAATTCAGTATTCCCTTTGTTTTGCCCCACACTACTGAAGTACTGGGCTTCCTAGGAGAACTCAGTTGCCTGCAGAGGCAGATGTGCTAAATGGCAATGCAAGGACGATTTGTCGAAGCAGATTTGGGACGTGACATCTGATACTACCTGCAGCACTCCTCCTCCTGTCAAGGGAGGAACATTGACAACAAGCTGTTAAAAATGACTTCTAATGGCTCAGCAAAGTAGATGAAACATCAAGAAAATCACTTTGTTCTTTGTTCTTATTGATTGCCTAATTTAATTGGCATAGTTTTATTGAATTTTTTAACAGAACAAAATGAGATTTTAATGTAATCTCACTGAGGTTGGTTCTAATTAGGTATATTAATTTATTATGATTTTCTTGGTTAGAAGAACTAAAACTCATTAATTTTTTTGATGAAGTTATTTTAGACAAAGTCCCAAGTCTTCCAGCTATCTGTACTCTCGGTTATATTGGTGTATACTTAGTTGAAAATCTACAGAAGACTGAAGAGACCAAACGACTTTACTTATTATGCTGAAATCCAGATTCTAAAACCAACCAAAAATACTGAAAACTTCTGATATTTTACAGATACCATTCTGTAAGCTTTTCAGGCATTGATACACCTGTGGTATCAACCTCTGCAATTGTTGGAATAAGAGTGAGACAAGGCAAAGTAGGTTTCTTTGTTTGCATAACTCCTTGAGGCCTAATCAGTTTCCAGTTTCATGTTAATTCTTGATGACTTAAAAACCCAGATGGCAAAAGAAGATGTCAGTTTAATTTTGCTAGATTAAACATTGAGTGATTTGCAATACAGTGCATTTTTGCTTTCAAGCAAGTTGCTTGAAATGGTTTTATACACTTAACTTCATTCTTACAAGACAGTTTGGATCAGGAGTAATCTTGAAATTCTCTTGTGTCATTGAAATTTGATCATTTCTTCCCAAGGTTTATGCATTGACCACATGTGAGCTTTATTGGGACCATAAAGAGTAGGGTGGAAAGTTTACATAGATTCAAAGAGCTGTTCTATACTGAGTCTAGAGATGACTTTGCTGGCTGTGTCGTTTGTTGGATGGTATGTACTGGTGAGGAAATGCAAAGCTTTGTTAACACTGGACATTTTGGGATTTCCAGTTTAAACTTAGAAATATCACAGTGGTTTGCTATTTATTCACTAACACTCCATTGTAAACCATATTTTCTCAACAAGAACCTACATCTTACCTGGAGAGTATGGAACATACTATAATCAGGGTAACTCAAATGCTGCCTGAGTAATTTAGATAACTCAAATGATCATGACCCACACACTCCTCTGGTGATGAGACAAAAAAAGCTGTTGAAAAAGAAGAGGTGAGGAATTAACTGCTTTCTTATCTTCATTGGACAGAATGACACTATCTGAGTGTTAGTGGTATTTATTTGTTTTACAGAAAAGCTGAGTTGTCTACGTGTAAAAATTCTGTGGTTTGTACGGCTTTGTTCATTTACAACATACATAAAGTGACATTTTTACTGTCTTTTAGTCATTTTTGAACAGAGCAAAACAGCTTAAACAGAATTTCAAGTTCAGGTATGTAATTGTTCAGAAACAGTATCTTTCTCTAGAAGTTTAATGTAACAGAGGCATAGAAAAGGAGTCGGATGTCTCTCCTAAATACCTGCTATGTAATACTATTGCTAGGAATGGGAAATAGACTGAGAAAGAATCATTCTCTGACTCTATGAGAGACAATTTAGTGTGATCACGAGTTTTCCATGTTCTCTTTTGAAATGGCTGTTTCATTGATGCACTCATAGAGAAATTACTGTTGAACAACTGATGTCAGTGAGGATGATGGCAAGCTGGGGAGGTCATTAATTTGGAGCAATGTTTTACATATTTACTTTGACTCATCTGGAGCTGGTGTACAGGCCTCAAGGATGGTTCACCGTTCCAATTCCCATGCATTGTTCTAACTTTCAAATCAGTAAGCACATGAATGCAGACATTAGACTGCTGTATCTGCCTATGCTCTGACAGGCAAATGAGAAAAGTTGGCTCCAGCTTTGAATCGTTTTGGTACTTCTGCAAGTAGCATTAGGCATTGTGTAACACTGAGGTAGCTAAAGGCAGTTGTGTAGATATGAGCCTTCGCTTCTTTTGGATGAATTCCTGAAGTGTAAAATACCAGTAATAATAGGGGGCTCATTCTTAGTTTCATAGAGATGTCAGAAGAATATGTTTAGTAAGTCTGTGGATATGCTAAACATATTCGTGTCCTAATAAAATGTTACTGATTTTGCAGCAGTGGTCTATTACATCATTTTCTTTCTTTTAATCTTAATTGCTTTATTTTTCAGGCTCACATTGATAAGAAGACTATATTATGGTCTTAATTTCTCAAACCAGATTTCATGCATTTTTGCTGGCAGAACATGTCTGCAGACATGTAAGACACATAGAAAAAAAATAAATCTTAGAATTTTGGAAGAGAAGATTATCCATTAACTCTTCAGCTTTTTGTAGCCCTCCAAACAAAACTCAGAAAGAATAAAATGGACTGAAATATGAAGAGTAGTTGGCAGTAGCATTTGTAAGTGGTCATTGTTAACATGTCAGGAATGTGTTAACATGTCAGAGTCTAGATTTCTGCTTTGATGTTTTACTGTATGGCAGAAACCGCATTTGGGGTTTGCTTTTTTCTCTTGCTTTTTACTCTCTGTCTTTAATTGGACATTGGTCTTATAGGGCATTGTTCTTGCTGCTTCCATCTTGCAGTGTTTGAAACACAGTATAGCCCTTTTTCCCTCACCTTGCATTCTATTAGTGAAATAAGCCATATAAGAAGATGGTATGAGAGAGAGTTTGCTAGGTAGAATTAGGAAAAAAACCCCAGCTCTTATGGTTAGCTTGAGCTCTTCTTGCATGAAACACTGACACCTTTCTGCTAAATCAGACTTGACTGAACACTTGCAACAGGCTGTGAATGCTCTGATGTTTGACAGCTCTTGTTTCAGGTTTCCTTCATGAGAGCATGGTTCACTATCAACTGATCCACCCCTGAAATTGAATCTTAAAGCTTTCTGCAAGTACTATGCTACACTCTGTCATGCAGGAGGGAAACAGTCTGTTGCTCATTCTGACTGTGAAATGAGCCAGTGCTATGTGATTACCCTTCAGTTTGACTCTGGGAAGTAACTTGAACCTCATCAGATTGTGTGTTGTTTGGTTTCCCTGTATAGGTGCTCACTCTTTTCACAGGCTTTCTGAAGTGTTGCTGTAATTGTTGATTTGTGTTGATTTTTCTTTTCACATAACACCATATGCTGCAGTTGAGAGATGCATGCATAATTTGTTTTCACACAGACTAAGTCCTGAATCACATACACATTGTCTTGATGCAATTTCCTTTGACAGTCAAGAAAGCCTGCTACAGTTGTGAATGCGTTAAAAGGCAGAAACCAGTAGTGAAAACCAGAAGACAAAATCTATATAGCCTAAACAAAGGTGGAATAATACAACAAACGTGTAAATGAACTTGTGATAGTTTCCCATTTGTGTCAGTTTACAAAATGAAATAATAAAAGTTCATGCAAAAAAGGAATTAAAAAATGCTTTAGGTGAAATGTTTGAATTTTCTTGGGAAAAGAAGTGATGTAGTTCTGTCACTGGGAGAAAATTATTGTTTCCATGAAAAAAAACCCAACAAACTCCTAAACAAAAAAAGTTATCATAAGTTTAGAGGAAGGTGAGTGTTTATGGATAATACAAAAAGTGATAGGTAAGTCTTAGAAAAACAGTGTTTGTTCAAAGTTTTAAGTAAATTTCAATCAGTAGGATGAGATTTCTGTGTTTGACAGCTCACTTTGTGCCTGTCTCTGATGGAGTTTTAGAGAAAAATGAAGGACATATCCAAGGCTAGGAACTGCCAGAGATGGGACCTGAGGCTAGACATAACCATTCTGACAATACCTACATTCCTAGGGCTCTCCTGCCTTCTACCATTCTCTCCATCATTGGTAGATACAAGCTATTTTCTTTAAATCAAGTCAATACCTTGGCTTTTATCAAAACAACTTGATAAGCTGGAAAGTCATTTTGCACTGCCTTTTCAAACGTAGAGACCTAAATTCAATAAAAGCACCTCAGATCTTTTGGGAGAAGTGACAGTCTAATCATTAAGGAACATGTTCATTATGAAACCCCAGAATATATCTCACTGGGAGCAGGAGGAGATATATTTGGTTATTGAGCTTTCTTTTCTTCACAAATTTTGTCAATACCTGTGTAGGGAGAATATAAGTGTTCATTATTGTGAGACTTACTTTGTAACCAGGATGTGCATGATAAGGATAAGAATATATTTATCAGTGGCAATGATGCCATACCATATGATTGCCCCAAAAGCAGTGATGATTTTTTCTTCTTGGTGTTTTAGCTTCCCTAAAATCACAGAAAGTTCAATTGATTCTTATTGAGGTATGAATAAAAAACTTTTTTTTTTTCACAGTTATTTAATGTAATTTCCATGCTTCTTTCGAGTAAGTCACAGTGAGGGAGGTAGACACATTCTGTTCCACTTGGTTACAACATTGCTTTGTTAGAATAACGCTTGTACTGTTTACTTGTTAGGGTTGTTAAGCCATTACAATTCCCCTTGGAAGGGTTGTACAGCTTGGACTCCACTTCCCAAAATTCTTGTTATCTGGGGATCTGATTCATCTTATAGGAATAGGTGGTCTTTTAATCGCTGAATCTCTGTCTCACTCTTGTGTCCTTTCTTCTGGACCAGCTGAAAAGGTCAATGCCAATCTGAGTGTCCTCTGCTGCATGCATCTGTAGAGCATAGGACTGAATCTTTCGTGTTTCCTCTCTGAAGAGAGCCTTTTCTTGTATCTCAAGTGCAGTAAGGGAGAGAAAGGGCATTCTGTTTTGTGAAAATCTTTTCTACTTCAACTCTTTTTTCATTCTGATATGGGGTTAAACCTCCAGCTTCTGAAATCTCTGTTAAAAACGAGACTGCTGTCAGTGGCTTGGAATAGGTACAAGACTGATTGTTTTGGAGGTGCATGTCCTGAAGTTTGGGAAGCTGGCAGAGCAATGGAGAAGGCAGGCTCTGAAGAGCACCAGAACTGCCCCTCTGCAGCATCGTGCTGTGGGGAGGGAAGTGCATTTTTGGCATTTCCTGCTACTTTATTAGAAAGATGGTGGGTGCTTGGTGTATGAGGGTCAAAGCGAAGGTGACTGAGCATTTTCTCTGCCCCCTCTCCCCTCCTCCACTCCCCTTGGACCCATAGGGAGTGAACACAGATGTCTCAGCTGGAAAGGAGTGGTGGTGAAAGATTACCAGCCATGATAGGGAGGAGGCCAGAGGCCTAAGGTGAGCTACAGCATGTAGTGGCCCCACAACTTTGAGGATTAAAAGCAGTCGTATTGCATGCAGGTTGTTCTGCATGGGTGCATTTTCATCTCAGCCTAGTGACACTGTTTTCCCAGATGCTGTTTTCTTCTATTGTAGGCAATATTTATACAGAGATCACTTTGCTTTTTATTAATTGTTTGTGATACTGTCCTGGGTACCTTAGGGTGCAGGTAGTGAATGTCTATATTCATTGCTTTGTCCTTTTATTGAATTTTGTGAGGCTAATAATTTAGCAGGAGCAATATAGCTAGTCATGATGCTGTTATTTGTGCTGTTTCTGGTGTTTTCTGGAATAAGATAAAAGTTAGGACCGCAATTGTTTCCTAAAACAAGAAAAGCCTTTTTAGGCATAATCTCTGGTTGGCTGTTTATGTCTTAAGAATGTATATGATAAAATATCTGTAGCATACGTACTCCCTAGCCTATTTCATTATAGCTGATAAATTCAAGGCATCCAATCCAAAGTCATGCTCAGTTTATTCTTGACTTTTTCAGAAGAAATGCAAGCTTACCACAAGATTAAACAACTGACTTTTAGCTCCCAGAGAAGAATGTTGTTGTACTCTTATATGAGCATCTCATATAATGAAAAGCAAAGCTTAATTGTGTACTAATGTCACAATAAGAAATTCTGATTAAAAATCTTAGAAGTTTAAGTATAGGAAATGTGGACAAATGTTGAACTTCTTTCCTCATAGGACTTCTGATTTTTAATGATGCTGTATTTTTAGAGCAAATTTATCATGTCTTAGATAATGCATTTAGGGCTTTTCTAGTGCTTGATTTATCAAGGAGACTGCTACTGAATTATTTTGTATTTTAGTCCAAGTACCATGAGGGTAAAAGTGACAAGGCTTCTGTCATTGATTGACTACTGCCAAATCATATTTCATGACTCTGCTCAGTGGTTTTGTTGTGTTTGTGTTTGTTTTTTTTTTCCCCTGGATTTTTTTTCTTTTCTTTCTATCTCAATTTGTATATTTTGTAACTTTTAAGCAGCTCCTTTAGATGAAAGACAACACATTTTCTTCTTGGCTTGCTGTATGACCCCTGGCAGTCACTTAGATGTACTGTTCCTTGGTTAAATTACATATAGAAAGGAGAGATAGTTACACCAGTTGGCAAATATTTTAAGAATTATCCCTTTACAAATAAAAAAAATTTAAAGGGTTGTTGAGGTAAGTCAGAAGGTTTCCAGCCTGATGATTAATGAAAAAAACAAAAACTCGTCCTGGTGGATTGTCAGCTGTAGAACTTGTGGTTTACTGAGCTTCCCATTTTGAGCAGAAGGTCAAGAACAGATGAAACTGTGAGTGGATTTTGAATTGTGTCACAAATATTCTCCTCAGCTTCTGCTGAGACTGGATATGAAGGATCTCTTCAGTAGTTCCCTCTATGGTATTTTAAAAATTTGTTACAAATAGGGGACATTGCTGTTTATTCACTTTACAGAAACCAATCAGGAACCATAGTAAAACAGTCCTGTAATTTCCTTTTATATTATGTTTAAGTCAAAGAGTAATTCAGTTGGATTAATTTAACATACACTTAGAAGTCACAATCATATTGAGACTCTAAGTTGGTCTTGTGTTGACTTCAATGCCTGAGTTTCTGGCTGTATAAAAGTAGAAGAGAAGCTGAGAGCAATGATGAGTCTGTAACTTGCTAACTAAGGCAGTAGCCTTTTGCCATTTATATACCTGGGCAAAAACAAGACACAATTTGTGGTTCTAATGTATTTCTGAGAAAGCAGAGAGCTGTAGACTCTGCAGAAATAAGAGGCTTTTTAACATTTAGTTAGTACAGCTGTCAACAGATTGGCAAAATGTAAATGTGAATGATTGTTTTAATCCTCTTTTACATTTTCTTTAGCTGATCTCATGTATTTCATGCTAAAATTGATTTTAACCATGAATATAAGCAGTCAGCTTCTTCCAGATCACTGCAACTCATACTGTCTGTAGGCAAAAGCATATGTGACAACGGCTAGCAGCAACTGGGTTAAATATTGATTTTTGAATCTGTCTTCTTTCCTAATAATCGATCAAGAAGACAGGTGTGAAAAATTCTACTTCCACATTGTTATTATGAAGTATTTCTCCGGACAGCACAAGAAGAAAATACCGAAAAGGTTTATTTATTTTTTTTATTTTTACAAGTAGCGCAGAGCTGATGAGAATTTCCACTGCAGTGGAAATTCCACTCCACACTGTGGAGAAATCAGGAGGAAGTGCAGCTGGTAGTAAAAGTCTCCAGCCTAAAGATAACTGCATGTGATGACTGGGCTTAGGGCAGAGGCTTCCTTTCATAATGGCTTGACCGTAGTGCATTGACTAAAAAAGGATATTGGGTGAATGGTGTGGGCAGGATGACTGACCTTTTGACTGGTCATTTTGATGGGTACCATAATGCAGTAGTCACTTAGTTCTCTCTGGGTCAGGCTCTGCACCCTAATCTGTCCAATTGCCTTTAGAGTAGTATGAGTATTAACATAACATAACCTTTTTTCAGCCATTAATTGAGCTTTTGAAAGAATTCTCTCCTAACCACTTCTCTGTGGTATGTTAATCCTTTTGAATCCTAAGGAGCAGTTATGACACCTTGCCTCTTACTGTCACACAGACTGGTTTCACACACAAATTAAACAGGTTACACAGAGTGATGAATGCCATGTTTAGTGCAAGACTCCTGCTATATTGTCAGACAGACAACAGTACAAAATAGTAGCTTACAAACTTCAAAAGGATTCTTCTACCAAATAAAGTAAAGTGAGTGTAGATTTCCTGCATAGTTTTCATTGAAATGTTGATAATCCACTTGCCATGGTTGGATTTTAATTTGTGATGTCATTGTTCCGTACTGTTACTGGAACTACCACCTCACAGAATAACAAGAAAATGTTTTTGTTTAGATAAATAAAAAATCTGTTTGTCATGTGTTAGGATGTTGATTTAGTATTTGACATATCAGAATATTTAAATGTATGATTCCTTTGCATTTTATTAACGCTACTATGATATGCTTTCTGAAACATTTATTTTCACTTATTTTTAACCTGCACAAGCATTTATAGGATTTTGGTTATACATTTTAGGAAAACAGCCTGAACTTTAACACTGAAACAAACATACAGTTTCATACAAACATACAATTGATAAATTTAAATTACTTTCCTAGTGTGCATTTTATAATGCACCTGCACTGATTTGAAGTTAATTTCATGTGAATTTAGACTTCTAAGCCTGTCAGCCACTATATTGTCATGTTTTATTTTTTCCTTATTAATATAGTTATTATTTTAACATTTGTTAAATTTTATTGAACATAGAATTCATTAAAATGCAAGTTTAAATCGCTTGTTGGTCACTGTGGTTGCCCTCCAGAAAAACAACTGTCTTTTCCCTATCCCCTCTGTCTCTCCTGCTCTCCAAGTCCAACTATGTGGGCTGCAAATATCTGCTGTTTTGTTCTACTTTCCCGCTTTACATAGAGGTTATTTTTCATATCTATGTGGACTGAAAAGTTACATGTATGATTGAGAGACTGTACTGCAGATTTGCCTGTTTTAGTTGTGCTTTGGTTTTCCTAGTCGAATAGAGTGTAGGAATTTATATGCTTTCACTTTGGGGTCTAGATTTGCAAAATAATGAATCAGTTTCCTTTTTTTAGTGATCTGATGATTTAAGGAGTAGAAAAGCAATGAAGTACTAACTGGTGGTCTGTGGCACACTTGATTTGGGAAGTCTCTTTCAAAGGCTAAAACAAGAGTTGAGTAAAGTTTCTTTAAATGTTTATCTGTTTATTTTGGTTCATACACCAGGTCCTCAGATCTCTAACTTTCCTTGTGAGCATTGGATTTTTTGCTTCTAGGAAATCAAAAGGATGATATTTTTAAAGCATTGCAATTGTTATCTTTGTGAGCAGAAGCTTTCCCTTTGCCACAGCCATACTTGGCTTTTAATGCTCATTTAATAAGCAATTTAATGCCGACAGAATCAGATTTGATGTGAGCCGCTGGCTTTGCTCTGGCTTAGGGAGTACACGTGTGCCTTGCCTGCTTTCCTGCTTGGAAAGGGTGACATGACCTTGAGAACTGAAGCATGCCAAAACACTTGCCAAGGAGTGAAGCAGGGCAGACATGCCATTCAGCTATCCCTCTGGAGACAGCCACACTTGGGCTGTGTTAGAATCATTACAAAGGCTTAGCTGGGAAGTCTGTGGCTTTTAATGCCATTTCATGGTAGTAAAACTTGTTGTCCCACCAGCTAAATGAGTGGGTGTTTTAATAGAATAAGCATTTGATTAATGAAACAACGTGTACTGTACAGAAGAAATGATCATAAAAAGCTGCTTTTTAATGTTCTAAAGTACCTTTTGCAGCTTGGAACCTTTTATCACCTTGTAAATCGCCCCTTGAGATGAATAGTTGAAGTTAGACGAGGCACACTTCCATTACCAGCATATCCTCCTTCAGATATTACAGAGCTTGGGCTTGCAGCTGCTTCAAAGCTGCCCTTCTCACCAACACATTTTTACATCTTGCTTTCATTATGCCAAGGCGCATTCTGTGTTATTGCAGTGGCTTTGCTTTTAATAATCTTCTTGATGAAAACATTCAGACCTAAGGGAGGTCCACTATTTTTCCTTATCCTTCTCTTACAAGGTGGTGACCATTTTTTGCTACTTTTGTTCTGTTTTATAGATAATGTTCAAAGGTGCTAGTTAACAAGACTTAAACATACTCAGGAGGAGAGGAAAAGGCATAATAAAGCCTACTTTAAGGCGAATATAGGAGAGAGAGTAAAGTTACGTCATTTTCATTATGGAGGATTGAAAACTTCTCATTGCTTTCAGTGGGAGTATAAGCAGGAAAATAAAAAACATGACCCTAACAGCAAACAGATGGCATTCCCTTTTCTGTGATTTTGTACACTTTTGAAGTTGTAGAGGAACCACATAAGCAGTCATGCTTTCAATTATTTTCCCCACTAACGGAGGAGACACAAAATTTATTCGTTTTTTCTTACTGATTACTCTTCCATTCCAGTCAGCGTGTCTGAGCTCTAAATTATCTTATGTGAAAGAAAGGGAAATAAACTTCAGAAACTTCTTGGACTCAAAACCAAAGGAAATATTTACTAAGTTTAAATTTTTAATTTGATAGCCTCTCTCTTATTTTGTCCTTCTTAGGAATTAGAATGGAGGCTGCAACGATACGGCTTCAATTTAGTAAAGATGAGCACCCAGGAACTCTACTTTTCCATAAGAGGCATCTCTCCACAGAATGAATGGAAAACTCCTTCAAGTTCCTTCTTTCCCCTTTCTCCATTGTTGCTGAGATATACAATGAACATCCAGATTTAATCATTTTCCTTCACAATAATAGTAAGAAATCTGTTATCTCATGTTACTACTAACCTGAAAGCAAAACCTTATAAAGAATGAATATGATAAATCCCATAAAGACTCTAAAATGGAAACACAACACAATCCAAATTAAAATAATATATTCCCAGTATGGCTTCAAAATAGCTATTGTGTTTCAGAGTAATGATAAGCTTAGAAACAAGAGTATTTTATGTTTCCCTGTACTTTCATGCTAGGGTCTCAAAGCACTTTACAGCTGTAAATTATGCAGTGTTATAGATGGTGGGGGGAGAAAGTCAGCAGTTTGCACATGAAAAAACAAAGTTATGGAGGGGACAATATAATGTAACCCATAGTTAGGGGCAGAAGTAGGAGGACAAGAAGATTTTTTTTGATTCATGTATCTGGATTCTGTGAGTTTACCAGTCATCCCTTCCAAAACGTATTTTTGTGTAGTTTCAGAAACTATTCTGCAACTACCAACACTGATATAAATCAATGCTCACAGGAAAGGTGATATTTCTCGAGTTAGATTTCCTACTCTGCTATTGATTTTCTATGTGCCTGTATCTTAACATTGGTCTGTAGTTCACTTGTCCTTTGTAAACTCATGCACTGATATCCTTGAAAGAACTAGATAAGTGCAAACAGGTTTCTTTCTGTACTGAAGATGCCAGCTGATAGCTGTTATATCTCTGTGCGCAGGTTCTTCTTCATCATGCTCCAGAGGTGATGATTAGGAGCTGCATCCTATAGTTTCAGAAACCAATAGGAGTTTTTTAGCAACTTTTGTTGTCTTTTTTTTTCAGACCTTCTGGGTATGAAATAAGAAACAGCTATGGATATAATGTTTGTAAAAAATGTTGCGGGAAGCCTCCTTGTGGCATACAGAGTGATCTGATTTCTTTTTTTCTGGACACCAGGTTGCTACTAATCTGCATATATTGATGAATACTTTCACATTTGAGCTAGCTGCTATAGGCCTTGGCACGGCACGTGTCTCATGCTTGTGCTAGGATGTCTTGGTCTGAGGAATTGTGCCTCTTCAGGTCATGGGACATGAATGACTGTCTGAGATGTAGTCATCTACACTGTATGCCTCCAAAGTTAGGTTACTCCAGCCAGCCCTACGCCTGGATGATGTAGCTTTCTTTTGAAAAACTTTTATCTATAGGTCTTGGCTAGAGTAGTTAGAATCCCTTTTTTGTCCTTAGCTGAGGTCCAAGGGCAAAATCTTTGATAAAACATGTTAACAGTCTATATCAAACATAGTTTCACACAGAATATGAAGAAAATTAGTTAAATTTGAACTGACTGACTATACTCCCCATGCTTTATAACATTTATAATACTGCATTTTCACCAAACAATGATTTAATAACCTGAGCAAACTTGTTGGTTTTATTTTTTAAAAGTCAGGCTTTTGTGTGAAGGGCCACTGAAACCTCCCCTTTCTTTCCTCTTTTCTTGTTCTGTTAATTTCCAGAATATTGCACCCTTGATCACAGAAATATTTCAAGAAAAACAATGTAGCAGAATTCCCTGGAGGGAGTCTTCAGTGAAACCTTCCTATCCTAGTAAACTACAGCTCCTAATTGGAAATAAGGCAATCTGTTTCACTTTCATTAATTTTTCAGTTTAGCATTTTTTACTCTGCTCTTTATACATAGTGCACACTCTGAAGTTTCCTGTTTTGATGAAGACAAACAATATTTCAGAGAAATCCTGCAATCTTTTTCCTGAAATGTATCCCTATTCCTTAAGGTTCAAAAATAACTCCCCACATGCTTTTAGACAATCTAATGATCAGTTTGCAGTGTTAATGATGTTGGATTTAGAAGTGGTCCAAAGAGACAAATATCATGTATGAATGTAATAAGACTAGAATTTTGAAAGAGAATTTTAATTATTTTATTATCTCCTAAGAGAACTGAGGAATAACATCTGTGTTAAAAAGGTTTTGCTAGAAAAACAAGCAGAATCAGAGTTAGGGATGACTAATGGGTTTCCATTATGGAAACAATGTCTAAGTTATAGCATTTCTTTTCAATGAAGTGAGAATAACTTGGCTCTATCAAGAGGTAAGTTACCTTAATAAATTTTCTTTGTTGATTTAAAATCCCTTTTATGAAGTACAGAGCATGCTAAGAACTTCTGGATTTCTCTATCTGAGCAACAGGAATTTAAAAAAGAGGTAAAGCAGAGGTATTTTTATTATGATTTTGTCCAGGTTTTCATTGTTGCAGATAGTAAAATTAATATGAAAATATATGATAACTATTCTAAAAAATCAATTATCTGTCTAGATAGGAAAAAAATTAATCTTGCACATCCAAAAAAGCAAGTAATTTTAGACCTCAAATGGAAGTCTTGCTATTGAATTCAGTGGTCAATGGATCTGGCATTTCTTGCATTTTCCCCAGCTTCTTTAAATATACAGCATGAATAATCTTTGCTGCTTGGAACTGATGAGGAAAATATTGATATTATAACTTCAGGATTACCAAGAATAGAGAGGAACTTCCACAGTCGCTGAGAGATTGATGGCCTTGACCTCTGCAGGGTTCGCTGAATCCTGCTTGGGGCTAGCTCACCCTTTTTGAAACAGATCCTTATTTCTGATTGTTCTTGTATGGTTCATTCTTTTTTGCCTTTCTGTCATTCTTTTTGGGCCTTTTCTTTTCATGTGAACGTCCCAACATTGTTAGGTGAGAATTTTAAGGGAGATGGGAGTTAATTCAGAGGGGTTTCAACACCAAGCTGCTGTGCACATCTCATTTTGTGTTATGTATTCAGCAGGCAATTTACACATATTTAAGATACATAAAATGATAGAATTCAAGTTTCTCTTTTTACTACCTCATGAAATTTGAACGACTTCTAATATAAATTTTCAGTGATTGATATAAGGAAAAATGGTAAAACCAATTTAAAAATGTGTATTGCATTTTTGTTGACAGCTTGTAGAATAAGTTTCAAACTTACGGGATTCCAAAGACTTTTAACATCTGTATAATAGAGAATTTGTGGTGGAAACAACCATGGTGCCAGAAATACTGCAGTGATGATGCTGATAGGACTGTGACTAAATGAAAGATGTAAGATAATGCACTGATACAGTATACTAAAAGTGCAGTGAACTCGTGTCTAGCTTGTGTTTGAAATTCTGTTGTTGAAATCTGACTCTATTCAAGAAAATAATGGAATGTATATAAAGAGATTTTTTCTCTTGATCTCCCAGTATTTTGGGATGTGCTTTTGAGCTAGAAATGATTGCCCTAGTTCCCTGAATGTCTACAGAAAACCAGACAAATTAGTATCCCGTAGCCTTAGACTTGCTGCTTTCTCATAAAAAAAGAAGTTGTCTCTGATAGATACACCCCTACCAAGGTTGACTGCAGCAGATTTAATTTGATCTTTCAAGCACAGATTAAAAATAGTGTTCTTGTTTCAGTTAGAACATTACCACTTACGCTTCCATACAAAAGGAGCTTTTTCATCATCCCAAAGCATTCACTCTCAAACATTTTAACTGACAGTGGTTTAGTATTTGCATTATCTTTTCCTGATTGTGCATTTTTCACCAGAGCCAGATGATAAAAGTTTATGTGAGACAAGATCTGCAGTAACATCAGGAAAAGGCTTCATATTCTGTATTACTGGGAACTGCAGAAGAAATTGGTGATGGCTAGAAATTGCATTAAAAATTGGTTGCATTTTCCGTATGTGAGCATTTTTTGCATATTTAGCTGATACTGCTGTTTTGCAAGGAGGCAGACAGCATCAATCTTGTTTTAACATTAGAACCAAAGTTGTAGAGAGTTGTAAAGGATTCTTCCAGTATTCCTGGACCAAGGAAGATGATTTTTGCATGGATTAATTGTAGAATTGAAAATTTGTCTTGTCGGTACGTAGAAGTAAGTACACAGTTGTAAGATCAATTATTTGAAAAACAATAAGGTATCTAAGGCCAAGCCCTAAATTTATTTGCACCTCAGATAGATTTGCTAACATCCGCTTTCATGTATTTTACATCATGTTTAAATCTGATTGAAGTGGAACAGCCTTCCAAGTAGGTGGTTGAGTCACCATCCCTGAAAGTATTTAAAAGTATGGTTTAGTGGTGAACTTGGTAGTGTTAGGTTTGTGGTTGGACTCAGTGATCTCAAGGTTCTTTTCCAACCTAAATTTTTCTGTGAACATGTTTTGGGGCTTGAGGACCTCCCATAACAGTCTTTGCTTCAATAGTGGGTTCATACTGTACTGTATTGCCCAAGGGGGCCACTGTGTTCTGTTGTCATGCACGATGTAATGCAGTCTGATTAAACTGTGTTGATGTTCTGAGCATTTGGCAGAGTGCTGTAAAACTTGAAGTGTGTTCAGTTATTTTTGTTGGTTGTTATACCTCTCCCTTTTCTGTGTGATCGGCTGGATGGATGGGAAATCCATGGAAGTGGCCAGTCTAAATGAATGGACTGGCTAAGGCTTGCATGTTGCAGAGCACTGCTATATTTCACATAATCTATCAGGCATTAAAATTCCAGTATGTCATATTTGTGGAAAATATTGTACTGAGAGCTAAAACAGCACTTATGAAGACTGCTTTCAGAAAATGAAATGTTAATAATTCACCCCTGTCTAATCATAATTGATCCTTTTATGTGTGCATTTAATGTCTAGTCCCATTAATAAAAAATGGTGTATATTATAACCATCAGATCTGTCAGAGAAATCATCAGCGTGCATGTATGATTGAATTTTCAGGCCTGCAGAGAACTTTGTATGCACAAGTGTATTCTTGTGATCTCTTAGCTTTTAAACCCTTGATACCAAATCCATTGTATTTGGTGAAAGAGCCCTCCCAGCCTTCTGCAGAGACTGCAGAGAACACTCAGTGTGTTCCTTGTAATCTCTGTTCCTGGCAGAGGTGGCTATGATAATGGATCCCTGTAAAGATTTTTTCCTACCTGGGCAGAAGGTTTTCTGCACACAAGTACACAGTCTGTGCCCATAGTTCTGTCCAGAGTATTACTCCATGTGACTGGAATGGCCTGCAACAACAAGTAGAGCAATGCAGTAGGAGCAGGTCTGTAGAGCAGAATAATTGATCTTGAGGATCTGGCATTTGTGCTACACACATTTCATATTTTTAGATTGAATTAACTTAGGCCTGTTCCATAAGTGAGAGTGCACTAGGTGTTCTCTCAAACTTCTGTCTCCTCATTTAGTTCACCTGGAAGGGATCCAGGTGCTTTCTGAGACCATTCTGTTGTACAAACAAGGGTATGATACATGGAGAGAGAAGCAAATACACGTGAAAAGCATGTTCCTGATACCAAAACACTTACATTCAATGTTGGCTTGATTTGAGCCATTTCTTGACTGAAGAAGTAAAGCCTCAAGATCAAAATAATTGATAAAAAAGACAGATTTAAAAAATAGCCATTTGATTTTCAGATTATGAAATTTTACTCAGAAATACCACACATTTCTGTAATAGTTTCAGATTCTCTTTAATTAGCGTAGAGTATTTTTACCATGGGTGCCGGCAACATGTATTGTGGGTGTATGTATTTCCATTTAATGGAGAAATCTAAGGATGGTGGCAGATGGAAGTGCTTTTTAAGGCATGTGAGACGTAAAATCTTTAACAAAAGAACTGAGTTTATGTGGATATTGAGAAGTATTTCTTTTACAGAGATGAAGTTAGTGTTTGTAGTGTGAAGAAGTAGGCTAAGAAATACTCACTACAAAATTTTATTAAGATAGTATTGGTCATACTGCTTAAATTTCTTCCTGACCCAAAGAATTATGATCCCATTTCTCAGATTCAGTCTAATCTGACAGTAGTGGAGGTATTTCAAACATTCTAAGTCCCTACAAGTTTGTGAAAATGTGACCTTGGGTAGAAGTAATACAAGCTGTCTGAGTTGGGGAAAGGCTGCAACTGAGCCTTTACTGGACAACATAGAATCCACACTGGAGGAAACCAGGAACCTAGGACTTTATTAGATACAGGAATAGCCACCCAAACATAACAAAATGCTCATCAGTTGTCTTGTTAAACATGAAAATTTAATTTACATTAAGGTTTTTCTTTTCATCTTTTACTGTGAAAAACTAAAATTAGGAAGCTGAAATTGAGGCTTTGTTTTACCATGTATCAATAGGTTATCTGTTCTCATTGATTGAAATGAAAGCAAGATTGTTGTATTTTACTGTTCTATAACTTCTAGTCTGTTTGTTTTTGGTGATTCATCAAAGCAAATAAGCAAGAGAAAGACAATGTAATTCCTGAAGCCATGTGTAAAGAACACTACCAGAAATCAGGAGCTTCAGTGACGCTGTAACCGAAATTTGCAGTTGCTGAGAGATGCTGGTTGATGCTATTGCAGGCTTGCTGTCTCTTTTATCTACACATAGCAGCAATGTTCATTTGAAAAGAAGTGTTTAATGTCATCAGTGTTCACTTGGCAAACTCTGCTCTGCATGAATCTCAACGTCAGTTTTAGGAACAGCAGGTTAAATGTTCACATTTATACAAGTAAATGGATAGTATCAGTTTTCCAGAACTTGTGCAGCTGGAAGATGTTTGCATCCTGCTTCTACATGAAGAATTCCAGCCTCCAGAAGTTTCCTGCATTGATTTAATTGGGAAATATCTTATTCAGACATCTTTATCTAATTTTCCTGACAATCGTTGGCTGCTTTCCCTTACTCGTGAAAATGCAAATTCACCAAAAATTTGTGGCACAGAAATAATGAGAATGACTTCTGGTTGAAATGACATTGTATGTGCAGCTTGGTTTATTAAATGCTCTAAAATGTTGATTTAGAAAGCTGAAAAGAACATCTCCTGAAATAAAGTATGTCCTTACACTATAGCATTAAAAGTGTCTGCGTAGTTGGGGAAACTACATTTCTAATAATGCAAGATTGCCTTCCCAAACACATACCTATGTATTTTCTATCACAGTACAGGAACAGATGAAGAGGATTTATTTAATTTTGCTTTTCAGCATAAACCCTCAAGATCTCAACTTTCCCACTCATTTTTTGGAAGTTACCATCTGTAAGGGAATTAATTTTTAAGTGTTGTAATTTTATAATTTCTCAACTACCGGGTGGCTAACATTACAGTTTTTAAAATTTGCTTTCTTTCACTAAAATATGGCTCCTCATCTGAGTGCTGGTCTGAAAATTATGCCCAGGTCTGAATAGATATATAAATATGAGGAAGTTATAACACTGCTTAATGCTTGGAATTGGCATTAGTTTACACTGGTTTGGACTGCGTGTCATAAACCTCTCAGTGATAACAAGCATCTAGAGGTCCTGATTCTCTTGTACCTTATTCTAGTTTTGTACCAGCTCCTTGACTGGAGTAGAATAACTTCTGATGTATAGATACCAGATTTATGGCTTCTGCGGATTATCTTAATTTAGTTAAATTAAAATGAAATTAATCAAAACTAGTTTGGAAATGTTTTATCAGAATACTACATGCACAGTATTTTTCTATATTACAAACAGATACTCTGTGGACATTAGAAATTCCTTCTGATACAGTGTATGCATACGAGGACATGCAGCTCAGCTGACTAGTTTTATGTTAATTGGAATGAACAAAATTTATCCCATTACTAACAGTTTTCACGGTTTTATTTATTTAAGCAATTCTGCAGAAGCTAGTGATGCCATTTTTTATTAAAGGCTTATTTTGTTAAGTATCTCATTATCCTTTCTGTAGTTGCAGGCAAGGGTCATCATCTTCACTTAGAAAACTGATACAAATATTACAACTTCCTGAGGAGCAGAGAAGTATCTTTCTTATTGGAAGTCCCTTCTTGATTAAATAATATGAGATGCTGCTAAATGTTCTTATTTGTAGGCTCAGTATGTTTAAAAATTAAATGTTCTTTAAGGATTGTCCACTGTTTGTAAACATCAATTCCATCCATACGTACTAAGGCAAAAAACTAAGGGCTGGATTGTATGGAGTGTCATAAAAAGATGACTTTCCCAAACTCTGCCTTGGGTAGTAAGATGATGCACAGCACTGGGTGTAGTGGTGTCTCCCTAGCAAACACCAGAAACATATGGTTTATATATAGGATATCACAACAACAGAAGTATAAACTAAGAATGATGAATAATTTTTGCTCTTCAATGACAGTCATGGCATAGAGTGCTAAATGTACTTAAGAAAATCCGACTGTCTAAAATCCAATTGCTACATTCTGTAAAATCCTCACTGAAACCGTTATTTAGTTGAAGAGAGGGAACAATGGAAAGAGATGAGATTTAGAATAGCTAAAACTTGATAGACTTGACAGACTTCTGATTATATTTAATCCACAGAAATATAGATTAAAGTATTTTCTTTATAAAAATATAAAGAAATAGAAAGTATTTTCTTCCAGTTTTAAAAAACATTGTAGTGCCTGTATAAAGATAATTATGTTTATGTTTTATTCTGTATCATGGTTTGTAATTTACTGGCAGTGTTTGGCCTTTGGTTAAGAAATGTGTCTACAGAATGGATAATTCCAATCTGATGTTGCTTCATTGTCTCAGATCTTTCTATGTCTTATTTCTCCCTAAATCTGTGGAATAAGATTTTCAGAGTTTTCAGAGTGCTAAAAAGTGATACATACTATATGCAGTAAATACTGCAGTCCTGTGTCAGATGCTGCTGTCCTTACACTTACTGAATAATCAAGATTTGGAACAGTCATATGCTAATTTTGAGCAATATAAGAAGACTTCTTTTCACTATATAACGTATTTTAAACTAACAATGTCCCACAGTGCTCAATAGTTGGCCTATTATTTTATTTTGTTTAAATCAAGGGTTTAAACCAGCAAGACTATTTTGCTCATAAATTTTGTGTAATTTAGATACGGGTTTTTTGTAATTCCACGGAGGTTCTTAATTTTGTATACATGAATAAAAACTTCCAGACAGCAAAGTATTAGTGATTAAAATACAAATGTTATACTCTAAAATCTTCAGGGTAACTATGCATTTTTCCTTAGTTGAAGAGGGAGAATGATAGAGATAAGATTTAAAACAGTTAACACTTGAAAGACAGACATCCGTGATTTCTAATCTCTAGATATGATTTCAGATACAAGTTTGGTTTTTTACCTGCAGGTGTAAAGGACAGATAAGCATGTTTCTATCAGTGAATTTTGCATAATTGCTTTCTGATGGTATCTAATATTACTGCTTAAACAATTACGTTTCTATTAAATGGTAGGTTGTAATCTCAGGTCTTCTACTTCCAATGTCGAAAAAAACACATTAGAACTTCTTTTCATTTTAATCTTTGAAATATGGTAAATGAAGTCCACAGTCATACAGTGGTTATATTCTGAAGTGATTTTTTTTGTTTGTTTGGTTTTTTTTTAATTTTATTTTTTTATTTTTATTTTATTTAAAGAGGAAGAGAGCTATAATCCTTTCTGCTGTGTATTTATTTAAGAATTTCAGTTTTTCTTTTCAAGAATATTTATTGGTGCTGATTACTATTGTTCTAAATACACGTTGGCAGAAATGCAGCGGTTTTACCATGCATATGATAATCCAAAGATAAAAAGTTATTGCCAAATGGGCAGGATGCTTGCAGAGAATGTGAGAACAAGTTTGAGTTCTCACCTTGTTATGCTAGATCAGTGATGAACCCCATTATTTTGGGTGAATGTCTGGAATTTCAAATTTCCATCTATGATGTGGTCACTGATGTTCTCTGATGAAAATAAAAATTGCCTAATTTTTGTACAGAAAGAGAATGGGAAAATCTCTGAGGTCTCAGAAAGCTCCCAGAAAGCTTCCAGGGCTCCTGAGTATACAGAGAAAGAAATTCATGGTGTGGTTAATACCACTCTAATGACTGATCAGCCCATGGAGCCTATTCCTACCATCTTTGCTGCTGTTCTTAAAACTCAGAAGTAAAAGGACCAAGAGAGCAAGAAAGCTTATGAGACTTCAGAAACTCAAAGCGATGTTGAAATATTTGCTTTTCTCCTTTTCTCCTATCTGCTAAAGCAGAAAGACAAAAAAAAACCCCAAACATTTGTGAAGGCAGTTTATCCCAGTAATCTATTTATCAAGCACTGTGAAGATCTTTCTTGCTCTCTTGTATTTTTTAGGGTTGAAACATGCCCTGTATATCTAGCAGACCCCAGAATAGTGGGTTTTGATTAAAGCATTCTGGAACTTTATAAGCAAAGTTAACCCATTTCTTTGTACTGCTGTGATTCAGTTAGAAAAGCTAGGACTGGAAATGATGAGCAAGTAGTTAAAATAACTGCACAATAAAAAGAAATATCTCCATCATTGTTACTCTAGTAAATCAAGGTTATCATAAAGAAAAAATAATTGCATTAAAATCTCAGCTATTACATTTAGGAAATAATCTTACAACAAAAGAGGAGGAAACAGTAAAGAGTTTGTGATACAGGTCCAATTTACTACACAGTTCCTGGAAAACAGATTAGGGTTTTCTTAAATTTATACTGAGGCACTTTTTTTCCAACCCCAGAATACAATGTAGCATGAGTATAATGCTAACTAACATCCTGGGCATTATAAAATTTGGAATCTGCTTGCCACTGCATAATTTCACACAGCAAAAGGAAATCAAGAGGGATTAATTCAGTCTCTTAAACTTAAAAGGTTGTTCTAAAGGTCCCCTGTCAGCCAGTCTTATTCTTTACCTATGGGAGATGGCTACAAGAAAAAAACACCTGGCTACCTTCCTTTCACAGGCCTGTGGACTTTTTGATGTTGCACCAATGTGTCCCCATAAAATAGCATGTGTTAAGCAAACAAAATCTAATGTTATCAGGATCTGCTATCCTTTGTTTTAGGTTATTCATGAGAAACCATGGTAAAAACCCCAAGTTAACCAACCCTTCCATTCTTTGAAAAGTTTGCTGGTAGCAGGGCTTGCCTTGTCTTTGAACCAGCAATCTCATGCTTACTGTTATTTCATCTACTTAAAATCAGCTGCCACAGACTAGTATGAGCTCCATGCAGATAAAAAGGTGTCCAGATTGGTAGAACTTACTCTCTGGTTACTTTACTTCTCAGACAGAATCCTGAGGCACAGAAAATGCTGAAAACACTTTCCACTGAAACAGCACATATTTTGCTAAAACAAAAGGTCTATAGGCCATGATAAGCATGATTTCTACTGCTTAGCTGTGAGATCTACACAAGTACTCTTAACAATATGCAGTTTTGTTATGCTTTTGGAAATAAGAAATTCTTTAACTTATTGTCCTGGCAAATAGCCACTAAATTCTACATGAGAGTAAGAAAATGAACTCATTTTATATGCATATAATATTCAGGGAGTCTAGTTTTACCAAATAGCTTTATGTAAAATCCCTTTTTTTCACCCCACTGTCCATGACAAAGGCGATAAATATTGAAGTCTGTTCTTCATCAATTTTACAGTAAACTCATCACTGTGTGATTGACTATGCACTCAGCTAGCTAATCAGTGTCTCGGAAAATTAATTCAGGCAGAGCACCAATCCAACAGACTTTGCCTTTTGCATATGCATTTGGTCTGATTACTGAATTTGCACAAATACTGAGTTACTGTCTGCATGTGGATAGCAGAAACTCACAGAACATGAATACTGCTATTTATATAGCTATATATATGGGAATTGCTATATATTGTGTGGTATTTCAATTTTACTTGAAAAATGATTGCATAGTCAGACAACTTACTTACACAGAAAATCAAATTAATAAAGGAAACTGGTCTGCCTTAGAGCTCTTGAGTTATTACAGTTATCCTCAATTTGGAACTTCACACATCTTTTGCACTTGATTTTTATATTACTGGAGTACAATGACCTCTGAAGCTAAGATCTAGCCTGGCTGCCATCTGCATAGCATACATGCTAATACACATTTTCCTCTACAGAGAACACAAAGTGGGTGAGTATTATCCCCACTTTACTGAGAGAGCCTGAAGTGTCTCATAGTTCTTCATGGTTTCTCTGGAAATCTCTTACACAGCTAGAAAGAAAAATCTGGATTTTCTCTGTCATTTGCCCATTCTTTATTGACAGAGAATGCTTTTTTTTGCAGACCATTCTGAGTGACGCTCTTCCCGTGTCACTGAAAATCTCTAGCTTTGCTTTCTTGATCTTAATAGCAGTGGAGCACATTGACTATTTAAAGTCTGTGGTAGCAAACTGGGAAGCAGAAGATGCTCTCTCTCTGAAGGTAAAGGTGGATATCTTGGGCATGAGGAAGCACATGCAAGTAAGTCTCCATTGGTTATTGGTCCTTTTATGAACAAGACTGAAGCATTGTTCTTTTGGTACCTTGATTGTTTTTCCACTGAATCTGTCAATTATTCTTTGGTCTTCAGCTTTCAAAGAAAGACTTGCTTATCAATGGTGGCAACAAAAAACCGGCAGCTTCTCCAAGAGTCCTGAAATAAGACATAATTATTTCCACTGAAACTAATATTTTGCATTTCACTTCAGACATTTTAATGCAAAGTGTTGTGTGAATACCATATGTTCTCCAGCATTTCTGATTCTGTTCTTGTTTGCCTGGATGATGGAACCCTCAGGCAGGTAAGTTAATTGCAAGGGTATATGAAGAACTATAACCTGGGGAAAGGATTATACATTTATTAATAATATGATCCTTGGTCATTTTTCTACAGTTTCTCTTAACTTGAACTGATAAAAAGCTTGATTAAAAGTAATACAGTACCAAAAGGAGGTCAAAATTACTCCTTCAGGAACATAGTTTCTTTGTTTTTAGTTAGACATACTTTAAATGCCAATAGTGTCAATTCATTTGCTTTACTTTATGCAGCTGGCAGCTAAACAACTTTAGAGGTGCCAAACTTCAATTTTCTGCTGACAGGCAAGTGGCCTAGAGACCACTTTCAGTGTGATTAAAAATGCATTTTAATTCCTAAAGCAGTTGGGTAGAAATAACTGTAAAATAATAAAAATATTTTTAACAGGTGGTGGACACAGGCTTGTTGAAGCCTTGTAGTTGAGCTGCGCTTTTTTTTTTCTGTACGTTCATTTCCTAGTGTGGACTGCAGATAAAAAACTGTTCTCTTGCATGATTTCAAGTAAACCATATTCCATAAAAAAGCTTTGTGTTTGCTGTACGTTGTGGCAGTTCTTTTACAATGTTTTCTATTACACCCTTAAGCATTGTCACTTGATTCCTATAATGTTAATTACCTCTGAAAGTTCCCTCTAGCCCTTCTTAAGAATATGAGTAATTGTAAATGCATCAAAATTACTTCCATCTTACGTGCATTTATTAGAAATAAATAAACTTGACCCAGGAATTAAGCAACAATGAAGTATATAATAATGAAGCTAAAAAGCTTTTTTTTCTCAGGTTAGTTGTGTGTGTTTTGCTCACAGTGAAACATTTTTAGAGCAACAGTGTGTCATACATATGGGACTAATGATATTGTCTCTTGAGGGAATATAGTAACTTAGACTGAAGGACTTTCTTTTCCTCTTAAATATGGTACTTCGCTTTACACAGGAATTCAGGTCACCCTATGATTGTACAGGAGTGCAGATGTCCTTCCCGTCTGATTCCCTAAACTATGTCTCTGTGTAACTGATGGATTTGAGGTATAAAAGATGTTATTATGAACTCACTGAAATCAGGAAGTCTACATGTGAAGTCTGTCTTTCTCAGTAAGTTGCCAAATGGTCCATGGACATTAGATCCTGTCTTTTGGGTATAAACATTAGAAAGACCCTTCAGGCTCTCTAAGCTTCAGGTCTTTCAAGGCACCGTAGACCATTTCTTTATATGTAGTATAGGATGCTCTTTGTGCACATGACTGAGCTGTCTAATGTGGCTCCTGAGAATGCTTCCATGAATATTTTTCTTCAGTGATGAGAGTTCCTGCGAAAAATCCTTTGTCTGTGCTTTCTGCAGGATCTCCCTTAGCTGGTCTCTAACTTGGCTGCTGACGCCGGTGTCCTCCTTGTCTCTTCCCGCTGCATCTGCCCTCATGCCTTGGAGTCATTCATGTGTGATTTCCTTTCCACCTTGACAGTAATCGATCTGCACTCTCCTTTCCTTTGAGGAAGTCTTGCCCTCACAAAGATTTAAGGATATGAAATAATGACTTACTGCTTAATAATTTAGCTTGTAATTGTTAATACTGCTTTTATCAAGACTTCTCTCAAAGCAGAAAAACTTTCCTGCTCAGGACACAATATGCTGCTTAAAGGATGGACATAGTATGCACAAGGGTCAAGTTTGTTTTGCCTTGCTTAATGTCAATATTTGATTAGCATTTGACAAAACAAATATATGTCAATTAAACATCTGACTTTTAGTTTGAAGATCATAGTACCCCTGACTGCAGACTTTCAGAAAACCTCTAAGTGGGATTGGAGTAGACATACTCCTACTGTAAAAGTCGGGTCTGCAGAATTGAGCAGTTCTGGCAAAGATTTTAAGGAACCAGGATTTCTCTCTATGTATACAAGGGAACATTAGGAAAGAAATTTTTTTTAATCCTGGGAGTAGGGAAAGGGCAAGGGGAAGAAAGCATAAAGCTATTCTTCCAATATTTTTTAATTTAATATTTTTATCATATAAGTGTTTTAAGTTCCATCAGGCCAGCTTTGTGCTATGGACAGATTTTGCTGTTATTTAGACAAAGAAAGTTGGTACCCAAATACCTATGAACTACAGTACCTTGATACCTTGACTCTGATTCGTGGGAATGCATCTTAGTATAAAGAAATATGGGTCAGGTATTGCTGTTATATTTTTTATTATGGTGATGTGAGGTGGTTAGTGTACTGTTCTTCTCACTTGCTGAATTCAGAAGCTTAAATAGTACTCCTTTAATTGGTTTACTGGTGAGGTCTCCGAGGATCCTGGGGCATTTGCCTATGTGATATGGCACTGAGAAAGATGCCAAAAGGATTAAACGCTTTTCTTGTTTCCAGGCTCTGATATTAGTGGTCCCTATTCATATATGTTATGGCATGGAAATGTTCTGCTTGATAGGGAATTACAGAAAGCAAAAATTAGATTGTTTCTTGAAACTGCTGTAAATTACACTGGGTACAAAGTAGATGGTATATAGGGAGCACAATTCTATTTGAAGTTAAATTTCCATTCCATTGAACCCCATCCTGTATGTGACTCCAATCATGGATTGAAGTGAGAGAGACGTGTGTAAATTAAGGTTTCCAAAAGACATGTAAGATTTGGACCAACTTTAGGCCAGTCCTTGCCCCTTTTAATATGTCTCCTTTTAGGCATACAACAGCCTCAAACATTCTTGCAATGGAAGATTGCATGCAGAGTAACGGAAACTCATCCCATTTATTTCCATTTTTATCTCTCAGCAACATTTCCCTTCGTTCTCTACTGCCTACAAGATACTGCTTTCTGTAATAATAATTGCAGCTTCCACTAGCAGACACATATGCTATTGCTTCCAGTCTCTCATCTAAAATCACTGACTGACAGGTCTGACAGAAACAAATAGCAGGTGCGTTGATAGATATTGTGTTTGTATTTGCTTTAAAGTGCTCTATCCCCCCTTCTCTTCTTTTTTTTTTTTTTTTTTTTTTTTTTTTGTTTTTTTTTTTCTGGTTCAGCACCTTTTTCTATATAATATAATAATTCCAGTTTGCTTGGTATGTAATCATGGGTCACTATACTAATATTATCACAGCTGTGGATATAATGTTATTTCCTTTGGAATATCATGTGCTTTTGCTTTTTTTAAAATATACCTCTGTGTCATATTCTTTTAATTCCTTTACAAAGGAATGTTTTTCAATTTTCTTTCCTTACAGGATGGCAGGATAGACCAACAGCATGCCAAACGGCTCCTAGATCTCTTGTTATTTTATTTCTCTTGTCAATACATGCACTCTTGTAGCTGCCAGTAGATCCCATCTGTGCCCTGGCTGAAATACTACGAATGACGCAGATCAAAACTACATATTAGCAGAAATACCTGAGGAGACTTGGGCAGATTGCCTTTTACAGTCTGCTGGCTTCTTGTTCCAGCTGGACAAACCACAAGGATCCTTCAGAGCTTGCTACCTCCGTGTATCGGCTTAGAGTTCAGATTTGGGAAGATCACAGTTGTTAGTATTTGTCCACTTCTTGCAGATTCTTCACTTCTCATCACATAAAAGCTTGCTAGAAACTTGGTAGCTTTATCTCCAAAAGAAACATTTTTTTATACGTTTGCTTGTACCCTTTATTAATGAAGGAAGTGTCATTGTATCAGAGATACTTTTTGTTGAATTCAAACTCCAAAAGTAGGTAGGTATGTGAAGCATAAGCGAGTTACTGTAAGGCTGAACTACATGAAGGAAATTATGTTTTTTATTTTTTTTTGGTGCAGTTACTAAAAATCCATCTAAAATTAGAAATATACATATAATATAAAAGAATTAGTAAGTCTGGTAGTAATATAATCTAATTACACAGTACTTTTATTGCAACAGCTGGTGAAAGACCTTATCTGGAATTAAGGATTAGTATCTCCATTTTGAAGAAGGGGGAATTGAGGCAGAGCATTCAACTGGTTTCTTCAAGATGACAGAAAAAATCAATTATAACAAGTAAATGCAGATACCATCCAACACAGAGGTCTGTCTCTGTGTTACTGGAATTCCTATCAGGGGAAATCTGCCATAGTATGAAAGTGAAATCTTGTAATTTTTTACTGCTTAGAGGTAATCATTCGTGTAGCACCTTTGTGAGAGAAAGAAGAAAGGAACTGGAATATGCACCTTGATCCAACACAAGAAGATTCTCTTTAAGAATACTTTGTATTAATGGAGAAACTGCAGTTTTCTGATATGAGTGTCCATTTGGGAATCTGTCTGTATGTTATGTCGTATCTTGATCTTCCTTGTCACACCCTCAGCAAAAAGCAGTAGCTACATGAGGGTCATGCTTGTGAGTTGCTTCAATTCAAATTGCCATCAACAAGGAAGTTATACTCCTGTATTTTTCATTGCCATTACACTGATGGATTACCTTCTGCTCACATATGTGAAAAGGTTATTTCAGTAAGATGCCATTTTTTTCCTAGATGTATAACAGTACCAGTTATACCAGATGTATACCATACATAACAAAATCACATCATCATCACTATGAATCTGTGGATTTTTGATTTGTGAAAGAAATTGGCTTGAATTGTCATTTGAACTAGTACAATCCTTTCCTGTAGCAGAGGGGAGGCTGCAGAGAAGGTTGAGGAGGCTTGGTGATTTTTTTTTGTTTCCCTCCTGCTTTTCATCTGTTCTAGGGCCTGGCCTGCCTTTGCTTTTTCAATTTTAAGGATCATTTATTACTCAAAGTGTTAGAAGGTTAGTTTTAAAACCTAGAGGTAGGAGGCTACGCAAATGTAGCAGAGGGTTTATGTTGTCCTGTCAGAATCAGGTGAAGGGGAGATGAAATGGAAGAACCAGAACACTTTTCTTGACAGTGGAAAGCCTGCTGAAGTGGGAATGTCTGTCTGCCCCATAGCAGTTTCACTGTCAGGATGACAGTGACTCCCTTTAGGATGGCAGATCCGTGAGGAAATTAGGCAGGTCAACATATGAAAAGGTAACAGGGATTTGTAGCTATGAAGAAAGGAAGACTGAAGGTTTGTTCATGGTGGGGGGGGAAGAAGGAAGCACAAAGTCTAGATAACGATCAAACTTTATATACTTTCTCAGTTCTCTGAATTAGCTGAGTTCACTAGCAGGTCATCTGTCACCATTTGCTTTAGTCTATTTCTAGGAGCTTTCATTGGTATGGATAGAAGTTATGTTAACAAAGATGGCAACACTAAACCTTATGAGCATTCATAAGAAAGAAAATTCACTCTGGGAAGAAGTTGTAGGAAAGTGTTTGGGGTAATTGGTTGTGTTGGGGAAGAGAATATTTCGCTTCCTACTTTGAGACTTCCAGGAGGAACTGCTACATTATTAGTAACCCATTCACAAAAAATCTGACATTAGAAGGATTTTCATTTAAATTTTAAATTTAAAGCCATTTAAAAATAGCTCTGTCTAATAGCATTCTCCCTGAAATAGCAGGGAGGATCCGGAATCAGCAATTCAAAGAAATGAGATCCTTATGCGATCAAATGTTACTAAGGATATAATGGGCATTTGTTTCTTCATTCTTTACAATGACATCTTACTTTATATAGTTTAGAAAACTGTCTGTTATAAACTAACTATGTATGATTTTTTGGATTGAGCTGACATAGTTTGAATATAGGTATTACTCCAAAAAATTGTTGTTGTCATTAACTCATCATATAGATTGGTGGATGAACAGAAAGATGAGGCATAAGATGGGCATAATGAGGGAGACATACTAAATATTCTGTCCCTTGTAACCAATTCCCACAACCTGCTTTGAAAGGCACATTGGATACTTCCTCTGCCATGCTTCCAAGGCAACAGGACTAAATAGTCAGCTGTTTCTGTCTTGGTTAAGAAAAACACTTAAGCTATTTAATAGGTTGCAGACAGCATAAATGGTATGCAGGCAGTAATACTGGATTGGCTGGATTCTCACCACATCTGCAATACCTTGCTGATCAGAGGATTTCTGTTGTCTGCATGCTATTCTAGACTTTTTTCATGGTTAGTGACATTAAGACAGCATTGAGGAAAGGACCTTTGATTGTTCTATTTATTTATTAAAAAAAAAAGGAATTCTCAGGCAACACAGATATTCTGGGAATCTTGTTGTTGGAATGCTTATTTCCCTGATCATCAGTTTCAGTATTTGAAGGAGATGGATTATAATGAAAAAAAATGGATTAAATCGGCTGCGTTGTCATTAGATTGTGATAGTGTATATATGTATGTGTGTACATGCATGTGTATATATGTTGAGTTGAGAATATCCTCAGGTACAATTAATAGACCTTATATAAAATGTTAGTGATGAGTCTTCCATTTTAGCATCCTCTTTTGGCACTGTAAACAAATACTGATGCTGACGGGTTCAAAGGATGGGAAGGACTCTAGATTATAGGCCATCAGATTCAATGCTGAAATAAAACTTCAAACCAGAAACAACGACATAAAATAATTAATTTTAAGGTACTTTAGACTCCCATGAAACTGTATAGAAGCTCCCCAGAAAAATATAGAAGTTCTTCTTCCTTTGCTAACAAGGATAAACATTTATGTTTAGCTGCTTTGGCATTTTTGCAGGGCAGTTTGGGGCCATCTTATTAACTAAGATTGCAGTCAATTATCTGCTTTATTGAGTATTTGTTTTCATTTGAGTGATCTTTTGTACTGTTTGCCAGATAATTTTTCTGTGGTGAGAAAACTCATTAGAGCTCTTTCTCTACCTGCTTGCTAGAGTCTTACTCGTCTGAAACTGAAAATTCCAATTAACGTGATCTGAATTTGATTGGAGCTGTAAACAAGTGCAGCTACCTTTGCTTCATTAAAATATGGAAAATCATGTGCTTGTTTTAATTATAATTTATAATTACTTTTTTCTTCCCCCTGCTTGATGCAAATAGGAGCTGGCCTTTATTCTGACATAGAAGGTGCAGCATCAAATCAACAACTTTATTTTATTGCATGAAACAGATGGTGAAGATCACAGATATTTCCAAGAAAAGACAATGTAATTTCAGTACTAAATTACCCTTGCTCAAGGGCCTAACCTCCAGAAGCTGATAGAGAATACAACTTTATGGCGTATTTCTTGTTCTAGGCTTAGCTCACTTGAGGCTAGGAGAGACTGAGTCTTTGCTTCATATTTTTGTTTAAAAACTCAAAACCAGACCACAGTGTAATCATTGATAGTTTCAGAGCTGATTTTAGTGGGTTTCATTCACTCGTGATTTGTGCAATTTATTACTGTGTATAAACTGAAGAAAAAAGGGATCAGATGGAAAATTCCTGAGCTGCTGAAACCAGGGACAAAGCTTTCCCTGATACATTGAAGAAGATCCAGGCCTCTTCTATAGTGTAGAGTGACAAACATCCTGTGTCTACAAAGGTATTTCTCATTTTAGGAGATAAACAATAGCTGCTTTTTTTTCAGGGACAAACGGGAAAGCAGTATGTGTACAACCAAACTTTCATAATAACAGAATGTAAGTCTTTCATGCTGTGAAGTGCCTAGAATCTTGATTTCAGAGTGAATCTTTTTTTCCAGGGCCAGTATGGTTTTGTGTGTGGCTCTAGATACTCTTCTACTATCAACTGCTGTATAGTTTGCAATTCCTGCTTTTCCAGGATGTTTATGTCTAAACATCTCTCCTTTTTTAACTTTCTCAGGTGTTACAGAACAAAGGAACCTGCCTATACCCAGAATGGTGTAAGTGCCCACCAGTCTACCATGTTTGTCAGTAACTAGAAAGAAACTTGGAGATACTGCTGCATCCCCTGAAGTCAGCCTGTATGCACCCAGATAAAATACTTTTTGCAAGACAAGAGTGTGCCTGCAAATATCCTGAGGAAAGGCCAGGTTGATTTAAAAACTTCTCTGATGGATTACTGTTTGTGGTTTGTGATGCATTCTGTCTAATTGAAGTAGCGTGCCATTTTCAGTAAGCCAGAAGCAATACTGGGTCATGTAAATATAAATTTAGAATGCGCCACAGAACTTCCCAGCAGTTGTTTGTGTGTTGGTGGCCCAATTTTTGATGCTGTTCCAGCTGATCTTTTTAATCAGAAACCTGCCAGGGCTCCGGCCATTTCTCCTGCCCAACATCCTCAGCAGGCTGCCTGCAACCACTTTGGAGCACAGGATTCCAGGTTTCCAGGTGAGTTGTTCTCAGTGGTTTAGCAATCACTTTATATCTAGTGGTTGTAATAAATTGCCACAAATTTATAGACTGGCTTAATTGGGATTTTTTGCTTTATGCATAGTTTGAAACAAAGTAAAAATTAAATTTTTTGTTGCAACTAGTTATAGTTAAGGTTGGCTTTTAGAAATCTGCTGTGAATCTTTCTACATTTGCTGAAGTACAACACCTTTAAGTGAATTTATTTTTCTAGTTTTGAGAATGTGTCCAAGACCTCCTAAACTTGCTGGAATATATCCAACTTAACTTTAGTAATTTAATTGAGACACCTAATTTAGGAGCATCTACCTATCTCATTAAGTTCCCTTTCAGTTTAGTATAGACACAGTCCAAATAACATCCGAATTGCCTTCTGTATCTGGATCCCTTTCCTCATAGCAGAGGAGAATGGAATGAGACTGCCAGAAGTTAAGAGGCACAGATCTGTGCCAAAAATCATGTTCTTCCATTTAAATTTAGATACCTGCTTTTTTAGCTTGATTTTCCACTCTGCTGAGTGTCCAGTGATTCGTAGAGGTCTTGTTTTTCTTTTCTGTCAATAGGAAAAATATGTTCAAGTTGTTTTAATATTTCTGCAACCATGCTGTAAAGAATGAATGGCAGAATCACCACTTTTGAATGTCAGGCCACTGACCTCTTTTTAAAAGGTTTTAGTGCCTTAGCTATAGTCATGTAGCTTGGAAAATTTCTTATCAAGTTGCAGCTAGAATGTGTAAGGAGGGTCTGATTTCATACAGGTGTGTATTTTCTCACGTTGAGTTGAGCAGTAATTTCTTTAACCACTTCTTTCAGTGGCAAGATTTTTTTTAATGAACTGTAAAGTTCTTAAAAATATTTCCACGTTTTGCTTGACTTGACATGAGGGAAATAAAAAGATGGTTTGTAGATATTTCTAATACATGAATTTTTCTCTCTAGTCTTTGTTCACCTGCAAAGTGACAGGGTTGCCATTTTCCACACAAGTACCTAGGCCAGTTGCAGTATCTGTTAATTTGGAGATAGTACAAAATCAACAACAGGACTGTTGTTGGGACTGCAGGCTGCATGTATAATGCTGTATAATATGCTCCTGCAATGCCCTTAAATAATATGTATAGTTTTAGGAAATATAGAATTGATTTGAAACTCCTAAAATTTTCTTTTCTAACTGCACATAGTTTCAGTGACTGAATGATATTGAGTCTGAATTAATGATAGAATATGAAAAAGTCTGTCTTAAAACCAGGCAGAAGTACATGTGCAGTTATTATATCATTCCTATTAGTCAAGGGCAGTTTGCAGTGAATTTCAGAGGGAATTCGTGTGGAATGGAATGTTTAAATTGTAGAAGAATGGCAGCAGTTCTCTGCAAGTTTCTTCCAGATAACAGGATTGCTTCAAGAGTGCTATTTGAAGGATATTGAAGCTTTGCAGAAACTAAAGGCAAGTTTAATGGTAACTTCAGTGGGGTCAGGAATTTCCACTCCATTCTTTAACTTTTATAACAGCTATTCAGTTTATCAGTGATTGTGATGAAACTAAAGAGAGATCAGAATTCTAACTGTGCAAGTTATTTACATTAATACTGCTCTTTTCTTTCCTCCTTCTGAGGGAAAATGGTTATGGCAATAATTTTGAAATTAATATATCTATGGAGTCACCCCAGTTAACTCCAAGTTTGCATGCTGTAGATTTAAGATGTCTTGTTAAAAAAAAAATCTCTACACCAGTCCTTTGAAAGAGTCTAATGCATTGCATTGTAACCAAGTCTAAATACACATACTTTTATGGGATAATTTCAACAATAGGTACCATCTGCTTAATGTGTTCATAAAACCAAATATTAATTTCCTGGTAAATCAGTCGTAAACCAGAAAATATTATTATTGCAATAATTTTTACATAAGATAAATGTCTCAGTGGCTCAGAAGGTTAAAGTTTAGAGTAGGAGCTAGCATTTACTTTTCTCTGCAATTTGGCTAAAATTAAATTGCCTGATCATGAATCCAAGTCATATTTTATCTTTCATAAAAATAGAAAAGACCTGGAAACAATCTGTAGACCACCAGGATGTCTGAAAGTTATTTTCCAGTTATAAAAATAAACTAGCCTTGAATTTATTCACCATCTGTCAGTCTTCTCTTCCTACTAGGGAGCTGAATTTTCTGACGGGTTACTTGCAGTCGTAAGGAACAGCTGTAGGAAGCAAGGATACCAAGATTGCTCTAATTATATTAAGACATGAACGGCTTTTGGAAATTTGAAAGAGTTCAGTTGCAGTGTCTGGGGAGAGGTTTAACATTTTCAGGATTCTCAAAAACGCACACACTCCCTACCATGTCAGAACCTCCAAGGGTTCATTCAAATGGAATGGAAATGGGCAGAGTGACCTTCCGTTGCTTAATTTTCCTCTGCAATCTGTGTGCAGGGCTGGAACCAGTACAGGTAAAGCAAGAGACAGTGTTAATCTTATTAAGGTAAATCTTGATGACCAGAAGAATGTTACCTTGCCATCATAACCTTTGGGGACCTACTGACTTTGATTCTTACTAGTGGTATGCTATTCTGTTTGAGAAAGAAAAGCAGAAGGTGATTTTTAGTCCATGCATGAAGTGATGATGGCTGTTTGTAGTTGGGTGAGCTGTGTCGTGTGTAGGAAGAGGCTCAGATTTACCAGCAAGTAAACCAGAGAGGGATGTTATCGACCTGTTTGTATTCTAAGGTTTTTGTTTTCTATTATAAAAAAATTATTGTAAAGATATGTCAGCACTCAATAAAAATAGAGGTAGCTGCATTTGAAAAAGCTCAAATCTTATTATGACTGCCTGAGATTCTTACTAACACAGAGAGATGGTTCAAAAGTGGTTTCTCCTCTCAAGAACAAAACAAGTTAAGAGAAAGCTGAAAGGCACAACAGAAGCATCTCTGTCTAGATCCAGTAATGGATTTGACTTCAACATAATAACTAATTAATGAATGAAAGGACTTTCAGACCAAAACTATATGACCTTGAACTGTAAGAATGGCAGGTTAGATCTCCTTGGAAACCATTAGAAGCACAAATGGAAAGCCTGTTCCTGTATCATAGACTCAGTAACAAACTGAAGAAAATTGCTTTACAGGATGAATGAAGTGCAAGAATAGTTAAGGAATTATTTGAACAGTATTTCCAGCTTGAAGATAGATAAATGATTTCTGTATATGTCTTTCATCTTAGTTCTTTTATTTGAACAAAAGCAGCTTAAAATTACCATGACATATTCAGAGAACTGCTGACAGACTTCAGGTCTCTCTACACCAGAATATGCAAAGAAAGAAAGGAGGCATGAAGTATGAAGCTATGCTGTCTGTCAGACTTACTGAAAGACTGGGCCATGCACCAGATTTATGAAACAATGAAAATAACTTCCTTACAATAAAATTGGAAGTATATGTCATTTTTTCCCAAAACTTTGCATGAATGTTTTTTTTCAAAGCCTTGCAGCACAAGGCTGTCAGTTCCACAGCTTCAGGTACTGCGCAGTAGAAAATATATATGAAGAAAGGCTAGATGGCTTGCAAATAATATATTCTTCTAGAGTTCATTTGTTCTAGTGTTAACCATGCTTCTGGTATACCAGTTGTCCTGCTCACAGCAGAGGACTCCTGTGAGTATTGGGGCGGAAAGGCTGAAGAACTGAATGCATGACATTTTATAAAAATCTAAGGAGACAAGTCATTATTAGTACATTAGAACTACATCTCTTTTCTTCAGTCCCCTTGGTACCACTGCTTGGCATGGAAATTCTGACCCTGTTAACACTGGCTGAGTCTGAGGTTTATTTCTGGAAGCTTTTAAAAACAGCTGGGGAGTACCTTTCACTTATAGTCATATACTGTGGCTTCTTTTTCATGTCTTAAAGTTGAAAAAAATGCCAGGGCTCTCCCTGTCCTTATGAGACTTTCATATGAGTACATCTATGTTCCTAACCTTAGCAACTTTTTGTGGTAAGTAGAAATGGCCAAGTGGTACCTCTATTTGATTAGTTTCAAAAAGCCTTGTTCACATCCCAATTCCTCTTAAACTTCCATTTTTCTATTCACAACTTTGCAGGCTTTGCTCGAAAATTAAAATTGTATCCTTAGGCTTCATACTGTATGCCGTATTTCATCACAAATATGATGCCACAAATAGCTTATTTCTGAGTCTTCAGGTGTTTTTATTGTGAAAGTCTTTGGGGTAAGATTACCTGAATTTGCAAGTATTTGACTACAGAAGTCCACCTTAAAATATTCTGTACTAATCCAAATGATCTTTGTTACTTCAATTTAGGATTTCCTTTGGGAAAGAAATAAATGGCTATGTTAGAACAGTACCTTTCTTTGTGGAGTGTTACAATTCAGGTTCATCCTTTCAGCTGCTCTTAAACCTCATCCATATTTGTGTCAGTTGTATCATATTTTTATTTTTAATGCTCATAGAAAAAACCAAGTTAGATCTGTTCATGTCTTCTGGTTAGCATGGCTGTCAGGTTTCTGAATCTTCACAGTTACCATTCTGGCTCCCTTCCTCTGCAGTGCTGCTTCTAAACTCTTATGCATGACCAGTATGCAGTATACAAGTCTTTCTTTAAGTATTAAAAAAGAAATTTTTCTCTTTTTGGTAGAAGTCCAAAAATCTTGCTGCAGGAAAAAACTAGTCTCAAAGTATTATCAGCTGACTTGTCCTAATCCTAGAAGTTTGAATGACCCTTAGCTTTATCATTTGATTGTATGAAGCTTAACTATTAATAATTCATAAGTTTTCTTGGGTATACTTTTAGAAACATCACTAAATGGGAACTTTCCTTGCTGAAAAGAAATAAATAGAACACTGTGATCTCAAAGGAGCAAAGAATTCCTGGAGCCAGCCTGCTGGGAAGCAGCTGAGCAATAGCCAAGATTAATTTGTTCTTTAGATCTTGGTATGCTGAATTTCCCCACTACTCAAGATTGCTTTGGTGATATTTATTATCTTTTTCACACCTATAGCAACTTCAGATGACATTTTTAGAGGTGGTAAAAGAAATGAACTTCTCTAATTTGTAATAGAAGTTATGGGAATCCGAGTGAAGTTTTTCAGGAAACAAACTTTATTAAAACTGTGCAGATTGACCCTTGATTTGTTATTTTTTTGCTCAATAAAAGAATTGGGAAGACCTATGTATTTCAGCTCAGTTTTTCCAAAATGAGACATACCTACTTTGGTTTCAGAATTCAGCTTTATTTGAAGTCATATACATTTATTTTTTATACCACAATGGATAATATAATCCAGTATCTTTGTTTTAATATTTACAAATGTTTCAAAGTGGTTTGTTTTATGTTATGGAGTCAACCAGAAAACTCCCCAAAATAATTATTCACATAGCTCAAGAAATGGGTGCCCACGTTATTTAGACTCACTGCAAATGTTCAGCAGTAGCTGCTTTTATTGAAAACAAAATTTCTGTGTAACAAAAACAAAGGTAGTGTATAAGGAATGTTGTCAACTTACTTTGATTGGGTTTTTGTCCTCAGTTTTCAGAAGGAAATGGATGGAAAAGTCAGTTCATGTACAGAAATCTCTATGACTGGCAAGATGAAAAGACCAGTGACTTGAAGCCCTTCCTTAGGTAATGAATACATGGATGACAGTGACAAGCGTTGTATAAATGCTATCTGCATTACAATGTATTATACAGCAGTGAAGGGGTAGGATTTATGGGACTGAACTAAGTGAATCAAGATCAGGCAATGATTAACATTTGGACCAGTGGCTTAAGACTTGGTTTCCTAAACTTAGGTAGTTAAACCCAGATTCTGGACTTTGGTTACTTTCAAATATGTAACTTGATTTTCTGGGATACAGAAGACTAGTAGCTGTCATTTAAACCCTGCTTTGTAAACTTAGGTTGGTGCTGTAATTGCAATAGTTTATTATGACTGATGGTTTAGTTTGATATTTCATTTATATATGCTCTATGTGTACTTGTTTGAAAGCAACTGTAATGCACATAGTTACTGAAAAAGAGTAAAGGAGGAGATTTTTTGTGGAACTGCTGAGATACTGACCATCTTAATATAAACCAGTAGCAGCATATCTGTAATGAAAATCCAGTGAGACTGAATTTGCAGTTGAAAAAGTCCAAACTGAAATGCTAAATCTGTGATATGGCAATCTAGAAATTATAAAATGAATAAGATCATCAAGGAAAAAAAAAAAAAAAACAAACAGAAAAAGGAAGAGATAGTGAAAAGTTTAAAAAAATTGTCTCAAGTGCCTTTCACTTTTCTTTGTATGATTTTCATCTGATTAAAGGAGCTCAAATCATTGCTAGACAGACTTAGTAACCAGGCAATTAAATAAGATGAGAAATAAAAGACTGAAGAAAGAGTTTAAAAAAGTTAATGTCTCAAATTTCAAGAACACAGGATTGTACTATTCTACTGCTTGCGTGTGGTATTTACACATTTCATCATTTTAGATATTTCTGAAATACAACTATGCCACTGTTACACAAACATTTTTAGAACTCAGATTAATGTTAAACTCATACAGTTTATTAATTATTTTAGAGTTTCATGCCACTTTTTAACCTAGTGCTCTAATAATGTTTAGTAGCAATAGATGTAGAAGTGGTATTTCAGTGACCATTTCTAGCTTCTTCTACCTTGTTCTTCAGAATTTGAAACATTCTAGAGTAATGATTTTTTACCTGTCCTCTGGGGAGCCTAGAGGAGTTGAAGCAGTGACTACCTCTTGGTTAATTTTAAATACCGAGCAGTGAATTAATGAATAGGCTGGTATTGAACTATTATTCACATTTGGTCAAAGGTTGGACTCAATAATCTTGGAGGTCTTTTCCAACCTTAATGATTCTATATGTTCTGTATATACTCTGGCCAGTACAGAACCCAGCTTTTCAGAATATTTTGAAAGAAAGCTTGGCTGACAAAGAAACAGGAAGAAATACAAGCACAGGTGGCAGTGGTGTCCACATGAATCTTTTGAGTATTTTAATCCTCACATTAAACCCTTAGAATGAGGATAAAGTCCCCAAATGCAAGCAAAAGATATATGAATTCTTCTAAAGGACCAATCCTGTGGACAGCTGACACACCTATGGTGTAAATTCTAGGGTGTTCCTTATCTTTTTCAGTTCAGACACCAGGCTTCTAGCCAACTGGCAATGGAAAATTGTTGGATAAGGCTTGTCCATAAAACTGGTCCTCAGTTGATGAAAGTACTGCAGATTTCTGTATTGTTCTCAATAGATAGCCTGTTAGATCAAGTTAGCAAGCCCTAATTTATGACAGCTTTTGATCTAACAGAGTTTATTGCGGATTCTTTTTTCTATCAGCTCCTTAGAAAAAAAATACATATTTTTTGCATCTTTCTTCCACTTTGGTTACACAGGCCTCCAGCCAACCTCCAAGTGAAGTACAATTGAATGATGTTATAATCTACAGTTGAATCTCACTGATACTCCTAAATCTCAGAGGTAATCATTTTGATGGAAAATACCATAAAATGGAAGATGGAAAAAAAAGCTAGAGTTTAATTCATCTTAGTCCCAGATTTATTCTGAGCTGAGCCAGGTAGGGTATGATGGCGAGTTTGTACCAAGTATAATTTTACATACCTTGTCAAAAAGGGCTTCCATCAGCAACTTGTGTAGTAGTAAACTCCAAATAATGAGATGTTTTGGAAGATTCAGCTTCATGGCTAGCCTATAGTAATATTTATTTGTTTTGAGGAGAAGTCTGATTTCATGTTTCACTCTCAGCTGTGGATAAAATTTTTTCTGTAGAGTCCTTTATTAGTTGCTCAGTGCCAAGGTCTTTGATGAGTGTGTTGAGAAGCCTGGCCAGGATGGGAGAACACACAAAGGAATATCATGCTTCTGCAAACAACAGAGTGGTTCAGTCAGAAAAGGTTGGCCAGCTAAGTCTTTAAAATTTCTGCAATCCCTTAACTGCCTGGGAGAGGTCTGTCATTAATTCATGGCTTGAAGTGTTGTAGGACAGTGGTCTAAATCAAGGGTATCATAAAGTTTTTACTAAGCTTCTTTTAACAAGGCATTAGAAGTGAAGTACTTGTTTTATTGCTCCAGTTACACTCTATTGGATTCTGGCCTACTAAAAGTAACAAATTGAGAGTTGCTTTTTTCAGAGGAAGAAATAGTTAATTTTCTTGCTTGTTTCTTCTCTCCATTGCTTTTTTCCTTGGCGTCCTTGCTCAGACATTTGGCCTAAGATCAAGAAATTTATGTGGAAGACCTTGTTCAAATCAGGCCTTTCATAAGAATGGCTTAAGGAGGAAATACAGTCTTGGCTTGCAACTTACTCTGAATATGAGTTACAATGTGAAGGAGTGATTCACTGATGCCACTAGTTGATTGCAATCTCCATAAAACTTCTTTCTGCACAGAGGCAGTTCAAATTTTTTCAAAATCAGTATCCCTAATTTGTCTTTCTCTTGACATTCACTGCATAAACTTCCATAAGGAATTGATACTGACATCTGAAGATGTTACTTTTCCTGTCTTTCTTTCCCTTTTAATATATTTAATATTACTGAGGTGGAGAAGGAAGACTTCTATGCACTGGAAGTTATGATTCAGGTGTGCAATTTGAAAAAAGAAATCAACGACCTGATTTGGACAGGAAGACAATGAGCAATTATTGAGACACTGCAGGAAATTTAATTAAAAATGGGATTTTTATGAGCAGTGTTTTGCTGGTTGCTGCCTCAGCTAACCTGACAATAAAGGCTTTCCAAGTGACAGTGACATCTGGCACAGGATCACATGTAGGAATTATGCAGAGGTAATAAAAATCACTTAATTAGCATTGCAAATAGTATTCCAACATTTAGGAGATGTCTGCAAATTTGCATACAGATACGTAATTATGTAATTTGCAGCTGTTGTGTTTGTTCCATAAGACCTTGCCACTTTACTAGTAGAATATGTAAATCAGGAATTAATCCTTTTTAGCACCTACTTTTTCAGTAGTCCATAAATCTGTGGCAAATTATATGAACTTGTGGACTTCCTCATCTTGGCTCAAAATTCTGCGGAAAACAGAACTATATCCCTGGGCTATATCCCTCTAAAGGTCTTTTAAGAAGTTTGTAAAATGCAGCTCCTTCATTGTCAGTTTTTTGAACCCCATTAATGTCTGATACCTTAGTTTGCAAGGTCATGCTGCAAATCTCTTTTGACATATTCTCTTCCAATTTTAAAGAGAATCAAGTTAATATTTATTCTCATTAGTACCTTTCTGATACAGGTAATTACCTTACATTACATGTAAACAGAGAAGGCTGGGAGGGAAGGATATCTGATCAAATAATAGTGCTGTATAGGTAGATCATTAAATTCAAGGTGAATCTGGGCAACTCAGATGCCTAAAAACCAAAACTGGACCAAATTATTAGCTAATAGTTTCTTAATACATGATTTCTCAGTGCAAGTTCTTATAAGTCCCTTATATGTAAGATTTCTTTGTCTGGATAAGCTTGGACAATTTTCATTTAGGTACCAACAGAAAAAGACATGAAAAATGTTTGTCCAAACCAGCTTTCTTGAGATATATTTTAATATTAACTTCTGTTGTGTTGCTACATTGATATTTTTGTAGCGCATTTCTTGTATTTAGCTCTGGGGAGATTTGGAGCGATACAGTTGATTAACAAAAGGTAATTCTGGCTACAGAGTTGGAACATACTGAAGTAATACATAGAGAAGTTGTTCTTTGTTTTTATTTTTTAACAAGTTTTCCCTTGTGTTTTTGAAAGTGCTTTTATTATAATTATGCCATTGGCCCTTCAGTGTAATGGAAGATTCCCCTTATGCCTGGGTCCTACGAAGAAGAAAGTTCAAAGCAGCAAGGGAGTTCAGAGCAGGTTAGGTGATAAAGCATCTTAGAAAACAGTGATTATGCTCTCCCCCAGGAGAACTTCATTGTATCCAAGTTAATTTGTGCTAGGAAATTGACTGGATTGTAGGCTGCTAGTTCCTTTAACACTCTTCCATTAGATGAAAGCAGTTTGCAGTAATGTAGCCTAAAGTATGTTTTTCTTTATTGACTGTATAATACCTTTTTGTTATTTTTTCTTGTAATCTAAGTGACATTTGCAAAATGACAATCTGTTTATAGAATAATTATAATTAACAATGAATATATCTTTAAAGGTTTTGTTGCTGTTTTTAATGAGTATGAAGATGGGAATTGAAAATGAAATCTTTCTGCCGAGAATGACTGATCTACCTTATAAGCATTGTCAGCAATAGTTTTTATGGAGAGAGGGAAGTTGTAGTAATAGAAAGAATAAAATAATGAGCCTTCATAAATGCACGAGACAAAGATGGGAGCAACAGATGTTCCTTTTTCTTTAAGCTGTGTGAGCACAAGGAGAAATGTTGTTCTCTGCTGACTGCTCCAGCAGAACGTTGCTGCTGGTAGTGGCTCTATTGGAAACAGAAAAAATGGAAACAAGGTCTTGCTTCACATTGCTGTAGCTACATCTGGTTTTTTACAGTTGATCTTTACTTTCTAGAGGGGAGTTCACTTAACAGAGGATGAACTGGGGCTAGCGGTGCAGATGGTTCTGAGCTCTCTCTGCACCTCTGACTGCAGAATGGGAAGTTCTGGGCACTCAAATTCAGTGACAAAAATCCCCATGACTCCAGCCTGGTGCAGCTTAAATACTGTAGGCTGGCATCTAGCCAGATCCTATGGCAAAGGTGTTTTAGCTCAGTGTCTATTTTGCTTCTGAACACATGCTTCCAAGGTAACACGCTGTCCCACTGAGCCCCAGAGTTACTTTTAAAGTCTTCAGTGATTTACACATCTCCAGATGAAGCAGAAACTTAGGCACCGTCACCTCTTCTTTCCTGCTCCACCCGCTGTCTCTCCTTACCTGGCTGGAGGTCTACTGCCCTGTGTGTGGATTCCATGTGCTGGTCTTGAATCGTTTGTTAAAGGGATTTTTCCAGAAAAAACCATGTGTTCTTTCACGGAGCGTGAGTGGCTGTACAGAAGCGCCAGAGTTTGGGAATGCTTCAGACTACCCAGGCAGCGGCTGACTTCACGTTTGCCTGCTAGGGACACAGGCCTTGGTCATGGACCAGGGCTCCCTGCTACTGCCAGACACAAAGAAAAACCAAAACCACTCCTTGATGAATTTGTGTGGCTGAGAGTGTTTCCCTTGTCTCATGTGACATACAAATCTTCCAGCAGCAGATAGAAGATGATTGGGATTAATGGTGCTTCTCCTTTTGTTTTCTGGTTCTTTTAGCTACAGTTGCTAATAAGTACACTCACAGAGGACATTTTCTTGAATTAAAGGTCCATGGCATTTTTTCTCCCAATTAAGCTGTGCATTTTTGAGATGCACAGCACAGTTCTTTCTTTTTAAAAGGTAGGGAAGTTCCCAGTGTTTTGATCTGTTTTCTGAACTTTTTTACAGCTTGGAAAAGATTTTCCTGCAGATTATAACTGATTTATATTTGTCAGTGCCATGCCACATACCAGTTCTAGGCCAAACCAATTAGAAACACATATCTTTTGTTAGCTGAACAAATCTGATGTAACAAAATGTAACCCTGGAAACCCAGACTTTTGCAGGAAGCAGGCTGTCTGGAGGAGTGTGATAGAATGTCCTCTGCAGTGCTGAAGTCAGGCAGGAGCTCACTTACAGCCTGTGACAACCTGTGTGCCTACAATTCTTAGGGCCTATTTGGAAATTTCAGCTTGTCAGAGGCCTATCCTGATGTAGGACCAAGGCTTTTTATCCCCCTGGATGTTGCTTTGCTATTATCAGTAAAGAAAAGAGTATATACAAAGTCACTTTTTATTGAGCTGTGGAAAAGGAACTGTGGTTATATATGTTTCTGCAACCACTGGCACAGGTCTGGTCTTGTCTGTCATCTCTAGATACTCTTGTTTTATGAAACACTGAAATCACATTGTGCAAGCCAAAGAAATAATTTCCTTCCTTTCAGTCAGGAATAGATGGTGGAGAAACTCTGCTATCAATTTAATTCATCAGCTTCACTGGCTGTATTTCAAATTTAATGGTTTTCAAATATATTTCTAATTTGCTGTTAAGAAAATTAAAATAAAATTCCCAAATGCCTTGCCAAAGGCAGCATTCAATACAGACTAATCTACACCTCAGGAAGACATTCAATTTTTTTTTTGTCTGTAACTGCACATAATTAGTGTGTCTGCAATAAGCATGTAATTTTTATTATCTCTGAAGAGTTTGGCAGGGTGAATACATCATTACCTGCACATCTAATAATGTGTAGTGCTACAATTCATTTTCTGAGATGCCATGTGTACTGACAAAAAACATTGACTTATCCATCTCTTTGTTTTTTTCATAGACATAGCAGATGAAGCTGGACAAAATAAGGGTGGACAATATCTTGGAAAGACATCTACATAAACAGTGAGCAGTAGTGAACAGCAAAAAACAGTCCGACGATTCAGTGAATAACTGCTTATTTCAAAGGCTCATGGAATGTCAAGCAACAAAAAAAAAAGTACATTGTAGTCACTATCCAGCAACCTTGAATATGGATCTCTAAGTGGTTTTATGCACATGTAAAATAGCATAAAAAATAGCAGACTTCTGAGACATAAATAAGCATACCATTGCTTTTTATTGTTGGCCTTTGGGCCATACAAAGTACAATCTCTTAAATATACAGCTTTACTGTGAAATGGGTTTAATTATCTCACTAAATTATGGACATAAGTGAATGGAATCGTTTAGAAGAGGTAGCTACAGACATGAAGCAGCACTGAGCTGCTCAGATTTGGGTAGTTACTTGAAAAAGGAATCTTTGAATAAGGAGTAGTAGTGTGCTGGAAAAGGTTGTGTAAAGAGGACAGTGATGAAGAGGACAAAAGCTCCTCGAGGGGTTGTTTTGTGAGAGTAACTATGAGAAGAACTAGGCTAATAATTAGAGTCCCTATCTGTGCAGGCATGATTCTTCAAAACACTGTTTTGGGGGACCAGCAAGCAAGTCCTGCCTTCCCGAGGCACTTCTTGGGATCAGATTTATTTTTCTTGCAGTCAGTGAAGCCTCAAGTGTGATTCTGAAAGCCCATGGAGACCATGAAGAGCTCCCACATGGAGAGTGCTTGTCAGCTGTGAGATGGCATCTGGAAGAGCTGGAGGGTGGATGTGTTAGGAAGTACCCTGTGAATATGGCTATTCCCGTATTCATTTTAATATAGCATAAATACACACTTGAATTTGAGCCATAGACATAATTTAAGCAGAAAAATGCAATTTAAGTTGTTACATTCCTTCTATCTGAACAGAAAACAGGCATATCTGGTGCAATTCTTAGTTGGTTTTAGTATTTTGTTCCTCACATTTTCACTGAATATGAGAAAGAGGAAAGAAAAGTCTCTTAAAATAAGAAGTACCAATAGGACACTTCCATGAAAAGGAAGTTCTGTAATTAAATATTTGAGATGAAAAATTAAAAACTCCTCAGCTACTAAATGTCCTGTGTTAAACTTCAGAGCTGTAAGTCCCGTCTTCAGGTGAGGAAGTTCTGTGTGTCCAGCTGGAATCTCGTGAGACCAGTGGTGGAAGCTGATCTTCCTTGCTAATGGAAAATTGGATTTCTGACACACACCATTTCTCTTCTGCAGAATCTAAGGTAATGTTTTTTTGGGAAGTGTATATTTTATTAATTGGGGTTGCTAAAACTGTTTTTAGACTACAAATCAAATTCTGTAGTTATATTACTATGAATGCAGTCAAAAAATCAACGAGTAAGTTTATCTAGTCTAATTACATGAATTGGCCCCTTCCTTCCATGCTCTATAGTCAGAATACCTTGTGATTTTTCAGATGTTTAAATGGTCCCATCTTCTCTCAGCATTGCTGACAGAGAATACACCTATTTCTCTGTATATGATAATGTCTGTTAATATATGCTGAATGTGTATAGTGTAACTCTTTTTGTGGTAGATTGTTTTTGAAAAATCTCATCACATAGCAAAGAGGACCATATACAATAATATTTTAAGATAAATATCCTCTTTAGCAGCTTGAACTGAAAGCTTTAAAATAAAAGAATGATGAAAAATTTGAGGTAGAAGAACAATTTTTCAGGAAAATATTTTGTGCTCAGAAGGAAATATTCCCTGATTTTCAGAAATCCTCTGTTAATGTCTGCTGCATGTGTACATTTCTCATTCCATATTAAAATTTCAATTATTTGCTTATGTTCAGTTTTTAGTATGACTATCATTTGAGACTAATAATACAAAGTAATTTTTTTTCTGCAGTTTTTGGAAATATCACTTTTGATGCCCAAGCCATCTGATTTTTACAGACTGAATATTTTACACTGGGAATGAAAAAAAATGCAGTACTCCAAATAATAAGTTGCTATGTAAAATCATTGCCTTAAGTCCAATTTCTCTTTTCTATTTTAAATGTTGCTTTTCTTTGTTTTTGACTACAAATGCTTCTCAAGTTTTTTCAGGGGCTGAATTATGCTTCAGAAGTAAAGATATAAAGAATGCTAAAGCTACACTTATTAAACAAATAAAAATCCCAGAGACTTCTGCCATTTCCCATTTTTGTTTCTCAAATTTAACTTGCTTGGCTAATGCAGTAACACAGAAGACTAGAACAATTTTACTAAAGAAAACCATTACATATTGTTGTTTTACTAAGGGAAGTTCCGTAACATTACAAATGCTAAAAGCTTACCTAGAACTGTTTTTTTTCTCACATAATTATCAGTTATTAATGTTTTTAAATGGTTATTTATGCATAATTAGATACTAGATATATTTTGAGGACTCCAGATGATAAACTTTAAATTGTACTCTTGTTTTCATTACCTGAAAGGGGGCCACTACTTTGTGGGTTTGGGCCAACCCAGTGCTTGAGATGAATTGTGTATTTCAGAAATAGTAGCTACTGGTAAAAACAGTGAAAATTGAAATTCAAGGAACTGTTTAGTGACATAAATACCAATAAACTACAAAATTACAGCCCATTCCTCTGAGACTCTATGCACCAACAGTTAGTCTTAAGTGATTCAGTCGTGACTAATTACATATTACCAGTCCTGATCTTTAACTCTTCAATCAACCTTCAGTTGTGCTGTTTATTCATAATTTGTCTCTGTTTATGGTTTTATGTGATAACTGTGCCAATCTGCATTTCATTAAAATTGACGTGGAGGTGGTAGAGGCTTTCTCACATAAGTTTTTTTTTCTTTAGATACACCTCTTTCTTTGCTCTACCTCTTTGTTTTTGCTCTGCAGCTTCTTTTACTGACTGGCTCATAGTTCAGTGGCTTTTGTTGAGTTGCTGTGAGGGAAAAAGGGGAAACCAAACATCTCTGCAATCAAACATGACCAGTTGCATTGGACAACTTGGAGTAGTGTGAAGTGCTGAAGTGCATGATGTAGAAGTCACGAGCAGTAGGGCAACTGGACACCACAGCTGTATCAGCCTCATGCTGTATTTGAGCTTATGCTGTATGCTGAGAGGCAGGGTTTGCAGCGTGGATGACATTTTAACTCAGTGTTACTGTGACAGCTCTTCCTGAGGTCTGGGAAAAGATTACATTGTGCTTCCCTAGCCCTCCGAGACATGCCAGGCCTTTGGAGACTGCTCTGGGATCAGTGGATCATCTTCACTGTGTGGAGCAGTTACACCCTTCAGCCACCAAATCCATGGATGTGAATTCTACGTATGGAGTCCTCATAGATGTAGATGAGAAGAGCCAGATACCACATAGGGACACCAACAGAAGCCACTAATAGAAGGGAGGATTTTCAAAAACTGGTAACCCCAATGGTAAACCCATTATTCACTGGATTCTCTGACTACTAAATCAGAATTGGGCACTTTCTTGCAGGTGGGAATCCTCAGACAGGGTTGCTCCTCTTGGAATTAACCTTCTAAAGCAAATCTGCTCTTTTTCAGTAGTCCGTGGCCTGGAGACCAAAAATTTCTCTTTCTTCCTTGTGGGCAGTATCTCTCTTAGTTCATCATTCATTTCTCTAGCTTCTGGCTGTGGTTTGTGCAGGTAGTATCCTTTGCTTCCTTAATAATGTCACAATCCCCCACTTATTTTGGTGAGGCTGACAGATATCATGTCCTAAATGTGTTTGGAGTATACTGACAACTTCGGACTTCTTTTGATGAGGTAGCTGTTTCTAGTTCAGTTAAACATTTACAGGGTCCTTTAGGCTGTTGGTTTCACACAGAATCACACACAGAGAATATTCTGAGTTGGAATGGACCCACAAGGATCATTGAGTCCAACTCTTAAGAGAATTGGTTTGTTCTATGGCATGGCACAGCTTATTTTTTGTGGGAAAGGATGCTTTAAAAACACCAGACAGCAACAACAGAGTGGTTTGGGTATGTTGGGGTATAATACTGAGGCAGGAGACACCTGAGCTGCAATCTTTTGTTTGATTTCAGTCACGTTTTCTTTCATTTGTGGGTACAAAACTGGCTCTTGTTAATTCTGGACAGAAAAGTGCTGAGTGGCCTGGTGTGGTGACTGCTTTTGGCAGCGTGCAAAGCTCATAATGCAGGTAACTTTGCTGTTTAAGCTACTTGTGTACTCTGCTCTCTCCCTCTTCATGAACTGGTGTCTTGGATCTCTGCTTGTTTAGGGATCACTGTGCTGCACTCCATTTCATAACACAGATGTGTTGTCAGGATTGTCTGTCTGTGCAAATCCAGTCCAGGATGTCTCTTCAAAACATTAAGTCCTCATGTAGAGCCAAACCTTTTGGGTTAGATCCCTTTTAGAATCAACCGTATCAGCTGTGAATATATCAGCTGCAGGATGAACCCTGAAGTCATGTGCTGCATGTTTCAGGCAGCATTCAAGTTTAATTGTTTGTGGGGAAAAAAAAGAAACAAGAAACATTTTCAGTTTTCTGACCGCAAAGATAACCTCCCACTAGGGGTCAAAACCATGCTCATTAATCCATGTTTATGTACTGGAGTAATTGTTCTTGATTTTAAAATATCTTCTAAATCAGGAACTCTAATGGAAATGGTTGGGTATTGAGAATTTCTAGATGTATTCTGCAATGTAGTTTTCTGATGATAGGTCAGATATCCCTTAAGAAAAATATAGCCTATGTTTTTGCTGATTTCGACTGTGAAATTACAAGTTTCTTTTTGAAGAGGTTAAGTGCTGGTGTAAAATGTTACCATATGATTATTGATAAAAACATTTCTGTTAATATTGGGGGTAGGATCACAAAATGCTTTCTACTTGGGAGTAACTCACCGTTTCTGAGGTTGTTCTAAAATCAGCATGTTTTGACTTCATGAGCTGTTTAAGCCCAATGACTCTCAGTTTTGACTTAGCAAGTGTAAAAAAGGATACGGGATCCTGCAAGCAATTCATTTTGAGGTGTTAAAATAATAATTTCTTAAAAACAGTGGTTTGTGATTGAGCAGGTCTCTGTCTCTCAACTGCTGCTTTTGTGTGAGGAGAGCTTATTTTAGGTTGCTTTCACTTCTGTATCCCTGGCCAAATCGCTGTGCTGAAGAAATGCAGGAAGCATATTGTGGTGCTCAATTTCCCAAGAAAGTTTTGGACCTTTCTACTGGCCTTTCAAATCATAGCAAAACTGCAGCAGGAGAGCTCTAATTTTTTCTTCAGCATTTTTCATTTAATACTAGACTATACATACATATTTTTAGAAGTAATATGAACTTGGCTGCCGAAGTAGCCTGATGGTTTTAGAAATACCAGAGATGAATACTAAATGCCACAGCGTACCAGTTCTTTATTTTTTTTTTCTTATTCATAACTTACTGAAAGAAATAGTTCATAATCTTTGGATCTTAAACTACATTTTTTTCCTTTAAAAAAGAGATATTGATGCATTTTGCATATATGGGAGAAGAGATACAGCACATTGTAAACAGTCTTCATTAAACTTCATCACAGTCTGTATCAATGGGTTGGGGTGTCAAGTGATAGAAAAATGCATTTTGTTTAAACTGATTTTAGTTCACTGAAGAAATTCCTCCTGTGGTAAGCGAGTGAGTGCCTAGGAACCTATTTTTACAGAGCAAGTGGGAATCTGTTAGAAATTATCTCTAGATAAGGTGCATGAGCTGTGTAATGAAATGCTTTCAATACCAGACAACATTTGTTTTTAATATAAAAGTAGTTGGACATGAGAATTGTCTCCCTAAAGTAGTTCTTGGACAAGTGAAATGCCAGTTAAAATGTTTTATAAATTTTTATTGAATTAGTTTCTGATTCCTGCAAACTAGTTATTCCAAGGTACGAAAATCAATTCTGACATTTCCATTTTTAACATTTACCTTATTGTCTATTTTGTAAAGAGAAAACTAGCAAACTGTGCATGCACATTTCTAAAAACTTTTACCTGGATGTGATGAGTAGTGGATGCTTAGGAAAATAAATGAGAAGCAAGACAAGTGTACCTTTGCTTTGGCCTAACAACTTCTGGCAAGCAGGAGGAGATGGTAGGCACATCGTTCTTTTGGATAGCTACCAGTAGACATGCTAGTCATAAAGTTGTCTTGCCTTTTTTATAATGCATGTCAATATTCATTTTCCACAAAGTTCTTTGGCAATGAGTTTGACTATGGAGTGTGGGTGATGGGTGTTGAAATCGTATTTCCATTTATTTGCTTGTCCTGGAGTGCTCTGTATCTTATGCTGGAGAATGAAAGGTTGTTTTCTATTCACTTTCTCTGCACTATTCATGGAGTTGTAGTCTTCCTTCCTATTCACTCTTCATTAGTTTTCTGTCTAATAAATTAATCAGAATGGGAAAAGGAAAAGAGAAAACTCAGAGCATGCATTGTAGTGTTTTGAGTTTGGAAAAAAAAAATAGAATTTTCTGGTGAGCAGTATAACAAAAACCCCACAGCTGACCATAAAATCTATTTGTGTTGTGTCTACTGAAGTAAATTTCTTGTAATAGTAAATTTGACTGATATTAGCCTGTAATTGTAGTATCATTGTTTTCTTAATAATTTTAATCACATAGAAATGCTTTGGGAGACTGGTAAATTTGGAAAATTGTCTCCTTTCATGTGAGACAGAGAGTTTACAGTGCTGAGGGTTCCTGTTTAGAGTGAAGGCATTTAAAAATCTCCAGTAGTTATATAGCCCACCAGATTTCACTAGAGAAGAATCCTAGGCCAGATCCAAAAATTCCGTAATTGCCCCCAGAAGGACACTGAGTTAAAAAAGACCAGACTCAAACATATTCACTTCTCAGTCCTGCGGGGACTTATGAAAAACTTCCAAAAAGTCTTGCTCAGAACTGAACTAACAAACCTTGAAGTGTTGCAAATTTAAGCACAGTAAAAAGGGCTATTCAGATAAGGACAATATTTTTAATGAATTAGTTTGTTACCTAAATTAATCTCCTGATAGAAGTTTACAAAACTAAAATAAAAGATAAAATATCCTCACTCATGAAACTTTGAGAGTTTGTATTTAAACTTAAATTACAAATTTTTTTCCATAGTTAATTTATGGCCTTTCTTCTCAAACCAGGAGACCTAAATGACCTACAAGAAAGGAATGTCTTTTCTATTACTAAACTAGTACCTTCTTCTGGTGACCTAAGTTGAGTTTGTGCTAGCATCCTAAGACATATGTTAGAAATCCACTAGGATTTCTTGACCACCAGTCACTTCCTGATGGTCTACAAATAACTCTCCACACAGATACTCGGACTTTTAGGCTTACTTTATGTATTACAACATTCTCTATTTGGATGGTATGTCTCAGAATATGAATCTTAAGTCTTCGTCAGCCTGGAGAGCCAGAACTGTGGTCTAGGTCACTGGCCTAATATTTAATGATTGACAGAGTTTACACTCTGAAGTTAAAGCTTCAGGTGAGGTAGAGACCAATCTTTATATATGAATGCAAATTAATTAAGTTGGGTTAATTTGTTAACTTAGACATAAGTTGTTCTGTGTTGTTCTGCCACTAGTTCTTCAGCTAGACTCTTCTGGGGATTCCAACTGGAGTTCCAGATGCTGGGAAACTTTAAGGAAATTACAGGGATATTCACATTTGTAATCAAACAGCAAATTAAAAAAAAAATAAATCTGATAAACAATATTTTCCGTAAAATAATTTGGAAACACAATATTTTTCGATTAATGGCTGGCTCTTGAAAAGAATCCATTGTCACTAGAGACCTGTTATATTTAATATCAAGCCCAGAGAAGAGAGAAATGTTGTTTTCCAGTGTATTTGCCTCCAAATTTCTTGCCAGGAAGATTGAAAAAAGATCCCTAGCTTCCTGATTCTATCAGATATTCATAGTTTTTCTACCAACTAACCTCGAGGGTTCAATGTTGTGTGTGTGTTGAAATCAACAGAATATTCAATGCTTATTAGAGAGCTGCTGTTTTGTTTCGTTGTATGAATTAATGTCTGTGCAAATAGTGACTTAGTGTTTTGAATCCTCATGCAGAAGAACAAAAGAATAGCTTGGCAGATGGGCTTCTCAGGAGGTACATTTGACAGATAATCAGTAAAATACAATTCCTTTTATCCCTGCACATACACAGAAATTTAAAGCACTGTTCTGGTAATATCTCCTCCCTTTCCTCAGCTCAGCTGCTCCGTGGTTCAATCCACTGTTCAACCATACAAGCCCCTATGGTGGCAAGTGTTGGAATATTTTACTACTGGTTAACACAGCTATTTTAGTAGGTTTTTATTCTTGAACTTTAATATTATATAATGATGTTGCCGGAGTGGGTAGGAACACAGGAATGATTTGCATCTCCAAGTCATTGAATCCAGTTTCCTGCTGCTCCAACAATAATATAATCTAATTGTATCTGATTTGAAGACATTTTGTTTAATCCTACTTCCTGCTTTTGGAAGTTGTCCTGTGAGCTCAGTGCTTAAAGGTAAAAATACTGTGTCTTCCCTGAGTCTGGTTAGTGGTTTGACCATGGATGGTAGAGTGTCACTGATCCTGACACAGTAGTGCAACTCTTAATTGTTTTCCCCGGTTCTCTCTTAGAAATACCTCTCTTACACATTCCACATTTGTCTGTTGTCATATCCAAATAATGCCACTGTTACACAGTCCTCCAATGACTATATATTAGACTCAGGTCTTTTTCCTTCTTGTGTAGTTTCAGATATAAGATTGACCAGCTTTGAATGAATAATTATTTCTTATTCATTCTGAACTGTATAACCTTGCATGTTTTCCTTTTGTATTTAATCCTGTATTTCCTTCTCTAGTGTTCAGTGCAATTCAGTTCTTCCTTTTTTGGTATTTTTTTGCATAGGTAAAGTTTCCCTAAGATGTCACCACATCTCCTTCACACATTTCTCTCTTATTCCTTTTTGTACCAAATACATTAGTGAAATTATGAAATTAGGAGTGATACCCTGAGAATTCTGCTGTATTCTTCTGGCCCTATACATCTTATTTTACCACTATTTCTCACCTCAATTTTAATAATTTTAGTTCCTCTCTCTTCCTTCATTATTCTATTAATCACTCTGTTTTCCTGCTAAGTTAATTATTATCTAATCTAATTAATAATCTCCTCTCTCTGGACTTGGCAGGTATTTGACTTCCTGCTTAATTATTACTTAATTGATAGCTCTACACCATCTCTGGTAGGATACTAGTTGACTTATTGAAGAAAGTCAATTTTTCACACAAAGCTTTCAGATGAGGATTATGAGATTCATTTCCAATAGATAGTTGCTACCTTCTGTTCATCTAGTGAAGACAGCTCCTTCAGATCATCACTTCAATATAGGTCTTCCACATTGTGGACAAGCAAGGGGAAATGAAGAGATGAAAAGACTCGTAAAAACTGAAGAGACATTATACTGAATTCACCTGTTTTGTGTATTATTTAGGGATTTCAAACACGACATTTTCCTCTTTTTTTTTTTTTTTTAATATATATTTCATGGACATTTATAGAATGATTGTTGTGTTCTAACAGAATAGAGTCCATTCAAATAGAAATCTACATATATTTTGCTTATCAAGGTGATACAATCAGTGTGTTTTTCTCCTCCATACTTTGATTTTAAGACATACCAGCCCAAGTAGCTGTGAAGTGTGCCAGTCCTGAAGGCATCACAAGGATAGGATGTTTTCTCAGTAACCTTTAAATATAGATGGCATTCCTTAGTTTTGGCTTTTCCTTTTCAATCTGCCCTATTTTTGACTTCTGCATAATTATCCTCACATGAAATAATTAGTTTCAGCTGTACTGATCCCTCCTCCTATATGAAAAAACTTCCTGGCTACTGTAAATCTTCACCATGAAGGCTAATTCCCTTTTAAGTATGGAGCTTCTGTTTGGATTAAAGCACCGAGCAAAGATTAAACCTACTTATATTTATTCATTCTTTTGACTTCTGTATTCCAGTCCAGGAGGCAGCTTTGGAAGGCTGTGACAATTTTGATAGCCTGCCATTATGTTGGTTTTATCCTCATGTACTTCAATGCTTAATCTGATTATTATTTCTATCAAAACCAGTAAATGATCAGCTTTGCATTCATGCTTCTAGGGCAGCTTTTACAGCCTGATAACTCAGTCAGTATTCATGATTTCCCTCTCCAGAACACCTTCTCAAGTGCTTATTGAAGGAAGACAAATGTAATGATAATGGTATAATTTCTTCTGAGATGAGAGTTCTGAATATGTTTGTTTATTCCTTTAAGGTGCTGGACCTTGTGACTCCCATAACTCAAGGAGATTTAAGATGGCTCTCCAAAGAGTCCAGCACCTTGCAGGACTGGAACCTCAGTGAACATTTTTTGGCTGGCTGTGTTAGGCAACTTATTCTCTAACTTTTTGTGTTCTTCATGGTCTTCTTGTGTGGATTACCCCACATTACACTCTCATTTCTCTTTTTTTTTTCTATGTAAGCATCTGTGCGTCTCAGTAAATACATCTTTTGGCATAATCATGTCAGCTAAGACTCTGAAATTGTGTAATCTCTGAGGCTAGCTGGAACTGTTACAAACGTGTTACAACAACAGAAGAGAGTTAATTCCACAGATATGGCACTTGTGCTGTGATATAAAGCAGAGCTTTCTTGGCATAGTTACAGTCTTGCTGGATGTGCTGTCTTGGTATAGGGTATTGTTGTAATTCCTCAACCATAAATTGCAGTGCAGTCATTGTTCTGATGGTTCTGCCCAAACCAAACAGATTGTCTCCATAATCTGTCAGAAATTACTCTTTCAGTCAAAACAAAATGCCCAGGGAGTTGTACAAAAGGCCCAGAGAGTTGTACTGTCCTTCTAAAGACTCATTGATATAGACACTAAATGTGACACATCCCAGAAACACATCCCTGTGGTTCTCTGTTTGTCCTCCACTATGACTGATTAGTCACTGCCTCATGAATTCTACCTTTCCAAATGTACTCCAAAGTTCATGTGCAGAATGAACTAAATTCTTATGTAATTGCAGGGTTTCTGGGAGACCTTGTCCAGTTCAGTTACAAAAGTTTAGGCTAATAAATAAATGTTAATCCATCATGCATTCTCCATGGCAGGTGGAAGGGATCAGAATTACAGAATTATATACACCTACCATGAAGCTGTTCTGCTGGAATGGGACTTGATTCTGAATAATCACTAGTAGCCTCAAGTCAGTAGTGAAAGTTGTCACTTCATAATGTCTTTACCTTTTGCCACTTACCTTTAAGGGAAATGTAGAAAACTAGATTTCATCCTCCTTTGAAAATAGTGTGTGTTTGTAGCTGAAGGATGTTTCAGAGAAACATTGGCATTGTTGCAATGTTGCATTGTTTAGTCAGTGGCATACATTAGGCTGTTCTCTTCAACTTTCCTTTGCCTTTAGGACCTCAAAAGTCTTAATTCTGATCTTTATTCCAAAACATTCTGTGAAAAAACAGGAATACTTTCGATTTCAGCAAGTATGTTATTTTTTATTCAGTGCAGCAATGGATCCATTCTCCCTGTTAATGATTATCGAAGAGTCTATTAAAAAAATCCATCTGTTCTTTCTTGAGATGACTGACTTTATAACAGCAATTCTATTTGAAACCAGAGTTTGTGTACCATATTTACCATTTTGATATTTAGTACCAAGTGTTGATGTGAGTTATATAACTAAAAAGCAGGTAATCTATGTGTTCTTTGCATAAGTTTTAAGAATACACTAGAATGATCACACATGGCCTTAAGAAAACCTAAGAATTTTTATTAAACTGTAGCAATTTGAGACCTGATGCTCAACTGACTCCCATTTTTCAGCTATCCGTGGTACCAAAACCACACAAAGCTTTTTGAAAATATGCACATTGACTGCTACTTTTCTCCTTTCTAAATATTGTCAAGAATTTTTAATTTTCATATGTGATGAATAATTCATTCAGCTTCTTGTTGGGAGTTGAAGGAAGTTCTTTAGCTGTTCAGAAAGCAGTGCTCAGTATTATAAGGAATGACAATATAGTGTTGGTATAATTTTCTAATCCTTTAGCTATTCCCTGGATATCTTTTTGAATGTACATAAATAGTACTTTTAGGAAGGAGAATAGAAGGAATTTATGTGTGTTCAAGAAAGATGGATTAAGTCTGAGACAGGTGTGAGGAAGGCTATTGGGACAAAATGGAGAGCACACTGTAAGTAAGCTCTACACCAGAGTTGCATTAACCTTAAAGGAGGGGAAATTAGAAATTATTTATCTATCCATTTGCACATATATAATATATAGGCTTTGAACAAAAGGAAAAATAAAGAAAAACTTAAGATAAATGACAGTGTTGGCACTTGAGCAACTACATTATTCCTGGGTAGAAATACACACTACTTCTGGAAGACTCAGGTGTTCCAATCAGAGTGGTAGGTCAAACTCACGTTTGGTTAGACAAAACTTCAAAACAGAGTTTACCATTTTTATATGACGTGGTTGTAAAATTGTGCATTGGACTATTTGCTCTTTTGCATCCTTATACTTGAAAGTTATAAAGTCAAGAATGTCAAAGGTAGAAAAAGGAACATTTGTGATACCAGGGGAAACAATTCAGCTCCCTTTTGTGTCCCATGCATATGCAGAATGCATGAGAGAAAAAAAAAAGAAAGAAGGGAAAGGAAGAAAATCATCTTATTTTCCAAGATTGTGTCATTGTGTATACAGATGAGATGGCCAGGTTAAGTATGCTCAGCTCATAAATCATCTGGCAGAAATAATTTTTTGGTCTAAAGCTCTCTTTTTTGATGCAAAGTCATCATGCAGTTTTACACTGCTATTTATAAAATAGTATCTTCCTGTACAGAACAATAGCTACTTGTCCTATGCACTTGAACTTCACCCCCAGCTGTGTGATAATGAAAGACAATTAGCATATAAGAATGGGGATGGGGAGCAGCTTCTTAATCTGGGAGTTAGGGGAGGTTGGCATAGTTCATATTTCCCTACTGCCCCTTTCATCTTGTCTTCAGAAGAGGTAGCTCTCAGTGACAAAACTGGGCAAGTAATGAGGATACCAAGCATGTCTTTAAAATAGTTGTTGTAGATTGTCAAGATTTTTTTTCTAGTCTTGCAAGTGAGGGAAAAGGAAATGAACATAGATATAGGTATCAGGAATATCACTGGAGATAAGAAAAGGCATTTTCTAAAACCCAGGAAGTTTTGTCCTCCCAAAAAATGGATGCAGATAGACTTTGATGAAGTGTGCAAGTAGTAGAATAGCAGGCAACATATATTTTGGAAATATACTAGCAATCTAATTCCTATCTCTCTCTCACACACACACACACACACACACATTAACTATGTGCACTGAGTGACAAATTATAGGTCAGTTTACACTTAACAATGATAATAGAATATGTTGCATATTTGATGACAAAGATGTGATGACAAAGCCACAAAAGGAACCTACATTACTTCCTGTCAAGAGAATTCAGTATTCAAGTCCCCTGAAAGAGTTCATTTTGATATGACCTAAACTGATAAATTTTTGACATTTTTTTTGTACGTCTCATTAAAAACGGTTTAATTTTATGGTTCGATTTAATTTTATGGCAGCATATTGTTGTCCTATTGATTTCCTTCTTTTCTGTCTTTTTCTCCCCTCTTGATTGCATACCTCATACTACTCAGGGAAAGCTAATTTTCTAGGCTGCATTTGCTGGGGGAGACTATCCACTGTGGAACATGTTTAAAATATGCAGTACATTCTTCTTGACATGTTAGCTGGTGAGTGTTGCTTAAGATCAAAGGTGTCTGATTTAGAAAAAAGTCTTGTAAGTGCCCTTGACTGTGGGTTAATGGTACTATCACTTAATGGTACTTGTCAGTGAAGGCAGCCCGAAGGATTTGTAAAAGATGCAACTGACCAAGAATGAAGGCCAGAGCTAAAATGTGTGTGGAAATACTTGAAAGAGAAACTATCTTTCTGTCATGGGAAAAGAAACAAGCTGTTTAGAAGAAAATTGAATAAATCTTCCTTAGTGTCCTGAGAGAGCTTCTAAGATGTTTTATTTAGAAAAATACAACAGGTCTGCTCTTTTTGGTTTTCAAGTATAAAGAAAATTAATAATAGGAAGGACGTTCTGTTATCAAAAAGAATATGGTGCATAGGGTTTACGGTCTAAAATAATGGAGATGTATTTAGCTGTTTTTAATTCCTTTAATTGTTGTAGAATGTGCAGGGTTCAGCTTGGATAATATGAATCCTGTGGCATAACATTTCTCACTGTTCTCCATGCAGAGTATTTGGACATGCTGTCCATTGCTGCAAACTATGACTGTGAGTCCCCTGACAACATGGGCCAGCTCTGTCCCTGGAATAACTCTGCTGAAACTAATACAGTTAGCTGTTGGGTGAGCCTTTCCATTGTGTGCAGCCCATACAATTACTTTAAAGGTGATAAGAACTTAATTAACTGTCTTTGAATTTTCAGCATAGTTTCTCTTTCACTTACAACGCTTTTCTGCTGATTGGTAACATATGTAAACATTGACCGTGTATTGTCAAACTCTTTCTCTTTTTCTCTTTGTTGCATGGTATCTCTTTTAATAACTAAAGCAGAAAATCATATATCATTGCAACTAACATGATCTCTTTGTCCTTTTGTTCCCTCTCACACAACACTTTTGGTACATTCTGTCCTCCAATAGAGAAGTATGTGGAATAAGCATCTTCTTTAGCCTTGAGAGGAGAACAAGTAATACCCATTAGCATTAAAGGGATTTTAACATATGGCTTGAAGTTTCCCCAGAGATACTATATAAATTTAATTGAAGTCATCATTAATAATGATCCTTTCCTTCGCCTAAAACCTTGAGTTAAAACAGCAGAGCCTTCTCTTTGAATGTATGGTTTCTGCAGATGTCTGTATTTCAACTGTCTTTTAATTAATTTCTCCCTGATGAAAAAGGTGTCAGGTGGAGGGAATGGGATAATTTAATCAGTGAAAAAAAATACATATCATACTTTTGAGCTTTTGTGAGTACTGTGTGGCACCCTGGGTAGTCAGCAATTAGACTGGAGGTTTAGCTGCAATGATTTGAAACTTTACTGTTCCCAGTTGTCTGCTCTGCCCTTCTGCCAGACACCCCTATCTTTTTGGTAGATGTGGGAGAAGGGGCCATTTGCCTGTGTTTCAACTATTCCAGACTACAGTTCAGCACTTCACGTTGCTTGTTGGCACTGTTGGACTGGGATGTGCCCTGGTCGTGCTAAGGTGCAGTCACATCTGCCTCTATCAGAGTGTAGCTGGTAGCAAGAATAGCTAAGGGCTCTGCCCTCTCTGCTCTCAGACTTCTTTAATGTACAATTCTGAGAGTAAAGAAAAAGGACTGTTCTTAATTTGGGTCAGCCAATCTGAGCTAGGTAACTTGAGCAAAAACAGCAGAGTAGATAAAAAAATTAGAAGTAGAAGTGTTAAAATTTATAGGGGTGTTTGGGGAAAAAAAAATGGGCTGCTAGCTGAAATTAAAGCCAAGTTGACCTTCTTTTCATTGCTCTTTTAGCTATTGCTATTTCATTTGGGTTATTCAGTGATTGAAAACTACTTGGGTTAAGACAGAAAGATTTGTTTTAGTATACAGAAACATTTGAAGTACTGCATTTTCTTACTTTATGATGCTAAAGATTTGTTGCCTTTTGTGTAAAAAAATCTGACTACCATTGTATAGGTATTTCTTGGGGTAGAAAATGTGTAATATGAGAAAGGACTTTAAAACAGCAGAGAAATGAAAGCTGATTGTAGAAAGCTGAAGCAAAACAATTTAAATTAGAGAAATAACTTTAAAGGAAGGGTGTAGCTACTGGAACAAAATGCTGTAAAAGCGGAGAGATATTCAGTTTTCATGTCTTGAATCAAAATTGGATGTTGACCTGAGAGATAAATTTTAGCCCAACAGAAGTTATGTTTATTAAAGTGTGAGTTGCAGACAACATTTTTCATTAAAATAATCTAGTTGGGTAAAATTTCAAGGCCTAGTATGTAGAGAAATTTACAGCAGATCATCTACTGAGTTATTCTGATGTCAGCATCTGTATATGTGTGAAACTACTTAGAAAATGGAGCAAAGGAATGAGACAGCATTTACAATTTTATGAATAAACACCTCACTTATGTTATGATAAGCCTCTCAATGTAGGTGCAGCTGGTCTCTTTCTAAGCTCATTTACACCCATTAAATGAACCTGATTTACCCTCTGGTGAAACCAGCGAAAACGCCGTTATTCCCTGCTGATTTTAATAAGCAGCTCCTACCCTATTGATGTTGTTATAGTATTGCGTATCAGATAGGCAGGGGGCAGTTGGCATTAGTTTTCAAGTAACGCTTCCAGGAAGGCAATTTCAATGAAAAGTAGAGAGTTTGCACACCATGATGAAGGCAGAGCAGTCAATACTTATACTTGCTTGCTGGTACTTTCCTCTCACTGTTCAATATTTCTGAATTTTCATAAGTCTCTGGCTCATCCAGGATTATACTTATCAGTAATGCCACCACCCCAGATAGTGTTTCATTTTCAACTTCCAGGGTTGTTGGAGTTGACATTTTGTATTTCATTTTTACAAAAGTCATATTTCATCTGATTTCATCCACTGTACCATGTAGTATGCTGCTACTGCCTGGCAAAGCACACAGTTGGCTCCTAGATGAGCCCTCTCATCTCTTAGAGTGACATTCTTGCCATGAAGTAAACATTCCTCAGTGGACAGATCCTTCTAGTTTCAGTTCCAGAGTGTCACTGGTTGACACATCCCAGCTCTCTGCCTTGGTCACCCAGCTGGTGACAAGGTTGGATACTGAAGCTCTCACTTGGCAGTAACCCTTGCACAGCATGTTGTACAGCTGTATAAACTATACAGCATAGGCTCAAATGTATAGGATGATATTTTTTATTTACAAATAATAACCAAGTTTGGACATCTGTTATTTCTAGTGGAATAGTTGTCTTCATTCTCCTTCCTTCATTTTTAGTTGGGTTAAGTGTGTGAATAAATGTGACACTTGTAATGCTTTCTAACCGGCTTGCGTCACATTTTCTGGGCTAAAGTTCATGTAAACTTTTAACTGTTTAAGAAATATCTGTCCTGATATTACAAAATTTTCTCAAAATGAATCTCCTGTTTTCTGAGATTCTGTCTTGAAAATCTGATGTTCTAGCTTTTATAGCATTTGCTTTGTAAACTTATTCTAAATTTCATGGATTAGGGACATGAAAGATCCTATTTATCAGACAGCTATATCAGAGAAGCAGAAGTCATGGATGTACAGAAATACCTATCAGCTGACAAAAACATGGGCCTTGCATCAGGCCAGGATAGGACAGCAGTATGGATGAACCTTGTTGTGATCGCAGATGTTGGGAAGCACTTGCAGGTGAGCTCTGGTCAATGAAGTCTGTGGAACAAAGCATGCTGTGATTTTGTGCCTGTTTCTGTTCAAGCTACAAATAGAATCTTGTCTGACTGGAGTCTGCCTTTCTAATTTGGTCCAAAACTTTTTTTTTACTTAGCTTTGTGCTTGAAAGAAAAAAGATGAAAGGGTAAACCTGATGGCACATTTTTAAAACAAAGGCATTAAATTAGGAAGGAATTGTGCTTTCATTGAATAAAGGTATTTTATTTCTGAATCAACAACTAAGTGGAGAGGCATCGAGTAAATATTTCAACCTTCGTTGCCACAGTTTAATGTACAGTAGGATAATTCTTTAGAACAACAGTTATTTTAAAGGATTTTTTTATAGTGTTATGTGATAAGGTGTTTTCTTGTCCATAGTGCACATAAAAATAAGTAAAAAATACTGAATGTGAGTTACCTGATCTAAAAGCGACTGATTTAAATGGTGCCAATGGGTGATGGTAACTTTACATTTTTGTCATTAGTAAATCTTCAAAAAGCTTGTACAGCAATGAAAACTGTAGTTTTGCTGCTAGTTGCCCAATAGGAAGTGTATGAAAAGGCTGCATCATTTTGTATGGCCTCAAAACACTGATTTCAAGAGCGATCACTTTTTTTTGCTCCTTGGATAGTGTCAAGCAGCAATTGAGTTGTGCATTCACATGTTCATATTACCATATATCATGGCCCACATCACTATATAATTAGTAATTAACTCCTTTTTTAGACAAAAATAGAGATATATTTCTTGACCAAAGATCTATTCTTGACCAATAGAGATATATTTCTTTTGAATAGCTTCAAGGACAGTCTTGTTTTGGTTGAGCAGGATTTCCCTGTGTTTTCGTAGTAAAAGCTAAATTAACCCTTTTCACAAATGCCAGTAGTCTGCAAGTCTAATAAGTTAACCCTCCAAAAGAAAAAAGTGTATTTTTAAAAAAGAAGTAAATACCAGGATGTTTTTTATTTCATTTGAGTGTCTGCTTTCCAATATTTTGCTGTTTCTGTGTTGAGCATTAAAACTACAGATTTTTATCTCAAAGAGCCAACCGTCCTTGGAGTGACTGGTTTTATAATAAAACAGCACAAATCATCTTACAGATCTTGCTAATTTTTCTGACTTTTTCTGGTGTTGTTGAGATCTGCTGAAATGCTAATAACTAGCTAACTGATTTAGCTGCTTTGTCAGCTGCTGCACTCAGTCTTCACCAATGAGCTTCACTAAAAATGAGAACTGTAATAATGAGAAAAAAAAATTCAGGTTATTTCAACAATTGGTTGTGGTGAGTAAAATGGTTTAAAATGTCTGTTCTCGCTTCCTCACACACAGAAATCTCACAGTAGGACTTAATGAATAGATGTGAAAACACACTGTTCTTGCTGCAGGAGTAAGTCTGGACAGGCTGCCAAAAAATTTTGGCAGAAAAAGTCTTAGTCTTTCGTATAGGTCAAAAGTCAATGCTATTGAACATTGTAACACATTGCAAAAAGCTGCTGTCCTTTAAAATTTCTGTTGAGGGACCCTGTTGCCTTAGACATTTTAATGGTCTGAATAAGTGAGTAATGGCATAATAATTAATTACCTCTTATGTAAGGTATTTCAGCCAGAGATTTCAAAGTCATGGTTATGTCAGAACACAAGTACATTAAACCCCAATGTGGATTTTTTCTTTGAGAGGTAAAGTAGTTTGAAATTACCAAGGCTTAAACTAAGAAGGATTGAACAGTAGAGAATCAAGGCCACTTTATTTCTATCTGAGAGCACTGGGAGAAGGATGTAATGCATTTTAGCTTGTGCTCTTTAACTGCATACCTGCAGTGAACATATTTTAAACTCTTGAATGCCTTGTGGGACAAAGAAGCAGAATAGTGTCTCAAAGTAGGGAGCCCACTTCTTTTTCATCAGCAGATGATTCTGCAACATTGTAGAAAGTAAGCAGTTGTATTCTCTTTTGGTAGATTTTCTTTTTTGCACTCTCATAAAGAGGTTCTGTGATTTAAAAACCATGAATTTCAGAGCTCTGACAGCAGTAGGCTCACGAAGCTTGCTCATGATAGATTAACTTAAGCAGTTTTTAATGTTTTTGTAGAATCGTTAGCAATGTGATATTAATAAGAAAATATGGAAATGTCATATTATTAAGTGAAACAATGGGATACATCATACATGAAATCAAAAGTTTCTGGTAAAGTCAAAAGGTGTTCTCTTGTTCACTTCAGTGGTGTTTGCTTTTATTCAACTTAGTAAGTTAAAAGGTGCTAAGATTTTATGTAATTCCTGTAAATATCCTAATTAAAATAAATAAATAAATAAATAAATAAATAAATAAAATACTGGAGAAAATCCCTTCTAGACATTAATGGTCACCACCCTGTCTGCTAAGTGCCAGCATCAAAATAACACTTTACAACCCATGTGAGGATACATAAATGCATCAAAATTAGGTGAGGATTCATATCTCATCTCCCTATCTTCTTTCTACTTCTGCTCCTCCTTCTGAGAGCAGAAATGAGTCAAGTACAAGAAACTAAACAGAGACACATTCTTGAAATGCTGTCCTTTAGAATTTCTGTTGAAGGACCCTGTTGCTTTAGATGTTTTAATGGTCTGAATAAGTGTCAATCTAAAATGTTTATTATCTCCAGAACACAAGAGTCTCTGAATGTCTGTGGTGAGTTGACCCTGGCTCTATGCCAGGTGCCCACCAAAGCTGTTATGCCATTGCCCTCTTCAGCTGGACAGAGGAGATAAAATATAATGAAAACATTTGGGTTAGACAAGGAGAGATCACTCACCAGTTACCATCATGGATAAAATAGACTTGACTCAGGGAAATGAGTTTAATTTATTCTTAATCAATCAGAGCGGGATAATGAGAAATAAGCCCACATCTTGAAAACATCTTCCCCCACCCCTTCCTGCTTCCTAGGTTTATTTTTACTCAAATTCTCTACTTGTTCACCCCTCCAGTGGCACAAGTGGACAGAGAATTGATGTTGTGGTCAGTTCATCATACACTGTCTCTTCTGTTCCTTCCTCCTCAGGGGAAGGATTCTTCACTCTCTTCTGCTGCTCCAGGATGTGGTCTGTCCCATGGGAGACAGTCCTCCATGAACTTGTCCAACTTGAGTCCTTCACACAGGGTGCAGTTTTATATGGACTGCTCCAGCGTGGGTCCCTTCCATGGGGTCACGAGTCCTGCCAGCAAATCTGCTCCAGTGTGAGCTCCTCTCTCCACAGGTCCTGCCAGGAGCCTACTGCAGCACCGGCTTTCCATGGGATCACAGCTTCCGTTGGGCATCCACCTGATCCAGTGTGGGGGCCTCCACGTGGATCTCTGCATCCCCGTGGTCTTCCATGGGCTGCAGGGGCACAGCTGCCTCACCATGGTCTGCACCATGGGCTGCAGGAAAATCTCTGCTCTGGTGCCTGGAGCACATCCTCCCCCTCCTTCTGCACCAACCTTGGTGAGAGTTGTTTTGCTCAGTATTTTAATTCCTCTCTTTGCTGCTCAAGTTTTCTTTTCTTCCCTTCTTGTTAACTACATTATCCCAGAGGTGCTACCACTGTTGCTGATTGGCTCAGCCTTGGCCAGCAGTGGATCTGTGTTGGAGCCATCTGGCATTGGCTCCACTGGACATAGGGGAAGCTTCTGACACCTTCTCAGAGAAGTCAGTCCTGTAGCACTCTCGCTACCAAAACCTTGCCACGCAAATCCAATAGAATACAGAACATGCCTTTTCTAAGGGAAGCATACTTTTGAAGAAAACATGTTTCTGTGAATACAGGGTTATCCAAGCTTCCCCCACGTACTGCTGCAAAACAGCTTATCTCAGCTTTCTCCATGAAAATTGTCTCCAGCTACTGCCAGTTATCTCTTGGCAGCATTTATGATACTGTGGTGATTTTAAAAGACTGAAACAATATGTAGTATTATATTTTTCTCTGTCCTGCTGTAGAGAGACACAATTTTCATATTTGCAGAGAGATTTTTAAACTTACACGGGAAATGTCTGACTTCCTAAAACAGATTATTTGGCTTTTCTTTCTGTCTAAAACAGCACAATAACATATTAAATGTTTGAGTTTTCTTGAAGGCCAAGCCTAGGTATAATTTGAGCATATTTAAGTCGACACTGATGACTAAAACATGATAGTCCCATTTAAGGTTGCAGGGCTGCAGCTTATTTTAAAGAATAAGAAGTCCATATCTTTTGATTTTTTTCCACTCTAAAATAATTTCATTTCAGATGTTAAGTATCTGTAAATCCCATTAAGCTCAACTATGGATATTCTGTTCAGAACACCATCTTTGCAGCATAGGTCTCCTCTAGAAATGGAAACCCGATGTTTGAAGACAGTCACAGCATGCTTTTTCTCAGCTGGTAATGTGTTAAAAATTCAGCCTCCAATATGCAGAGCTATGAGAATTTATGGCAAGTGAATTTGGAAGTGCCTCTAAAAGAATTGCCACAAGGGGTTTCAGATTTGGTATTATTTAAGCCTTTCACTGCCTTGTGTGAAGTCTGCAGTACTGAGAAGATGCTGAAGGGATGGGAAGGAAAAGTGTATTAATTTGTGTAGTCCTGAATGAAAACTTAGCTGAAGACTTTGTAGAAAACACTATTAACAATTTAAATCTACTTACTTTTCCAAAGTTTGCATGACTGAATATCTGGTGTTTAAGAGCAGAAATCAGTATTACTTGTGAGATGTGTTCACATTCACTCTATTTTGCTATTTAAGAAAACACTGGCAGCCTCCTATCAATACTGTACGTGTATTTTGCCTACTCGACTCCATCTCTCTTTCTTCTTTCTACCTGCTTGTAAGGTCATGGTCGTTCCAGGGCTCATCTTTCCTGACACATACACCAACAGATGGAGTGAATAGAGGAGATAGGGTTACCATTGTGGTAACATCCCTTTTTTCCATAAGTATATTCAGAATTATGATATAGAACTTACTGCAAGCACAAACTCATACTCATATAGCCGTTCTTCTAAATTACAGTTCTGTGAAGCAGAGCAGAAAGCAAATTCAGTGGGTTAGCAAAAGGACATTTAATTAAGCATGGATGCTATCTGGTCTCTGTCGGTCTGAATCATGACCAAAACTGCTCCACTACACAGTACAAAGTTGTTTTCAGACTTTTTGGGAAACCCAAGATTGATGGTTTTGTTCCTGTCTTAGAACAAGAAAATGCCAGGGTAGATTATTCTTTAGGTTACAGAAGAGAAAAAGTACACAAGCATCTCTTACTTTTGTATTTGTTTCTGCTTTAATTCTTCCTTTTACAAATGTCATACTGCAATGAAATAGCAAGTATCTGCTGAACTACTGAAGAAGTATAGCAGGAACATCATCAGTGATTTTCCCACAATATTTCGATAATCTCAGAAGGCTTTGGCAAATAATCTTTGATATATTATACTAAGTAAAAATGTTGGTGTTTACAAAACAGATCTAACAACTTCACTATGGCAGATAACTGTTAGAACCATGTTTTGTTATTCTTGTGAAAGAGCATCAAGATCCTTTGGATACTTAATTTTAAAGCACTGTAAAGTTTACCTTTATACTCCAAGTTCTTCACCCTTGAAGAGCACATTCAACAGGTAAGATTATCAGTAAAATAAACCCTAAAATCATGTTAGCAAATTCAGGATCAAGGGCCTTCTTAAAAGTTGTTTCTTATTCAGTCTACTTCCAGTGAGATCAATGAGTGCTAACATTATTGCCTTTACAGTGAAAAAGAAAATGTTGTTCTTCCCCTTAGCTTTCTCAAAGCATCATTGTCAAAGCACAGTTCAGGGAATATGTGAGAAGTATACAGGCTTCTTTTTGTGTTCACTTTAATTGGAGTGTATTGCAACCTTGAATGCTACAATGATGAACATGCTACAAAAAATGGATGTTAGGGGGTTATAGGTTTCCAGTAAATCAGACTTCTTTCTAAGCACTGAATTTGTAGCCCTCCTGCTGGGCTGAGTAACAAAAGCATCTGTTAGTGTGAGCAGAAATCATTGTTGTTTTACCAAAACTAAAGACAGAGTCCGCTTAGGCTAAATCAGGAACCGAAGCAAGTTGTCATGTGCTTGGCACACATGAATCAAGAGCTTTTTGTGGTTTTTGAAAGAAGTATTTTTTGTTTTTCCTATAAACCAAGCCATTGTTATTGGTCTTCTGTAATTCTTTTGTATGGATTTCAGAAATCCCAAAATAATAGGTATAAGGCTTGATTTGCAGTTTTAGTTAGCCTCTGGTAGGAAGCAGTAAAAACCTGATGTAGAGAAAGGGTTCCATTACTTTGATAATTACTAAAGAGCTCTGGTGAAATATGAGCACATCTATTTGTGCAGGGTACTTAGTGACACTTCAGTCCAGCCTGGGCATTGCAGGTTATCTATCACCTTTATAAAGAAGCCCAATGAATGTATACATTCTATAGGCATATGTCTGATCATGAAATTATTAGCTAAGAATAAAATAGGAAAATAAAAATGGAGGAGCTGTTGGTTTAGTGAGCAGGGTTTGAGGAAAGTTTGAGACCTCTTAGGCACTTCTCCACAGAGGAATTTGAAGGTAAATTAGTCACTGGGTTTCCTCTGCAGGAGGGAGAATAAAAACCCGTGAATGGATCATCTGAGTGTAGGCATGTGAGGAGCTCTTCAGGCAAGGATGACAAAGTAATTTTTAAAACTCTTAAACACCAGGCAGTGCTCTTACCTAGTAAAGCCTTTTGAAAACTTAAGGAGAAAACTGAACAGTCAAGGGAATTAGTAAGTTAGACTTGTAGGAGAGAACAGCTAATTTGAGATTTGAAACAGATGATTTCTAATTCCCACCAACCTGTGGTCAAAGTAAGAAGTGTTGTCTTGTAAGCTGTTTTTGTGACTGCCAGGAAAAGAAAAACTTTCCTTTGGTGATGATGACTTGTAGTAATGTCTGTTTAGAGTAGAGTTGTCCCTATTACGCTGTTTATTCAGGCCAAACTGGATCTGCAGCCATTTGTACTTAATTTTTAACCTTGTTACTCTTTTGTGTAGAATGGATCTAAGGAACCTGGCATACTTGACTCACCAAAGAATGGTACAACATTTCACATTTTGGAAAACTTCTTGAAACATCTTTATTTTCTTGAAAAACCTTCTTGAACAATAAAACAATAAATAGGCATCTTGCTAAATTAGAAATAAAGTTGCAAAAAACCTAATAGAGTATAGGGGAGATAAAGAGTTATTGCTCTCTGGTACTTGAAGAACTAATAGGTGAGTTTAGAAATGGTTGCACTCAAAATGAGCAAAATATGATTACTGTAAAACAATTTTTGTTGGATTTAAGTTGACAATTATGAACTACTCAAGCTAACCAACTGTGCCAGCTGAAATGAAGGCTGAGATATTTTAGATGCATCTTGCATTTAAACTTTGCCAAAAATAAAAATACAAGAAGAAACCAGCTGGGGTGTATGACCTGTGTATCAGGCATGCCTTGTGAACTTAAGATTTTTTTTCTACAAGACCTGCACTTAATTTTCTTTTACTTTGACTTAACTTGTCCATCTCTGTCAAATCTGTCTACCCGTTTGACATAACCTTGCCTCTGATGTATTGGAGGAGCAGACACTGCAGCAGATGATGAGAGTTTCAGCATATTCCCTTAATGCCTATCACATTAAAACTCAAGAACTCTTGAGAAATTTCTGAAACTACATACTTGTCCATGCTGGATCAGAGAGCATATGCAATTTCCTGGCATTGCTCACTTCTTCAAAAGAGCAGCACCATTTTCCAGTGACAACAGACTAGGTACCCTTTGCTACTCTTTTATTAGTTCATATGAATTGAATGCTTCAAAGTAAATTAGTAACTGTAAATTTAAAAAAAACTCTTAAGCATATTATGTAATAGTACTAACAGAAATAAAATGCTAGTGATTTATGTGAATTTATTTGTACAAAAGAAATTGCAACATGAACTATTATCCCTTTTTAAAAGTTATTTTAAAAAAATCAATTAATTGCCCATTCATCATAACCCATTATTTTTCAGTTTTATGGAGCTTGTCATCTGTCTCTAATAAAGACTGTGCTCATAGATGCTGAAAAATGTCTAGAGAATTTCTATCTCAGATCAAATAGGAGGAAGAATATGAAATAATTCTCAAAAGGCTTGTGAAATTTCCAGCTCAATTTTTTAAATCTTACTGTTTTCATATATTTGGATGAACAGCTGGAATTTGGAGTACCAGACAGACTAAACTATAGTTCTGAACTTTTCTGCAGTTCATTTTCAAGGAATCAGTATTTGGCCCATAGTGTAAACCATGTTTTAATCTTATAAAAATATGGAAAACGGTTTCATTTTTTTTCTAGCCTTTAAAAGAGATCTTCAACCCCAGAAAACAAGAATAAGATTGAAAAAAATCTAATGTTTTGGGTGAGAGAAAAAATATATATGGAAGAAAAAGTGGCTTGCAGAGGTGCATTGCATAAAAAATAAATACATGCTTAAGCAAGCAAATAAAGCTAACTGTAATGTTTATATTTAACATTCACATAATAATGTAAACAGTGGTATTTTTAAAGATGTAGGTTTATCATTTTATTCCCACATCATAAAAATTCCATATCATCAGCTTTACATATCTGTGAATATCTCAATTCTATGTTACAGATAAAACGCTTACACACCATTCATTGGGGAGTTAGTCCTTACTTACAAAACAGTTCTTTATAAAACTATAAAAATTACACATAGCATTTCTTCACTACCCGGTCTGATTTCAGCAAGGTCTGTTGCTAATTCCTGGCATTCTAAATGTGTTACTGTTCCTGAAGGGCTCTTCATCTTACTTTTGTCAGTGGGGAATAGTGCCCATGAGTAGAAAAATAATATTGTTAAGCTGGCAGTTAATCTATTTTATTATCCTGATTTTTGAATTTTTCTACCAGACACATATTTCTCATTTAAATAGAGATGGTAGAAAAGTTATATTCTGCCATTCTTTCCTTCATCCCTTATGTGGCTTTTTTATGTTCTGTTTTTTTGTCTTAACCAAGCAGTCTTTATTTGCCTGCTCCTTATTCCCGTTGGGGTGCCCGGCATGTCTCCAAATGTTTCGGAGATCAGGTCCTCATTGCCTTCATGCTAGCAGTATGGTTTTTGATGAAGGTGCTCTGTAGTCTCAGAGAAGATGACTTCAGTGAATGGGAGCAGGTCCTTACATCACTGCAGCACAAATAAAAATCATAGCTCAAAAAGTGAAATTGGAATCTGTCTAAGGCTGAAATTGCGGTTGTGCCTCACTCTTATTTACAAGCAATACTTTCATTTCCTATAGTTATTAAATAAGATTTTAGTAATCCAAATGTTCTATATGGAACATTACTATGTAATCCACACTTATGACCTGCTCTATATTTCATATGCCATAAACAGCTCTACTCCTTTTCTATAAATCAGTGAAACTGCAAATAGTGTGGAAGAAAAATGGGTAGCTTGTCTAATTACAGAACACTAGGAAGATCAGAAGAGAGCAGCTCTTTAAATGAACAGACATAATGCTTAAACCCTGATTGTAACAATGTAGCATGACACACATTTGCCCTTCCCTCCTGGCTATCAAGGGATGAGAAATTGCAGAACCATCATCAATTCTCATTAAACTGTGCGAACTTCTACATACTTACTGTGAGTGCAGTATTCATGTACATCTACAAATCACTACATCAGCCAATTTAATGTTTGAATGCCAAGTTCAGTAAAGAGATACGTTATTTTAATATGACAAGAAGATGATAACTAGAGAACAACTTTAAGGACATACATTTTCTTATTTTCCCATTTAAAATCTGATTTTCCCAAGAACAATGTAAGAATGGTCTGTAGTTTTGTAGAGGATTTGCTGTTACAGAACTGTATGGGAAACTGTAATTCTCTACTATATAATGCTTAGATTGTGATAAAACAAAGAATAGCAGTTTGAAATTGGACTAGTACTCATGCTCAGGAATTGCTTGTGGATAGAAGTAGCAACCTGAAAATGTGAGACTGTTCTTGTAAAAACCCTGAGGGTACTCCCAGGTTGGAACTTCCCTTGCTTCCTTCCCTCTGGTGCAGAAGAGTTTGTTTTTTCATCACAGAAAATCAAGTGATTGCTTGTATTCCATACGGGGCTTCAACAAAATTCCGTGGTTTTTTAGTCCTGGAATAACACTGCTTGAAATGCTTTTTTGTGTAAGTGTAGACCTCTGGCTCCTCTGTATTTGTGGAAAAAGACAAGTGGGGCTGCTCTAGCTGGCATCCTCTGTGTAAGCAGCTCAGGTGGGAATGGTGCTGTTTAAGTGAAGGAGTGCTTAAAAGGCCTCCAATGTGCAGGTTAAAAAGATTTCTGGAGGTCTATGGTCTAAGCACATGACAGAGATGAAGAAAAATAGGAGAAATAAACAGTGGCAGAGGGAACATATAAGGTGAGTCTGTAGTGCCATTTTCCTGTCTTACAGGTTAATGGTAATCTTAGGTTCTTATTTCTGAAAAGGTCTAGTTTATTAGCTCATAACTACAACAGAACAAACAGCTTAGACTCGCTCCCTTTGTGGTTCCATTTCTTCTTCCCATCTGTTCAATTGGCTGTTGCTTTTTCTTTAATGTATCCTCTGCAGTATTATAGTTCATAGTTATGTGAAGCAAATGAAAGACATTATGAAAATGGCAAAGCAATGAACATTTCTCTTGGCTAAAACAGTTTTAGCCTTTCCTATATGACATGAAAAAACTTGCTTTACTTTAGTCTTTTTTGATGCATTGAAGTTGTGGTACAATACAGGAATTAAAATTTGAAAATAAAGAATAGAAAGATTTTTTGATCAGTGTTGCATTTTGAGTTATGAGTGCTTTGGATATGGTGAAAACCTTTAAAATTTCTGTTCTTATGACATTGTCTAGATACTTATTTCTGAAAATACCACACTCAAAGTACTCTTTCTTCATGTTGTCAAACAGTATTAAAATACTTAAAAGTGGTTCCAAAGAAATAATGTTTTTTCTATATGAAATAAAGTTTCATCGTGGTAATTTCTACAATATTGTAATTTTCAAAAAGGTGTATCTTATCAAGGTACATTTTATTGAAGAGTAAGGTGTAAAGAATCGTGTTTCTATGTGATTTTTTTTATGGTGGAACTATTTATCTTACGGTGGTGACACTATGTGTGGGAACAAGAAGTGCCTTGTATTTGGTCTTTCCTACATGTCCAGAGTTAGTCTACTGCTCAGATACCTCTTTTCTATAGGTTAAAAAAAGTTGAGTTATTTCGTATTTGCTATAGGCTGGAGTAATAACAGCTGACTTTTGAGGGTTCCTTAGTGTGGTTGGGTTGTGTGAGACTTCAGGACGTCCTACTGTTGTATGGCAGTGTTTTGTTATCTCAGTGATAGCAGACTGTGTGAGTTCCCAGGTCTCCAAGACAAAATGATGTAGAAGAAGGAGCAGAAGACAGTGCAAAGAAACCTTCAGTGAGATAAGGAGGCAGAACAATAAATCTTGAGATTTATAGATGGGACAGTGTCACCTTCACAGAAGTGCCTGGCCTTTCCACAGTGCCTTCTTCTTCTTCCTCTTCCTCTGTTCAGTGAATTCACTAAGTTTATGGTCACGCAAACTCCCTCTATGAGGTAAATAATGCTGCTGTCTACAAAGAGGTACCTGTTCACATTTAATGCCTTGCAAATACTGAGCAGTAGTTGTGATGTAGTATAACTACTTAGCAGTTTATCACCATATGCTATAACTATGTGTCCAGGCAAAGGTGAAAAAAAAAAAGTCCTACAAATATATTTTCTTACGATATGATGACAAATGCTTTCATTAGAAACCTCTTTTTCTTTTTGTCTAGAAACCTTATATGGCAACCTTCCCTCCAAAACCCCATGTAACTACCACTGTACTCAGTGAAGTGAGGTAGAATACGTATCAAGTTGTAACTGAAAGATATGTTGAAAATATTAACTGAAATGGCAGAAAATCAACAGTCTGTTGAGGCAGAGCGGTATACTCCAGTAATGAGTTACACACTTTAAATTTGCTGTATGGCAATATATTATTAATTGGTCATTTATAATAAATGCGTGCTATCAAATTTGTATCAGCTAGTCATATAAATGTAATTATGTTTTCATAGTACGCATTGTTATGAGTTTAAGTTTTGTGGTTTTCTGTGGGTACTTGTCTCTGTTGGATAAACTTTGATGTACAGTACCTGGTTAGAGCTGTAGTCCCCTGGTGGTAAATTAGTGAATATTTATTTATGGTTTGATTGTTAAGCATAGAGAATGTGCACGAGCTAAGTCTTCATGCTGATTCAAATAAGACTCCATATGAAGAGTTCCCAGAAATAAAATTAATGGAGATCAGTTTCTCTCTTGCATCCACTCCTGTTGTTATGATTAAGGATTTTCTTGAAAACATTGAAGAAATATGTCTTAAGAAAAGTGTTGAATGGAGAAGGGGTTGAAAGATTGACCTACTGTTGTTTTCCTTTACTTCTTAGGTACTTGATATTTAGCAGAGAAAATGGGATTTTTATTTTTTTTAAGAATTGGAGAAATTCAAGCTCTGCAGATTTTCTGGGCTTGATGGCAAAGCTAAGACATTTAAATTTAGAAATTTAAATTTCATGTGGCAGGAGACACGGAAGGAGTTAAACAACAACACAATGGGGTCTTATCGAAAAGGAAGATAGTCTTGGCAAGTTAGCATTGAATTAATTGCAACTGAGCAATGTTGACAAGCTTAAATATTCAAATGCATAAAACTCTGTCCAGACACCCTCTACAAGTTGCATCTTTGAAATAATAACAGGTTTCAGAGATTTATCATTTGTGTTCTGATATTTGGACAACCAGAGTCCAGGCTTTCAAACACATGTTATTTATTGGAAATACTTTCAGTAACTTTTTATGGAATAAATCCTGGACAGCTTCAAGTCCTCATATTTTCCCTGTTAAACTTCTCAGTGTAAATATTGCTCAGTATGCTCTTTTGTTTAACCAGTGTTCCTGAAGACCAGAAGTGCTTCCATTTCAAGAGAGGGTCATCTAGATTTATAGTCCTTTGCTGTTAGCCCTGTTTGAACACTGGAATTTCCAGGCAAGGCGAAACTAAAAAGACAACAGAGAAGTTTGTCTGTCTTCACAGCCAGCAAGCAATTTGTAAGGTTTTGAGTAGAACAGCATAGCACAGAATAGTTCATTTTGGAAAAGACCTACAGCAATCATTTAGTCCAACTGCCTGACTACTTCAAGACTGAGCAAAAACTAAAGCATATTATTGAGGCTGTTGTCCAAATCCCTCTTCAACACTGACAGGCTTGAAACATCAAACACCTCTCTAGGTAGCCTGTCCCAGTAACTATAATGCACTGGTTCATAATATCAAGCCTAGTTCCAAACTAGTATAGAGAGTAATTTTGTGAATTATTCACATTTGCTTGTGAAGGATAATGAGACAATAGTATTTTCATTGCTTAATTCATGTCTCCTGGAGACAAAAGTAGGAGACCATGCTTAGATGGAATGCTCATGAAGCCTATTAACAAGAAAACTTACAACATAGGCACAAGGTATGAAGAAGCATATAAGGAAGCACATTCAACTAACATCTTCCAGTAAGTCTGGAGTAATAGAAAGAAGAATCGTACTTGTTAATGCTGCAGATAAAATTAGGGAACATAATAACATCATGATTTTCATATAAAAACAAGTAAGTTCTTTGTGTGCAGTTTTGGGTGCCACAATATAAGGATCTAAAGCTACCAGGGAGCATCCAAAGGAGGACCAGAAGATGGTGAAGGGCCTTGAGGAAAAGCCGTATGAGTAGTGGCTGAGGTCACTTGGTGTGCTCAGCCTGGAAAACAGGAGTCTGAGGGGAGACATTGCAGATACAACTTCCTTGTGAGGGAAAGAAGAGGAGCAGACACTGATCTCTTCTCTATGGTGACCAGTGATAGGACCCACCAGAATGGCATGTAACTGTATCAGGGGAGGTTTAGGTTTTACATTGGGAAAAGGTTCTTCACCCAGGGGGTGGTTGAGCACTGGAACAGGCTCCCCAGAGGAGTGGTCACAGCACCTAGCCCGGCAGAGTTCAAGAAGCATGTGGGCAATGCTCTCAGGCACATGGTGTGACTCTTGGGATGTTCTGTGCAGGATCAGGAGTTGGACTTGATGATCCTGATGGGTCCCTTCCAACTTGGGATATTCTGCTGTTCTTCAGGACATTCATTTATGTCTTCATGCATGTACAGGTCATACAGACACTATTAATCACCACTCTCAACCTACACTTTCTGCAGATTATGCTGTAATCTGGCCTACGGTCATCTGTTTGCAATAACTATCTGTCTCAATTTGATGTCGTCATCTTTAAATGAAATTAATTTTGTCTCTTTATGTAGAGAAATTTTACTGAGCAGTTAATTCTCTCCCATCTCCATTTCCTCAAATCTAAACGCGAAACAACAGCAAAACCATTTCTACAAGTTCCAGATTTATTGCATGTAGCAAAGGAGTATCCCAGATAATAATTATTTCTTAACTGCTAAAATTATACTTTAAAAGCATTGCTGCTTCTGTTTAGATTTACAGTTTTGAATACATTGAAATGCCCAGGGCAGTTCTGAGATCTATCTGACCTTTAATTTTTCGTTAGAAATGTTAATCAGATTTTGAAAAATGACGCCCAGCAATGTTCTCTTTCCCTGTTCTTGCCAGTTTTCTTGAACATACCAGCTGTGCTTTGAACATATCTTTAAGGAGTCATGGAAACCAAGACAAGAGGAAGGAGGGTGGTCTTTAGGAAGCTGTAAACAGCAGGCAGATGGAATACGAGAACCTTGGGGATAATTAGAGAGACTGCCAGTCAAGAAGTTTGGCAGTTTCATCAAGGTCAAGGAGATGCTTATAGCACTGTCCCAAGTTAAGATGTTCAGCTCTGATGCACTTAAACAGCAATTTTTTTCCTACTGCTGCCATCTTTGTATTTTTGTGTATTCAGACTGTGGTACTAGGGGACCTTGGGATGCCTTTGGAGCAGAGATATCTGATATTTCCAACCAAATCCCTGATATATAAGGGTCTAACTTTCTGCTGGCTTTGTGTCACATGCACCAAGGGGCTCAAGATATTTCAGTGTAATGAAACTTGAAAAAAAAGGAAAAGGGGAGGTATGGTAACAGCATGAGAGAACACCATACCTATATCCAAACAAGAGAAACAAGAACATTAAAGGGGAGACAAATTTAAGAAAATATTGTCAAAGAATTACAAACTATATTTTCTCAGTGCATAGCTGGCTAACAACCTGAATTTCTTTTTTGTTGTTGTTTATTTTATGAGTTTTGTGTGTGTGATATTTCCCATTTGTATGGAAATTACGTCATAAAACCACAACAAGGGTTAGGGAAGTTGCTTAGTACCTTATACATAGACACAGAATTACAAGGAAGCATACAGGACCAGATGTTTTAAGATGCTTATTGCTGATTGACAGAAGCATGTAAGAGGAGGAGGATTACGCTGCATTTACTTCATGCTCCTCCCCTGCATGTCTCTACTGTTGACACTGGTAGAGACAGAAGACTGTTTGGATCTTTCCTATGAGACTGTGTGTCTTGTCTTATGTTACTGGGAAATATATTCCCTATATTTTCACAAAAGCTGGCATTTTTTTCTGGAATCTTAAACTGTGATTTTTAAAGATTGTGAAGAGTAATTTGTAAATGGAAGTACTATAAAAATGCAAAAATGCTGTTTGAAATTACATGATCCTTATTCAAGTCCAGAATGTGCCCTTTTGGTCTGCGTAGAGAGGGATTAATCTACTGTGATGTGCCCACTTATGATAAGAGAAAGAATAATTATTGAGAGAGATTTCATGAAAACAAAAGGGTACAGCTCTGTCTGCAAACCATTCAAGATACTTCCATAAGCTATGGCAAAAAGCCGTGTATTTTCTACAGCTTCAGTGTTTGATGAGGATTTCTTTATGTTTTTAAAATTGAATGATAAGGACTTCATTAGGCCTGGTGTACAAGGTGTAAGGCAAAAAATACTGCAAAACCACACATCTACTTTACATGCTCGTGTCTCGAAAGATATCAAGGTCTATTTATTGTAGTCCTTTCTCCATTTCAGGAATGGGAAGACAATCATTGATACAGAGTGAAAACTTCTTTCTGCTTTCTCTGTGGCAAAGGCAAGATAAAATACTGTGACTGAGCTTCTAATCTGCCTTTGGTCAAGCAAAGTTCTGCTGACTTAGTTTCGCCTGTGTAAAGGCTATGTAGTTGTCCTTGGTTATTATACAGCTTCATTCTCTCATTAAAAAACATTTGAGCCTGAAATGGACTTAGGAGGGCAGAATAAATTATAGGAAAAACGGAGACTGGCTGAAAAGAAGCCTATGCCATTCCCACTAAAAGGAAAGGCAGATACCAGCATGCTCTTTATTAAGACTCGTGTGTTTTCTGTGGAGGGAAGATAAGACATGGGGGAAGAGAGAGTAGAAGTTTAAATTAGAATTGATATCAGATGCAACGATTAAGTATTGACAATTTTTCAGGCTTTGGAATGCTTCCCATTTGCAGCTGCAAGGCACTGCAGGAGCTTTAGTATTTACGAGCACTCAGTGAGTACTCTGACAGGTTTATTATTTGTTGGCTTTCTCCAGCATTGCACAGTAAAAATTGTTTTCAAGGAGTGTTCAAAAGTATAGCTGGCTGCCACTGTATCAAACCCAATCAATCCGCCAATGTATTTCACATTCTTGATTGATAACTGGCTCAGCAGTTTGGCATTTCAGGGAAGGAGTGGAAGGGGAGCAGGTCTCGACAGTCATTAATCCTTTTTCCCTGAGCCTCCCTTGGGCAGCTGCTCGTGCCATTATCCACATTTCTTAGTGCTGATTTCCACAATCCCATGGCTGCTTGAACCACCACAAATTCACCGCTGTCCCTTTCACTTACTGCAGACCTTTCATCACACTGGACTCAGCAGCCCTCCTGGGCTGACAGTGGTCAGTGGAACATCTCTCTCATTTCTTTTTTAAACCTGGGCCATTAATTTGGTTTCTTACCTCTATCTCCTTTCCTCCCTCTAAATTTATGTTGTTTCTTACTGAGCAAGAACATGAGGGTGTGAATGTACTTCCTTTAAAATATGTTTGTGTGGGTTGGGGTGAGAGATGTCTTATGGTAAATAGAGATTCTGTCTGTCTGCTCTTCCATGAAGCTGAATAAACTATGTTAGCTGCTGAGGAGATAGGCTATTAATTTATTTATTTGTTTGTTCATTTATTTATTTAAATATTTAAATGCTGAAAAATTGTGAGCAAGCTCTCAGTGTGCTGACTGAAATGTCACAATTAATTAAGCTAAACTGTTTCCAGTGCGGGGGAAAAAAAAGTCATCTTAATTAGGACCTGGAACTGTTAGAGAGAAAGGAAAGAGAGACAAAGAGAAAAAAACCCCCACATTCACACATTTTTCACATTTTTCCTGTGTTGGCTTCATTGCACCAAGGGTACTGAATACTCCAGATGGGTTTAAAAAATACAGATTTGAGCTCCCCACTGAGGATTCAGGATAAAGTCTATCTGTCATTTGCCAGCAATCTGGTGTTATGTGTAGCTGTGCTGCTGGGAGCACTGTCTCATGTGTATTTACTATTATATTAAAGCACAAATGTCTCCTCCACCTGTCCTCTAAAGAGTAATGTGTCCTGGACAAATCTGTTCTGTATAATCTATATTTAACTACCCTTATCTTTGAAGGCAGAATCCACGTTAGGAAGGAGTGAAATACCCAAATGAAGGGAATTAATTGTGTGAGGAAAGGGAATTCAAGTGAGGAAGGCAGCGTAAAGAATTTAAAGGAGAGGAAACAGAGACAAGGAGACAAAAAACCTCACTGGGAAATTATGTAGGAGAGTAAAATATTAGGAAAGACTTGAGCATGCATAGATGTCCTCCAGCGTCTCTATAAATTGCAAATAAAAACCTTCCCCTGAAAACCTGTCCCCTGAAAGCTTTTACTTGTGTCAAAGGCTCCACTGAGCCCATTATAATGACCATCCCTTAATCAAATTTGTGTTAACAGTTTACAGGTCTGAGGCCAGCTAACTCATGAGATCCTTATTTCATCTGAGAAAATGCCATGTTTTATGAAGGGAAATTAATAAAGGGCAAATACATGAGCTGTTAATACATATGGACAAGAGGAGGTTTCATGTGGAGTCTGGGTGCTGCATCAATGTGTGCAAGAAATTAAAAAAGATAATCAGTATTATAGGAGAATACTGCTTCCAGTGAAATCATCTTGATCCTGTGCTAAGATAGAGCTTGATTCCCTGCGTTAACAAAACATCAGACTACCTGGGGAGGTGGGAAGGTTGTACCTGAACTTATTCTAGAACTGGAATGCTGCTCCAAAAATAGGTTTGTGTTGAGGCAGTAATGGTGGGAGATGGGTCTGTACTTTCTTGAGCAGCCTTTGCAAGCAGTATTGCTGCAGATATTTGGGGCAGCTTGAAAGAAGCATGGTAAATTTAGCAATTTGCTAAAAACCCCCCACATTTTCTTTGTAAGCAGTGGAAAGTTTGAAGCTTGGCTTCCTGTGGGTTTATATCCCAAAGTGAAACTGTTGTGTATATCCTTTTGTATCCAAAAGGGATGACCTAATTTTGTAGCCTGTCTGCCAGTAGAGGCACTTCAGAGTTTCCATTTCTCTTTCATGCTATTGCATTTTACCAAATTTACAGGGATTTTAACACATTTGGGAGCCTCATCTCAACTTAATTTGAATTGGTGAAAGGGTACAGAAGTTGTTGGAGAACAAATGGTGAGGAAGCTTACAAAACTGGACCAAATTAATGTTTACATAATAACGTGCAAAAGGATCTTCTGGGCATGTCTGTCCTATTGACTGATTTCCCTCTGGTCTTTATCTGGCATAAGCCAGTACAGCAAGATGAGACCTTATTTCTTTTTTTCCCCTTAGGAAAAAGTAACACAAAAAAGGAACTTGCTTCTTCATATTGCCCTCCCAAACAGCCTTTCAGAATTCTGGCCAAGCTGCTCTAATATTCAAATTCCCTTGCTAGAGATTCCTTATTCTGGAGAACAACCCTCTGATCTGAGTTCTGCTCTGCTATTAAATAGGCCATGCAGAGAGGGATGATATGGAAGACCTTGGCTGCCTGGACTGCTTCAGAGAAAAAAGTAGTGCACTGTAGCAGTTGGAATACATTGCAAGATTCTAAAAAGGTTGAATTTAATCTGTGTACTTCAATAATGAATCATATGGAAACACAGTCTTCTCAACACATGCATACATTACTTCCCAAATATCAGAGTGGGAGAATTGGGCTATTTTTTGGTCTACACACTAGTAAAGATAATGAAGAAATTAAACATTTGGCCTCTCTGTGAGTACCCAGTGAAAGATCCCATTGTTACTGTACATTTATCGCTAAATCTTGAGCCTTTAGCAGTGTGTTCTGAGTATCAGGATGTGTCAGAGTATTCACAGCTTATTATTGCTAATAATACTGACAGGTTCATCAAACTCATCTTCTTAGAGCAAGAGCAATTTAATACAACTTTTTAACCCAAAGGAGTTTATATAATTGATGGATTTGGGTTACATTATGGATAGAAAATAACCTTGAGAGATTTGGTGCTCACTGCTGGAGCTGAATTTGATAGAGCTGAAGTGCCATTCACCTGGGGCTTCAACAAAACTGATAGCTCTAAGTTCTGTATAACTAATTTAAATTGTTTGACTAAAGTTACATTTTATGTCTTTAATATAGAACATGCTGATTAGGTCTGAGGGAGAGGGAGTGGAGAATATGTAACTTAAATACAACCTCCTAAACCAGTAGAGATTCCTCCCTGAGGAATTTGTTCCTTTTTCCTTTTATTTTGAATGTTAAGTGATAATGTTTCTAACATTCAAATAGGATCATCAGAAACCAAACTCAGCATTTCCACAGTAGAGGGCCCTTAATTCTCCAAGGTGAATGGAGTCTATGCTGTCATGCATAGGTATAAGCCTTTAAGAGAGCTTTGTGTTAAAATAAAGACTGGAAATTATTATGCATGTGCAGCAGCTTTTATTTTAGGGTAAAACACTGCTTTCAAAAGGACAGCTGAGGAGCTGAGAGGTTGACTGGCTTGACTAAGCTCCCACAGGAGGTCACTGGCAAAGCTGTGGTTAGGCTGTAGACTGTTGGATCTCTGGCATATGGAGTTGTGCTGTTTACAAAATCCATTTCCTTTTTTGCAGCTCTGATTGTTTCTTCAGTCCTTACTGTGCCTTCTTACACCTGGAGTATGTGGTAGAAACTAGATCCAGAAAATAAAGAAGAAAAATGAAAAATTGAAAGCAAAATGTAATAGCATGGAAAGATAAAGTCATATTTTCTGGTTTATTATTCAAGTGGAGTAAGTAAATCATGGTGATGTTCCTAGCATAAAAGCAGGTTTCAAAATAATGTGTATGGTGGTGATTATTATGATTATTATTATTGTTATTGTTGTTGTGTTGTTGCTGTTATTTTAAATAAATATTTAGTTTTAAGTTCAGTAAGGGACTGGAGGTGAAGAGTGGGACAAAAGTTAGATTGAGAAGGTGGGAAGGTGATTTCAAATATTCTCTGCTTTTGAGGGAAGTTCAAGCAGCCAAAGGGGCTCCAGCAAAATAGAGATTGCTAAGTACATGAAGATTGAGGCAGGCATAATCTTGTATGAAAGGAAGTACCCTGCTCAATAGTGTTAAAGATTGGTGGGAGAAAGATGCTGTTGAATGTCACTTTGTTTCACTAAGTTATCCTCATGCAAACATTCTCACATCTGCTTGTTGTTACTCTCCACTCAGAAAAACCCCACAGATGGGACTCATAGACCATGGTAGAGAACCTATACTCACTGAGTAGTATTTTCTTTAGGTGTGAACTCAGGTTCGAGATTTCTTGGAGTCTTTTCCTGAAGTATTTTATCTTCTTCCTCAACCTTATAATCTAAGATATCTTGAACATATTTTGGAAATGGCTTGAAAAATAAGAGATGACTGTAATGTTCTGAGTTCCTCTAGTCATTCCATAAAATATAGATAAAATTTTGAGAAGTAGAGCTCTTCACAATACTCTAAGAGATCCAGATAGCCAGCAAGATATCCAGGATATCTTGCTCCATTATAGGGAATGACTGAAGAATTCTCAGATACTTTTATTTTCTTTCTTGGATATTATTTCCCAATCAGGTTTTTTTTAGGTGACTTTGTTATGTTCGAGAATTTAAAAGCAGTGATGATTAGGATGATGATAATAATAATAATAATAGACTTTTCACTGTGACATTAACTCAAACTTACCTACACAAATATTGGCAGATGTTATGGAAAAAATCCCAGTGTTAGTTTTGAAATGGTCTTGAGTGTGGTTTTTTTGAGACAACATTAGATGACTCTCATCCAGTATGGTGGCAGAATGGGCTCCTCTTCTGAAACATCCTTTCTGAAGGAGGCAGTGTCAGTATGGAGCTGAATGTGAGGGAGGTGATCAGTTCTGTTAACTGATCCCAAAGGGATTTACTCTGTACATGTCTAAAATGGAGAGGTAACAAGTATAATATATCACCTTTTTATTTTATGAATTCTTACTCATGTCACTCTGCTGGTATGTGCATTTGCAACTTTTTATTTTGGAATATATACAGTTTGGTGTTCTGTTTTATGTAATTGTCTAGAATAATTGGTAGCCAGAAGCCTTGTATTGAAATAAATCATGTGTCTTGCTCTGATACTTCTTAATGTTATTGTAGCTTTATTCCAAGACTGGAAACACTTATATATCTGTCTGAATATTCTAATACAGGTCTATTAAACATAAGACATGTTAGCATAAAGCTATATTTTCTGATAGAGTACAGCACTCATCTACATGAATACAGCTGTACATACGTGTATATTTATATATATATATAGATATGTTAATATTCAAGTTGAACAATCATTTGTTTTCAAAACTCCTTGATTTACTATAAATGTTATATTATTATCTCTTTGAGGACTAGGTTTCTAATATCTAGTCATTTTCCACACTGATCGTATTTTTTGCTCTGCTGCCTCTTCTCTGTCTTGTGCATAAGGTAAATATGTCACACCACGTCTTTCACATCTATTATGGGTAGTCTGCTACATTAAGTGGCCAGAAACCACAGACGTATCTCAGTTTCTCTTCCAGGCAGAAGCAGTCCATAAGGGTGCTTTGCATCCTGCATTGCTGCCTTGGAACAGTTGCCTGTAGTGCTGCTCCTGCCACTGCTTGCTGCTCTCAGTAAAAGCTTGTGTGGCCAACCAGGGAAGTGACTGCTGCTTGCACATCCTCACTTTGATATAATTACAAAGCACTTTTGTTCTATGTGCTCTTTACTCCCCTGCAATCTGTTCTGTTGTGGGACTTTTCTTTCAAAAGTCACACAGGTAATGTAAAGGGAAGCATTTTTCATTCAAAACAGAATTTGGTGAAGCTGTGACTCAGTACAAATTCAATGAGATAGAGACTGTCTGACTGGTATATATTGTGGAAAATGTGCAAATTTTGTTTCTGGTTTTACCAATTTTTTTTTTTTTTCCTGTTACCTTTCACAGCTTTGGTAGGTTTATGCTGGTTGCTGGTTGTTTTTTTTTTCCTTTCCTTTCTTTTTCTTTTTTTTTTAAATCTATGCTAATTATTTCATGGGAAATAGCCTTCGGATTTTTTCTAAGCATGTATTTGAACTTAAGCTTATTGTAGGGTTATATTTGGTTAACATTATATTTCTTTATTTAGAAAAAATCTAAGTGTTTTCAGAAGTAAAAAGACACTGATGCTGCATATTGTAAAATTCTGATAAGGCTGTAATTGCCATGCAGATAAACAACTGAATGCAGCNGGGACTCATAGACCATGGTAGAGAACCTATACTCACTGAGTAGTATTTTCTTTAGGTGTGAACTCAGGTTCGAGATTTCTTGGAGTCTTTTCCTGAAGTATTTTATCTTCTTCCTCAACCTTATAATCTAAGATATCTTGAACATATTTTGGAAATGGCTTGTAAAATAAGAGATGACTGTAATGTTCTGAGTTCCTCTAGTCATTCCATAAAATATAGATAAAATTTTGAGAAGTAGAGCTCTTCACAATACTCTAAGAGATCCAGATAGCCAGCAAGATATCCAGGATATCTTGCTCNAAGTAGAGCTCTTCACAACACTCTGAGAGATCCAGATAGCCAGCAAGATATCCAGGATATCTTGCTCCATTATAGGGAATGACTGAAGAATTCTCAGATACTTTTATTTTCTTTCTTGGATATTATTTCCCAATCAGGTTTTTTTTAGGTGACTTTGTTATGTTTGAGAATTTAAAAGCAGTGATGATCAGGATGATGATAAGAATAATAATAGACTTTTCACTGTGACATTAACTCAAACTTACCTACACAAATATTGGCAGATGTTATGGAAAAAATCCCAGTGTTAGTTTTGAAATGGTCTTGAGTGTGGTTTTTTTGAGACAACATTAGATGACTCTCATCCAGTATGGTGGCAGAATGGGCTCCTCTTCTGAAACATCCTTTCTGAAGGAGGCAGTGTCAGTATGGAGCTGAATGTGAGGGAGGTGATCAGTTCTGTTAACTGATACTACCCAAAGGGATTTACTCTGTACACGTCTAAAATGGAGAGGTAACAAGTATAATATATCACCTTTTTATTTTATGAATTCTTACTCATGTCACTCTGCTGGTATGTGCATTTGCAACTTTTTATTTTGGAATATATACAGTTTGGTGTTCTGTTTTATGTAATTGTCTAGAATAATTGGTAGCCAGAAGCCTTGTATTGAAATAAATCATGTGTCTTGCTCTGATACTTCTTAATGTTATTGTAGCTTTATTCCAAGACTGGAAACACTTATATGTCTGTCTGAATATTCTAATACAGGTCTATTAAACATAAGACATGTTAGCATAAAGCTATATTTTCTGATAGAGTACAGCACTCATCTACATGAATACAGCTGTACATACGTGTATATTTTTATATATATATAGATATGTTAATATTCAAGTTGAACAATCATTTGTTTTCAAAACTCCTTGATTCACTATAAATGTTATATTATTATCTCTTTGAGGACTAGGTTTCTAATATCTAGTCATTTTCCACACTGATCGTATTTTTTGCTCTGCTGCCTCTTCTCTGTCTTGTGCATAAGGTAAATATGTCACACCACGTCTTTCACATCTATTATGGGTAGTCTGCTACATTAAGTGGCCAGAAACCACAGACGTATCTCAGTTTCTCTTCCAGGCAGAAGCAGTCCATAAGGGTGCTTTGCATCCTGCATTGCTGCCTTGGAACAGTTGCCTGTAGTGCTGCTCCTGCCACTGCTTGCTGCTCTCAGTAAAAGCTTGTGTGGCCAACCAGGGAAGTGACTGCTGCTTGCACATCCTCACTTTGATATAATTACAAAGCACTTTTGTTCTATGTGCTCTTTACTCCCCTGCAATCTGTTCTGTTGTGGGACTTTTCTTTCAAAAGTCACACAGGTAATGTAAAGGGAAGCATTTTTCATTCAAAACAGAATTTGGTGAAGCTGTGACTCAGTACAAATTCAATGAGATAGAGACTGTCTGACTGGTATATATTGTGGAAAATGTGCAAATTTTGTTTCTGGTTTTACCAATTTTTTTTTTTTTTCCTGTTACCTTTCACAGCTTTGGTAGGTTTATGCTGGTTGCTGGTTGTTTTTTTTTTCCTTTCCTTTCTTTTTCTTTTTTTTTTAAATCTATGCTAATTATTTCATGGGAAATAGCCTTCGGATTTTTTCTAAGCATGTATTTGAACTTAAGCTTATTGTAGGGTTATATTTGGTTAACATTATATTTCTTTATTTAGAAAAAATCTAAGTGTTTTCAGAAGTAAAAAGACACTGATGCTGCATATTGTAAAATTCTGATAAGGCTGTAATTGCCATGCAGATAAACAACTGAATGCAGCATACTTTTAGCTTTTAACTGCACCAAAGGAGTTTTACAAGTGATGGAATGATGGTCTTGATACTCCGATCAAATTAGATCTGAGAGTGTTAAGTTCTTCCTGTCAGTGCTCTCCTGTGGCTTCAGTTCAATATGCTATTTTCTGACAGTTCTGAGCAAGTCCAATGGCTTTTGACCTTTTCATGCATATCGAATTTTTTTTATTGAATTAACTTTTCCTGAATCCTGCTGCTTTTCAGGCATTTGTTGCCCAATATTTTTAAGTGATATGGCTGTGAAGCAGTAATTACTTCTTGCTTTGCGCCCTGTCATTTCTGTATGTAGATGTACAAATACAGAGATGAACAGTATGATTTCAATCTACTTTTTGAAAAGGTAATATGCTTACTAAAGAGAAGGTGTTCCATACAGATGAGATAAACCTCAATATAGATTGACAGATTTATTTTTTTGCATTTTTTACAGTACTTGGTTTATAAAGATCTTGTGCTGCTTCATGGCTTACAGGGCAGGGAAAATAGTACTTCTTGTATAACACACAAATGCACACATTTTCACACTCTGTGCACAGTCTTTATCTTGCTTTCCTGTTTTAGAAGTCATTTAGCTATCCAGAAAATCTCTTTCTTAACCTAGGACAAAATTTGTAAGTATTGTAACTGAAGAAAAAATTCTTATTGACTTAAGTGAGCCTTAGACTGAGCCTATAAAAGCAAATCTTAATCATACCTCTAAACACTAAGAGTATTGTACAAGTGGATACTGTACACAGAAAAAGAACAGAAGTATTCTTTCATGCATTTTGACAGTCAATTTTTGACTGATATTGATATTTATTTGTCCTCTGCTATTTACATTTGTAGATGAACTTTGAGAACAATGTAAATTATTTGGTTAGCATCTTGTGACTTCCCATCCACTTTGTGGGTAGCATTTTTATTTCCTGGTCTCAAAATGCTATTATTTCTGGTTCCATCTATTACAGCCATAGCCATGTGATCCTCAGAGAGGTCAAACCCACATTTTGGCATTTTTCCTCCTTCAGCTCTTTTATTCAAGTTTATGGTACTGATATGTTCATTGTCTTCAGATAATGTACAGTCCTGTCGACAGAACAATGCACAGTGAATATGTTGTCTAATGTATCATTGAGCTTTTAGTTCTCTGGCTACAGAACTCAATGCTAGGCTCTTAAAAACTAACCTGTATTTCAAAGTTGGTATTTTAGTGAAGTCTTTAGGTAGTTACTAGTGTTTTGAAATATTGAGTATTACAATACAAGGGAATTTTGTTCAGCTATTGGAAAGGTAACAGTACTACCCTGGTAACTTACAGGATAATTCTGTCTGTTACCAAGCCCATACAACTGGGTACAGATTCGGATAGAGTATGCTGATTTTCCTCTTTAGGTACTTGTGTGACTTTAGCAAGAACTTTGGGAAGTAAAAGACAAAAAGAATGACTTATGTGTATAAGGTTAAAATTGCTACTGTGACATGAAGTACATGATGTGGCATGTACTGTAACAGTTTTGTTGTGCTTAGGTAAGCAAAAGCAGTCAACAGGTGGATTCTAAGCTACTGAACGTCTACATTGATGTTTACACATATGTAATACACTTGATGCTGTATCCTCGTCCGATTAGTGAAAAAATCTGTGAGCCCAAGTTGCCATTGCAGCTATAATTGTTTCAGGCCACTGTGAGTTGGAACCAGACTATCAATTTCTTCCTGTCTTTTCTGAATTCTTCACTTGTTTTCTAATAAATGGAGCATAGTGAGGGAATTACAGTTCATTCTGCAAATTTTAAATGTCAAAATATTCTTAAGTGTGGTTAAAAAAAAATCAGTATTTGTTAGTGTTAAACAGTTATTTCTAGTCTGTTTGGAAATACTACGTATTTTATTTCTAAATCACTAATATGTATCTATAATGAAGAGCTATGCTGTGGTCTATGATATGACTTTATTTTTACATGCTTACCATGTTTTTATGTAGCCATGTATTTGTCTCTCAGTTCCCTCTTCTTCATAAACAATATAAGAAATTTGTATTAGAACCTATTGGAATACAGTAAAGAGGAAAACACAGAAAATGTGCTGGTCATGTTAGTCTTGTATGGGTATCTTTCCTATATGCTCTGCAGTTGGCCCAGTTCATCCATAGTGTACATTTTGAAGAACAACTTAAATGTTTGTGCTGGGTTCTACTTTGAGAAAGCCATTGACTATATGGTCTTGAAAGGGACAAAAGAAGGTCAAGTAACAATAATATGTGAAAAACATTTTTAGCATGCTCTAAGCATTGGGGAAGAAGCAGTGTAAACAGAAGTGCTCAATCTCAAAATGTCTGCTAATATGAATGAAGAGTATGCTGCTGGGCACTAGATAGAGATGTGCAGAGGAGATGAAGCAAGTATGAGAATGAGCCCTCTAAGCAACTGGTTTACAGTAGGACCTTTCTGAATTACTGGAAGACACTGTTGCTGAGCAGTGTGCTTCATCTGCTACACTTTAAATCCAATAAACCCCCCCTGCTATAACCTTTTGTGAGAGTATTTGAGTAATGAGCAGGAAGTGAGAGTTGAACTCTGGTTACTTAATGCAGAAAGAGATGAAAAAGATAATTTATGCCAACTCTGGAGAATTAAGAGGAACATTTAGCAGCTTTCAAGAGGTGCATCCACAGAAGCAGCTTCAAATTTGGGAGTGCAGGCAGTCTTGGCATTCTTACAAAGCAGCTTGCCACTGTACCCTCTGCTAATGAACTTGGCAGTCTGTCTCCAGGGTAATACTGGACAGTTCAGCCTGACAGCTAGAGAAGTGCAGTAGAAAATAATACACAACCCTGAGTTCTATGTTAAAAAATGCAAGACATTTAAGGCATTGATGTCTAACTACTGCAGTCCATAAGCAATGAATTTCTGCAAATAACCTATTTCAGATAACTTTATACTTTGCTCTTCCTGTCAACCTCATCTTTAACATTTAAATTCACATTGCAATTTGTATTTTGCAGAACAGCTATGAAATGAAGGTCACTGGGTTAGGACAATTTAAAGAGAGGACAACAGAGGGACGGGTAAACTCCAGGCAGAAGTTCCAGCAGAGCGGAAATAGTAGGGCAGGCACAAAGTCTTGATCAATCCTTGGAAGTAGTTAAGGTAAGAATGTTAATGAGTGAAGCCTGGCATTGATATGGAAAGTATATTTTGCATATTGTTTTCTAGTCTTATTAACTGAGTTAGAGATTCTTGTGTGCCAGTGAAGGTGGCTGACATGAATATGAATACGTCCTCATCTGAGGGCACGAGTGCATCTGCACATGATGTGATTGGAAGTGGTCATGGTACTGAACAAGAGGAAATGACCCTGCAATGGCACAGAGCTTTAGGCTATTCCACATTTGTGTCCAACGCAGGTATATGAACTACTGTTATTTGTTTAAGATTAAGAAGGTTGGAGACCCAGTAAAAATGTCAAAGAAAGGAAATTCTGATGATATATGAGAAGCTGGTCCAAGGAACCAGTTTTCTGATTTTTTGAAAGGGAAAACTGATCATAATACTGTAATAGACATAAGAGATGCAGTTGTATGATGCATTTCAGGTTCCTACCAAATGTTGATCTGAAGGCAAAAATATCACTTGCATAATCTTTTATGAATACTTTTGAAACCTTGGTCTTGCCAGCACTACTTCCACCTATGGGTTAACACAAACCAGTCATTAAGAAGTCGCTTGATGGGACTGAGTTTAACCTGGCATGACTCACATGCTTTGACTTTCAGAAAGCTTTTTTAGTGAGTTCTGTAGTGGATTCATTGGTAGTGGCCTATTTACAGAAAAGAAAGTAGTTTCAAGAGGAAAAAAGCCAGGCATTAACATGCATATATATTCATACTGTAGGCACATGCAGAAAATTTCAATAGTACAGTGTGCTTTATGAGTGGTGTCTAAGTGTCTGGAGGAGTAATGAAATGATCTGTTATTCTAGTTTTAAAAAGACTAAAGTTCTGTTCATGCGCCTGATACAGTGTAGGCGTAAATAAAGTAGGTTTTCAACATTGTTCTCTCCAATTAAGGAGGTGGCAAAGATAAATTAATCTCTGTGTTCTGTCAAGAAGCTCGTGCTTACTCTTTTCATGCCTGCTGTGTATAAGGACTGTGACACAGGCTGACAAAGGCCTATGTCTTTGCAGCAATAAAAATGGTATCATTCGACTATTTTCTATGAGAAAATAGAGAAAGTATCTTACAGAATTAGTCAGAGTAATCACTTAAAAATGAACATAGTTCAAGTTTTGGGTTGTACATATGCCAGGCATTTTACTAAGAGTCTGGTGGGACTTCCACTGGTTGATTCCAGTTCTACACCAATATTAATTAGATGGGAAGCCAAGCCATCATATCAAAACACACAGCAAACAACAAATAATAGCAGTTTCAGGCCAGCATTGTAACTGAAGCTATTCTGGCCATGTACATGTGCTCCCCTGAGCATCCTCTGCTCATTTGTCTGGACTGAGACCTTCACAGTCAAGAACAGGACCTCTTCCACTTCTGTGCAAGGGAGTGCGAGTGTGGCTGCCCTCTCAGGGAGCAATTACAGATGCCAGATTATTGCAGTGTGTGGATGGCAACCTGCTGAAGTAAAATGTCTATTTTATAAGTTGGACCAATGCAATCTTTTAAATGAGCTGCCCCGACAGACACATGTCAGAGCTGTAGCAAAAGTAAACCTTTATGGCTTTGACATCTCTATGGAAACACTAAACAGAATATTATAAACAGTGTAAGAACACTAAACAGAATATTATAAATGTAGGATGCTATAGGTCACTTTATAAAGCCAAGACTGAGAGATCTTAGTAGAATGGAGAATAAGAAGGAAAATCAGTCGAGCAAACAAAACATTGCACATTATCTTTGATTGGAAGGGTAAGACTGCAGGGCTGGATTGAATATGTGTCAATAGTTAAGAAAGTTTTGTTAGCCAATTGGAACAAGATATGAAAAAGCCTCTGTATGCTGACAAGTCCAATAACAACCTAGTCAGTAAATGGTTAATTGTTTGGGTTATTGAGATGACCTGATGCAAATATTTGGCTTATGAAATTCATCATCAATAGGAAAAACCTTAAGGGGAAGTTCACAGTACTGACTGTATCTTCTTAAATTTTCTCTTACTGCTCAGTACAATGATGTATCTAAATCTTGCGAGATGATGTCTAGCAAAACAGAAGTCTGACTGATAAATAAGGTTTCCAAAGCTAATACAGAGATATACTTAGCCTCTGTGGGGAGGTACTCTGTAACAAATAAAGTGAAAGAAATATTTTGTCCTGGTAACAAAGACAGAATACTTTATAAAAAATGGGGGGGGTGAGCTTAGCTACCCTATTCACTTTTATGTGGTTTCTATTATAGAAGAAAAATGATATCCTCTTAGCGCTGACATTCTTTGTTAACTGTCCCAGAATGCTAGTTCATAATAATTTTTATATTAGCTCTTTATTTCCTCTAAATTTAGTTGTAACTATTGCAATTATACTTCTGTCTAAAAAAATAATTCAGAAGTATTTTTCAGCAGATGGTGAGTTGGAATGTAGTTTAGGATGCTTTGGGATCTTCCTAGTGAAATTTAGTATGCATATTAAATACATACTAATAAAAATTATAAGGAGTCTCCACTTAATATAAACCTGCTCATACTAATGGTATACATCTCTGAATGCAAGTTTGAATCCTTACAAGTGATCTTTGGAAACGTGATTGATCTCAGGGAGAATGGAAATATGAGTCATCTAGACTACAGCTTCTGTATGGTATGGAATCAGTCCAGGTAAAGACAGTGCAAGTGATCTTATGGAGCAAAAGAGAACTTTTTAATAAATTTCTCTTAAGGGGAAGAAACAAATGTTGAGTTTGGGTTTGCATAATAATTAGTGTGAAAGATAAAACAGAAAAACATGGACATCTCTTTTATAAGGGAAACCTTCAAGGAGCTCTAGCCGTATGTTATTGAAAAATGAGCTTCTCTGTTGAAGCAGCAGAGACTTATAATGATATTTAGTTAAAAAGCATCAAGGGAAAGATGTTTTCTAATTCTTATGTAACTAATGTCAGCAGAATGAAAAAGAATACTAATTACAACAAATTTTTAATTTTGTGCTATGAAGACAACACATCCACTTGATTAACATATGGTTTTTAGTGACAAAATTATGAGAATGCCATATACAAACCAACTTGTTTTGTCTGCAGTATTGGCAGTCTGCTTGTCAAATATGCTGCAAATTATTAATAATTACATTATTAAATCAATACAATACAGAAGAGTCAATTAATGATAAATTACTAACAACAGTGCCATGTAGACACCTCTTTGTGTTCAAGATTCTGAAGGGAGATTATCCCAGGTGTTCATAAATAGTAGATAACTGGAAATCTTTATTGATATTTGCTTTTACTATTTTAAATGTTTTCACATTTGCCAGTGCAATGGTTACCAATTTCACAGCAAATCAGTATTTTTCAGTGCAATGAAGCAGCATGCCTGTCAGCAGCTGAATCCTGTTTTGCATCCTCTGGCTTTTCTTATCTCTGTTTTTCAACTCATCTCCATTGCTGCCTTTATGCTGTCCCTTGTCCTTGAAAGAATTTCCCATGTGCCTTTTTTTTTAGTTCTTTTATTCTTGTCTTTAAATGCCTACTTGTCCATAATCTGTCATTTATAGCAGATCAGTCACTACAAATGATTGGCACCACAGCAGAGTTTGGCACGGGCAGAGACTTTTCAGCTAGCATCATGACTTTCAGCTGCAATGCTGTTTAAAATAAATTTTGTATCAGACAGATGGGTTTGCTGTCAGGGAGCTAGATCTAGTTAATAGGTTTTTTAAGTTTTTTGATACAGCAAGTTTATTGGAGGACATGACAGTTCTCTAAGGCATGCTTGTAACTTATACTCCTGTGGAGCTATGGGGGTAATTACACCTTAGGCTTGATGAATTACTGAGTAGGGGTAACAGAAAAGGGAATATCTAAAAATAGGAGAAGTTGCAGTTGGTGCAGCTCAGGATTAGTTAGTTATGTCCAGGACGTGCAGCAGACTTCAGCATTTGAGGCACGGGAAAGCCAGTGCCATAGGTATCTTGCTGCAATGCTGAATAGAAAATTTTTAAGCATCTTGTGCAGTGTTTTTTCCACAATGGCCAATGTTCTTCATCGTTTACAGGCTCAAGACTAACAACACTCAGCAGGCAGTGAATTGTAGGTGCTGTTGTACTCCATGCTCGAATGACCTGATAGCATTATCTGTCACCACCTTTTTTAGGAAAGGGAATACTATCACAGGATAGTACACAACTGAATCCAAACACAGCTTCTAACAGAGAGGCTGTTTGGATCAAATTTGAATGTTTAGACCATAACTTGTTCTAAGCAAACACTTAGGGAATTTGGCTCCAAACTGGTCTGACATTTCTTTGGTCACAGGATGCATCCTAGGAGCAACTCTGAAGCTTTGCTGACTATTTCACATTTGATCGTTTTTTCTTAATTCATTGAGCAAAGATGCTCGACTGTATCATTGCTGTAAGCTAGCCTTGATATAAAAGTTAAATAAAGAGCCTCTGGTAATACTTCCTGCTTCTAATTTCCACTGTTAATACATTTCCACTTCTTGTGTTATGGGACAGATCACAAAGCAATTTTTGCGTGGATCAGCAGGATGCTGCTAGTTCCGCTGGCTCCCTGCGGTTTGGTGCCCATCCCGCTGTCCCCAGTGCAGGGACAGGGCAGCTGAGGAGTAGAGAGGGACATCCAGGGCAGCCTCAGCCACCATGGCAAGACAAGGCCGTGGTGAAGAGGCAAGAGACAGGCTGGGCCTCTTGGGGACACAGTTGCCTCAAGTGAGAAAAATCCATTCCTTGAATAAAATATACATATTCAGAAATATATTTTGCGTTTTCTGGTTTGCATGTAGTGTGATCCTGGGTTTGTAATCATATGACGCAGATTTTTTTTATTTATAGATGATTATTTTTTCATCCTGTGTATATTTTATTTAATTGTATATTCATGTTGGTAGTCATATGAATTATAAAGTGTTTCCAAAAGAGGAAATTTCATTGTTCCTGTAAGTATTTTCTTTTTCTTTTCAAAAACGGGGTGAATATTTTCACATCTTGAGTAAGAAAATAGCATTTTCTACACACAAAAAAAATAGTACTTAGTGTTTGGGGATATTTACCTGACATAATGCATAGGCATGGTGCATATGTACTGTGTCTCTTAGGAGGTACTCAGTTCATACCCTGGAGCAGATCCATAGTAGCAGCATCTTTCAGGAATTGTAGATGTCAGGCCTGACTTCATTTGTTTCATCATTTAGAGATACCTGATGTTGCTCAGCCCCAGGAAGGTCTGTGCATCATGGGAAAGTGACCTAAAGTGAGACAAGAGAGAATCAGAGATAATCACTGTTCCCTTAGGAGAATATGGGGTATATTGCAAAATGAAACATTTAGTTTTAAAATTGGTTGATATATGTGGCTAATATGACAGATTTTGTTTCAGTGTCCATAATTTTATTTATTTATTTTAAAATATCAGTGCCACCATAGTTTGTATGGAAAAGTATTTGCTTTTATATTTTCAAGTAGTTCTAACAAAATTGTTTCTTTTAAACAGCTACATCTCCCACATACTAATATGAGAAAAAAAAAAAAATCATGATTTATGAAAAAATTACTAAATAGTGTGAATAAAATGCTGTGAAAAGCAGAAACACTGCAAAAAGAATAAACCTGACATAAAGGCTATCTTTTCAGTGCTATTTTAAGAAAATCCCTAAGTGTGGCTACCCATGCACTTATTGGGAGACCAACAGTTAATATCAGTTAGGATTCACAGTCACAGGCATTTTTGAAGAAAGAGAGCCAGTGTAGGTGGTACCAAACCAATCTACCTCTCTAGAAGTATAATGTGGTGGCCTGCAGGAGTTTATTTTAACATCAACTGAGATACTTCTGCAGCAGAATAGGCACCATGTACACAGAGCTCAAAACTAGTTGCAGTGGCTGTATGGAGACATAAGCTAGATAGAGTTCTTCACCTCATCATTTCCTGGAAAATATTATGTACTGGAAAAATCCTCTAAGCCAATATTGATCCTGTGCTTTAATACTGGCAAGGCTTGTGGCTTTTTAAGCTCTGTTTTCTTGGTGTTTCCCTTTAAGAGCAACATCCCCCTTTGAAGCAGGCTGACATCCATCACAACAAGTCCTGTTGTCAATGTCATACCAGTTTTAATTTCAAATGGCTGAAATCCTGATCCCCTAATAGAATAGTTATCACATGAATGAGCAGATGCTGACATGGGGAGCACCTGACGCTTTATAAATGAATGCCATCCAAGCAAAACATCAGCAGGATTGGATATGTTTAGGAAGTTAAACATCTGCAGAGGTGACTTGTTTGCAAATTGTTAAGAGTAAAAGCTTGTTAATTGTCAGAGAACCTTGGCATACACATGACCACTCTGGGTCTAGACCTCCTTGGGATTGTGTGTTAGCATCAGAGATGTGTATTCCCGAACACTTTTGGCAAGGTGAACTTCCTGAAGTTTATGTTCACACAATGGATCTAAGCAGAACTCCAGCATCAAAACACACACTGTGAAAACCTCAGCCTAGACACGTCTAATTGCCAGGAGGTAGTTTGAATAGGTTCAGGTCTCCATGTTTATACCAGCATGTTTTAGAATGAAGGAATCGTGGAAGTGCCCCCTCTATGCAGGACACTGCAATAAGCCTTCCTGACAAATAGAAACACTTGTTATAAAGCAAACATTATGTTATGGAGGTAAACATTTGGAAAGTTTGTTTGTAGGTTATGTTTCCTGATTATGTTATTCTGTCTCTCTCCCTAGACCAACACAATTATTACTAAGCTGTTATAGACATCTGGAGACCACTCACACCTCTTCCTGAGTGAGCTGCGACAGACCCCACGTAATATATTCTTGTTCAGAAAATAGTGGCTATGGGCAGAAACCAGATCTGAGGCTTTTAGACAGGGGCTCTGGCACTGAGGTAAAACAGAAGGCACTGCAGATTTCTGTTTCTAATAACTACTGAGTAAAAGTTGAAGACAAACCAAACTCGAACTGGAATAATTAACCCAGGAAATTCTCAGTGGGAAGATGGTACACTGACTAATGTGTGAGCGAGCTTTGTAAATAAAAGGCTTTAAAACTGCCTGAGGTTGACTATAAAGAGTGAGGCATTGCCTTTCTGCAAAGGAAACCAATTTGCTGAGGGTTGCTTCGTGAAGTTGAAGGGGTGCTTCTTTTAGGTTACACATCACAAATTAGAGTTGCCATTTGAGAAATAGAAGGTGTATTGATAGTAAACAGGTGGCTGCTGTTCCAAGGAGATTTGTTTAGTACCATTTTATGACTGAGCTGATGCTGTGACACATTAAGTGGAACTTGTCACTCTCCCATCTGGTCTACACAACTGCTAGAGGCGGAACCCATTTAGGAAGTTGTACATTTCTTGCAGCTGTTCCTGAATGTTTCATAAATAACTAACAGAAACCACTGATTCATTTGGCTTTATTAAACCTATCTTAGGGGAATCGTGTCATTGTTCATGGAGAAAATTGTACACGTTGCATGGCATTTAAGGGACTTGTTACCAAATTACAGTGCTTTACAGCCTTACTTAGCGCTAATGGGAAAATTGTGAAGTACAGATTAGAACTTCTTTTGGCCTGATTATAATTTATCTAAATGACTGCACTTGATAAAGAGTCCTTCATGCTAAGTAAAATGCTTTTTGCCTGTGGAACCCAATGGTGTCTTGTTTTCATCCCCCTGTGGATGCAGTTTATCCTTGGGTCTTATCTGGAAGAAGCAGTTGTTGCAGAATGCTGTGTTCACTTCATACATCATTTAAACTGGTTTTGTTATTGATGAATTGCTTTTTTAATTCACAGATGAAAGTGAACATTATAAACAAGGCATTCCCGTATTAGCTTTTCAGTGCTTTGCCCAATGGGCAATTTAATGCGACATCAAACGCGATAATAGCTGAATGACAAAAAGAACCTTTCCCATGCTTGTTGGCTTCTAATAGCTCGATTTCATTTTTAATAGGCTGTTAATCTTCAGCTAGTGTTTTGCTCTGTATCAAACATTTTGCTGCAGTAAGCTGGGTTGTTTGTCTACTTTAGGTTTGTGTTGTGTTCAGTTAACACTCCCTTTGGAAGGCATTTGGTGCACATAAAATGCCCGAGATTGACTTTGCAGTAGGAAATTCTGACTCCCCTTGACAAAACTTTCCTATCTATCATGATGTGACAGACTAATAAAACCACTCATGTGCTAAGTTATAATGATATCTAATATGTTGACAATAAAAGAGTATTACCTACTGAATTCAAAGTAAGCAGTGTGCTGCACAGAAAAATAGAGACACCATTGGGTGTAAAGGAGGTCTTAAAATATATTGCTGTCTAGCTTAGGGAAAAAAATTAAATATACTACAGTGAGCTGTATGACCTGAAGGAGATACACTTGTTTCAGGTACAGTTACTGTCCAGCTAGCCTGTTACATCCACAGAATGAACGGAAGGGTTCAAAAACTCTGGAGAGCTTTGTGAAGTTTATGCAGATACTTTTCCTAGATGAAGGAAGAATGTCTCTTGTGGGTTTGTGTTACTTTAAAAGATGCAATTTTTATTTTTGCTGGTCTGGAGTCTGATATATTTTGGATACTCACTTGATATCTCTAGGTACTAAGCTCAATTTCCTCTCAGAACTGTCACTAGTCAGAGATACCTGAGTTTGAAAAAGCTCCATTCTGTGATGTCAGTATTTTCTTGACTGACCAATGACTGTCAAAGGGATAGGGAAAGTTCTTTGGTACCTTCCACGCTGCTCAGTGAGATTCATGAAAGCATCTGGAAATGTTGTCTGGTGTGCCAGTGGGTAACGTTGTGTTACTTTCTCATCAGGTGCTGCTCTTCATATTTCCAAGGATTATTTCAAAGTTTTGAAAGGTTCCTACCGACTACAGAGAGAGACACCTGCTGATTGAGTGGACCCAGTCCCACTCAACTGCATAACTGGCAATCATAAACTGGTCAATTCCCCTATGAAAAGCACCTATTGTGGGGGAAGGGGCGGGGGGGGTGTGCTGGTTGTGGTGCAAGTCAGCTAGTGTCAGAAACCTGATGGATAATTTCAAGCCCACAGTTATTAAATTATAGCTTATCCCTGTTTGTGTCCTCAGGTGAAATAATTCCTCCTCCTGCCTGGTGCTTTCTTAGTTAGTGTTCAATAAACAATTAATTTGCCTCGACTCAGGCTTTCATTGTGAAATGTGTGAAGTGATCCTCAGCCTGGTGGTCAGCTGAAATGGGAAGGTCACAGAAGCTCAGATCTGTTTTACAGTTCAGATCTGTGATCAGTGTTGGATGAATTCATTATGTTGCTTTGGACCCAAGCTGAAAGCATGAACCAAAGGTATAGATGTTTTTCCAGTATTTATCTGTATGGCTGATGTCTTCCATAACCATCCAGTTCCTAGCAGTACTTATTTCTCGAACACTGTTACAACAATATCTGCCTCTGGATGACTGTAGGAAAGCTCTAGCTCTGCTATGATGGACTGTCTCTTATATTCTTAAAGTTTTGTAAAACAAATCAGTTAATCTTGATACAGGCTAGCCCTATTTTTTTCCAACTGAAGCACTCCATTCAGTGTTTCCTTTACCTTTCCTTCCTAATCAATATACCTCCATTACAGTCCTCTTGTGTTTTTGCTGTCACTGCATAGTTAGCTAACTGTTGGGCATCAGTAACATTTCTATTTTGTTACTGTCTTTTCATTGTATAGAAAAACTTCACATTTCTTTCAAAGCTAGAATTAGAATCACATTAGTTGGAATACTTGTTTCAGCTCACTTGCCTAGTATTACTGTATTTTTTTCCCTTGTTTCTCACCTCTCACATTTCTTTATTCAGTGTTGAATCTCTATTTGCCCTTTTTCTTACACTATATTTAAAACTTCTTATACTATGTTTTTTATACTACTTCTTCTTCTTATAGTATATTTGTCTTCTTCTTATACTATATTTAAAACTTGTGATTATCAGAGTTACTTCCACTTCTTCTCTTCTTTTTTAGTACAATAACTCTTATCTCTTAACTCTTATACTCTTATCTCATTATATTCCTACCTTTTAACATGTCTCAACATGCAAGAAAAATTTAAATATCTTCCTCTGGGTCTCATTAATTAGTGTTCTCTTCTAAAAGTGTTTACACAGAAGACAAGATTTCCTTGTCTTTCTGTTGTGTGGTGGGACTATTGATAAGAGAAATCTACTTTGCTGGATATGAAGATTAATTTTACACATTCACTTTGCAAAGAAGCTACATAAAAGTAGTTACTAATTTTCCTGATGGAATCGTAAGGGACCTTAAAAACTTGTCTTATTACATAGTTAATCGAATGAAAATAGTAAATCTTCCAGAGAAATTGGGGCACATCATACACCTCAATTTCTATACAAGCAGTCAATTTATCATTGGTGTCAGAAATAGGAGCTGTTTTTTTCTTACTTCTTAGTTCAGAAACTGGTATAATTTGATAGGTCCCTAAGTTTTGTGATGAATGGACTAAGTGTAATGATGAAAATGTAGGTATTTATTCTTCCCTTGGCATTGAGTTAATTCCAGAATCCACATGTCAAACTGCAAGATTTTGCTTCTACTTGGGGCCATTTTAGACTTCACTTTAAATCATGTATGGCATTTCAATGGGTCATAAAGAGTAATAGTTTTCCTTGTCAAAGCATCTTTCAAACAAATCTGAAAAAGATAGAGGGCTTTGAAATGGAAAAATGCAGAGCTGATTTACAGATGCTTGAAAAAACATCACAGGCTGAATAAAATCTGCAGTACAGAGACATATGTTCTCCAGAATATATTAATCACTGATTATTCCTGCTTTATAATTTCAGGCTGTTTCCTTGCAAAAGTACAACTCAATCAATAATTGGTTTCTGTTTGAGGCCTAGGCTAAGTATGGTTTCTACATGTGCTCTGACCAAACGTGTCAGGAGCAATTATCATTAGTTTTGCATGTAGTTCCCATAATGTTGCCTGTGTATGGGAACGGAACTCAGCAAATGGCTTTCCAGAACATCTTCTGGAAAAGAAACTGAACCTGAGAAGGTTCCCTTATAATACTTCTCTTACTAGGTAGTTCGTGTATAATTTACAAAATTATTGTTTTCTCTGTTTGCATTTCACATGTGGTTGTCTGTTTTGATTTGATTTCTGCTAGATTTGGTCTTCATTCTGCTGTTTAATTATTGTCCTAATGAACGTTCTCTTTCTCTTTTCTCACTCATTTTCTTTTTTTTTTTTCTGGCTGTTTTGATGGGCAATAAATGACAAGTAAGATTTTAATTCAGTTACTGACTTTGTATGCAAAAGATAATCACATCACATCATGTCACATCTAAAAATACATATATATTTTGATTTCCATCGGATGGATCTGCAATTCTATGTCACTTATGATTTGCTTAGCCAGTTTTGGGTTTGTCCTCATTTTCAGTATTTGTCAATATGCAAGCATATGTGGAAACAAAAATGAAAAAAAGAAATGTGTCCTTTCATGTGCTCTCCAACTAAATACATCCTACCTAAATATTATCTAAAGTGCTTTGTAGAAAGCTATTTTTCAAATGGAAAATATTGCCATTTTATATGATATCATGTTCTCCCAAAATATAACATACAAAACTGATGTTTTCCTACCTTTTTTTGTGAGGAAAGTTGCTGAGACTTTATTTATATCTCCTTTCCATTTACAGGAGCCTGAGATTTGTTCATATAGCCAGGCAGTAAATGTGAATTAGGAATTTCAATGTCCTTGATCCTCTATTGATATCAATAGAACCATTTCTGGTTTATGCTGGTGAGAATGCCATCAGCATCCAATTTTAGACCTCTACGGTAGTCTCCTAAATACAGTTTGTCAGTTACTAAATGTGGCCAGACCTTTTTAAGTAAAGTATGTTATCCATGGACAAAACAAACAAAAACCCAAAACAAAACAAAACAAAACAAAAAACCCAAAACAAAACAAAAAAGCACAACCAAACAAATTAAAAACCCAACCAAAAAAAAAAGGTGAAAATTCCCTAACTGTATTATTTAAAAGTCCTGTGCTACTAATCAGTTTTACTTGACTAAAAAACATGTGAAATCATAAGTTAGTTATGCAAGTTGCTGTTTCTTTTTTTCTTAGTAGTATAAGAATGAAATATTTAATACTCAAGATTTTAGAAAAGGAATGTAGATAGTAGCTGCAGACCAGCTTTATTCTAGCCTTGGTGCCTAATTGTCACTGCTGGCTTAAGTGTCAAGGTAGAAAGCACAGTTTCATTTTTGTGATGAAGCCTGTAATATCAAGGAAAAAAAATCAAATCCGGTTGCTTGCTGTGTAATCCTAAAGGAAAAGCTCTCAAGTTATAACACAGTTTCAGTAAAAGCAGTGTTTCCTATCAGTGTCACAGCTATTGGAAAAATGCCTGATCTTTCACTAAAGGCATTCCAGAAACAGAGTCAAGGTAGTTCAGCTAGTTTCCCTCAAGCTGTGTGGATGAATATTGTGAGCTAGAATCTGATCTTTCTTGTACCAGTGTAGCTCTGGGTAACTTGTCAGGTTTTGGGGGAGCTATCTCGATTTGACTGCAATCACATGCTGGTGTCCCCAGCTGTTCTATTTCAAGAGATCCCTTGTTCAAGTGGCCTTCACTAATAGATGTTGATGACTTTCTCTGGGACCTAATTTTTTTTCCTAGACCTCTTTCTAAAAATACTGTATCCTATCCAATTACACTTTGCAGATAGCTCTAACTGGCATGGGAGCGTTGATCTCCTGGAGACTTGGAGAACGGGCTGGATTCATGGGCTGGGACCAACAGTACGAGCTTTAATGAGGCAAGTGCTGGGCCCTCCACTTGAGTCACAAAAAGCCCTGTCAGCACTACAGGCTGGGGGTAGAATGGCTGGAAAGCGTCCCAGCAGAAAAGTACCTGGGAATGCTGGTCGACAGCAGCTGAACATGAGCTAGCTGTGCCCAGGTGGCCAAGAAGGCCAATGGCACCCTGGCTTGTGTCAAAACCAAAGTTGTCAGCAGGACTAGAGAAGGGATTTTGCCTCTGTACTTGGTGCTGGTGAGGCCAAACCTCAAGTGCTGTGTTCAGTTCTGAGCCACTCGCCGCAAGAAGGACATTGAGATGCTGGAGCATGTCCAGAGAAGAGCAGTGGAGCTGGTGAAGGATCTGCAGAGTCAGGAGCAGCTGAGGGTCCTGTGATTGTTTAGCCTGAAGAAGAGGAGCCTCGGGGTGACCTTATCATTCTCTCTAACTACCTGAAAGGAGGTTGTCACAGGATGGGGGTCAGCAAATCTTGCTACAACCTCCCCAGGCCGCTAGCAACAGGACAAGAGGAAGTGGCCTCAACCTGTGTCAGGGGAGGTTCAAGTTGGGCATCAGGAGGAATTTCTTCACTGAAAGAGTGGTGAAGCACTGGAATGGGTTGCACAGGGAAGCGGAGTCACTATCTCAGAAAGTGTTCAAGAAATGACTGATGTGGCGCCTAGTGCTATGGTTTAGTTTACAGGCAGTGTTTGGTCAATATCTGGCCTTTAGGATCTTGGAGGTCTTTTACCTAGAAGTTTCTGTGATCCTTTCTTTATGAAACCAGCTGTTTAACATGCTTCAGGCTAGCAGCACTGCATTTTAATTATGAATCAATATGGTCTATATCTCATAAATACCTTGCATGTGCCCAAGAGTGGAGTAGCTGTTGTGCTGTGATGCTTTTAGCGAAGGAAGAAATGATTTTTTTTTCTATTCTACTATTTACTATTCTTTTTTTAAAGATGTAGTTGATTCTGGAAGATACACAGCTTTTTTTGGCTCTCAAATACAACATTAGACTGCATAGCTGTGCATTGACCCTGGTTGGGTGCCAAGTGCTCACCAAAGCTGCTCTATCACTCTCCTCCTCAAACTGGACAGAAGAAAGAAAATATAATGAAAGACTCAAGAAGTCAGATGAGGACAGGGAGAGATCACAAACTGATTACTATCACTGGCAAAACAGCCTAGACATGGGAAAGTTAATTTAATTTATTACCAATCAAAATCAGAGCAGTATAATGAGAAGTAAACCAAATCTAAAACCACTTTCCCCTCACCCCCTGCTCCTTCCCAGCTCTACTTCCTCTCTGCTCAGCAGTGCAGAAAGACAGAGAATGGAGGCTGTGGTCAGTTCATCACAGGTTTCTCTTGCAGTTTCCTCTAGGGAGAGGAGTGCTTCCCCTACTCGAGCATGGGGTTCTCCCAAAGGAGAAGGTCCTTCATTAGCTTATCCAATGTGAGTCCTTCCCATGGGCTGCAGTTCTTCAGGAACTATTGCAATGTCAGTACCTTCCATGGGGTGCAGTTCTTCAAGGACAGGCTGCTCCAGTGTGGGTCCCCCATGGGGTTACGAGTCCTACCAGGAAACCTGCTTCAGCATGGGCTCCTCTCTCCATGGGTCTGCAGGTCCCTGACAGGAGCCTTTTCCAGCCCTGGCTTACTGTGGGACCACAGCCTTCAAAAGAAGGGCATCCACCTGCTCCAGTGTGGGTCTCCTCCCCATGGACCTCCATGGGCTGCAGGGGCACAGCTGCTTCACCACGATCTGCAGGGGAATCTCAGCTCTAGTGCCTGAAGAACATTCTTCCTCTCCTTCTCACTGTCCTTGGTGTCTACAAAGTTGTTCCTCTTACATATTCTCAATCCTCTCTTCTCTGGATGCTGAATTATTTCTGCACAACAATTTTTCTTTTCTTTCCTAAAGATATTATCACAGAGGCATTACCACCATGTCTAATGGACTCAGCCTTGGCCAGCAGTGAGTCCATTTTGGAGCAATCTGGCATGGGCTCTGTTGGACATGGGGGAAGCTTCTGGGAGCTTCTCACAGAAGACACCCCTATAGCCCCCCCTACACTACCAAACCTGGCTACACAAACACAATATATGTTTCTTTTAATGTGAGTTCTTTCAGAGGTATGATCTTTGGTACCTTACTCCTGGCATGTTTAGTTTTCACAATAGCTGTATAGTTGTAGAGCTGGTGATATTATGACCTGTAAGTAGGCATTGATGTGAAATCTTGTCTTTTTTCCACTCTCCATCAGATTAAACCCTAGACTTTTCAATTTGCAAGCCAAATTTAAAGGCTCCTAGGTTACAGTGTCAGAAACAAACTGTTGTCATAGCACTTGAATATATCACTAGAATACTAATGGTCATTGAAATTGTTTGAGCTATCAAAGTTCACAGAGAGCATTTTCAGTCATTATGGATTAGTGAAGGAACAATAGGTTGCATCAATCTTTGGCCTAGGTGTCTGCTAATGTCTTTTGTAGAGACCTTTATCACTGTCATATTTCAAAGGAATGATTAATGGCACTTTTTTTTTGTAAAATCTCATATGTATGATTTAAGGAGTGCTAATTGTGATGTTCTTGGTTTCCTTTCAGCCACAACCAAGACTGTTTCTTCCCAGTTGCTATATCCCATGTGGCTTTTGCCTTCTTGATCATGCACCTTAATGTCTTCTGTCATATTGTCCAAATGTCATTAATCACAAGCAGCAATAAGAGTACCTTCATGCAAATGAATTAAGTTCTAATAACCTGCAGCCTGGCCACAAATTATTCAAACCCCAAAGCAAAGTTTTTACAGTTCTGACTATTGTCTGTTTCTTCTGGCGTTTGTCTCTTGCATGAGCTACTGTGTTAGCCAACATCTGAGGAATATTGGCTCTGTTAATTCTTTGACCCTTATTTGAGGGTATAGCTACTCACTGTTCATAGCTGAGTACATTAGGATATGCTCTGAGTCTCATCTCTTGTACGGACAAAACTTGCTCAGCCTTTCCACACATCTTGACCTTATGCTGTGTTTATCAGGCACATTTAAATTTAGAAAATAGCAAACCTGACACTTCGTGATCTGGCAACACTTGGTGGAGTCTAACTATTCAATAAGCAGGGCCCAAAGCTATTAGTCTGCAATATATTTTGAATTTCATTTTCATCTTCTAATTGATTATCCTGTGTTTCATCATTTTCACTTAATTACTTTATCCATATTTAAAGCATGTTCTCAGATTCTTGCAATTAGCAGCGCCATATGTTTGCTTCCTGCTATACAACTTTAGGCTGTGTTTGACCATTTTTGGGTCTACGTATCTTCATTGTACAATACCACAGCTGCAATCTGTAGGCATTTGTTAGTCCTTTTGTGGACTACAGACAGTTCATTAGTCTTGTACGCAGCCACTGACCAGTCACACTAGTGAGTCACTTCAGCTGTGCAGCCACAGCTGTTTGATTTTATCCCATGAGCTTCAAATGCCCTAATGAGTGTAAGATAGTAAAAAGGAGGACTAGGTTTTACAGAGCAAGGTCTGCTTCAATAAGTACCAAAAAAAAGAAAAGAAAAAAAGCTAGTATTTAACAGTAGACTATTATAAGACAGAAAGAAACAGAGTGCTCATAAATTCAAACAGAAATTCTGAAGAGGGAAAAAGATCGTCCAGATCTTCCTAGAAGTGCTTTGGGAATACATTTGTCAGTGATTAAAGGTTTCAGATTAATAACAGAATGCAGTGCATGTGACACTTCATGAATGCAAATGGCTTTACATTCTGTGATGTCTGAAACTTCTTCTTCATGCATCTCTCTTGACTTTGTGATTTTCTGTTCATTCTACAGTGCTTGATGAGCTCTTCCTTAGACCAATGGCAAGTGAATATTTTCTTAAGCAAATTTTAGGATCATTAATGACCATGCAGCAGATGGAGAAAGCACTAAGCCTTTCCACCCATCTTTGGTTAACATTAATTAGATACTTTATGCACCTTATAGGGTGCCAAAATGCATGCGGTAGACTGCAGTGCAGTGGGAAGAGAAATGCAAGAGCAGCTGTGCATGAGGATACTCCAGTGTGCTGAGAGATTATGTTCAACATTTGCTGACAAAGACCTGTCCTGGTTTCAGCTGTGATAGAATTAGGTTTTTTCCTTAGGAGCTGATATAGGGCTGTATTTTGAATTTGGGATGAGAATAATGTTGATAACACACTGATGTTTTAGGTGTTGCTAAGTAGTGCTTGTCCTAAGTCAGTGACTTTTCAGTGTCTCGTGCTCTGCCAGCAAGGATGTACAGAAGAAGCTGGAAGAGACCATAGCTGGGCAGCTGATTCCACAGGGATATTCCATGCCTCTATGGGAAGCCCAGTATATGAATTGAGGGGGTTTGGCTGGGAGCTGGTGATCACTGCAGGGGGACAGGCTGGTCATCAGTCAGTGGATGGTGAGCAGTTGTATTTTGCATCGTTTATTTCTCTTGGGTTTCATTCCAGTCTCACTCCCAGTCAGCAACCAAGCACGACACAGTGGCTTTCTCACTCCAACAATTAGGAGTGAAATGGAATGGTGAAAGCAAGAAAGGTTGGGGGCTGAGATAAAGTTTAATAGCAAAAGCAAAAGCCATACATACACATTCACAAAGCAAAACAAGGAGTTCATTCACTGCTTCCCATGGGCTGACAGTTCAGCCATCTCCAGGAAAGCAGGTTTCCATCATGCATAATGGTGACTTAGGAAGATAAACACCATCACGCCAAATGTCCCCCCATTCCTCCTACTTTCCTCTCCTTTATATGCTGTGCATGATGTCATATGGTCTGGAATATCCCTCTGGTCAGTTGGGGTCACCTGTTCTGCCTGTGTCCCCTCCCAGCTCCTTGTTCACCCTCATCCTCCTTGATGGTGGGGTGGGGTGAAGAGCAGAATAGTCCTTGACAGTGTGCAAGCCAATTTCAGCAATAACAAAAACATTTATTATCAGCACTCTTCAGTACAAATCCAAAACACATCCTACACCAGTTACTGTGAAGAAAAATAACTTTACCCCAGCCAAAACCAGCCCAATTCTTCTCATTGTGATTATTGTTATTGTCATAATTAGTATTATTATTACATTTTTCATTTGAGTTGTTAATCTGTTCTTATCTCAACTCCAGAGTTTTACCTTTTTTTTCTATTCTCCTTCCCATCCCACCACAGAGGGAAGGTGGGGGGTGAGAGAGCAAGCAGCTGCATGGTATTTAGTTACTGGCTGGGGTTAACTATGACAAGTCCTTAATTCAGAACCTTCACTCAGAATGAGAAGGGTCAACAGGTGCCATTCTGTCCAAAGTGTGTGACAGTTGTACTGCAGCTTGGAGTTGCCCATAAGTTGCAGGAGTGAATTCTGGACTAATTATCTCATATATTTTGCTTGTAAGATCCCATTAGACCTTTGAACAATAAATTTTGTCCTTTGGAATTTACTGTTGAAAAATGTCTCATTATGTTTTTATTTGAAGATCCTATGTAATAATGAGACAATAGTTGTACCTCATCATTAGCTTAGTATATTGCTATAGTATAGCAATATACTATATTTCATGGACTGAATTCCTAGAAGACCAGAAGACCAGGAATAAGACTGGAGTTTTGGGACTCTTTTGCCTGCTTTTGTGATGTGTAGGGAGTCACAAAACATTTTCAGATTATGTTCATGGGACTTGAGACTGGCTGATATGAACTGGACACAAGAAAAATATCATCTGGATCAAGGTTTCATGACTACTGGCTGATATGGGCTGGTTTATTTAATGATTAGGAAGTTTTGACACACAAACACTAAAATACTCGTCTGAAAGTATTTCTTGATCTGTTCCCAAGGAGTTTTAAAAAGATTATTAAATCCATGAAGCAGAGAAATCTGCTTTGTTCTTTCCTAGTTGTGGAACCTAATCAGTCAAAAAAATTATTGTCTCAACCTAAACAGTTACTGTATTCCCATGTACACTTTAGGCAAATATGGTGTTTCTTTAAAAATGCTATCGGTATATTCATTTAGTGAACATCAGTTTTATGCCAGGAACTAAACTGAAGGGAATTTCTTGATGAAATATGTGACAGAAGGCCTCTCAGTGCTGAATTTTATACGATTATGTGGTTCTGTGGTTGCATAATCATGTTTCTAGTATATGAGAAACATATATATTTCCCATATATATAAAAGTCTCAGCTGGGGAATTGATTGCACCTTAAATTACAGTTCCTACTGCATTTCAGAAGGCCACAGGTTTAAGTACATTATTCTGCCATGGGTTTGATTTAAGCTAGTGCAATAGCTTTTGCAATTTTCATTATGCTCTTTGCCCTGAAAAAAAGATTTGTCAAGAGAACAGATTCATGTCATGTTAGTTTGTGTCCCTACTACAAACTGTGATAGGAATAAATGACCAGATTTTAACTGGCCAATATGTTATGTGCAGTGTGCCATTTTAGCTTCTATCATGGCTTTTCATTGGACAGACATTTCACTGTCACATACCTATCAATTACTGCTTGAATAAGGATTAATGGAGTGGTTATCAAATCAGAAGGAAGCACATTGAAAAGGTTGTGCCATAAAACACAAAATTTTAATTTAGAGAATAGGACTGTATTATCTTTTAACAAGAAGGAAATGACATGGTCAATCAATTTCTCAGAATTAAGCTTGCTTAAAAATGGTGCTGAATGGTAATTCATAGAAGAAATGACTAGCTGATGGCAGACTTTCCCCAAAACTCTTAACTACTCGTGTCTAAATACCTGGGAATGACTGGGATGAGCAAATTGCTCTGCTATTAGTATTCAGAATTAACATGATATAGTCAAGGGCGTAGTCAGAGTGAGAAAGAGTGGCTGAGCAATATGCAGAGGTAACAAGTAAGATGAGATAAAATTAGAGACCTGAATAGCCAGAGGTAGAGGCAAAGGTGGACACTGGACACTGTTGCTGTGGTCTGGAGCAGAAGAAGACATGGGACTGTAGTTTACTTATTGGCTGGGGAGAAATATGGGGGTTCAAATCTGTTTTTCTGGAATATGTGTACATTTTACTTTAGTATTTATAGCTGTCCAGGTAAGTATTTTACCCTACACTGATGCCTTCTGTCAATTTAACAAATACCTGAAGTGTTGGTGGTTGCAAAATGGTTCAGCTTTAACTGAAATGATGAAACACATTGTACTTCAGGCTATGTCATGCATAGTAAAGATGATACTTCTCTGGTTTGTGCTTGACATAGCTTCATGAGTCTAGATATAAAGGGACCCCTCAGTGGGAGAGTCCTATGATGTTGTATGGCAGATACAGATTTAAACTCACATGGACTGATTGCTGTAACTTACATTGAACTGCTTAAGGGTCCTTAAACTCTGATGGGGAATTTTGAGGGCATATATGTATAAAATAAATAAATACAGGTATGCATATCTTTTGCCTTCTAGCTGTCAATAGGCCTACTGTATGGAATTTTTCAGGAGCCCACTTACAGAATTGAAGTAGGAATGAACAGCTATGCTGTCTAGTTATTTAAAACAGTTATATAAACATTTGTCTGAGCTTCTTCTCCTACCTACCTACCTACTTTTCTCCAAAGGATTAAACTCCTGTAGAGTTTTTTCTGCCTCTTTCTTGTCATATTTGAAATGTACAGGATGTGCTGCCAGTCTCACGGGTTCTTATATTGTATTACCTGAGATCTGTACCCTGGGTTTGGCATCTGAGATTTGACAGACGAGCTCTTCAGTCTCATATAGATTCATGATGCGTGTGATAGGTTATAATTACTGCCACCTTACACATTTCTGCTGAAACTGATCCTTCTGTCTCGCACAGTTCTTGCTCTTAAAGCCTCACCCAAAAAGCCATCTGTGATAAGGTACCACTAAATGGGTAATGTTCACTTGCAGCTCTAGCCACAAACCCATCTGCTTCTCGGGAAGTAGTCAATGTCTTTTGGGATTTTTAGGTGTGTATGTCGCTACTGCAAAGTCAGATAGAGAAAAAAGTTAGTTAAGCAGAGTAATTTTATTAGCAGAATTATTTAAGCAGAAGTAGTTTTTTATTTCTTAGACTTATTTTGAAAGCCTGATGTCTCATTTCAAAAGAAAGGATATGGCCACATTAGTACCTAATGAGTAGTAATTGCAGGAGTTATGGTAGTTATTATAATCCACATGGAATTTTTGCACACAGCCGTTAGTAATTAACACATTTGAAATAAAACAGAAGATGTGCAATTATTTGGCCTGCAAATGTATTTTTGGATTTTCCTTATTATTCAATATCATTGAGGTATTAAGAAAACATGTAAATAAGCCAGAGAATCCTGATGTATTAAGCATAGGTATACACATAAGGGAAAACTGAACTGTATTATAATTGTCTGAAAAATTGAAATGTAAATAATTAGGAAATTATATTAATTTTACAATTTTTAAACTTCACTGTAGATGCAATATTAAATACTGAAAAATGCATAGGGAAGATTTAACAATTAGGTAAAATATGAAATATGTGTTCCTAACTGAATCAGTGAATATCTTGCAAAGTGGAAAAGCACTACCAGAGGCAACACCATATAGATATTAATTGCATTTAAAATTTTTAGGTATTTCCTTTTAATGAAAGGTCTGTTAGAGCTGCTAGTATCTACATCCATCTGAGGCAAGTCTGTGTAATACCTGAAAATGGAACAGCCTGAAATGCCTACTTTTGAGTAGTAATGTGGAACCTGTAACAGCAGCATATCTTGGAAAGGAAGCAGTGAGGATTTTAAACCCAAGTTCAGTGTTTGTCTCATTGCAATACATATCTGCCAGACACATGTGAAACGTTCCTTTCAATTTATATCTGTCACTCTCCAATTTATACATATTGAGGAGAAAAACACCTACTTTAACTGCTCTTATACCTGCATGGAATCTTTTATATCTGAACATCAGAATGAAGTATACCCAGATAATCTTTCTGTTGATGGCTGAATCCATGTGTCTTAGATCAGAACTTTACCCTGTGAGCTAAATAAATCCCTTCATTAAAGAAATAGAATTAAATCAGGGGTGTATTTTGCCCTGTGCACACTATTCAGGTCTATATTAGATGAAGTGTGATTTCTGACATGATTCTAACATGATTATGAATGCAGTCTTAAAACTTCTCATGAGATGAGTCAGAAAGCAGATGCAGATGATTAGATGATGGATCTAAAAGCAATTAAGCTGGCAGCACCTTCAGTGCACCTGGTCTGGGTTGGAGTCACCTGTGGTCCCATCAGCTGGCCTCATGCTGGAATCAGATAATGTGCCCTTTCCTCCTTTATTCCCTCAAGCTTGTAATGAACATGATGTAGACCCTTAATGGACATATCTCACATATTCTAATGAATTTCCAAAGCTGCTATATATAGTTGTGGGATTTACCCTCTTTCTCCCCAGTTAACACATAGTCCATCATCATAAAAACTGTTTGTTTTTATCCCTGATATTAATTTAAAAAAGCAATCATGTTGATCTAAACATAGCTGTAGATCAAAATCTACTCATTATAGAAGAATATTTGCATGGGAAACTGGTATTCTTTTTGATTTTAGAACAGTAGATCAAGGTAAAATTACTATCTAAAATAATCCCAATGTGCATGAAGTAGGAGGCTTCTTTATGTCTCCTTTGGTAACAACCTGCTTTCAGATCCTGGGATAGGATATTTATGAACTGATGTACTGAAGTCTTCGGTGTATCAAAGTTGGGGATGACATATCTCAACATACTGTAGACCTTGCCCATTAATGCCAGACCTGGGGAAGGAAGAGGAGAAAAATACCTCAGAATTTTTACAGAAATTGCCTGCCAATTCTTGGGATGTTTTAACTTACTCCTTAATATTCTCATTTAACTGGCTTAATTTTGTTTTGAATATGTGCTTTTATGTTTATATTTTTGCTCAGTGTGCAGCCTTTCAATTAATTTTAATGGAAGTTAAATGTGCACAGTCAAAATAAAATTGCAATACAAATCTGGAAGCATCTAAAGAGAAGCAAGGTGTTAGCAGCCTTTTCAGCACCAAGCATGTTTTCATGTTAATAAATTGGCTACAAGAAAAATTCCAATTTCAAGGGAGTCACACTGTCAAACAAATCACAGCATAACATATTAAAGCTGATTCACAATGATGGGAAAACATCTATAAGTTCATCTAGCAACTTTGGTAGTATAAAAGCAGCAAGTAAAGGAGCATCTCAGTCTGTCTCATTTCCTGTTAGCATTCAAGTCCACAGTGTCCAAACAGAAGGCTAGATATACCTTTGCAGTAGTAAAGCTGAATGATGGGAGGTTTTTTTACTGTTGACAAAAGAGCAAATATTGTGACTGTTTCAAGATTAAAGAGAAAATCTCTAAAGATGTACTCAATTTGAAGGAAATGACACTGACTCATAGTGATACTTTGAAAAAAATAATGGCCATGTAGTGTGATTTTAGTGTGCAAAGTTCAAAGAAAGATGAGGGCAAAACAGCCAAAGAAAGGTAATGGAAATGAAATTTAAATAATTATTGCTTTTGCCACAATTCTTGCTAATAGAAATTTTTTTATTAGGCGTAATTAGTTTTAATTAAATATTTGTCCTCTATAATGTCTACAAAATTTTCAGGCATTTTTTACAGCTTTTATAGAAGGATTTTGAAAATCACATTGCACACAGCATGCAGAGAGATGTATCTTGAATTATCCCTCCTATGTCTACTTGAGGAAGGGCAAATGTGTCTTGATCCATCAAGGAGGCAGAGCATGGCTTTCTGTTTTTTTGCTGATCCCTAAAGCCCTGGTGCAATTGAGAGTACCTAGAAATACCAGGCAACATGGAGCCTAAAGAACTGATGCTGCAATATATCAGACCTTTTTCCCCCCCTCTTTATGTGATTTTAATTCCACCAACTCATTCTTCTGGGGAGGGAGAAAGACTTTTGAAATAGGAGCTGGGCAAAATATTTTGCTGAGTGCTCTGTCCTGCTGCACATGGAGAGAGGAGTTGGTTAAGGAAAAGGAAGAAACATTGTCTCATGCACCAGATTGATAGGGTATGATTTTTTAATTGTTGGGAAATTGTAACATAGTACAGCTGTACTAAAAAACATCTTACTTTTCAAAATTATGAGTATTCTTCATCATTTTCCAATTATGATGATATTAAAACATTGGTATGTAATTATATCTATTTTTTGTCACTGGCCATGTTGACCCTAAAGGTACATTATCCCAGTAAATTACCATGAAATGCCAATTCACAGTATTCCCTTTTCAAAAAGGTTTGCACATATTGCATTATTCATAAAATGTACTGTGAAAAACAACTAAACCTGGGTTAAGCTGTTGGCTCAATATAGCATAAATACATAAAAATGTCAAAGTCCTGGAAAATTTGATTTATGTTTTGCACCTCAGGCAAATACCAGCTAAACATATAGTTTTCAAATTTTTGTCTTTTTCTGCAGGGAATATTTTTTTAGTTGCTAAGGAACTACTAGCTGAGAATATATGGCACTGATGAAGATTTAGCTAGTTCTTATTAGCTCATAAAAGCAATCATGTTATTTTGGTCCTTGTGCTGTAGTGAGAATCTTGAAAACTAGTTAATTTTATTTAAGCAATTACATTGCCAGTTCTATGAAATCTGCACGTATTTTTGCAAGAAGAGAGTAGAAATCAGAAATAAGGATCACGAATTTTAGTATTTATGAAAGCATTGAAACTGGTGAGGGTTTACATTTACAAAAAGGTGTGATGATACTGTTAAAAAAAAAAAAAGTTGATTTTTAATAACCAACCTACTAAAATCCTTGCTCCAATAAATAGACCAAGTTAATTTTCTGCGTTTTTCTTTCTGAAAATAACTGCATCTTAAGACAGGGCAGGGAGAGACTCCCCTGGGGCTTCCCTGCACCCCAGGGACTCTGTGCTGGGCACTGTGGGGCCATGGCCAGGTGTCTTCCTCAGCTCACCTCTGCTGGGGGTACAGCTCTGCACCCCCAGAGCCCTCTGCAGGCTCACCTGCCACCTCGTTTCTGGGGAGAGAAACTGAGAGATGAATGAGAGGTGGGAGTTGGAAATATATGAACCTGTGAATGTACTAGGCAGGTCAATTTAAAATTACTTTTTCTATAATACACCAACTGGGGCACAAATATGGTTAGATGGAATAGGGATATTTTTTTTTACACTGTGTATATAAATCCTGAAACTCATTGTCCTAGGATAATGGCTTGAAATGTAATCCAGAAAACATCATTAAACAAAAAGGCAGAGATATAGTTTCTGACACTGCATGTTTCTGAGTAGTTTTTTAGAGGTAGAGGGAACAGTATTAAGAGAAATATTATTTCAGCTTGCTTTATGGTTTTCCTAAGCGTTTGCAGTTGGCCACTTGTAGTCACACAACTGCTGTGGTCTGCTCAGTATGTTGTTCCTTATGTTCCTACTGTGAGATGATGCTGAAAAGCTAAACATTTAAATGTTTCCCCATAATTTTCTATAAAAAGACCAACTATAGTCAAATGGTTTTTGACATTAGTAAAAACTGAGGACAGGGAAAATGTCATCCCCTTGAATGGAGAAGGGAAGGAATACTTAGATAATTTGCATATTAGCTCTATTAAAACAGACCCCAAATGACAAATAAATAAACTGACAGATAAATAGAAGATAACAGTATTTCATCAAGCAGGAATAAGGTTAGATATTGGAATAAAAATCTCAGTATTTAGAAGAACAAATGGATTAGAGTGGTCCACAAGTACCACTGGTGACAATAAGGGGTCACCATGCCTGGAGGACTTTTAGAATAGCTTAGATAAATACCTATCAGCACTGACACTGGTTTGTGCATTAGGGCAAGAAGCTTTGTTGATCAATCAGCCTGCAGTCTTTAAAACATGAAAAGCTGGTAAGTGTAATGTTTGTAGCATAACAGCAAACCCCATGCAAATCCATCCTATAAAACATGAGTAAACTTAAAAAAATTAAAATATGAATAGCAGTCAAATTTTTACTTATTTTTTTCTTCCCACAAATTAAAAAATACAAGGTGATCCATAGATTTATTTTATTCTCCAAAACGTTTCAGCTAAAAGCATAATTAGGTGAGCTAAATAATCTCTGAAGTCCTTTACAAGTGTGTGGTTGTGTAAACAATGCCCCCAGTGTCTGAATAGTTGATGGAGACACATGGTCACACCCAACAGAGGATGCAGCCTACCCCTAACTCTTTTGTGACTGTCATTCTCCATTAAGTATAAAATGAGACAGAATTAATAGTATTTAGAGCTTTGGTGTGCTGGTACATCTAAGGTTTTCACACGTGGGACCTGTGAGGAATGCTATGGGTTGATCTACAGCTTTTTTGGTGGATAGTTAGAGGGGTCCTGATTTGGATACATGAGAAACCTTGAACAGAATAATTTTTTTCCAAAGAGAAGAAAATCTACGGGCATTAATATTTGTGTTGTATTATGAGCATTTTTGTTAGTAATTTGAAGCATACAAATTGCACAGACATCTGATGAAATGGAAGGAATAACTTTGTCAAGGTAATTAAGTAAGCACACCCACTGAAAAGCTGTATTCTCGATAAGATTGCAATGTGCAGACAGTTTGCAAAAAGAAAAAGCTAATAGGCAAAAGTGGCAACACTCAGGTAGATCTTGATGGGAAAAAAATTCCATAAAATATTAATGATAAAAGACCTTCTTTTAGCAACCAATTCCAACCCTGTGTATGTGAAATGCGAAACAAAAATTCCTATTGAGAATATAAAGAAAAGCTCCTAGAAAATAAGAGACTAACTTCCTCTTTTCCTTTTTATTGAAGCTATACTTTATTTCAACCAATCTATATGTGTTGTTACCAGGTTCAATTCATATAATGATAATGACAATAGACATTAGCTTTATAAAGAGCAGTTGTGAGCTTGTGATTTTGCTAACTGAGAGTCTATACCACTTCTGAGCTCAGTGCTGGAGTTACTGATATGCTGTTCCCAGCACAGTTTAATTCACAGTCCTCTCTAAAGAAAACATAAGTAAGTTTTGCAGAGATACAGGTAGAAGAACATGTAAAATTTCTGGAAAGAGAGTTTTGCAAAGGCTTTTAGAAAATTTTCCTGTGTGGCAATGTGGCCTCCAAAAGTCCTGTCCCACTTTTTCTCTCAGTAAGTTAGAAATTGTTCCCAAACTTCCCTCTCTCCTGTACCTATCTGGGCTCCTTAGGGCAGAGATACATGGGATGGGCTGTACCAGTCTATTAAATACCCATGATTGGAAAATTTCCCTGTTAGCCATATCCAGTGTTTGTTTCATTTTTATACCATGTGACTCAAAAAACCAGATAATGGAAAACTCGACAGTTTGACAGTTATGTTTTTATTTTAGATTCAGATCCCTTAAGCTACATTTGGAACTATTAAGTAAAATTTTTACATTTAACTCAAAGACTAAACCAGCAGGCATTCTGGAATATAAAGTGAGTAGTATACTGCATAGCAAAAATAAATGCTTTCATAATGATTTACAAGTTTACCATATAGCAGTGGCTAATGTGCAGTAAAGTCGAATTTCAGTAAAAATGAGTTAATTAAATCTGATTTTAATGCTGAGAAAAAGAAATAAGCATCACGCATGGCTGTTATAAATATTAATTGCCAGAAAGATGACATATAAAAGCATAATATTCTGTTATAGTAATGAAGCAAACCCTGAAATAGCAGACTACTGTTCACCGCTGCATATACACTGTCTATACACTGTCAGGGCATGGGAGAGAGCTGCAGATCTTGTAAATAAGGTCTTATTAACTGGGGAAAAAGACCTCTTTTCTATTTCACAATTCTAAAATGTGTCATAGCACTGAAAATGCCTTTGTAATCTACTCTCTGTGTATTTGCTTGTGCATGTGTGGAATGAAAGACAACAGTTTCTCAGCATCTGTATTAAACCACAAACTTATGGTCAGGTTTTTTTTTGATAATGAGATACAATGGCCCTCAAGAAAAATAGATGTTGAGAGAAAATATAAATATCAAATAATTCTTTGGTCCTTTCTATCAGACAAATCTTTCTGTGACATAACGTCAAGTGAGGGACACATTCTGTGCATTTGTCCTCTTACAATTCCATTAATTTTTCTTTTTATTCAGAATGCCAAAATCAGTACTTTTGGAATGGTGCTGGAAAACAAGAACATTACAAAGTTAGCTTCAGGGTTTCACTGCTTATCTTTATCTGACACAAATTGATATTGGTCATTGAAAAATCATAGCATTTCTTTGGACTGGCACAGTGATCTGCTTGCATGCCTAATGCCATAGGTTGCTGGGCTAGGTGCAAACCACACTCTCTCTGTAAGACATAGGGAAAGGCTTTTTCTTTTGTTGCTCTATACACTTAAATACTCTTGCTCTGCTTCTCAGCTGATGTAAACTGAAGTTTTGTTGAAGTCAACTTAGTGAAGCTCTGCCAACTCATAACTGCCCAAGATTATGTTCCTAAAATATTTACCAAATTATCTCAACAGCTTCGAAATTCTAGATGTAGTAGGAATGCCATACATCAAATGTAGTAGAGCAACTTATTGTCAGAGCAGTTCTACTGATTTCTGAGGGTCTGCTTGAAGAGTGAAGTATTACTCTATGTGAATAAGATAGATATGATTCAACTCTTAAGCCATTTGGACAAAAACATAAGTGCATGTCTGCAAAGAAAAAAACGTAAATTCTTGGCAATTCAGATTCCTTTACTGATTGACTCCTGCTGCATGCCACTGGTGGATTCTCATGTGCAAGTGAAATTATCAGGTAGGTGATTAAACAGACTTTGTTATGGCATAGCTACACAAAACAAATGATGCTCCTGCAATTGCATTCCTTAGAGGGTGATTCTTATCTTATGGAAAGTATTATCTGTGCCTTTGATATACTAATTTCTTCTGCAGACATGTTCAAATTATTGTTGCATGATGGATCCTCTGTATAGTATAATTTTAGTCACTTGTCTTCCCAGTGAATGCAAACTATAAAGTGTTAAACTGATCATAAAAAGCACTTACTGATATGGTTTGTTTTAATATTTATAGTTAAAAATGTATTTTTGTTTATCAGTCAATCTAATAAACATTCACACTTTATTAGATCTGATAGAATGAAAAGATTTACTGGGGTGTTGTAAGATAGGATTCTAATAAACTACATTCAGATAGGTTTTTTCTTAACAAGACAATCTAATACATACACATTATCAGTCTCTTTTTTTTTTTTTTTTTAATTAATATTCTCTGGCTTCTTGCTTTTAAGAAGAATTCCATCTATGAGGGTTTTTTTTACTGGGCTTGGGGTCCAGGTAGAATTTGCTTAGACTTTTTGATAACCGAGGGATGAGTGAAGTACAGCTTTGCTGCTTTTGAGTTCTCTGCCAGAAAATACTCTTCTTTTTTTTTTTTTTTCCTGGGTGCTTCATTAGGCTGTGACTTTTACACATTTACAAAGGTGTATGCGTGACTTTCATCAACAGAGCATGCACACACCAAAGTCTATAACACTGATGAGACTGGAATGATTAAATAAGTATGGGGAAGAGAACTACACCTGGATGGCTCCCACATTAGACATCTGAATGACAACAAATACAGGATGACAGCAGTAAGAAAAGAAAGTGGAGTGTGGGTGAGAAAAATCTGGAGGCAAAGAATTAAGTTTAAATGCACCAGTCTGTCAGATCATATGTCTTCTGCAATATTTTTCCTCTTCTCTTCTTAACCATGTGACAAAGATATAGAAAGCTGCCTTCATCTAATATTGAAATTTGTTAAGATAAGGATATCTGTGTCCTTAGATAAGATTTCTCTGTGCACCCTCCCCCATGCACTCCCCAGCACTATCCTTCCCTCCCCCTGCTCCCCTCCTGGTTTTAAAGCTTGATTCATTGTACAGTTTTACCCAGCACCTTTTCCAACCAAGCCTGGCTTCTGCAGGCAGATGAAAAACAGCAGCACACACATACAAGCAAATCTAATGGGCTTGCCAAAAAGTTTGTTGAAAATAACTAAGCTTTGAAGTTGAAGGCACTAGTGCTGGTGTGATTTTGCAGCTCAGGCTCACAGCTAGCCTCACTCTTTTTAAATTCAAAGGCTACTAAAGAGACAGAGAAAGTTTCTGTGAAAAGTAAACACGGTGCAGATATACTGTCTAGTTGACCTATGGTCAAAGACAATCAATGTGTACTTTCTTTTTTTCCTTTAAATTTCTTTGTTTTCTAACAGCAGCAAAAGAAATGGTTTCAGATATGCAAATATTTAATTTTGTATATTCTTAGATTAATCAAGAAGGCCTTCTATAATAGACGTGAAAGACATATAATAATGAAATAGCAGCAATAAAAATGTTTGTCCTGTGGTCTGTTTCAAATCTTAAATGTTTGAGAACAAGCTGCCCTGAATAAATATAATAATCAAGGGATTAAGTTGGAGTTCTTGTGACTAAGGGATCCTGGAAAATGACAATCTTGGTTACTTCAGTTACAGAATATAAAAATTCACAAGGAGGTACAGGAGCAAACAGGAATCTGTGTGCCAGTGATGGGTTGCTGTTCATTGTACTTCCAGAAATCCCTTTTCAAATGCTGATAAGCTGTAGTCTGCTGCTATTGCTCATGGCATTGGCAGTGTTAGGCACCAATTACCTGTCAAAGGTATTTTCAAAGCAAATGTGCAGCTTCTTGATTTTTGGCTTTATTCCTCCTACAAGCCAGAAAAAGGAAAGTAATAACGGGGTATGTCTGAACCAAAGAGCGGGTTTTTTTTTTTTTTTTTCAAATGAAGAAAGATCATATTTGTTATTTTTCACATTGAACAAAAGTTTAACTGTGCTTGTTTGAAATGTTTAATCTTCAGCTACAGGGAGCCAAATGGTTAGAGCATTTTTTCGGCATCCCCCCACTCCCAAGGAGACATGGGGGACCTGTGCCTCTCCCATGCAGCTGGGTGACAGTAGTATCCTGCCTCTCCACTAATTTAGAAATCTGACCATGGAGAAAAAAATCTGAGCAAAGACTGACAATGCAGTTAACATAAAATGATTATTTTTATTATTGAAGTCATCTGAAGTCACATATTTGGATATCATGGCATTCACCAAAAATGCTGTGCCTGGCTCTAACTATCCTGCAGCTGTCACAACTATTGGTAGCATTTTGCTGTAGAGAAAAAGGACCATTCACTTGCCTGTTGCTGTGATGCCCACTTAAAATGACAGCAGAAATCAGCCAAGAACAGACTGAGTGTTTAGGTTCCACCAGCATGTTTCTCTGGATGCTTCAATGGGACAGAGACAGAGAAAGACAACAGTGTCTCACAGCATCATGGGTGAACAGCTGTCTGTGACCACTGACTTGTTCCATCCTCTGCAACAGTGACCATCTTCTGGAAAGAGGGGAAGGAAACAATGTTGGCCCAATATGCTCAGCTTCTATTCAGCTGGCCCGACAGCGGTGGAGTAATTTTGGTTCTCTACTTCCCTCCAGTTCTGCATGTGCAAAACAGCTAATCATAATCTTAAGGCATGTTATTGAGCCAGGAAGAGAACAAATTAGAATGTTGACATTAGGATCCTAAAGCTGAATTTTGTGTAAAATTTTCCTATGTATGTAATTAATATGCCTCCTGGGGAAGTGCAGCTGGAAATTTCTACACGGAAAACTCTATTCAAGACACACAGAGCTGTGATATGCTAATCTAATTCAGAATTTAAGACTGAAATATAGATAAATTGATAATTATAGCTGTATAAATAACACAGCTTTAATTGTGTGTGAATGTCCTAACTGGCATGTGAGATGCAGACTACTGCCAATTTTTAATTTCCAGTAGAATCAACTACAGCTATGATTCCTACTGTGAAAATTTTGTGTGTTACTGAATATGGATTTTTAATGGACCCAGTAGTCATCCAGTCAACAAAAAATCATGAGCTTAATCCTGTTGTTTGAGGTTTGTGAAGAACTAAGCTTGGCATCCTGCTTGTTATATTAAAGGAAACAACTGAGGGTTTGGAAACATTTGTCTGTTTACCATATTACAGTTCGGTGGTTTCTGCCTTTTTAGACAGATAATGTGGCAAAAGCCCCAATTCTGGTACCAGACCAATCTGGATGAATGTGCCTGGTCAAAGAGAAGTGCTTAGTGTACCTCTGATTAATGTGCTCAGCACAGCACAAAGTTACTGCTAAATGGCCACACTTTTACTTGTTTTAGGACTTCTAGTGGTATATTTTGATATGAATCAGTTTTTAAAAAGTTCTTTAATAAAAATTGGGGGTAAACATATTGTCATATGCAAATTAGGTGCCTCTTTTCATATGTCAAGTGCCATGTTGAGTTAGACAGTTTTGGAAATCCCAATAACTGTCTGTACTTTGATTTGTATACCTGTTTTTACATATATTGCCCAAAAATTAAGGGAAAAAATCCAACATAGATACTGGGGAATTAATTTTTTTAGCAGAAATACCTTGAATAAGTTCTGCTCTTAGCAGACTGCATGGATTTGCATCATGCTGCCCTCCTAGGGAAGTCTGCCACATATGATGGCTGTTATCTAGCTCAAAAATGGTCATTCATCTAGTTTCTCTGAGGCACACACCCCAGTGTTCTTGAGGCTGGGTTGCCCAAGGCATATATGATATCTTCTGATGAGTTGAGGAGAAGGAAGTTCTGGAACTGGTGCACAGGCAGGGAATGACAGTGTAACCTCAGGGACTCATTTCTATTTTGGCAGGTTGGCGGCTGGATGTGAACTAAGTTCTAGAGCACCCAGCCTCTGTGGTTAGAACTGTCTTTTTTCTTGCCATGTCTAACAAATTTGGACTGTTACATCTCTTTTGCTGCTTGCTTGGGGTACTTTTCCCACAGGAGCTGCTCCTGAACTGCCTTGCTGTGGCTCCATTTCTTTAAGGTTCAGTTTACCCTAAGACTACTCCAGGGACCCCAAGATTATGTTGAACGTTCCATTCTTCCTTCTGCTGCTGTTTTGCCAGCCCTTTTCACTTGTATTAGCATTATTTTGCCTTCTAACTGGGTATTTTTAGATTATTTTTTTAGATTTTTTTCTCTTTTGTTGCCTCATTTGGACACTAATTGGATTTGTAGAGAGAAATGTTACAACAAAAAAATTTTTTATTAGCTAGCTGTTAATGAGGTTTCTTTGCTGAGTTAGTTACAAAATTTTTATAAAGAGCTCAGACTACAGCAGGAGAAAGGAATAGCAGCACAAATGACATAAACACAGGAATAAAGTGTCAGTGCCCCATAAAAAAGAAATACCTCCTGGAAACTAAAAGGGAAATCATGAAGCTTCAGAGTAAAGCAAATTGTACCAGATTTCCTGAAACATGGCATTTTGTCTATGCTGCAGGAAGATGTGAAGTACTTTTTGACCTTAAAGTCTGCTTCTGAAGCAGCTATATAACAATGTCATCGTAAAGGGCCCTCTTCATTCACTGCTAATGACTTTCTTATCAAAATTGTGCAGTTTACAATCCAGAGGATGATTTTTGTAGTTTCTTGCACTCCTAACTGCTCTTGGGATCTAGGAATTGAGCTGCTTTTTGTGCCTTTTACATTACCACCAGTAATAAAAACCCCGCAATTTGATACAGGAAAATTCATTCCACTCTGGGAGCCCTTTGCAGTGCTAACTGAAGCAAAAATCTTGCTTTTATCAGAAAGTTGATAGGACTCTGAGGCTTAGAGGGTACTGATGTACAAGAACGTGATACTTAAGAACTTTTTTGTTTTAAAATATTTGCATTACCTTTATTTTCCTTCTGTTTATAATTTCTCAGTCACTTATTTAAGGTAACTGCCTTCCTTGGAAAGGAAAAAAAATGATATTGTCCTAATCAATAATCCTGCAGTCTCTGGCTGAAGGAGGCTATATAGCAGAAGTCTTTACTGTGTGTTGGTTGGCTACTTTGTACCAGCTGTTTCTAATTAGGAACTGTTGCATTTTCATGCACTAACCTGTGTCCTGCGTTCAGGACATTACTTGTGTTTCAGTTTCCGAAAAAGAACTTGGCAGGCAGTTATTATTTAAAAGAAATATTCTGTGAATATACATCAAATGGATTTATTCAAATGTATGTGTAAGTGTTCCTTTGGTAGTAAAGCCACTTTGGTAGTAAAGCCACTTCATATGGAAACTACTTTCAGCATAAGACCTCTGATGTTTCCTTGTCTGAGGACATATTCTAAGGACTTAAAAGTTATATAGGAAATATATGATTGGGAATAGACAACACAGCTTGGCTTCAGGGAGTAAGGAGACACCCAGCCTGGCCTATATATTTCAGTATCCACCTAGATCTTGAGAGCATTTCTTTTGACAGAATGGAAGGACAAACAACTCCCACTACATGAATGGAGCAGAGCTACCACAAGAATTATTATGACTGCAGCATTGTTGGGCAATATTGCTATGTAAGATGCCTTTTTTTGGTTGTTTAGGGGTCTTCCCAGCATCCCATCTTTATGCATCATCTTTATGATTCCCATGCTCCTGGAGACACTGTAGTCTTTCAGCAATGGTAAGCTTTGCTCTCTCCTTGCATTCCCACCGTGTTATACCTGCAATAAAATGCCATCAGAATGTCTGCAGTGACCTGCCTTATAAGAGGATAAAACATATTTTGCAAACAAGGCTAATGACTTCAGCAGTTGAGGACTAATTGTTCCTAGCTTTTCTGTAAGTTGTCTGATAAACAGGAGTAGACAAAATTAATTTAGACAAAATTTAGAATTACCCAAGGTATCCAAATAAATACAATAATAACATCCTCATATTCCCCACACATTTATTCGAAGAGTGTTGTCTGATGGCTTTGGAAACCTTCTCATTTCATGATATAGAAATTGATATTACTAAATTCTTGTGTTGTTTATGTAGTTACAAATCTCAACTAGATAAAAATTCTTGTATGTTGTCACTGGAAAATAATTCTCTTTTGCATATCATGAACTTTTTATGAAGTCAATGTAATTGAGGACATGAATGTAGTTATTGTTCTCTGACCTTGCTCACAATGTGTTTTTTGCTTTACAACACATCAGGAAGATAAAGATGATATATTTTTGCACAAAGTGTCTTTTTATATGTATGTATATATATATGTGTGTATATATACACACACACATATATATCTATATAAATACATAGTCGTTGTAAAATTTGTCCAGTGGTAACTTGTAAAATTTAACAGTAAACAGTTCATTTTGTTACCTGAGCAAAACTAACATTTGGCGGGTGTATGAGGAAATATAATCTGAACTTTAGATAAAACTTCTGTTCCATCTGCCAGTATTAAAGGTTTTCTCTATCAGTGAAAGAAAACTCACTCTTTTTGTAAACAAAAAATGGATTGCACTGTGGGTGAAACCATTATTTCTAGTTAAAGTGAGTACTTCAGAAATATAATTTGGTTTTGAAAGGTGTAGTAAAAATTTTTTCTAAAGTCTCTCCCTCTGGTTCAATTGTGATACTAGCTGGATTTCTCTGTCCAGTTTCAGTTCATGTTTTCTGCCAATGGATGTATTGCCTGTCATAGATTTATATTAATTATTCTGCAGGCTGGTAAAGGTTGTGTTTGCTTTTACATACTGGGAAGAGATGGCCTGAAATGATGCCTTGATGTAATGGGTTCCCTACATTAGAGTCAAACACCAGAGGCAGTTTTAAGTGTCTGAACCATAAAGACCTTATTCTTCTGAATACTTGAGGAGCAGAGTTGGAAAAGATAATGTGATGCATATATAACACCTGTCATTTTGAGGAATGTGAAAGTGCTTTAGAAACTAGTACAGGTCTAGACTTTGATTTACACTCTATGAAATGCAGTTTTCTCAGGGCAGGAATTTGGAGGGAAAAAATAACTGTTTAACAATGCACAGCATTGTTAGACAATGTTTTAGGAAATAATTAAGGTGCACATAATTAAACACGTGTTGTACTGGCTCAAATCAATATGAACAAGACCATTTTTAACCAGCTTTTTTTCTGGCTGGTTGTCCTTTTTATTGTTCCATTTTGATTTTGCAAATGCCCCAAATGAAGTGAGGATAAACCAAACAATGCTAATTCCTGAAATGAGGTAGTAAAGGACCTGCTCATTATTTTGGTCCTGTCTCAACACCATAAAGCTTTGGAATATCCTGAGACCTATTGCCATAGTTACACATTTCTCAGTAATGTTCAAGGAAGGTGACTGTATCCCTGTGAAACACATATATGCATTTGGACGATGCTGTAGAGGCTTCTGTTCATCTGTGCTGCTCATCCCTGGCCATCAGTACACAAAAGCTTACATGCTTTTATGCCACTGGTTCTTAAAATCTCCTGGAGCTGAGCTAAGCCATTTGGCCAGACTGTGACCTTGAGTATACAAGGACTTTTAACCCCTCTTAGACAGTGCTGTTTACTTGTTCTGTTTTTGACAACCAGATAGAAAATTGCTCCATTGTACTGCTGAAGATCAGATTGATTTCAAATTACTCTGAAAGGAAGCCAACAGAACAGCTAACACCATGGGGCCAAGTTTTTAATGGCCTTCAGTCTGGCTCTTAAGTTTTTGTTCCCAGGTTTACACTCTCAATCAATTATAAGAAAAAGTAATTTCAGGCCCAATTAGATGTGGCTCGCCATCTACTAGGTTCAGAGAAAATGGAATATATTTATGATTGATAGGACACTGAAAAAAATAGACAGCACTTGAACTTACTCTAGTGCAATTGGTTTTACTGTTCTTTTGTTCTACTCAGGTTGTGTGATCTTTTCTTTTTAAGTTACAACAGCACTGCATGCTGGTTGCAGCACTCATCACTGCCTCTTTAATGATGGGAAGCATCAATATAGAATTTAGTAATGGAGCAAACTTTGTCAGAGATTGAGTGTTCCAGAAACTTCCCTGTCTGACCATCCAAGAGCAACTCTGTCAGTTGCTCCTGTACCCTCTGAGCTGGGACTGAAGCCCTTTCACTCCAACACAACCTACACTTGCACAGTCAGACCAGATTTTCTTGCTGTCTTGACCCCAGGGTTCCCATGGCAGAGTCTCAGACATCAGGATCCTGTAAATAACTTAAGCATGGTGCAACAACAGAATTAGCACTTGAGCTGGTGCCTCTGAGGAGGACCCTGAACAAAGGAATCCCTGGGCTTTTGTACTCCTGCAGTCTAAGCATGGGAAAATCTGCGGGTCCTTGGCTCCTGCCGTGTCTCTGAGTGTCCAGTGCCCTGGCTGGCACCACAGGTCCCCGTGCCCTTTGCTGTGCAAAGGCTGGTTCCAGTTCACAGCCTCTTGTCTGGGGCTCTCACCACCCAGAGCTCAGCCTGGAGCTGGCACTGCAGCTGCTCACGGAGCTACTGACACTGAGTGTGTTCCTCAACATGAGCACGTTTCTTCCTTTTCTGCGTCTGTAGTTATACCATGGGTTGAAAACCAGGTGTTAGTTCTCCAGGCAATCTGCCATTCCCTTGAGCCAGGATTTCAATTCCAGACAGTGTACATGGAGAAAAATGTTGGGTACGTCACAAAAAATGTTGGGTATGTCACAAAAAATTCAGTATCAATTGTCATAACTGCTGTTAGAATCCTGCTTCATTCTGCAGGATGCTTCAGGAGTGGGACCAGAGAATAACATGCCAACCAGAGAAACTATTTGGTCCAGAGTGTGACTAGTTTAGTTTCCAGGATTTTGTGATTCCCTGACAACTGCAAGATTAATTTTCTTGACCTTTTCTGTGCATGTCAAGATCTTGCAGCCTCTTCCACTAGAAGAAGAGAAAAAGACTGAGCACAGAAGGAATGAAAACAGCATGATTTTCAAAACAGTCTGCCACCTAAAATAATTTTCCTCCTGGGGATCAATACTGTCCTAATTAAGGTCATCTTAAGGACTGATGTTCTTGGCAAATTTCCTTTTATAGCTTTCTTAAATGCACTTTTTCATGGATCTGTTTTGTCATGATTACCAGTGCTGAATTTCTCACTTTCTACTATGAAAATAACTATGGAAACTCATGCTTTCTGATAGAATAAGCAAATAAAACTAGTATACTCTACAAGTGATCAAGCTGAACCTCTCATATAGCAAAAAGTGCCTGGGAAGTGCTGTATGTATCTTCTTTTCTTACCTGACACACCATTGCTTATAGTGAGTCAATATCTCATGTGAGGAAACGGTATTTGCTCAACATCAGGAAAAGGAAGTTGCAGTCTGATATTTTGCTGCTCCCCAGAAAATCATGTGAAAGTCATCCAGAAAAGCTTTCACTGCATTGTACAGGAGTTGTTAAATTCTCTTTGGAACAGATTGGCTTCAAATCATGCTGTCTTGATGGTTAGTGTGAAAAGAAAGATGTGTCTGAAACCTTGAAGGTAGAAATCACATGCTTGGCATTGTATTTCTACTGCTCATCTGTGGAAAGGGACAAATGTACTTTGCATGGAGCAGATATCTGCTCTCAGGGCAGTTGGCTGCCTTCTTAAACTGCAGCATTTCAAAATGAGTTGATGCTAGTGGAGGAGGCTGCTTTCTCCTTATCTTTCTCATAAAACTGAAATCAGATGCTGCCCTAAGGGAATCTGACTACTGTTTTCTTAAAATACACCTTAATCTTTAATTATGTGTGACATAAGGCATTTAATTTGTGAGAAATGTTCTTTGATTTGTTTTTTGGTTTTCTTCTGTAACTGTCAGTTTCTTAGGATTTATAACAAGTAAGCAAGCAAACAAAAGCATTTTCTTTCTTAGAGTAATTTTTTTCCATTGGAGGAAATGTACCACCAACTCACTGTAAAACAAAGAAGGATATAGAGAGTAGTTTACCTTTGACACCTGAGTCTTTATGCTGGTGGTTCAAAAGGGTGTGATCTACATTTAATGCATCCCTGACCTACATAATGAGATGTTTCTGTACCCTAATGTTCTATGTTGAATGTCTTTCAGTCTCTCACAGTCATTATCTTAAAACATACAAATCAAATGAACTTCTTCCTTCATGGGGGTGTGATGATGCACAAGGCCATGATTGCCCTCACATTCCCAGTGCAAAGTCTTAATTACAGCATCAGGAAACACTTCAAGTAGCCTATAAACATCTCTCCATCCTGAGTTTGGCAGGAGTTTTTCTGGCAGAGGCTGCTAGTGGCCTTACATTGGTCATTTCAGTCCTGAGCTGCTGTCTGACAGATGTGCTGGAGGGAACAGCATCAGGCTGTTCATGCTCCTGGTCTCTGTGGTAGGCTTTCATCTACCAGATGTGTGATGGAGCTCACAATCTCTTTAAATCAGAAGAGCCTAATAAATAAAGATGAAGTTCTTCCAGTCTCTGATTAGTTTACTTATATAGGGGGAAGTAGAAAACAAGCATTTTTTGTAGTAATGTTTAAGGTATGAAAGAACAGTTCAAAGCAGGTTTACATAAACACTAAGTAGATAAAAAGTTGGAGCTCCTTGGAACTCTCATGGGAAGGAAAAGAAGTACCCTTCCTCTTGAATATAGCTCCTTTAGGTTGCTTTTGGTCAGTCCTGCACTGCAGCTGTGAAGGATTCTAGCTTCCCAGCTCCAAGATACAGTTACTCACAGCTTAAGAGGCACACAGCATGCAGGACTGAGCCATGTCCCTGTATCCAGGACACACTGGGGGAATGCAGTTAACCCTGGCTCCCTAGACAAGTTAGAAACAATCCTGTAATTGTGTCTGGGGACAGGCAGGTTGGACTGGAGTTCCCTGACCCAATTATAGTTGTAACTCTGACAAAGCTTAGCTCTCAAAGCAGGTTAATAAGCTGAAGGGACAGATTCATGTTATGTGCAGAGCATGAAAGTGTCTTTGAAGCTGTTCCACGGTGCTCTAACCCAAAGTTCAACAGGCACTGCGCCAGTCTCTGCTGTATCCCTTGTGAACTTTACATTGCTTTGCTTATTAGTGACATTCAGAATGCTTGATGTATTTTTCATGATTCTGACAGTCTTGTGGTATAATGTAAATCATGGCGTCCCTTTCTTTAGCAGAGGGGCTGCTTTTCCCAATTTTTAAAAACCATTTACAAAATACTTTTACCAGGGAAGGCTAAAATTTTTTTAGTAACAGATAAGTTCAGTTTTTCCTGTTTACTTATCTGTCTATTTCTCATTTCATTTAAATGTGGAATTGCTTGAGTCAAAGACAAATCTTTTGAAGATATGTCATGTTGAAGGAGAGGATCTAGGACTAAAGTGTGGAATAGGTCTGTCTGTAAAAGACTCAATCACTTCTGTCATAAGAAATATTTGGGATCTGCTTCAGGAACATTTCTGTAAGTAGGTACGTGTACACTTAATATTTTGCAGTTGAGGAGAGCATGTGTTGAATTTTCAAATAACAGGGCTCTAATGGTTCCTTAAAAGCCCTATGTTTCCTTTTGTCTGCATCATGTGAAACCTCCAACTAGTCCTAGAATGACACCTCAGGTTTCCTTAGGAAGAATTTGGGCTCCACTGGTGTTAATCAAGAGTTTTGGCATTGTCTTCAGTGTAACCATTACACACCTGCAGCTCAGTAGCCTGACTTTAATGTCCCATATTTTCATGCAAAGCTTTGTGAAGATGTTAATATCACTTCAGTGAAACCACTTCTGGTTTTCAATTTTTAAAAGTGTTAAATTCTTTAATAATATGGATTCGTTTAATGTACTTAGTAATATGTACTCATACAGTTAAAAGAAGTGAAAAGTGGGAAGACTGGAGACAGGTGCTGGGGAGGTGCTCCTCAATGAAAAGATTGTAACTTGCACTAAAGATCTCATAAGAACATGCTTAATTCCAGATGCTGTCATTGATTCTGTGCATTGCTAGTGAAAAAGTGAGGCTAAATGGGCCTAAAGAAAAAGGCCAGCATGACAGGAGCACCTTAAGGCATGTTTTGAATGAAAGCTTGGGATACTGAAGTCATGAATATGCTTATAGCTGGTCTAACTTATGGGCTGTATTCAAACTGATATAGCTTGTGTATCAATTACAACAAAAATGTGGGCTTTAGGAGACTGCCAAAACCTCTTGATACATGGACAACTCATCTGTTGTTTGGGCTAATGCACTGTAATAGATACCTGAACTAAGTAGGTTAAAGACAGACAGCATCTATGTAAGAGATTGCACTGTTGTGTGCAGATAGCTAAACCGTCAAAAATAACTTAGCGTGATCTGGAAACAGCCCTGGAATGTTAATTAGAACTCAGGGTGGGCTAGCTTAAAGGACTAGGAAAAAAAATACATGTCAGTTGAGAAAAATAGAAAGAAGTGGGGAAAAAAACAACATCGTAGCACATAGCTGAAATCTTGCAGAGATCATGGTGTGCTAAGGTAAGGGACTAGGAAAAGAATACATGTTGGTTGAGAAAATGAAAAATAGTGGGGAAACAAAGTTTAACTAGCACATGACTGAAATCCTATTGAAAGCACTGAGAAAAAAATTAAAACAGAGAACAAAAGGAAACAAAGAATTGTATCTACAAGAAACAAACCCTGGGAACTAAAAAATCCTGTAGTTATCAGAAATGTGCTATAGAACTATTACTGAAATGAAGGAAAGCGAGTAGATGGCAGAAAGTGAGAAATATGGAAAGTCCACACAGAACGAAAGAATACAAGGAGATTTCCACAACCTTGTGAACGGCATTTTCTTGTGAGCGTGCTTTTCTGAAGGGCCTCAATTTTGTAACTTATCTTCTGCCTCTGTTGCTGGAGGAGCCAAAGCTTAAGGGCAGGAAAACAGGAAAGCATTCAATGGAAATCAAATCTAAATCCAGACACAAGCCTGGTTTTCAACTTACAGCCTAACTCCAAATCCCTTTAAAGTTTTCTTGTCACTTAATTGCACTACAAAGCCTTGGCAGCTTCCTCACATCACAATTCTAAGCTGTCAAAGTAAGTAAAAGTAGATATAAAACCTGTCTAGTGTCTGTCAACTTTTAGAAACCATTTTCTAGCTGCAATTATGTACCAAGCAGTAAGTTTATTGTGTCAGGTCATAAGGCCCAACCTACAAATTACGGTTCATCAAACTTATTTGGGCCTTGCTTTATTAGGTGGCTTTTCTGGGACAATAAAATCCACCTTTATCATATTTGGAACTGGAGTCTTTGATCTCAAGTTTTACATATTGCATGTTTGTTTGAACCGACATACAAAGAAAGATAAAACAACTAAAAATGCTCTCACTTCACTGTTAAGTGGTAGAAATGCTCTCAATTACATGCACAGGCAGTGGAAAACTTTATATCTGGGATAATTCCTAGGGACTTCTGGGGAATATACAGCAACACGTAGCATTATGATAGCCTCACATCACCCTTCTGATGAGCTATTGTAACCACTGGGCCTCATGAAGAAAAATATTAAGGCCCCAGTTATCTCCTATGCATGGAGTATTGTGGCCTGTGTTACCTTGTGGATGTAGCGCATCCCTGTGTAAGGACTGCACAAAACCTCAAAGATATTTTGTAGCATAAAATTGAAATTTTGTAGCATAAACAGTGCTTAAATACTTTTCTATTAATTAAGGAGGGAGTATGAGAGCAGGGGATTAATGGCAGGAAAGTTTTTTGTAGTTTTGGTAAAAATGGAATTGAGATTCAGGCTGGCCACTTCAAAGCCACGTATCAATAAAGTGTGGATTCAAATCAAAGTGTTTAATCAATCACCACTGTAATTAGTGAACAGCAGAGTGGACTGATTCAGGTTTCCCATACTTGCACTGTACCAACAGCACTCAACTGATTTTAATGACAGTACTCGTGCTTTGGACTGCTGCTTATGGTACTTGAACTGTGACATTTACCCACACCTAACATAAAGTATACTTGCACCACAAAACCGTCAGTAGTCTTAAAATCATATATTAGCAGTTTGCTGGGAATGGACATGCTGAGCATATGTGCTCATAAAGACCACAGCTCTGATCTTTATAGTAGAAAGAGAACATAGTTCAGTTGGATTTCTAGCTGAATTATTTTTAAAGGGTAGTTTTTTGAACATGGAGAAATGCAGTGCCGAAAATAAGAATTTATATATAAAATCCTAATGTTTTCATAGAAATAGTTGTTTTCTTCCCTATGTGCTTTTGGAAAGAAATATTTACAGGTACTTATATTAGTTGTGTGTTGCTATGGAAATGTCAGGGAGGGGTAAACAAAGAGGAACAATTCTGTTTATAAAGAAAACAGAAAATAGGTGAGAGGAAGAAAATATAATTATCCCCATTTCACAGCTGAGAAATTTGAACACAACAAAGATAAAGAGCCCAGCTCTTATGGAAATCTATCAACCCTTTTAGGTTCACCTGTCATTTAGGCATTGTTCTGCCTGCAGGGTGTTCACAGAACACCAACAAATCATTACACTCCCCTCACACTCTACCTTTTACCTGCTTCTGCAGTCAGATGCAACCCTTCATCATAGCTGTCAAAACTGTATTTTGTAAAAAGACCCAAGTCACCCCACCACCCCAGCTTCTAAAGAAATATTGGCAAGGCCCAGTGGTCAGTAAGAGAGCTCAGAACAGAAATAAAATAACAGGCACTACCAACAATGAGACATTGCTTTCTGTCCCACTGAATGTCACAGTGTGGATGTGGACCCTCTATTCATAACATGTCACAGTAACTTTGCAGTCTGATCATTGTTTTTTGTTTCAGAACTGGTGTTGGAGGAAGTGGGTGGGTCATTCATTAGTCTGTTCAGACTTGACAGTAAGTTCTGCACTCTCTGATTGTGAATGGTGAAGGTCAGTAACATCCTCAAGCCAACCAGAAGAGGTTATAACTGAAAACAGGTTCAGATTTAAATATGCAAACAGTCTTAATGACTGCAGCCTTCCCACTCCTTCCTTCCTTCTATTGGGCATTTCTGATCCTTGCACTCTGCAACTGATTGAGCCTGGATTCAAGGTGCTGTTCAGGGTTAGCAGAAGTGCACCAGGAGAGGTCAGTGGAGGAGATACAAGAGAAAGTGACCAGCCCCATTACATGTGTAAGAAATAGAGTACTTACAGTACTTAACAATAGTTTGATCCTGCAGTTCTTTGTTAGAGCAAGGAGCCTGAAAAATAAAATCCCACAAAAAGCTATCTCTCTGTCCCAGTCCCAGTAGGTAAGCAAGAAAATTTTCCTCAAGAACAGAGTAAAAGGGAGAGAAATTGTTCCTGAAGAACAGAGAAGAGGACCTTCTGCACATGCTTTTTTTCAGCTGCTTTGCCAGACAGTCTGTACTGAGCCCTAGAGAGTAAAAGCTGAAGGATTTATACTCTGATCCAGAACTTGTGTTCCAGAGTTGTGTTCATCCTAGGTGATAGAGGTTGGAATAGTCATCTAAGTGAAAGGAATTGCCCAGAAAATGAAGCCAGATATCATTTAAATAACCCAGACTGTGTCACAGATTCAGCCTGGACTGAGACCAAAAGAATACTTAGAGCCTTTTTCACCTGAAACTTGAGGCATGTGTGGCTTTTTACATATTCAGTAAGGAGTGCATCACAGAAGAAAATGTCTGTGTTCATATGTGAAGTCTAGGAAGCTGGAGCTGGTAGAAGGTTTTTGCTTTTCTCCCAGAACTTGTTAGGTGACGTACTTCACTAGTGTATTGGCTTTCCTCAGAGGCCTATCTCTCATCTTTTGCTATATTTGTGGATAGAAATCCATAGTACTGTCAAATATGACAGTTCCCTGTTCCAGTTCTGCCCCCACTAGAATCAGAAATCACTAGTGCTTCAAGTCATAAAACTGTCTATAGCCTTGCTTTTAGTCATAGTCACCTACAACTTTTGCCATCCATTCCTATCCTTAGAGCCACTCCATGCTAATCTCATCTGGAAAAATCCTGCACTTGTTAAGTCATGTCTCTCACTCTTTACTAATCTGTCAACTAAGAAAAGACCTGAAGAAATCAGTGCTGTCATCTGGTGTTCAAGGCTCCTGTCTGCTTCAAGCCTCTGCTTTGCTTCAGGAATGTTGGCTCTAACCTGGTAGGCTAGAGTAACAGTAGTCATGTATAATGAAAATGAGGACTAAGAAAAGAGGAATATAAATATCTTGAAAGTAGGGGAAAGATCATGAAAGGGCTTGAATGCAAATCTGAGTTGTGAAGTTTGTCAGAGTTTTATGAGCTGAGCATGTGTACAGGGTCATCTAAAGGTGCAAGGAACTTTAGACTTCTAAAGGTAAATGACAACATAAAATAAATGCCAAATGTCTGATAGGAGTATATGAGCATGTGGGCATGGAGGCAGACAAAGTTTAGATGCCAGCACAACCTGAGATGTGTAAAAAGGCTAAATCTCGCTTGAGATGAAAAACCTGTAATGCCCCCAAGAACTGAGTCTCCTGAATTCCAATCCTTCATCTTCTACAGCTGCAGCCTGACCCTCATTCAAAGTGATTTTTAGACTGTAAGGCCTCTTAAGCAAGCCACTATAGCTGATAATTTTTTAACAAATGCTACTCTAAGGCTGTTACTTAAAACAGCTGCTTATGTGATATATTTTTCCAGTGTTGTCCTTGAAAAAAAAGTTATTTCAGCAATAGAACGTGTCTATACAGCAAGGTACAGCCTGTTTAATTTTCTGATTCAGATAAAAAAAATTGTCCTTGGAACTGTTGTAACCTTGTTGTTTTGGCTGTCGTTAAGCCTGTCTGTTCTGTTGTAGGGAGGCAGGAGGAAGCAGCTCAGGCTTGCACCAGGGTGGCTTCTGAGCTTGCTTGAGTGATGTGCAGGCAGGATGTGCATGTCTGCCTACACCTGAATAAGTAGTCTAGCATCACTGAAAGAAAGGCTGTAAGGCTTTGAAGAATAAATCCTGAAGGTAGGCCTGACTCCTAATTCAAAACCTAATCTAATTTTCTCCTTGTGCAAAATTCAGATTCTTAGCTCCAAATACTCCCATAATACTGAAGTTAATTATGGGGGCTGCAGTTTACACACTTGCTCTAAGAATACAGTGATTTAAAATCCAGTTGGAAAATTTCAGGATGTTTATAATTATTTTCTAAACTCTTGTGTGTGTTATGCCTTCTGGTTATCACAAGATAGATGAGAAAAGAATGAAAAATAAAAGCGATTAATAATACCTTGAAAATAATTTCAAAATATTCTAGAACGTAAAAAAAAAATCAATATTTTATTACATTTCATAGGCAATACAAATAACATGCTGTTCAGTACTTCAGCTACATACAGAGTTTTCCAGGTTCTGGCAATCACAGAATTTAAGAAGAAATACTGTCTTGTGATACTTTTTTCTTCTGAGATTGTTGATAAAATACAGGGACTAGTCCAACATTACCAATTTACTCACATCGCTAGGAACTGTAATATGAATCAACTGCTTGAACAACTAATGCTGCAATCACTATAGCAGATGATAGAAAATGGACTAATCTTGGAAGTGTATCTGAGTACATGTATGTGCTTCCACACCTAGACAGCGCAGTCAGAGTGCAACTCAAATTAGGCAGAAGAGAGGAGATGGCTCATCTCAGATTTGTTGATTTGTTGCAGGAAAAAGGTATAACTATCATGTTTCCTTTAGTTTTTGAGCAAAACAGTTGATCTTAATCTTGACAGTTAAGAATCTTTGATGTGGGTTTGGAGCTGGTGTAAAATATTAGTAAATTGGTAAGAGCCACTAGACATATCAGGTCTAATGACTCTTGCTTTCCTATTGGGAAAGTATCTGTATGAATTTAAATGCTTTGTTTGCAGAAATGACGTACACCGCTTTGCACTATGACTAAACAAGAATTTGGCTTCTTTGGAAAAGCTTACCCAGACTTAGTTCTACTCTCTGAGGGAAAACCTGGATAGAGTAGGAGTTTTTCTGCTAACTCTGGATACCAAGGTCTGCTAAGGAAGATCTAGGCACAGACACATCAGGAGGAATTTTGGGGTTCTTCCCACAAGAAAACTTGTGAATCAGATCTGCTATGCTCATATTCAAATGAAAAGAAGTCAGGTACAGGAGTCTACTTTGACTTTAGAACTGAGGAAAGATGATCAAGGAGACAAACCAAAGTAAAATTAAAAATTATATGGTCATGGCTGCTTACAGGTAAAAAAACTGCTCTTCATTTACCCCCTCCTCTTTGCTATCATTCATCTGTGACATAAAACCAAAGACTGCCAGTTAAAGGAAGCATCTCTGTAAAAGCAGGGGGAGTAAAAGCAGATAGGAGTATTTTCTACAGCAAAGGAGAACTGAATATTGTCCTTTCCAGTTCTAATATTAAAACAGATAGCAAGGAAGTAAATATTTTACTTAGATACTTGCTGAGAGGAGAGGAAAGACTCCTTTTTAGCATTAGCCCAGTTAAAGGAACTTGAAAGGTTAAATAAGCATAAATTCCTGAGAGGTAACAGTGTGATATGGGTCTAGAGAGAGGATAGCAACATGAAGCTACAGTATTCTCAGCAGTGCTGTTATAGAGCATTTGCTGTGCTAACATTACCTTATACTATAAATTGATATGTCTTTTGCTGTATTTTACTAGGCATTATAGTTTGTATTTTTGTTGTATGCTTCCAGTGTGTTTCCCTATTGTATATTATAATAAGATACATAATTCTGCCACAACAAAAGCAGATGCAATAACGCTTGACTGATTGATGCTGCTTGTATATTTTAGACTGTCATTTGAAATCAGCCTGAATTTCCAAGTTGACAGTAAATGAATATTGATACAAAAATTATTCATGTAACACAAAGCTTTTTACTCTGTGTTCTAGTAGTGTTTTCTTACTTGACTGGCTGGGTTTGAGATGTCTTTTAACATATCTAACTGGGTGAATAGGAGTAAACATATTTTTATTTCTGAAAGTCGCATGATACAATGATTCTGATTGATTAAAAATAGAACAAGCACAGGAAAAAGTATTCTTTGGAAGTTAGACCTTTTTGCTGTTTCTGCTTTATGTTCTTTTGATATCCAATGCTACACACAAATTCTACCTCACTAGAGAAGACAGAAAAGTTTCTGGAAAATAAATACTTTATTCTCTTTTGCCATCTGTGAGAGAGAGGAGTGGATTCTACTGAGTTTTGAATAGTGCCTGTGTTGGGGGGCCACATAGATTTTTTCCTGTTAATAGCAGCTGCCTGCTTTGGAACTCCTCTGCTCCTCTTCCTTTCTTGCCCATGTCAAACCTTTCATCAGTTGAGTGCTGAATGAGTAAAATGACTGAAATAAATAGTACCCCATGATGTACCAGATTTCAGGTTGTTAGAAAGAAAGTAGACCGGAGATACAGATAATATTCTTTAAAAGCATTTTGGCAAAAAGTCATTGCTAACACTGTTGTGCTCTCAATCAGTAACAGATCAATGAATAAAAATCTTGGCTGTTCCTGAAAAGTGTTCAGTTACTGCTTCAGCTGATACAGGTAAAACTAGCACAGTTGTAACATGTTCTGCATCCAAGACTTGAATGAAATATATTTAATTTCCCCCTCCTAAATTAGAAATTCACTAAGAAGTTTCAGGAAAATATTGCAGTATTTGAAAAGAAAAAGAAAAATTGCATAAGATGCTTTCAAAAAGAGTAGGTGAAGATCTGCAGAGCACTGCATCCACTTTTGGAGATCTTTTGAGCACTTCTAGGTTGCATATCTTGTCCATATCTCAATTTCTTATCATGTAGAGGCCCACCGAGGTGCCAGTCTCACACCTTCTGCATGAAAATCAAGTTTTGATGGGACACATGCCTGTGATACCTTTATAGACTGTATATTCCCATTAGAGCTTCAATCTATGTTACTGGACCATTTTATGCCCCAGTTGCTTATTTAAGCAGTTCAAGAGATAGAGAGAATTTGATCATATTTTATCTTTCCAAAAGTTATGATTTTGCTCAAGGACCAGGAGAAATATCGAGAGGTTCAATAGCCCTGCCTAGATGTTTTCTTCAAAATGACAGAAAGAGTTTATAATTGATGAAATCATAGTCCAGAGGTCCAATAATTGAAGAAAATATAGTTAATTTCTGGCACCTGAAATGGAAGGCCTGAGAGACTGTATTCTGATGATGGTGGCCATAATATGTCAGAAGGTGACCGATCTTGATTTTCTTAGTTAGCTTCTTTCATGGTTGGTAGCCAGAAGAGATTCCCAAATAAGTATTAAAATGAATACTCATACTTCAATTCTTATTTTCAAATGATGTTGAAAGATGGAAATACCAGATAATCTGAAGTACCACACTTGTCTCACTAAAAAAAAATACAAACCCAACAAAACCTGAAAAAGAAGAACCAGAACAAGAAGTTGTAAATTTCCTTTAAGCATGATATGATGTCAAATGCACACTCATCTAGTAAAATATTTTTATTGGAGAAAAGCAACCACTGGTAACTTCATACATTTTAATGGGGCAATTACACACTTGTCAATAATGTTACATGTAATGATTTCTCTTTCACCAGCACTTTAGTGTTGTCAGTTGACCTTTAATAGAGATTCAGTGATGTAAAACAGCTCTCCCGTAGAATTCAAAGTAATGACACTGGGCCTTCTAAAAACTCAAATGACATCCTCAAGTTCAGCTAATTAAAAATGATCCTGAATTATCTAGGATCATGTTAATATCAGAAGAGATTTTTTTTTTTTTGCTTACAAAAACCCTAGCTATTTTCTGTGATTGGCAGTTTCCAATCAGTACTGTCCTTTTTAATTATCCTCAGGTTTTCTTGTAGCAAAATGGAGCCAAGAAAACATTTGAAGTTTCAACAATGTCCCTGATTGCCATGGTAGGAATAATAGACCTGACAGTTTGATGCTGTCAAGATAGAGATTTACAAACTCAATTTTTCACAATGAAGTGAAGAAGCTAATGTGAAGACTGATAAGTGTGGGGGCAAGGATGTGGGCTGCATTTTAATGTTCCTTATCTCATTTACTGAGCTGCCTTAATGTTGCCTAGCTAAGTTCTTGACCAAGTTACATATGGTTTATGTCACATTATAGGGAACATTAAGCTGCAAAATTAACTCAGTATAGGACATACCCCTCATGCAAGGTGGTCTCTATATGCCTATACCCTAGAGTGAACTCCAGCTCACTCCCCAGTTCACGTTAACAGAGAGTGAAACTGCATTTTTGCAGCTAGTTTATGCAGCTGATCACAAACATAGCTTGCTTTGCATATAATGATACACTTTTGAGTGGCCTGGAACTGGCTGAATGCTGGGCTGTTCTGTAGCATGTTGTCTCCTTCTTCTTAACTTTTGCTTTATGATTTACCTTTTGAGGTACAACAGAGGCCAGAGCTGCCAAGACTGTCTCCTATTGACAGGCAGCAGGCCTTGCAATGATAACTTGAGATATCCATAGAAATTGTTAGCAGATCTGTAGAGATCTTCAGACACCATCTCCAGAATATGTGACCATTTTACAATGTTGCAACTGCGTGAATGACAGATACATGTCAGACTGCAGGGTTCTGAACTGTATTTGCACTACTTGGGTTACTTCTTCCTCGGGGATGTTAACAAAGACTTTGATACATTGCAAGAATGGCTTTGAGAAATGAAAATGGTTATACACATAGGTTAAGGCAATGTTTTTACCATCTGTGATCCATTTAATTATAAAAGCTACATCAGAAAGTAGAAGCAGATCTATAGAGGGAATAGTTGTCCTGGTGTCCACACAGTCTGTGTCACTCTGGACTTGCTTTTGTCTGAATCAGTAGACTGAGCATCTTCAGCAGTAGCAATGCTTCAAATGCTTTGCTTCTACTCATCTTCTGCTTTATCTTCATCATGGAGGAATCCAATCTGGAAGGATTCTGTGATCCCACAAGTTGGAGTTAGTGGAGAGAGTTGCTTCAAAACTACTGATTAACAGGCATCTGAGATCATAAGAAAAGTAGATATGATCCCATTAACTTCTTGAATAACTACAGGACAGTTGAATTCAAATCTAAGTCAAAACATATGTGGACATTGAGTTAATGTTAAATATTATTCCTTTTGACCAAATAAAAACTATGAAATGATTTTTTTTTTTTAAAGATACAAGGACTTAGGGGATTGAACCAAGTGTTTTTGCAATAAAATGTTTACAATTCTGCATATATTTTACTTTGCAACCAAATGTAAGGACAGTACATGGCTGTTAAATGAGTGCATACACTATATTATGAGAAAAATTTATACAAATTCAACTTTCAGTTTTCTTCTTTAAAGGAAAAAAATTTTCTTAACTTCAGGATAAATAATACTTCACAACTTGATATCACGTTATTGTGATCATTATTATGCAAAATGTTTTGTTAACACTGCTTTTGCTACAGCACACACATCTAAAGGAAATACTTGTGCTCAGAGTTGTGGAGACAGTACCAAGATTTATTGTAGGGTTTTTTTCATGTGTGGTGGGGAAATTATGTGCATTTCTGACTTAAGTTCCTAATTAGAACTCTCACTTTCTCTCCACTTTAGGCACATTTAATTTCATATTGGAAAAATATGAACATTCCTCCTCTGATTATCTCCTGTCTGCTAACAGATGGAAGATTGGTGATTCCTCTTATTTTAAAAAATGTCTTCACTCAAACTGCTAGGCATGGGGAAGTTTGGTGCCAAAAGGGCCCGGAATATACCTATGAGGTTCTAAAGCGACAGTCAGCAGAGCCTACATTGCTATGTAAATTAGAAAATTTCAGTGGCACCAGTCAAGTTAGGCCAATGTACTTCAACCGAGCATCCACAATGGAAAAACCATTGTGTGCTTTGTACTGGGGTTATCTGATGTGAAATCTTTGTTGCACTCTGACTTTTTTTGCCAATAGTAACCCATGAACCCATTGAAATCTTTTGCAACAGTGAGTTTTTAGAAGGTTTATAGGCGAACCATTCTAAATCATGCAGACTGGTTTCCCCCCATAGTGAGTTTGCATATGATGAAAAGACACTGAAAGTTCAGAATAGTCTGGATTTCTAATGAGTGGAATGAATAAAAAGAATGTATAGAAATGAAGGTTTCTGTAAAAGCAGAGGTTGTAACACCAGCTAACAGCTGTAAACAAATATTAAGCACTTTTTGGTAGAAATATTTTAATATTTCCAGTTACAGGAACACAATAGTACAGAGCATAACACTCTGTGAATTTACATTGGCTTTTGCTGTCTCTGAAGAATAATATTACATATGACCTGGGACAGAGAGCTAGTAGCTGCTGTATTTTTATATACTTATTACACTTTTGGCTTAATGAAGAGACATTGATATCATACATCCTAGTATTCTATAGAGAGTTAAAATGGTTTTGGTCAGAAACCACAGGATCCTATAATAGTAAGTCTGTTTGGTTCTGAAGGAAGAATTTTCTTTTTACTGGGTCATGGTCAGTGACTGAAACTATGGTAGGGTTGTGCTGCAAGAAAGAGATCAAATTGCTCAACATAATTTCTTTCAAGATTCCACTTAGACATTCCATGTCCTTACTCTTCTGTTGACTTGGGAAAGAAACTGATGCTGTGCAAACCATTACTGGTTCTGTCTCTGTGTGCCAAAAATAGCTTACTTGGATTTATCTTTTTCTGGTGTTTCTAATGCAGACTTCCATCCTGCTATCATAGCCAGTTTTCCTCTTTGGAGACATGTTACTCAATTATATGATAAATTCCTCAAAGCTGTGAAACTAATCCCTGCCAGAGGACAGTGAACTGCAATTCTCATCGTCCTTCAGGAAGTATTACTGCCAGTATTTCCGTTTCCCCATTGATTATTATTAAAATAATACTCATCTATTTACAGACAGGCTGGATACAAATGCTGTGGCTTGGCCAGCCTTTCAAAGTGGTTTTGGACTTTGACGCCTCACTGAAAACCCAGGGAAAGGATTAGGCTTCTAAAACACTTCCCTATTCTATTTTGACTGGACTGAAGCAAAGGATTTGTGAAGTATCTGAATGTTGCTGATAGAAACAGCTTCCTTCTAGTTTGTTACTCATTTTGCTGCAGTTTAAATAATTTTGTTTTGGGCCTTTGGTTATGTGTTTCCTCAGTGATTTGGCTAGCAATTTCTAATGTATTTTTTTTAAATAAAATGGATCTCCTTTAGAACAAATGGTCTTTCCATTTAATATGATGGAAAAGAAAACCAAAATCAATTTCCTAAGACCAAACTACACCCCTACCCTCACGCCCTGCAAGCTCCATAGAGGAAGTAATTCTGCTATTTCAGGTGTCATACTATGGAGTATCCTATACAGCCCTGGAACAGAAGTGCTAAGTATTAACCTTACTGATTCCCAGTCTTTCCAACTTCTTCCACCTCTACTTTGCAAGATAGAGGCTTGTTTGATTACAGTGGCTGTAGCAAGATTGTTTAAGATGTCAGCTGATCTTCCTTACTGAACAGCCTGTCTTGGATTGGCTTAGAAAAGCTGTCATGGACCTTTGAAAGGTAATAAAGGGAATCTATGGGTATGAAGGCAAGTTACAACTTGGATGTGTATCAGAGTCTGCTGAGGTCTAGATTTTCAAGTGCAAGTGTCATAGGGGAAAGAAGTAACCTACAGCTTTTATTGTGTCTGTTTTTTCATTTCTTGGGGTTTTTTATCCCTTGGTGTTTGTGATGTGTTGAGGGTTTTTTGTGTATTTTGGATTTTTTGGGGGTGCTAGTGAGGTGGGACACTGGGTTGGTATGCTGTTATTTGGCTTATTCTCTGATATCCTGAAAAAAGTCCCTGTAGCCAAATTTGGAGTTTAGTCAGCTCCCCAGATCTGCATGTTGAAGATTTCTGTGAATCACATTGGCAGCTCCTGCCAGGTAGGTACCCATCAATAAATTACTTCATAAAGTATATACAAGGCATAATTAAAACCTTGTCAAGTTGTTTCCTTCCTGTGTAGTCTGGAAGAGAAATTAAGCAGTTAAAAATGAAGAATAGAAAGTACTGCTACCGCATTGGGGGCATATGCCCAACTTTTATATACTGAGTTATTTAGAGTAGGAAAAGGAACCTGACCACACTAGCAGTGATTTTCTTACTCTCTGATGGTCTTGCTTTTCAGTCTTTTGCAGAAGGTAGAAAAGCCTCAGGGAGAGCCATTTGCTAGTTAGATGACACCGCTGAGTGATTAGTACAAGCCACTTTTTTCTTTTTTTAATGAGGTAAGTAGTTAAATCAGGATGAAGACTCACAACTAAATGAAAGATTTTGAGGTCTTCCCCCCACTCCCCTGCCCAGTTTAGCATCAAATATGCAACTCTTTCTGAGGACCTACACCATCTAGTTTTCTTGAGGGACTTCTACAGGGAAAGTGGGTATACATAAAAGAGGTCTGGAAATCACAGAATTTCTCTGAAATTGTCATCAAAGTATTTTCCTCTGAAAATGGTGTAGGAGTTAGTTCTTCTATGTATGTGACAGCAGACTCTTCCTAGCTACAGCACTCAGTCTTGGCTGTAGGAGGCCTTACTGTCCCAAAAGAAGTCCCAATCAACTGGCTGCTGTCAGGCCTCAGCTGGGTTAATCTCATGCCAATTTGCATTAGGTTTCAATATTTACTAGGAGTGAGAAAGAGAAAGCACTAGACAATATCCCAGTCAATACAATCAGTCACATGGAATTCAAAAATCTATGCTTCAATTCCTATTTCAGAGCCTATTTATACATGTTATATTTTTATAGTTGCTGATAAGCATACAGCATATAACTAGTCCTTGGCTAGGATCAGGTCAGGTATTTGTCCAAATTTAAAGCGGTCGACTCACATGTATATTTCTGGTCTTCTGTAATGAAATTTTAAGTCTCTTCTATAAAAATGTCCTACACTAACAGAAAAAAAAAATTGTTGCCTGGGTCTCTTTTGGTTCCCAGATGTCTGCAGTTCACAGTAGCTAGATGACAGATACCTTGGTAAGGGAAAGATGGGATCAAATGTCACTAGAGATACAGTTCAAGATAACAGTGTATGTGGAAATTTTTACATTTTGGATGAGGCTGTAACCGGCATTTTCCCTCTCTACCATAATTTTTGATGCCTATTCTAATTATCACGTACTCCTTTCATGTGCTCCTTAATTTGAGCACTGTGATTCATTCTAACTTTAAAACTTATTCCATTTCTCTCACATTTCGATGTTGACTTTTCATTATGTATGTCAGAACTTAAGAAACACTTAAAGAATTAAAGAGAGACATAGATTGTAAGGACTTGTGTTTACAAGGAAGGAACATGAAGTGGTTTTCTGAGAAACAGTTTATTTGTGAGTTATTTGCTCATCCTTGATTTTGGTCTGCCTCAAGTATTGCATTATGCATTTTATGCCTTTGAGCGTAGGGTGCTGGGAACAGCTGTGTACATGTGTATGAACACATCTTCAAGTAAGAATCATACTCTGTAGAAACCAAGATGACAAAAATTTATAAAACATCCTGTCTGATTCAGAGTGGATGACAACAGCTGTTTGACAGTGCACAAGAGAAGTTAACAAGTGTTAAGTGCAGAAAGATACTTGTGTTTGAAAGAATATATTTTGGTTTTGCTATGTATAACTAACACTGCCTCATTTAGTGCTAGATGTCAAAAAATATAAGTCTTTCATCTTTAAAGCAAGTAGGAAAAATCATTTGTTACACTTCTCTAAAAGAAATTGTTTGGAAATTACTAGCAACAAAAAATAAGGTCTAAGTGTTTATTGTAAAGTGTAGGGTTAAAATTTACTTTGGAAATGTTTTGCTCCCATGATAATTTAACTGGTCAGACAATGGCTCCCACTGATATTTACCCCTGTTATGGTAATAATACTTATCAGAATGTTGCCAAAGCTGTGGCTGTGTAAGTATTTCCTAGGAAATGACATGAGGGAGGATTTTGTTCAGGCTTTGGTCTGTAGAACACGTGAAGCTCATAAATCAGAAGCACAGTGTTCTTTTGTACTACTGTTGAAGCAACAGTGACCCAGTGAAATTCAAGAACTGCTCCAAGGAGAACAGTTTCCATTTTAATCTCCTATACATGTTAATTCATGCTTGGAAAAAAACTTCACACTAATAATTTTAGATTGAAGGAAAGCAAAAAATAGCTACCTAACAATTTATTGTTGGTCAGTCAGTGCACAATCCAAACACAATTCAATTTTGGGGCAAGCACGAGTTCCTGCAAAATTCCAAAGGGTATGGGTAGCCCTTGGGCTGTCATTAAGCTGGTCCCTTGGTCACGTTAATGAACTACAGAAATATGTCATTCAGTAGCATATATTTTTAAACAAGCCAGGGTTCAGTACCCTGATACCTTCATGATATACTTCTATCCATTTTGAATGAAAATACATTCAAAATTAGACAAGAGGCCATAATAAAAATGAAATCTAAATAAAACTTTCCCACATAATTTCCAATAAAAAATCTCCACATGGTATTGAATATACTTTTCATAGGATCTGGAAAATAAGCATTATTATTGTTCCATTATTATATTAAGTACTTGTTAGTTATCAAAATAGGATCATCATGCTATTTATTTTGGACCTGATATGGATGTGTAATGTAAGCAGTTAACATTAGTCCCACCAAAAAACCACACCGGTTTTCACCCTGGAAACTGTGCTACAGTCTAGCAATTTTTATTCTAGAAAGCTGCCCAAATTCTAAAGGTTAGTTTTGAGGCATCTTAGCACTTCTCAGAAGCTATGAGTCATTAAATCATAGAATGGTTTGCATTGGAAGGGACCTTAAAGCTTGTCTTGTTCCAGCCTTGTCATGGGCACCAGATGAGGTTGCTTCGACCCCGATCCAACCTGGCCTTAAACACTTCCAGGGATGGGATATCTGGGCAATTTGTTCCAGTGTCTGACCATTCTCACTATAAACAGTTTCTTCCTGACATGTAAACTTGACCTTTGTGCCCAAGGAGATTGTCAAAATTCTGTGCAGTTGCTCAACATGACGTAGAGAAGTAGAGGCAGAATACAGCAGGCTGAGTATTGTGTCTGTAGTGCTACTGCTACACAAAATATTGCCATTCATAAAGACCATGTCTCTCCATGTCTCCTGTTTCTTTTTGGATTAGCAGTAAACTTCTAAGTGGATAATGAGAGAAAGACAAAAGAAGGATTAGGAAAGAGGAGTAAAAGGCAAAGATTATTTGTGCAGTTTAATTGTCAGAACATCTGAGCTACAGGTTTAGATCTAATTACAAACCAAGTGGAATAGGCTATCAGGCTTATTATGTATAAATGCATAATGTTGTAACTGCAATCTTCTTTAGATATTAGAAACATGTTTCTAGAACTATGTTTTTCTTCCTGAAAAAGGATGTTCTGATTTAGGAGAGTAATCCTAGGAGAGAGCTCAATCTTGAAAATCTTAAAGAGATTTAATTTCTTTATTACATCTGGGTGATAATTTTTTTTTTGAATTTTCACTTCCCGATGGTGGTTTGAAATTCAGCTTATTGAATGCTTTGAATACTTCTACTGGGTACCTAATTTTCTAGGTGTTTAAAAATTAAACATGGCAGAACTAGTGTCTTTTTCATAAATTTGTCCCTGTATGCTCCTAAGAAGTACTGCTGTTCCACATTAACTAAAATCCAGTTATAAATACTTTTGAAAGAAATGTCTGACTTCTGCCTGTACTTCTATTTTTTTCCCTTCAATAGTACATTGGGTTTCTGACTACTGGCTATAATTCATCTCTCCATGTATTTTTAATATCAACTTCAAGTTTTTTTCACTGAAGCCAGAGTTATAAGTGCATATTTCAAGATTATGCATTAGGCAAGCAATCTACATATATAAATGACTCACTTGGCAATTTCAATGACTTCTTAGTTTCTGTCTGTAGCCCATTTCTGTAAATGGTTTTTAACTGATCTGGCTTAGAACTTTTCATTTATGCTTTTACTTTTTCGTTGTGTGTATGTGGAACAAATTACATTGGTGCTTTTTCCTGGAAATGTGCTATCTCCAGAGATTAGGGGTCTGTAGTTTATTTGCATGTTCAGCCATTTCTTCCCTTGTCTGTTAGATATTTTCATAATGGCTAAAAAGACTTGCTGACTAATCTAATTCAATATAAACACATAGAGAAATTCAGGGATATCTAAGACTTTCTCTTAACACATAAGATACTTAAGATTGGGAGGATTGATTGAAAAAAAGAGAAAACGCTTAATCCATAAGTACAAAGAACCCCACAGAACATGTGTTTGAGTTGCTTGCAATGGGAGAGGAATATAGGCCCTGGGCCCTGTTTGGACTTTTCTGTTTATTTGTTTATTTTCCTTCTGACTGTTTGTTTTCTGAGTAGTGTCCTTTTCCTACCGGTGGGAGACTGGCCTTGTGTGTCTGAAGTCAAATGCCTTCATAATGTTTCCCTGTAGTTTTGGTTTATTTCTGTTTTCTTGATTTACTGCATGAAGAAGAAGCTGTCTTCAGACAAAAGTTTCTTCAGCTGCAGAATATTTTGCTTGGCACAGCTGGGCTGTCACAGCATTATCGTGGTATCTCACAATTACATTGTCATTTCACTCTGAACATAGCACGTTTTGGAAGAGTTACAAATGCATTTCGTTACTACTAATACTTTAAATTTTTGGAATTCAGAAGACTTGCAGGCCATTTTTGCCATAGCAAACAATTATCAGGAAATCTTAAGCAGTGTTGTTCTTGTGGTGGTCTTAAATACAGGATGAAACACACATTCAGCAGTGGTGGCCAATTTCTTGATCTGAGTTACATCCCATAAAAAGAACTAAGGAAAAAAGTGAATGGCTATGTTACTTTGGCTCTTACTTTCTTTTATAAAAATGAAACTCTGCAAACAGTCTTCTGAGACAATGTTCACACTACTTTAATTTGTTTTTAGTGAAAGAAAGGCAGTGGAAGAATACATTTCTGCATAAAACTTGTTTGATTCTGCTGTGTCCTAAAAAAGGACTACAGTTCCTCATGAGCCACTGTATGAATAGAATTTTGAACTAGACTGCTTGGACTGATATATCTGCATGGCTGCTCCTGATCTTTTGTCTAGTTAATCAGACAGTTAGTGATTCACAGTCCTCTAAAACTAAACTTCCATGGATTTTTTTTATGATACCATGGTTAAATATTTTCTTTCTATTTCATGGTACAGTGTCACTATTTTTTTATTGCCTCCCATTGTTTTTCTCCATCTATTCTAAAATCCCTACCATTTCTGTAACATGATAAGAAGCTGGTCTTGCTATTACCTTCACTGTAAGCATTGTAGGACAGCAGGAAAAAAATCACCACTATAGATAGAAATCCTAAAATCTATACTGTGATCATTGCTTTTCTTGGAAGGGGACACAGAACCTATTAGGCCATCTTGCTAAACTGGTGAGAAAAAAAAAGTTAAAGAAAAATTGTACAAGATATTAAAAATATACAGACTCTTGAATCAGAAAGAAACAGGAAATCACTGAAGTAGAAAATAGAGCTTCTAAAAATGAAAGACAAAAAATGTATTGATGCCATAGGGAGATATTGCTAAAAGTAAAATTAATTCTAGGAAAGATGCCAGTAACATACACCACTTCATGAGAAGAATAAATAATCCTGGAGAACATAATGATTTCCTGGAACTAGTGACCAGTAAATTAAGAAAAATCATAAGGCTGATAAGACTAGGAACAGATGGGAGGTAGCCAAGAAACCTAAAGAAAAATGTATTTCTGACCTAACTATTCATATTTAAAATGCACAGCATCTAGGGGTGCTGTGAATAGACAATGGACAAACTGTCTTAGTACTGTAAGGATTCCTGAGCACTTAGGGAAATTCAGAGTGCCAGAATGGTTTCTGTTTTGTCAGGAAAAGTGTGAATTAAATGAGAACCTATTTTTGTTGTAAGTCTGTCTTTGTATAAACATGGGTTCCAACTTCTCGATTTCTAGCAATGATCTCTGGGTATTGCATCAATGTGGTGCTAAAGCCTGGGAAACAGAGAGTTGATTTAATTCAGTGGTGGTGCTGTTGGCTATCCTAACATCATGAACATTTTGTCATGTATAAGGTTTTCTATTTAGAAGTAATTACAGAGTTTCAACTACTAAGCACTCAGTGCATTGAATAACACCTGACGTAATTGTCAAAACCTGCAACTTATTCTGTGTAATCTGAAATATTTTAATAACATAGACAACTTTGCGTTCTGTCTGCCCTCGCTTCCCTTTTAGTCTATTCAAATGAGCCTAGAAGAATAGATAGAAGATACTAGAAATCTCAGTGTGTATGAATTGGGTATTTTGTTAATGAACCTCCCCCCATTATGCTAATTATACTGATTTCTACTGGTGGAAAAGTGGAGCTCTGTTTGACAAAATATTCCTTGCTGAAGCTCTGCTCACTAATATTACAAGAGAAAGGAATGGAAGTAGAAACTTTCTAGTACTCTATGAATCAGGTCATACTGTCCAAGAACTTTTTAGCATCTAATTGCTTTTTTATATCAAATCTGATTGAATTTGGCATTTAGCTCTTCATATAGTGACAGAATGTTTGGTCCTGTGGATTGAAATAAATGGTGTAGGAATTCCTTGGACCAACAGAACATTTAGCAATATATGTCTAATTAAGCAGGTATATATCCATAAAACAAAGATTCACAGAATCATTTAGGCTGGAAAAGACCATTGAGCCCAACCATTAACCTGCTGCCAAGTCCACCACTGAACCATGTCCTTAAGTGCCACATCTACACCTTTTAAATACCTCCAGGGATGGTGACTCAGCCACTTCCCCGGGCAGCCTGTTCCAGTGCTTGACAACCCTTTCCATAAAGAATTCTTTCCTAGTATCCAATCTAAACCTCCCCTGGCAAAACCTGAGGCCATTTCCTCTCATGCTATTGCTTGTTACCAGGGAGGAGAGACCAGCACACTCCAGTGCCTCAATGTTTTTCTTGTAGTGAGGGCCCCAATACCTTTAATTTCTCTTAATATAAGCCTTTAAAAAACCCCAAACCCCCTTATCTCTTACATTACTGATATAATCTGCCAGCACCTTTAGGTCACAAACTTTCACATCTCCATCTTATGTGACTTAATTAATAATAGTATCTCTGCTGATTGTTTAATAGTATCTCTGCTGATTGTTAGCCGTATCAATGTGATGAACAGAGTTTTAATTATCTGAAAGTAGTCTGAATTAAACGTATTCTAAAATTTGCATCAAGGTGACAGAGGGGGAACGTCCTAGATGGAATAAAAAACTACTAAATGCAGAACTACTAAAGGCACTAGAAAGTTCATTCCACATGAGTAATGAACCAATGGTCTTCAGTGTTTTTGCTATAGTCCTGTACAATCCAGCAGTAAACAAGCAGATTCTACAGCAAACCAGATAATTTTAGGATTTATTAAAAGCATTTTGGAATATTATGTTGTTTACAGGAGAGTCAGGTCATTTCAACTATATTGATTTGTGTTCAAATAATTGTCACAGTGTCACAACTGATTAATGTCTGACGGCATTTCCATTTAAAAATCCTTATGTTTTAAAAAAAGTGTCTAGACCTTTCTATCTGCAAATAATTCACAATTACTTCCACACATGTCCTGAATATAGAACAGCAATGAGTAGATTTTCCATTTGCATGCTATTACTTAATTTGACCTATGTCTCCACAGGACTCCGTTCCATAGTCTCTAAAAATTGTTCACAAAAATTCTGGAATGTGTTACCTAATGCCAAGATTTATTTAATTGTATTTTAAAGAAAATGCGAGCTTAAAAATTCAAGTAATCTGCCTTCTGAATCTCGAAATACAAACACTTTAGAATGTATATTAGGATATCAAGTCTTGTTATATGCTTCTAAGAAGTCCTCCAAGGATAGTCATCAGTTAAGAGCAATAGATCTTCACTAAGACTGTTGTGCTGTAATAATTAATTAAACTTTTACTATGACTCTCTCTTTCACTAGCCTTTAAGGAATGTAAATACAGCTATTACTAGTTTCCCTGGTGGATTTATTGGGCTACTTTTGTCTGATTTTGAAAAAAAATCTGTTCATGGAATGATGTAAAGAAATTAGTAAAGCGTTTCTTAATGGCAACAGTTAAATCCCAAAACCTACAGAGCAATGAAATTTCAATAAAAGAATGTATGACCGAAGAACCATACAGATAAACAGTGAGCAAAAAATAGTATTGTATAGGTACAAACCTTAGCAATATTTTAAAATTCCATGTGGATATATTTGAAGCCTTCACATATTTCAGCTTTTATAATTCATAGCTTTTCCATCCAGATAGAGATTGTATGGAACATTAGTTGCCTTCAGTGGAAACTGTAGGCATGAATGTTAGAACAAACATTTTCCCTTGTCATAGCAAGAACTGAGTGTATTAAACTTCTTGACATATAGTATTTTACTGAGATACAGAATATAAATTAAGTTCCCTCTAATTTATTATCAGCAAATATCTCATATTTTAAAAATTATTTTTTGAACATTCATCCTAATTCATATTCTTTTCATGTTTATCCTTAAAGCAAATGACAGTAATTCCACTGCAGTGACCCAACTTTTAAAAATTATCAAGTAAAACAAATCTTCTTTATGTAATTATTGCCAAAATAGCCAGAAAACGGTCTCCTTGGAAGGAATGTTGGAAATACCTTTGTTTTTTTCAAACTCCTAGTTTTAACAGAAGTTTCACAAAATGAGACCTTTTAATTTTATTTGGCTGATTAGTAGTTGGATTTCTGTCTTTTTCACTATATTAAAAAAAAAATGTAATTCTATTAATTGAAGGATTTTTTCCTAGCACAACTTTCTGCATCCAGTGGTGGCCATAAAAAAAAAGTAGGAAAAGCATTTGTGCTTTCTTCTATCTGCCTCTCTCTTCTTCCCAGATGGTCTGTGCCTCCAAAAGTTTTCATCTTGCATTTCTTGAATTCATTAGAGCTTGGTTACTGCTTCACATTATTTGCCTGGAATCCATGCAACCTTTTTTCTTCTCTATAATATGTTACAAGATCATCTACAACAGCGTAGATTCCATCGTAGCAGGTGTTATGTGACCCCAGACTGGAGGATATCCTATTGATATTTGCTATACTGAAATGTTCTGTGACCCCAGTAGTGAAATTTCATCACTTTTATTCTGTACTTTAAAAATAAAAGAAATATATCTCTTGATTTTCTGGAAGTTTATAAGTAAATTAAGCTCCACTGAGATGCTCTTTCCTTCTCTGTGGTTGGTTGCAAAGTCTTCTTTCTGCAAGTATCTTAATTATTTTGGAAAAAATGTGAAGGATATTTGGCATTTGCACTAATTTTCAACAACACTTCAGAGCACAGTGTTAGACCGATTTGTTTCCAAATTCTCCTTTCCAACATGGGCTTTAGAATGATTAGATAACCATTGCCTTCTGAGGCTGGAAATCTCACAGGAGTTCTGATGTCTTAGAGCCATTTGAAAAGTGCAGATTTAGACTCAAAGGCAAGTACATGTGCTTTTTCTTTGTATTTATGGTAACTGATATGACATGCAGTTCAGATGAGACAACAATTTTGCAGTTACCGGCTCATGTTTGTACAAGGCCTGTTGATAGACAGAAAGATAATAACAGGGAACTGTAATTCCCTCTGGCAAAATTATTTGTCTCATTAAAGAAAACATACTGGCATTAAGAACAGTCTGATATATGTAACAGAGAAACAAACTGAAAGTCACTTACACTTTGTCTGAACTGATTGTATAGGATTTTTTGTTCTATTCCTGAATTAAAGATAAAATTGATATGTCTGCACTATATTAAAAAAAAAAGTGCCAAACTTCTTTTGTATTTATAGTGCTGTCCTACAGAGTGCTTGTTGTCTGCTTTGTGAGGAAGCAACATCTATTATGTATCAGTCCAAGGACACAAACCATTTTCTAGGCTTGTACTATTCAATCCTGAAAGCAGTTTTGCAAAATTCAGCAAAAAGAAATATTTCATAATCAAATAATTGAATTTTCAAGGAACTTTTCAATGCCTTAGGTACATATCAAGAAGATTGCCGATCACATTACCCAACAGATAAACGGTATATTATGCTCTTATGATCTGTTGCAATTTTGCTTGGCAATGTAAGTTGTCCACAAAAATGTTTGTCAAAGGAAAGGACTCTTTCCTTCATAAAGAATTCAGGGCCTGCCCATTGTATTTTAAAAATGCCAATAGCTGCTTTTGCATTAACATTTTTTTGCATCAAGTTTTCTGCCTACATTTACAGTGGATGCAGATAATATCAAGTCCATTACCTGCCCTCATCTACATAGACATTTAAAAAGTTGCAGAGTGACAGGACATCCCAGCATGGTATCCAAGGATTAGAAGCAACCTCAATTGTTATTTAATCCACCTCCTTGTTCTAGGGCAAGATCTAATGTGCCCGTGTCCTTCCTGTCAAATGCGTGTGAAGATTTAACTTAACATTCATGAAATCCAGTTCTTGTACTCGTTCACTGTTGAGCACCGGGGAAAAACTTGTAATTGCTACTCCATTTTCTCATTCCTCAGCTGTGAAGATGATTGCTTTTGAAGAATGTTAGAGAACTACAGCTTTTTAAAGAGTCTATGTGTCTGTTTAATTAGAGAATATTATTAGCATCTTATTTTACAGATGAAGAGATTCATGCATTGAACAGCCTGACCCATTATGCATTGAATGGGTCTGTCCTGAAATAAAGTGTTGCCTTATATTTACATGATAAAACATTTTTGGGAGCCGGATTTCAGTCTGCCTCGCTAGCCTCATTGACACTGGGGAGCAGCGCAGGGAACCAGCGCTAAGCTCCCGCTTTCTGAAAAGGGCCAGCGGAGTTTGGGGCTGCCCCTGGCCGTGGGGAGGCGCTCCTTGGCACCCTGTGGGGAGCCCACGGCCCGTCCTGGCCATGGCAGGCTGCTTTCAGATGAGGCCCTTGCCCCGGCCGTGCTGGCCCTACGCCGTGTGCCAGCCGTGCCGCAGGCCGTCCTGGGGCCCCGCGGTGCCCGCACCCCAGCGCTCTTCCCGGCGGCGCCGGAGCGGCACGGGAGCGGCACGGGAGCGGCACGGGAGCGGCACGGGAGCGGCACGGGAGCGCAGGGCGCAGCTGCTCCCCGGCAGCCGCCCGCGGGCGGCCGCTGCGCTCGGGGGAGCCCGAGCCGGGCGCTGAGCGCCCGAGGCTGCTCCGCCGCTGCTGTCGCTGCCCGCCAGTGGCCGCAGGCACACCTGGCTTCCCAGCCTGGCTGCAGCCCCGGGCGCCTTGTCCTTACAGGGACTCCTGCCAACCCTGCCACCTCCAGTCAGCACCCCGCGGAAATCATTGCGCTTAACAGAGAAAAGAAAAATTTGGTTCAGGGCTGAGTTTCTATGTTTCCGTCTTCTTTTTGTACTAATGGAGAACAAAATAGGCTAACATTATTTTAGGTGAAATTTTATAACATTTATAAACAATTTATAATTTTAAAATATACAAAACTTCACAGGCGATTAACATTCAAAATGAATTTATCTGTAGAATCTGGGAGGGAGTGTAGGAATGGGTTGTAGTGCAGACTGAATTTCTGGCATACAGATTCTACTGCGATGACAGGTATAGAAATATCTATAAATAATGAACATGCCCATAAAAGAACCCCAAATCTGGACTTAAACTCCTGCTTGTAAACCTTAACATAATTAAGATTTGCATCAAAAGAGGTTCCAACTACAGGTGTAATTCTAAATGAGGATGTCAGACTAAAAGTAAATGAGATTTAAAAGATGAAAAAATACATGGCTAACAATCTCTTTAATGGGTAAAATAAACATCTAGCAGTCATATAACAGTAACTGCTAAATAAGGTTCTGGTGTTAATGATGTTTCTAACCTATAATATTTAAATAAAGCTTATTTTTTAGTTTAGATTTAGTTCCGTTCTGAAGTATGCCATTTTGCTTCTCCCCCCCCCCCCCCCTCCAATTCCCATGGCATATGTTGTTCAAAAAATGCAAAAGTGCTCAGGATTAGTAAATATTATATGCGCAGTATCACTGTGGTGATACTTGGCCTGAATAACAAACCTTACACTTTCTAGTGTTTTGGTCAACATAAATAAATTATGACTTTTCTTTGATTTAAATACTACATTTTCTACTGTATAGAGGAATAATTGGGACAGTGGGATAACTGTTTGGTCCAAACCTTGTAATGTGTTGGCATGAAAAATTAGAATGTAGGACTTTGTCATAGTGTAGCCTATTTCTCTCTGCTGAGGAACAATTATGTCTGCTGTTGTAACTAAAATATTTTTTAAGACCCTGGCTTTGTTTTTGAATTTTTTCCTAATAGTGCATCATTCAAAAGTAGAAAAATTGGAGTGCATAGTTCAAGAGCAGACACTGGTGATAATAAATGAAGAACTTTCCCATACTGCAAGATAGATGAGTAGGTTGTGAGTTTCATTCATCTGGAATAATTGATTTACATCAGTTCTGCAGAGCTTTTGGAAATTGCAATTTCAAATCAATTTGATCCAGTTATAAAATACAAGACACTTTAACTTATTTTAACTGTTATTTTTGAGATGGATAGGAAGATACTTAATAATTCTAGCTTACTAAATTGTGCAAGTATACAACATCTATTTTAATTATACAATGCAATCTACTGATACACTGATTGGGGTTTAGATAGCTAAATTATATTTTATATATTTTGTTACCGCAAATAAAGTAACATGAATCAACAGAATGTGAAAGGTCACTTAAGGAATTTAAAATTTTTCTAAGATTATAGGAGCTATTGTCAGTTGAGCATCTCTGTAAAAAGGCATAGATAAAAAATTAGCAGATTTGCAAAATAAAGTTGCTTAAAACTTTTAGCTTTTTGAGAAAGTATAAAATGTAGTGTAATTTTAAGAAATTCTTTTCTATGTCTTAATTATTTATTTTATTTTTTATTCAAAGAGAAGATTAAAAATAAAAAGGAAGTGCATAAAACATGGTTTCTACAGCAGAATCTCATCACTTTTTTAACAGTCTGCTGTGTTACATTACAGATCTTTGAGCCTGCTTTTCTTCATTCTTTTTGTGCTCAGACTGTTTCTGGGTAAAATGAATGATGGCAATAAATAATTTTGGAGAAATTCCTGGCAGCTCATAAAACCATATTCGCCCTATTATGTGAAACAGAAGGTCAAAGTTTAAGTAAGATTTAAAAGGAGAGGTCAGCAATGACTTCCTACTCTCCTCTTTTAAAATCCCCAAAGCTGCTGAGTTTGCCTGCAATATGCCAATACAGCACTAATAGTTAATAACTGCTTCTGCAAATGAACTCTCCCTATGAGAGTCTCTGGGCTTTAGCTGGTTTAACCTAATCTCATATCTGTCAGGTAAGTAAGTACTACTAACCCTCTTTAACACATAGCAAAACTTAGTCTCTGAGAGACTAGCAACAAGGTTATGCAGGAAGTGTACAGCAGAAGAAGAAATAAAAGGCTTGATTTACTTATTCTCATGAGCCTTAGTTATGCTGTGTTTCTTCTATCCATCACCAGCAGTGAGTCGTGCTGGCTTTCAAAGGCTGCAGCAATCGTTTGTTTCTCCACACCTACAGCAGCCACCCCTCTCTGGACTTTGCCTTTGTGCTGCAATGGCCACAGGTCTCTTGGTGAGGTGGGTGAATTGTGAATTGTGTGCTTTCTGTGCTGTATCAGTGGTGCTAGATTAGCCTCTCTTGCACACACACACACACACACACACACACACACACACACACACACACACACAAAATTTTTTATATGTAAATATTTAATGCCTTTCCATCACAGTTAGTCATGTTTACACACGGATCTGTGTATGGATTTATATGTGTACGAGGGCAGGAAGGGTAGGCAAACTGCTTTGGGTTTAAAGAGATTAGACTAGAATAGTCCCCTCTGCTCCTATCTTCCTTTCTCCAGAAGGAAGAGAAACAATGACACTGCCAGCACTTAAACTGGCTTGATTAATGAGCTCTGTTCTGCCAGCCTTCCTGTAATCTCTTCTGAAGTTTTGGGTTTGGTTTAATACAGTCTAGTCTGGGGTGAGAAGTTGGCTGAGTTTAATTGTATCTGGATCATTAAACCAGAATCTAATTGGCACTCATAATTGAGGGGGAAGACTTCTTCCCCTTTGAACTGACTCAGATAACAACCAACCAAAATTAGCTAGATGCACAGAAAAGGAGCTGACAGCAGTGTATTCTGCTTTATTCAGATATGCATGAGATGTGCATTTGGAAATGTGATATAGCCAAATGCAGCATCCAGAATTCATCTGTTGTAGTGACTTCTTAAGGAAATGCTTGTGATCAGTAAGCACTAGCAGATAAAAAGATCTGAGTATTTCTGTGAATCTTGATGTCAGCTCTTGCTCTTTACTGAGGGATTGTTTTAACTAGAAGTTCCAGGATTTAACATTTGAGATGCTTTCTTACTTTCCTTCACATTGAGTTGGACTCCACTCTGATCCCTGTCTGTAGGTGGCACTGATCCTTCACTGTAACAGTGGCAGGGAAATTATGAATGCAGTTAATTGCAAAAAGAAATCTTACTTCTTTAAAAATATAAGATACATGTGCATGCTTGTGAATCTGGTATTAACATGAAGCATATATGAGCCTACAAAGCTCATAACACTAAGAGTGAAGGAGGCATCTTCTTGTCTTTAATTTAACCTATAGTGAATATTTTTATGGAGTGCTAGTCTGTATGTTTTCCTTTCAGTTTTCTCTTCTCAAGAGCATTAGAACTTGAAGCAAACAAGAACTGAAAATCTGACTAGCACCTCATGCGTGCTTGATTTACTTGGAGTCAAAAACTGATTTTATTTTTTTTCTGGTTGAATAATTCCTGGAATGATGTAATTCTGCTCGGAATGGTGCAGGATTCCAAATAGCATACAGCAAGGTTTCTGAATATCTGGTATAAACTTATTTTTACATTATTATATTTTTGGATGAATACAACAAATCTCTGGTCAGTAATATCCATTCTAACCAAAACAGGTACGGCTAGATTCAGAAAATTATTTAGATGCTGTAACATTGAAAATACTACAGCCTTGGGTTGGGCACCCTTATCTGCAATAAGATCCTCTTGTCTGGAGACAATTAGTTGCCCACGAGAAAAAACACAGAAATTTGAAAGCTGGATAATGTAAACTAGACAAAAAGAAACACTGAAGAGAGCGATAGGGCCTATGGCCATTTACTCAAAGACAGAAAAAATTAGTTCCACCAGAGAAACTGAGCTCTGGAGTCTGGTCCCATGTAATATTCTTTTTAAAACACATTTTCATGCCATCTTCATCCCATCCTAAGACAGTAAGAAATAGTTTACGTTGATTCGCTGTCGCAGTAAGCCTGGAGGAATGTCATAACTGTCAGGCAAGGTATCCTGCAGCAAACACCCATTGTTTTCCAAGCTGTTCCAGTGGTGTAGATTAATAAATATTTATTGAAGCAGGGATTTGAACTCTCCCACAGGAGTATCCTGACCAATTCCATAAGCCTTTGTGTCAGTCTATTACCTGTCCCTTCTCCCTCTAGCCTATAAATACGTATTTATTTGTAGACTGCAGAACATCTCTAAAAGTTCTTTCTAGAAGAATCGTCAATGTCTTGGTTGTTAGGTCCTTCAGCTTACATGAAGTTGTGCTGGATTGAAGTTGAAAATGAAGAATTTGTTAGAAGGGAAATTCAAAACTACTTTATCTGGGCTGTTGAATGTACTTGGAACTGTGTGCTTCATAAATCTCCTATCAAAAAGAGATACTTATGTTTTCAGTGAGAGTGAAACTGGCAAAGAAGGTGTGAAGGGGACACCTAGTCTGAGTATAAGAAGGAGTTTTGTCTCATACACCGTGTCAACAGTAACTCTTAGGTGACAATGCTAAATATTCTCAGCTGGAAAAACAGATTTCTAGATTTTGCTGCTAGGAACTTTAGGATTTTATATATGCATTTCTTAAATCTAGAAATCTATGCAGAAGATTTCCTGAAGATTTTGGATACCTCAGTTCTAGTTCTCATTCTAGGGTGCTTGTATTATGAAGTGTGTCTGAAATTACTTCCAAGCTGTTTCCAATCAGGAGGTAAACTTTTCCTCCAAGTCAGAGCAGCAGGGTTCACCACAGTGAATCCAAAATGTTGCCTCAAGCCTGACTGGTGTGCCTTAAGAAGATTTCCCTCCATTCAACTGTAGTAAAATTTATTCCAGCATTCACACATGTTTCCTTAAATGAGGATTTGGCACCGAGGAAGCTTAGCATTTGGGTTGAATACATTTTTTATAGTCTGTTTCTTATGCCAAGCCTATTACCTTTCTTTTGGAGAGGAAAGGTTACTGCAAAATGTAAAAAGGTGGGAGTGGAAACCTGTAACTCAGATTGGGTTATTTTTTCCCCCAGTTTCTTGATCCAGAAATATTTGGGGGAGGTTTTTGTCCTCTGGGGCCTTTATGCTTCATTCAGACCAACTTTCCAGAAGAAAAAAAAAATCTAGTTCTGCTCAGGTGAAAGGGAATTAGTACGTGCTGTGCCCAGAAAACTTGTCTTTGGGAGCAGAGACAAAGGGTTCCTGCAAATAAGAGCTCTGTCACAAATAGAAAGGGGGAATCAGAAGCTCACAGGGGTTTCTCACAGTTCTCCCTAAATGGCCTTCACAATTTTAACATAAGACGTTTTTTCCCCGTGCTCAGATATTAACTGCAGTTCCTTCCTGTACCTTTCTTCATACTTTGCTTTAGCTGTGGTCTTGCTTTCCTTTTCTTTCATGTCCTTTCTCAATACTAACTTTTCCTGTTAACTTGTTTAGGTTCTTGGTAGAATCTGCCAATGACACTTCACATCTTGTGCATAAGGTGGTCTTCAAGTATGGTGAAATGATAATTTTTAGGTAAGATTCACTAGGGAGAAGGAACAGGTAGATACAGTGAGAGGGACTCCAAGGTGCTAATACTAGTGTGGTCATGGTGTTCTCATCTTCAGAGCTATGTAGGTCCCAGAGACAAAGCAATTCAAAAGGAGTATTGGAAGGACAACAAAAAAGCTTTTATTCTATCTTGCTTAAGAAGTTTTCTGAGTGAAAGAGATTGCAAGCAAAGTTTGGGAGACCCACCAGCAGGTAAAGGAACCTGGCAGAGAGGATGCAGGAAAAGATAGATTGGTGAGTCATAGGAGATATAGAACCACACTATGTCTTGGCAAATGTGAAAGGGAAAAATAGTAATATCCATATTCCACATACATAATTGCAGGGCAATGTGAATTTTAATAATGCTATGCCACATTGCTGAGATTTTCTTCTTCAGAATGTGGATGAGGCCAGGAAGTAATTTGAACATATTTGGATTTCTCTTCAAGACAGTTCATGAAGACTTTAATTTGTTTAATTTTATTTGCACAGTTTGCATTAGAGCATGTCTTACCTGGTGCAACTGACAGCAGGATTAAGGGACATGGTTGGTGGAATAAGGATAAAGGACTAGCCCATATCTAAGAAAGGGTGGTCTCACCTCATGTTTTAGTATAAATGCATATGCTGAGAGAACATGACAGGATTAATAAAGGAGGTTTTTAAAATAACATTTTAGTAAAGGGATGACCTGCTGTCTCTGAACAGCAAAAACAGGGTCTCACAGAATAGAAGATATTCTGGCTGCAGAAGCCAGACAGCGAGAAGTCTTAAAGAGCAGATCAAGAGCAACAAACCTTTAACCAGCCTAAGCATCCCCTCATTGCCCCAGTTCTCTGCCTTCAGGAGCTGAGGACTCTACAGAAGTGATTCTCACTCCCACTATTGTGGTCACTCACTGAAAGGTGCCTTGGAGCCCTGTACAGTTTGTATCCAATACAAAAAACAAACAAAGGATTTTTTTTCCCAAAAGATTGCCTTTTACCAGTTGGTTATGGCTGTTTATTAACAGCCATATAATTTGTGACTGATTTATTTTTCCCTGCAGCAATGGCAGCACAGTCCCTTCACAGCTGAGAAGTGAGCAGCTGAATTGCGCCTTATGTTTGCACATCAGGCAAAGTCATATGGAGAAAAACAGAAGCATATTTTTCTTCACAGTCAAGAATGACTGTGGAAGCACAGCCTTTCAGAGACAGCCGTTTTAGACTCAAATGTATGATGAATGAAGACTGCTTATCTACTTAAAATACATATTTGTATGGATAAACCCTGAATGCAAGTAGTCTCCTCTTATTCCTGCCCCAAATTTTTTTTATTCTGAAAGCATAATTCTCTGATATCACTATCAGGCCTAGAAAGTTTTTGAAATATTAAATTTAAGTGAAATAATAAAAACTTGTTTTTATTTCCAAATTAGCATTAATTTCATCTAGTGTAAATGTTTCCACAATTGATGATACTACTCTACCAAAATAAACATCAAATTAAGTGTTTGAAAATTTCAGTAATTTCAGCAGGTAACTACACACATTATATATTTGTTGAATTAAATACCTGAAAATATTACTACAGTGCTCTGTCTTGCTGAAAAAAGTATTAATAAATTGTATCTATAACCTGGGCCTTCATTTTTAGTTTTGCCTCAAGTCTACATAGCTACTTAACTCTCCTGATTTCACCATACCCTATCTCTTCAATTAATTTTGATGTCAGTGAATTAAAGTTAGTAATTTACTTGTCTGTGAGCTTTTCAGATGGAGATTTTATTGAAAAGAGGTGATCTACTTTTGTGGTGATATGATCTAAAAACCTGAAGTTTCCTTTACCCATTGAAGGTTGAAGCTAATAGGGAACCATATGCATTTCTAAACTACTAATTCTGTTAAATGTACCATAGAGAATCACCTTATTATGAACTTGATAGTAAATGTCCAGTTAAGTTCATTTGCAAACTACATGCATGACAGTAAATTAGCTAAGGGAAAACAAAACACTAAACACACAGATGGTTGAACCCTTGTTTTCCCATTCAATTTAAAAGTCTTCTTTGAGCTGGTGGAGAACAGTCAGAACATACAACAGAACTAGTTAGCATCAATCTGTTACTATTTTCAGTAAATTAATTGAATAATTAATTCAAGTTCATCTCTCATCTGACACCTCCCTTGCTTCAAGTTAAAAGATGAAAGGGAAGAAGTACCTGACGAGGGTAATGATTTCCCATTACAGGTGTACAGAAAATGAAGATTTGTACTTGTTTTAATCTCTGTGGATCTCTAGGTACAACTTGTCTATTGTGGGCAAATATGAGAGATAAAGCTGTGTCTTCAGAACTGCTAAGATTTGAAGACATGTACAGTGGCCATGCCAACTTTCAGGTCAGCTGGACTCAGAATTATTAGTCCTAGCTGGAAACATAGGCATAGTCCTGGAAAATGTAAAATACTAGCTTACAGTGTTATATTTGATTTTCTTGTTTTTAAGGTTAGTGGTTCTGTCAGTTAGAGCTGTCTTTGAGTGCTGTATCCCCAGAAAAAAGAGGTTCAATCCTTCACAACTTATATAGGACTCAGAGAAGAAGGGAAGCAGAGACAACTCTTGCTGGATCATAGGGAAGGTACGGATTATGCTTTCTTTTATATTGAAGTATTAATGGCTAAACTGGGAGGTGTCTAACTTAGAGAATTCTCTGGCTGCTAGAATGTGAAGAACAGTTACCACGTGATGTAGAAGGAATGGTGACACCTGCATTAGGAACGTGTGTATGCATACCTGTGTTCCCCCTCAAGGGTTTCTCCCATCTAGAGGTTAGTCTATGAAGGCACAATTAGAACTCTAGAAAACCTGGCTTAAAACTTTCTGGAGTGCTAACCAAAGAAAAGAGATCTCATAGCAAAAGGGGGGATTTCTCTAAGAGAATGGTGTTCAGCCTTATGCAGAATAAGATTTAAGCAAGACTTAAATGATACTTATTAGGCAGTGAAAAGCTCTGTTGAGGAAACTATGATGATTTAGTATGGTATTATTTTGAAAAATAAGTGAATTCTTGTATAATGTGTTACAAATCTTCTTTAAAAAAATGTTGCAATCATTATTATTGGTCACAAATCTTTGCCCGGAAGGTGCTACTTTATTCTGGAACAAACTAATTGAAAATTTCTGACTGGATAGTAAGTGGCCAGGCTGTGTCACCTGGACATTTATATGCACATGGTGCTTCTTAATGTCTTCTTGTCTCCTCTGGAAACTCATAAATTTATTCTCTAGTGCAAGTATGATTATATCTGCAAAAACCATTTTGATTGAGTCAATGGATTTTGGAATATATTTGTGATAATTTGGAGCCATATTATCTCCTTGAAATTGTCTCCTCCTCAGGCCACACTGTAAGATAAAACCACATTGTGGCTTGAGTACCTGTGCAGGTGCCCTCTTTGCAAATCAACGATCCTTAGAATTTGGCTTATTTTGTTTGCTTTTGCCCTTTGGTTTCTCTGTAGCAATGGACTGAGGCTTCCCACTCCATTACAGGATGCTGCAGACTATTTCCAGAAAAAAATCTGTATTTCTGACTGAATTTTTTTCTTTATTTTTGATCAAGATAAATAAATTATGACTTTGGTACCATAATGTGTAGATATATCTGTTGAAAGAGGGGTCTTTTAATGCAATAAAAATTAAACAATCCTTAATTTTCATGTAAAAAAATTTGTATACTTGTATGAACAAATAGATACTTGAATGTTCAAAAAGTAAACTATAAGTAGCAGTCTCTTATTGCAAAAATAATTATGTATTTCTTATTTTAATGTATCTGCTAGCTATTTACATTGTGAACACCTATTTTTCAAAAACTTGGTTCTCAAGTGTTTTTTTCTCTGATTACGCTAAATTTTAAAGCTTAATTAGAAGAAATATCCTTGGAGAACAATGCAAATATGTCATTAGCTGTTTTTCTGTAATGGTGGGTTCTGTCATCTGGAACATAAAACTTGAAATTCATTAATAGTTTTATATTTAATTGCATGTTGTGTAGTCAGTTTTTACCAGGCTTTTCTTTATTATGTTTATTAGAACTGGTTGACATATTCATCATTGATATTCCTAGGAGTTTTTGCTGGCATTTTTCACTTAAAAATAATTTCTGATTTAATCCTTATTTCTGTCTTTGAGTTAACAGGCTGGATACAGCCTCAGGAAAGTAGAATATGATTGGTAGTTCTAACAGCACTTCTGTTTGAAAGATTGGCTGATGTAACCCAGAGCTCAGGCACGAATGATTTGACTCAATTTTGTGGAAGTTAGGTATTGAAAAGAGATAAACATAAATCTTGCAAAACCAAATCCATACTCATTGTATTTCAGGAGCTCAGATTAGGAATATAAAGTAGGAATCTTAGTTTTGTAGGCTCTCTCTGTAGAGAGTGAAGAAATACATGTTCTATGGGGGAGTAAATCAGATCACTCAAAAATTAATCTACTTGTACAGTGTAGCCTGTCTCTCTGTGTATACTATAACAGGAATACTGAGTGACTTTGTTCCTTACTTGGACATTTATACATAACATAAAGTTATGAAGCTGAACCTGGATCTAAGTATAAAATACTGTAAATAGTCAGTAGGGAATTCTGAAGGATGTGTTTAAGTGCTGTCTTCTCTGATGCACAGTTTATAATTCACAGAAGTACTCCTGTCCATTTGTGGCTCACAGCTGTAAAATTATCTTGGAGTTAGTTATTACTCATCCCTTTCTCACAAGATTCTATCTTCTGGAAGATTGCCTTTTCTCTGGCAGATTACTGCTGAAGATCTTTTCTGAGGTGAAAGAAAGAGATTGTTCTCTGAAGGGGAAAGTTAAAACCCTTTTTGTATGTATTCAATCCTGTGCTAAATTAGGATTTCAAGTCATGGGACATGTCCATTGCAGGTGACAGTTTCTTTCAGTGTACCAGGAAGCCGTGTAGGTGACAACCTTAGTTGAGATGTGCAGCTTTTATATGACAATGCATAGCTGAAAAATAAGCTGAACACAAAATACTTGGTCAAGGAAATAGATACTTCTGTATGTATATACATACCTGCACACACACATGTATATATTTATGTGGCATCTTTACCATTCAGGAACATTCAGCTTCTCCTCAAAACTGGCAGGTTATTAAAAATTGAAAGGTTCATTCATTTACCTTTTTAATTCAGCTTGCATGTACAAAACTATTATCTCAGCATTTGAGCGAGCCCTGCTTGTCAGTAGTTTAAGTAATTAAAGGGTTCAGTGGTTAAATATTGCTACAAGTAGTTCAAAAATAAATTGTTATTTTTAAAGACAGTTTGGGAGAGAAGAACAGATGAATAATAAATATGTGGTTACATGCATAGATCTGTAGCTGGAAAAACAGCTGCTGACAGCTCACTATTTTTCATCACTTTTCTTCATTAAAAAAGGCAATTGGTGAAATTATGGTTGAGGGTGGGAAATATGAAGGAATGAAGTGCTAATGACAGTTTCCATTTTGAAATTCAGCAATGATCCTCGTAGCAAAGGAAAATCGATGCAAACATCACACTTGCAGACCAAAATTAATCATGTCTGTTCCATTTGTCAAGTGTTGAATCAAAGAGCTGAAATATTTCAATGAGCTATTTTGTCAAGCTAGTCTTTCTGAGATTGTCCTCTTACACAAAATATTAAACTTAAGACAATCTATCTTGAGATAGCAAATGATTTTGTTTACAACTATCCTTACCTTGCCTGCCTTCCTCAACTTTTAATTTTTTAATTTTTCAATAAATAGTCTTGTTAGTGAATTGTGATTGAAATTAATGAACACCTGGCTCCTGAGAGATTAGTCAGAGCCGCAGTCTCTAGCTAACATGCTAACCCAAGGAACAATAATATACATTGCAATATGAGAATATTCCACTCTCTGCATGTTTACATTATCAAATGTCAGCAGCTGTCCTTACTGTGGGTGATTTTGAAGTCCCTCAGGGAAATGGCTATCACACATTGCTGTAGACAGTGGGATACATGGAAAATGACAATTTAATGACCAAAGCATTTGTTCTGCATCTTGTTTTCTCTGTTTTCTTTCCTGATGAATTCCCAACTTGAAACACAAAGGTGTACAGGAACTGAGAGACCTTTAAAAAGTTATAACATTAAGAGACTCTAGTCATAGTCAAAGGCTTTTAAAATTATCTCCAATGTAATTTAAAAGTACATATGTGTATCTGTAGTGACCCTGTCTTCCAATGTCATTTGAAAAAGCATCTAAACTATCTTTAAGTTTGGTTTGCTAGAGCAAGGTGGTTTCCATGACAAGTCTTCAGCATTAATATGTAAAACATGTAATAAGCAATTTCTGTGGTCGCTGTGTGGAACACAACATATTTAATTATCTTTACTAAAAAAAAAATAATGTGGCTGTATTAGACTTAGAAGTGCATCACAGACTCAGACCAGTTCATGTGAAGCCTACTATTTCAGGAATTTCAATATGTATAGGTATTTTAAATTACCTTTTTTTTCCCCTGTAGCATAATGCTTTAGCTTCCTCTGTCTTATAAATACTAGGACTCAACAACTATACTTTAAAATGTTTTACATATCATTGTATTATAGTATGGTTATTTACCTTTGAAAGATACAGTGCTATCCTACTAGTTTCTGCATGGCTAAATGTAATGTTTAGTAAAGAGTGAGTGGACATTATCGTAGGAGTTACTAAAATGTTTTCTACTACTGTTGACCTTGGAATTTATTTTTAATTCTGTAGCTGTTGCTACATCTCAAGACTTCAAATAGATATTGTCTAAGGGACACTACCAAGTTCAAATGCAGATTTTTTTATACAAAATGTAGAGCTCTATACTGTGATATTTTCAAATGTTACAAACTCTAGTTTTCAATATTGCTTGTCATACTATTTTTTTTTTCCTGGAAATAAGTTCTACTGCCACATGGAGGGGAAAAAAGTGGCACCAAAGGAACAACACAAATTCTGGAAATTTTATTTTGAATATGATAAACCAGATTTAAAGAACATACATTTACAAAACAAAACAAAAAATATTCACTTTGTATACTAAATATTCATCCCCCTCAATTTACTACTTAAAGCATTTGGCTTTCACTTAGAACAAAGCTGATGATGTTCAGAGGGGTGTAATACTTCTATGTCGCTGATGTCCACTGATAATACAATGGCTGCTGGACACAGAAAAGGGAAGAAAACATGTGGAAGTGTATTGGGTCTGGCTGAGCAGGAGTTCATTTTCCCACAGCAGCTGTCACAGTGCTGTGCCCTGCATTGGTAGCTGGAAATGTGCTGGTAACACCCCAGTGCTTTGGCTACGGCCGAGCAGTGCTGGCACAGCATCAGTGCTGTCTCCCCATCAGTAGGCTGGGGGTGGGCAAGAACTTGGGAGGGGACACAACTAGGACAGCTGACCCAAACTGACCAAAGGATATTCCACACCATGTGGTGTCTGGTCAACAATAGAAGCTAAAAGAAAGGAGGAAAGGGAAGAGCAAGGGGTATTTGTTACTTATGACTTCTGGAGCAATTACTACCTGCACTGAAGCCTGGCTCCTATGGAGGTGGCTGGGCATTGCCTACTGATGGGAAGTAAAGAATAAATCTTTCGTTTTACTTTGCTTTCAGACATGACCTTTGCCTTTGCTTTATTAAACTGCCTTTATCTTGACCATCTTATTTCCATTTTCTTCCCAACTTTTTTTTCCCTCTTCTCCTAATGGTAAATGGTGACTTCTTCTTTTACTCTTTTTTTCCCCCGACATTTGACTGGGATCTAAATGAATGTACCAGAGTAGCTGAAGTTGTTTCAGCACAATAAGTGGAAGAGGAAAGTGATAATGTTTTCATATTTTAAACCTCTCTATTCTAGATCTGTCTAGCTTTTACTCGTATTTATGAGAAATTCAGAAGTAGGAGAGGGAAGCAGAAGTGTTAATGGTCCTTTTCGTGCAATACTATTTCTCTTGCTCAAAACAGTGTCTGAGAATTTGACCCTGCTTGAGCAGGGAGGTTGTACAAGATGACCTCCAGAGCCTCCCTACAACCCCAGCCATTCTGTAGTTTTGTGAATTGATTTTGTTGCATCTTAAAGGAATGCATTTTCTAAGAGAGCCATTAGAAGCAAGATGCTGACTGAGGTGCCAATGACCTCTACTCTCTAGGCATTCCCTGGCAGTCATTACAAAGAGAATATTTCTGCTTTGTTGTGAAACCGTGAGAATATTCTCAGGCATATACTGCCTGCTACCTACCTACCTACCTATGGTAGGTTCCATATACTAATTATTATATCCTTTCTATGCAAGGGGACAACTAAATTATATAATCATATTCAGCCAAAACCATGCTTAGATTTTCATACTAAAGTACTTAAATTTTCTTATGTTTAATCTCTCCTTTGCTACATAAAATTCCATACTTGTCTAAATGTAAAAATTCATCTGCATCAGATAATACATGTTAAAACCATCTTATTGGATAAAATAACCCCAAACTTATTTATCTGAAATACTAATCTTTAATTCTAGTTTCATTATTTTTAAAACAATGTCCACATTAGAGGAAGACTGAAGGAGTTGTTTTTAGCCCTGATGAAACTAAGTAGTAAAAATTAGTCCTGTTTTGGTTTAGTGGAAATCTAATTCATTTTGCTTAATCAAAAAGTCCACAACTTAAATTTTCTAGTCTAGCGATTAATCAGAGAACACACTGCAGTTTGAATTGGAACTGTAATGCATTCAAAAGGCAAATTCATAATCTTAGGACATACAAGCCCTTAGGGTAATGGAATAACCTGTCCCTATTCCTCATATACTCACCTGAGACTTACAATATGGGTATGAGTTAATTGCAAGGACAGATACCTACTAGGAAAAGACCTACTTAATTGCAGTTACTATTCAATGGCTATTGGTACAGCAATGGTTTCTGCATATTATTAATCTAGACTGGATTCAAAAGAAACCTTGAGGGTGCATCTTCTTCCTCTCTCCTCCAAGGTTATGGATTGAAAGTAAGAGTGTAAGTACTGTAAACATGAACTTACTGAGTCATCCACTTACAGCCACCAGGAGTTAAATTTCAGTGTTAAGAGGGAACAACTGAAAAATTTTCCTTATTAAATAAAAACAAATAAAGAAAATTTTTAAAATTTTAAATCTAGCAGTAACTGCATGTGACTGTTGACTGTAAATGCAGATTTGTGGAAAGTGCCACTGAAGCTGTGTTTGCAGCTGTAGTGTGCGGGAATGCTGATGTAATAATCTAGAAAATGTCCCAGATGAACTTGTATTGGTGGGTTCTGAGAGAATGACACTGTTTTCATACTGAGAAGACAAAAAAGTGACCTTAAAACTGTGGTCCAAATCAGAGCAGAAAAAACCCCAAAATCTCAGTGTGCTAAAATTGTTTCATGTTTTCCACAATCGCAACTTATTCTTTTTGTTTATGCTTCCTTTAAAGGCTGTCAATCCAAGCAAAAAAATTAAGTTCAAGTGTCAGCATAAATCATAAGTTAAAATTTTTGATACTGCAGGATAGAAGATCAGTACAGTGCCTGCAATCTTTGCAAATAGTGGTGCTGGCTTAGAAGATTGTACTGGGTCTGGATGGGATAAATTGTCTTCATAGCAGTCAGTGTGCTGCCTTGTTTTAGATTTGTGGCTAAACCAGTGTTGATAAACATTTCTGGGCTACCTCTGAGCAGTGGTTTGCACGGTTTCAAGGCATTCTTTTTTTTCTCTCTCTGTTCTGCCTAATTAAGTATGCTCAGTTAGGGGGTGGGCAAGAGATTGGGAGGGGACATAGCCAGGACTATTGACCTAAGCCAAAAGTATATTCTGTACCATATAATCTCACTTGTGGCAATAAAAGCTGGGGCTTAGGGAGATTGGGAGTGATTTCCTTTGCATTATTTCTTTTTTTCCCCCCTTCCTTTTTCTCTTCACTGATTAATCTGTCTTTATTTTGACCCATGAGTCTTCTTGCTTTTGCTCTTCACATTTCTTCTTCCAGCCTGCTGGGTAGAGTGGGGAAGAGCAACTATGTGGATGTTTGGCTGCTGGCTGGGATTACCCATCACACTGGTAAACTTTTTAAGTTTAAATTTTTAAGTCAATAATCCATCACTGCTGCAGCCTAAAGTTACTACGACTCAGCTTATATCCAAAATATATCAGTAACCAGGGTATGAGAAGTGGTTATTGCCAACTTATGTAGCATGACTACTTAAAAGGTGACCAAAATCTCCCTCCAAACTGGCTACGTACACAAAACAGCTGAAGAAAATAAAATACAAAAAGCCTAGCAAAGCCACATGTCTCCACAAAAAGTAATACACATTAAAGGAGTCATTAGGTATTTATTCAATGAAATTGGGCAACTCTAAACCTTGCCAATGGAGTCAGTGGAGTGTCTTTTAGAAGTTCTTATGTTTGAGAATTTCTTGGATTTTCTTTGACTAAAAATCTGATTTTTCTATGCTGTATTTTAGTACCATCAAATATAGAGTCAAGTTAGAAAGATAAAAGGTAAAACTGGGATTTTTATTATGACTACATTAGTCTTCTAACCACAGTGATGCCTCAGCATGTTGTGACATGCATCCATATAAAATGACTTTGATGTTTCACCAGTATAATATCATATTAAAGATACAAATTGGCATTCTGTTGGTGTAATGCATCCCTGAGGTCCTTCAGGAATTACTACTGAATTTCATTTTTCATTTAGCCGCTACATGCTGTACATTTATGAACAAAATGGAACTTTGGTAGATCTGCAGTGAACTGTGTTCACCCTGCAGGCAAACAAGCCCCTCAAAGCTCAGGAGTTTTGGCTCACAAGCTGTCTGCATGTCTTGCAAGTTTGCTTCTGTCTGCAAACCTAAAAGCACTCAACAGGCTGACATGGAAGGGATTGCCTAGAGGAAATGTGAATATTTCAACAGTGAACCACTGGGAAGCTTCCACAGTTGAAAAGAAAGGCATTGAATAGTCCTTCTCAGATCCGTCTTGGAAGGAAATCACTGATCATGATATTTAAATTACTTTTAGGAGAAGAAGTATAAATGAAGATGAGGTACAGGTTAGTGGCTGGGACAAAAACATTTTTAATGAGAAGTGAGAGAAGAACAAGTGTGGAATACAAAGGGCAGACAGTGAAAACACTGGTCTAATTCTCCAGAGACACTGAATTGGAGGAAAACCTTCAATTAAGGAAAAAACATCCAAGCTGCCCTAGTCACCCAATTCTTGAGCCGGACTTCATAAAAAATGCTTAGACACACCAAGAATCTGTTTTTCATAGATGCTGGAAGAAAACAGTAGAGATTTAGTTAGCACTAAGTGACTACAGTGTCAAAACAAGATGGGTTGGAATTTTCAATTACAGAAAGATTCTTATTCTTGGAGTTGAAGATTCTGATGCAGAACTCATTTGGGTATTAAAGTCATATTCTTAAGAAATATTAAATGAGTGTTGTATGACCTGATACCCTAATTTTGGCCAAGGACTTTAGGAGCCATGTGTGCATGCAGGTTATTATTCTATACCATTCATACCATCTCTAGGGGTGGAAGTAAGGGATTCTCACTTCGAAGAAGAAGGGGGCATGGCTTGGCATGGAGAAAAAAGTGGGGTATGGAGCATCTGCTGGCACTTTGTCCTTTTCCATGGGAGTGAGTAGAGAATGGAGTGGTGGGGTAATGCTGGTCCCATTGTCAGCCATTGTTTTTCATTTCCAGGGGTGAGGGGGAAAGAAGTCTTGTTTCCGAGGACATGGACGTCCCTTTCTGGTCAGGAAAAAAGTGGTGAAGGGAGTGGTGGGGTGGTGCTGGCTGCAGTCATGTTGCCTCAAACTCAGTGAACATTTTGCATGTAATCACCCTCTTTTAATACTGTTACTAATATTGCTGCTGTTACTTGCTCATTTTCTTTTCTCATTTCTGTTTCCAGTAAATTGTTATCGCACCCCATAATCTCTGCCTTTTGTCTCTTTCTCAACAGAGGGGGGCAGGGACCAAGGAGAGGCTGTATGGGGCTTAATTTCCAGCTGGGCTTAAATCACGACCCCTGGCTAGGGCTGACTAGATTTAAATCTTAGTCTTTTTATATATGAGTAAATCTGTATCTGCTGGCTGTGATCATCAAAAGGTGATCAGGAAGTTATGGAAAGATTTATGTGCTTTCTGTCAGAGTAGAATCTGTGTTTCGTAAGAGCTAGTACCCTCAGGATTCCGTTTCTTGTGACCTGAAGAGCTCACAAGAATACTACAAAAGCAGCAGCAGCTAATGTAGGAGGACAGATAGCATATATTAGTAGATAGAAGTTTGATAAAGATACCTGTGAAATTGCATCACACAGGTTATTAGGTCAGGAGGAGATTTCACTGCAATCCTTTAAAGAACAGATAGGGAAGACACTGGCTGAAATAAGCAGGAGGAGAAGATTGTGATCAGTTTAAAACATCCTTAGGTGTTGAGAATAAGATGAAGATGATGGGAGAGGGGAGTAAAGTTATTAATTTATTCACAAAAATGAATGTGTGAAGATTTCTGATAAGACTGAAATAATGATCTTATCTCACTTTGCCTACTTAGAACTAAATCAGTAATAGCTGTCATTTAGCAAACCTGTATCTAGTCAGTTTTAAAGAACCCTCCCCAAACAAACAACTTGAAAATGAAATCATCCAATCACAGGTTCTACAACCTACAGGTGTGCTTTTTAATGTTTTCTCATCATGGTGACATTTTTTTTCCTGCGTAAGAATCTCTCCTCAAGTGCCCCCTTGCAAGAGTTGGGCCTCATTAAGTTTCAGATCATTCAGATGTAGAAACAATTTAGGACTTCCTTTAAAACCCATCTGGCTTGCTCAGGAATGTAGAACAATAAATCTTTAACCTAAATGCATTTTCAACTTTAAAAGAAAAGAAAGAGGAGATTCCAGACCAATATTTTTAAATGCCTCTTCATGATTTCTTGCTGTACTTAAGGGGATCAAAAAGACTTCCTTAAAAAGACTTCTCAAAAGCTAAGGAAAGCATGAAAGATTAAGGTTCCTGTTGGAACACACTGATGGGTAAGACCGAGATTTTTAAACTGTTTTTTTTCTTCCTCTTTGTTGTTGCTGTTGTTGTTACATGGAGAAAAAATGCACTTAAAGCTCCAGAAGAACATTAAAATTTTATGTTCACCATAGTAGCTTAAAACCCTGACATTATTGTCTTCTCCAGGATAGTAATGAAAAGATCAGAGATGCAGGTTTCCTGAAACTGGCAGATTTAGAATGAAGATATTCAAATCTCTGTCTCCTTATCTTTTGGTGATTTTGATATTAACATATTTTGCCAAACTTTTATTGCATGGAAAACAGCAGTATGCACACTGCAGTTGATTTTTCTCTCTCTTGTTCTATGCTGATCTGTTAACCATTCAGGAATATAGTAGATGCATATTACATAGATTTTGCAAATAAATTGTACTGGTGACAAACTGCAGCAGGTATACTGTTTGCTTACAAATCATCTGCTTGGCAGAATCACTACATAAGCCAAAAGCCATTTTTTTTTAAATTGCTGTAGTTTGTATCCTGCTGTGTAAGCAATCTTCTTCCTTAAAGTTATAACTTCCTTCATAGAAGCCATTGTCTTCAAAGTATTTGTTTCCTCTAGACTGTAATTTTCAGAGAGGGGGTAACAAAGCAATTTTCTCATTTATTTCTTACAACAATTAACTACAATGAATTTAAGTGAATTACATGTGCAGCTACAACCAGCTGTCTAGGTCTCATTCAAAGCCTGGTGATCTCATGTCCCAGCCTCTTAAACATGCAGAGGTGCCTTGGTAATTACTTCCAGCGATTCCATTCAATTTAAGAAGATCTACTTTGCAGCATTTGTTTCATGTATGATCTGATAAATTCTATAGTTGTAACATTTCCATGGTTTCTGTGGATCTTGCTTTTCTGATTATGTTTTCAGTAGTCAAACCAAAAAATGCTTTTATTTAACTATCGATTTAATCTGAGGTACTAATAAAATTAAGTGTACCGTTATACTTTTCATTTCAGTTGTGTAAGGAGTTAAATCTGGGCAGTGTAGTGAAGATCTCACTTTAATGAGCTTTGCTTTGGGCTGACTTTAACCTGTGGCAGTCACTCATGAAGTATATCTTAGCTGAATAATTTACTAAATCAAGCAACTGGATAGTATTGATTGTGTAGAGGCCCAGGCATAAGCATGCTCTGACTGTTGTGGCAGGAAGGCAGTGATGGAAAGAGAGGGTCCCTTGGAGCTGGGGCTGTGCCCTTCTGAGCTGTCTTCCACCTTCAGACTTGTGCTCAGTGCTCCTGTGACAGCTTCCCCACCCCTGCCAATTAGATCATGGAGGGCTGCAACAAATGTTTTCCCCCTAGAGATATGGAGCAAGAGCTGCTGCTGTGTGGCGTAATACTTAGAATTCTGTCTTGAAGTGTCTAGAGGTATAAAAAAATAGCAGGAGAAAAAAGGGAATCATAATTTATAGCATTGAAATATTTTCTAGAACTTTCTGTGTCTGTCAAATGAATAGGACAGGGCTTTCTTGTTTTATACATGGAAAATAACTAGGGATATTGGCACCTTTTAGTGTAATATTTTCCATCCTAGAAGAATACAGGTCTGATAAGAAAGTAAAATGGTGAGTTTTCTGCTTTGGTGATTCATCATATAATTGTAGGCCTGCAGTTAGAACAGAAACCCCCACATCCTCAACTGTGACTCTTTCACCCTTAACATCTGATTGAAACATTTTACATCTAAAAATAAATAATAAAAATCTCCTATCCATATTATGAGATCCTGAAGGCTTCCAAAACTAATTGGCCTTCTGTTGGGAAGCATACAAAAATAAGAATGCTAAGTTTTTCCAGCGATGTTTTGGTAAGTCTGTAAGTTGGCTTCGAGAGGTGGTGTAATCTCCTATTATGCATTAGTCAGGAGATTTGGAAGTGGAAACCAGATGACTTAGGGATATTATTTGACTGGAGAAAATTATAAGGGAATATTGCTAAATAGAAATACAATTATACAAAGAAGGGGGTGAAATTAAAAAAGTAGGAAAGAAGATGAAATGCTACTTGAGTATAATCTGTTCGAGAAAAATTGAACAAAAGACTCAAACCGTTAAATCTTAATTTAAACTTTCTGGGATAATACCCTGATTTATTGTGTTTTCTCCATGAATAATCTCCGGCTTTTCTGAAGTAGAAGTGATTCCAGTCATTAGAAGTTAAAATTGGTATTGTTACTCTAAATAATGGAAAATTTTGAATGTTTTTATTGGTAGCATAGATATTTACAGTGGTTGTGTTTCTATAACTTCAATTAAAGTGAGAATCATCACTTAAAAATCCAAATATAAGTCACCCTGGAAACCTGTTCCAAATTTGCTTATCCTTTCAGTCATATGGCTTCAGGTGATACCAGAGTATTCCTTAAAGAAGGAGAGATTATTTGAATTGTTGCTCTCATGTGTTTCTTTTTGCATTAAACACAAACTTCAGAATATTTACCAAGTCTAGGTTTTGACAATATTGGAGAGTGATTATAAAAGATTAGTGCTTAAGGAGGTGCAGTCTTTAGTCTCAGTACTTGTACAGTGAAAGCATTCAAGATGGTGTAGGTAACTCCTCTGTGTATCTGTCCCACTTCAGAGGTAGGGAGAAAGGAAGAGAGGATGTGCCTTGTTTATCTTCCTCCACTTTTGAGACTTTACATTTTACAGAGTTTATATTGTCCACAGCTCAGAACTTGTAGACATTCACAGACCTTCCTGCTTTATGGTATTTATTTTGGTCAGGATGAACTTTCTAACTAACTCTTCAGAGCCAAGTAACGATTTGGAAAATCCTAAGCTCTGCAGGTCTTGATTCTTGTGAGGGACTTCAGAAACCAACACAGTGGTGCACAAGCAGTTTGAGAGATTTTTGTAGTGTGTTGTGAGTCCTAATGCAACTACTGTGCTGCTCACGAGGAGAAGTGCTCTGCTGAGCTGATTGTTTGCAAATAAGGAAGAAGCTTTGAGCTTTTGAGCAACTTCTGCAGAATGATGTTGGCAAAGCAGTCAAAAATGACAAAGGACAGAACATTGCTCTTTTTACAGTCTTCACAGGTAAAGTCAGCCTAGATCTATGCCGAGAAGAAAAGATGAAGCATACCACTAATAGAATGGTTACAATGATGTCTATAGACATATGTTATTGGCAATTTATAGGATGCATCCAAGGCTGATAATGGGGTAGAATGTTGTCATTGCAAATCCACTCCATCATTTTTGGAAGGTTATGGAGGTCAAGAAAAATTCCAGATGAGAGGAAGAGTGTCTGGAATGTATCATTACCTTCTACATGAAAGGCAAAAAAAAGAAGATTCAGGAAACTGGTTTACAAGGTAACTGGCTAAAAACTGAGAATCTGATTTCTTTTCCAGTTTTATTGCTTTCTATCTGATGAATGGAAGCAGAACAGAAGTTCTCATTTATTGGATAGTATAGCATATTTATGAGCAATATTTTTATGCAAAAATAGCTGTGATGAAGCCAGACCAAAATGCTTACTCTGCTAGTTGAAGACCTACTAAAACCAAATAAAAGGCTGCAACAAAGAAGAAATTTTCTAGGTGAATTCATCTAAGCAATTATAAACATTTAAGAGACACGAGTGATTCTTTTCAAATCTACCAATATAGCATTTTAGTAGATAATAAAATAATTGGGTTTTTTTCAGAGTTTACATGTCAGCAGCCCTCAGGAAGGGTTAAGCTCATCAATAATTGCTTAGATACCAAAACCAAACTATAATGCAGAATATATCCTCCATTTTTTATTTATCACTGCAGAAGAAAAATACCCTGTCAGTAAATCACATCAATCTGACAAATCAGTTTTCCACTTCATTGGTCTTATATTTAATGTAGCCTGTGGCAATATATTTATACAGGTGCATCAATTGAACAATTTCATAGTTAAAGATTTAAAATGCATTAGCTACTCTCATAACTTACAGTGTGTTTAAATGCAGTTTTTGGTACTGTTCATTTTTGGTACTATAGCAGTTTAAAGAAAGTCTGACTAAATATGTGAAGGTCTCCTCGCCAAACCGTCCTATGATTCCATGACATGGAAGAGGGTAGAAGAATGAAAGATCTCTTGTCAGCAATCCCTGCTAGCCAAACATAAACTGGCTTTAGTCCAGTAGTGGCAATAGTTTGTCCCAGCCTAGTCTGCTGGTAGGACAGCTCACAGCAATGGAAAAGTAAGTGCATATTTTTTTCTACCTGTCTCTGTGGGCATTCTCATATTTGAATTGATTGTTTGTAGTTGGTAGTGTCTCTTTTTAAAAGGTCACAGTATTAAAACATGTCGCCGAATCAGACAATAGTTCATGTTGTAAGGAAGCAAGGAGGTTTCTCATGCACCCTCCCATTCAGGCAGGCTCAGCTGCAGAATCAGGCCACGTTTCCCGGGGCCATATCCAGATGGGTGTTTAAAAACATTCAAGGATGGAGTGCACAATGTCCCAGGAGAAACTACTCCACTGTCTTGTATGGGAAGAAGTTTCCCTTATGTCCAGTCTGATATTTTTCCATCTTATCACTATTGTCTTGTCTTCTTCCCACTCAGTTCTTTCAAGGGCATGGCTCCATCTTCTCATTGTGGTTCCTTATTGGTTTTTAGGTTTCCCTGAAGCCGTCTTTCCTCTAGACTCAACAAGACCTGGTCCTTCAGCTTCTCCTTTCAGGGTGAACAACAGTCTTGATGACTCTGGTAGCCTCCCCCTGAACTCCTGCCTTTGTTGTAGTGGTGGGGGGGGGAGGGTTCCAAAACTGGATGCAATACTCTGGATGTGGTCTAGTGAATGCAAAGCAGAAGGTGACTATCCCTTCCCTTGACTGCTCCATTTCTCATAGTTGGCTGGTTGAACAGTCCCTCTAACCAGCCTGCCATTTTAAATCATATTCCTGGTACCCTACCCCTTCCAAGGCCTGCTAAAGTAAGCTTAGGTATCTGATGTGGAGATCTTCATTCACAATATTTCTAGAACTGTGCTGAACTGATGTGGACCAATTAAGACCTTGATTGAGCAAAACACTTTAGCACATGGTTTACTTTTTGCTTTACTGAACAATTTTTGAGATGCTTGGTGTTTCGGGGTGACTCTGACGTTATGCTGCCGCACAGACTTCTAGGACAGAAAGAAACGTGTGAGTCAGATTCTCTGGAGGGTGAAGCTTTCCCACGTGGCACTTGGCTCTATTTTGTTTGAATAGGAATCTCCTTATAATATGTGTTATTGTTGCTTAAAGATGGCTTGTTTATTCCCGTTGCTGACTACATACTAATTTTGCAACTAAACCAGAATTTAAGGTAATAGGGTGCCATTACAACTACTGATTACAATTTAAAATAAAATTGCTACTAATTCATGTTTTGGATTTTTAAGTATTTATGCAGTAAGAAAGAGACTATCAGAGCATCCTTTACATGTTCTTGCAATTCCAAAGCACTGAAGTAGTTCCATGATTACAACCAATATTTAATGATACACAGCAGTACAGTACATTAAGGAGACTTTATTGACTTTAATTATAGGTAAACTAATCAGCAGATAATGACAGAAAGGAAAGTGAATGTAGTCAAACACTAAACTTGAAACACGTATTGCAAATCAGTAATGTTTCAAATTAAACATTTAGAGACTAAGCATTCAATGATCACAAAAGTACACAACTTACAATTAATTCACTTGCTGAAAAATATACAAAATATGTTAATACCACTAAATTATTATGTCCTTTGCAGTTACTGGTTGGTAACTGTACTGTTTGCATACAAAAATCTTTAAAGTGTGTGCAAAGTGTAACTTGAATTCAGTAAATATTATACAATTCAAGTACATAACAACTTTGCCCTCCTCCTCCAGAATTTGCCAGGAAAAAAAGAAATATCTTTATAATTTCCCTTTGTTGCAGTTAAATAATACACAATGATACAGTACTATTTTTAAATTATAAATAGCTAACTCTTTGTCAACACATGGATGTGAAGTCTGAAGCACTTCAGGAGAATAAATATTTTTTCTTTTCTGCACTTTAAGATTTCCTTTTCACTTCAGTGTCACTATAAATGTGTAACTTCTTTCAGGTCTTGAGGCATCAGAAAAAGAATCCCAACTATGTTGGTCTGTTTAGATGTATCAAAAAATATCTGGGGCATAGTATCTTGAGTCTTTTATGCTGGCAGACATCTTGGCTGGGCTTTAGCAGCTGCAAAGTGCTTCATTTTGTGATCTGCTTTCAGCAGTGCCTTTGTAAGATCCTCAGAGCCTACCTCCTTTTAGTGAGCTCAAGGTCATTTTTGGAAACTGCAACTTTCTTTCTTTGTCCTATCAACCCTTAGGGTAAAACGGTGGCCTGTGAACCACACGTTTTCAGTGCCTTAAATTGTATGGGAATTACGCAGTTCTTAGATGCAGAGCCTATCCTTCAGAATTTCTAATCCCAGTTAATCAATCAATCTCTCAGGTTAAAGGATTCTAGTTTTCCATGGCTTCTTTTGCAGTTATTATTTTCCTACCTTACCCTTTCTAGGATCTTTGGCCACATTTTCAAGTGTATCTCAACAACTCTGAAAGGTGGAAACCGGGGTTGAGAACTGACTGTTACATAATCCTTTCACTGTACCATTCAGGGTGTCTCCATAATGGGTGTATAGCAAATGTGTGTTGCGAGACTCAGGTTAAAACCACAGGGAAAAAGTAACACTTGAACTTGCAACTTGCATTTACCAGAATGGTATGTCTAAACACCTTTTTTAGTTGTTTTACTCTATTTGGTTTAGCTAAAAAACCAAAACAGGTCAGGTAAAATTATACAGGGAAATGCTTCTTAATTGTGCCTGATAAAATCTGATTTTATAGAATGACTTTATAAATGCAGGGAAAAGAGAAACACAAGGCAGAGGAATAGTGGCATTCAGACCCCCTCCCTCCTTCTCTTTCATTCTCTCTTCCCCTCTCCTGTTTGCTTCTTACCAAGTCAAAATCTTTGTTGTTTTTTTTTTTTTCATCTTTTTTTTAACAGAGGATGCAGCAGACATTTACAAGATTTATATTCTTCAATCTACTTAAATAATGACAGAGCTCGTAGTGGGCAAAAGAGCAGTAGTTTGTTATAGAATGTTTTCTGATAGTCTCTAGAACTGTTTTTGTTTATTATTGTGGATCTTCAAGAGAAGATTTATTTTAGAGGAAAAGGTAACTCTCTGTGCCTGAGCACACATCCCACCTCTAAAACATAGCAACTTGTTTTGTTGGGTGTTTGAAAGTCTGCCATGTGGCATAAAATTAATTTCTTAGTGTATTTCCCTCAGTACATTTGGAAAAATATAACCTTTAATGTACTATATATTTTTATGGCATTTGATTAATTACAGATTACAAGACATGGGGACCAAAGGCTGATATTTCTTACTGCCATAAAAAAATCCTACTCATTAAGAGAGTACTTGAGCAAAAATCCCAACATCACAAAGCATTCAACAGCAGAAAGGTTTGAATCCTAGAATGAAGTGGACTTTCAACTTTGCAGTTAGTTCACGGGGCCAGAACAGTTGCACTTTTGCCACAGGAGATTTGCATTCACAAAGGCGTTTGCTTTAGTTTGTGCGGGCTGTGCCACACGCTGCTGGTGCTCCAAAGGTTTCTTATGTTCTGCTTCCAAGGCACAGCACTGAGGAAGTCAAATGCTAAGGGATTTAATGTAGCTGCATATTGTCTCCCACATGTATTTCCTTTGATAATCCTGTGACAGTGCATACCACATTAAAACACAGTTCCTTTCTTTTTCATGCCAGAGTAGATGCACTGACTCACTTACTGAATAGTGTCATCAGATCACATTCTCTCAGTTGTCAGTGTCTGACTCTGTGCAGTTTGTCTGGTGCAGAAAAATCTTTGTGAAAATACTGGTGTTCTGTAGTAGAATAAAATACATTTAAAAGTGCCAAATTCCTGTTTTAATAAGGCCAAAATCATGGCCTTGACAGCCCAATTGGAGAGCAGATACCGGTCTCTAAAATTTGAGCTGTATATATAATTTGGCAGAGAAATATTTTGCTGCTGCAGGACATAATTAATTTCAAGATGCATTTCCATATCACCAGAAAATTGTGACTGTATTTTTTTGGCAAACTGAGCCAATTCAAAATTATACATAGCAGGTGGAAGAAAAGAAAAGAATTTCTTTACCAATATTGAAAGAATGCAGTGTAAAGAGAACAAAAAATTGTGGAGGAGGAGGAAGAGTCAAGAAATAGAGCTGGATCCCCTGTTGATGGAAATAAAATTATTTCACTAATTTGGATGAGGTCTGTCTGATTACTTCAGCAGTGGAACCTGCTCTTGAGTGGACATTGTTGCTTAATTTCCTATCACCATACAGAATAATTGCCTAGGGAATCTCCAAATGTCTCTATCAAAACCACTGAAATTAGCAAAAAGGAAAAAGTTTGCTTATTCTATCTTGTCCCTATTCCAATATAGATTTGTCATCATGGTATAGTTTCTAAATCTTTGTCCAGCTGTACTGGACACTGTACTTTATTTCACATCATTTGCTTCTGAGACTTGAAAATTATGCCAGGCAAGAAATTATGGATTACTGGCAGTATGATTCCTTCCTAGTAGAAAAATACATGTATAGAGACAACCATTTACATCCCTTAGCATTTTTGTCTGTCCTTCTGCATTTCCTGAAATACTGACAAGTACTTTTCTTCTCATTCAGACAAAGCCAGTTGTAGGTTTTTTGAACAATGGGATATTTGAGCAGAACAGTAAGAGAAACTTTGCCAACTTTCCAGAAGCTTTCAGCCTTTTGTGAAGCAAAACCTGCCTTAAGCCTAAACCGACTGCATACAGAAAATGGTGCCCCACTCTGAATTGTGTTGCTGTCACCTCCTCATTACAATTCCTTTGGTATCTTGTATGTCCTTGTGCAGTCACTGTTGCAGAATCTTTGTGCCTCCCAGGCACAAAGATTTAACTCAGGATTTGCTTCCTAATCTTTAATCCCAGGTTAACAGCAAGCTATAATCAATTGCTCATTAATCATTCTTGACAAGTATTTAGCTAATTAGAAAAGCAAAGCTGGTAAAGTCTTCTATTATTATAGGTAAGCTGTGGATAGGTTGTAGTTTTAACTTGTTACCTTTATACATGTCTCTATTTAATCATTAAAATCTCTATATTAGTACCTTTCCTTGAATGGTATATTGTATTTTTCTCCTAGAGACATGGATGGGCACAACCCAATGAACATGCATATGTGACTATTTTAAATACCATGATCAACTGCATCAAACTTTGAACTTGCATTTGAAATGATACATGTCCACTGATACTGTAGAATGGAGAACCTAAGTCTTTGCTTCATTTTCCTTTTGAAATAAAATTCTGCTTGTTTGTCCTGTTTTTTCATTGAGTTGAAAAGCCACAGAGATCTGTAAGAGCAGTCACCATCTCCCCAAGGACCTAGTGCAGTCTGCTCTCCCTCATGCCTGTCAGTATGGCTCAGTGATGTGAACAAAATTATCAGGTGTAGTCTAGCATGCCTTTTGGAGTTAGGCTTAAAGAACCACAAAGCCCAGAGCTCCAGGGATACTGCAGCTCCAAAAGGCATGCCAAGGGGAGCAAGGCACTGCCCCAGCATTGCTCCCTCCACACCTTTGCCTGGCACCACCTGTGTGCTGGATGCCTCAGCAAAAGGATGCTTTTACTGCTCTGCTTAGGGTTTGCTTTGGGTTAGGGTTGAGGCTTCACAGAGTAGTTTAAATTAACCTAAGTTTTATGTTCCGTACCTAACAGTGTCGTTTGCACTGCATGAAGAGGTTGGCTCAGAGTTACAGAGGTTCCTTTTTTTGTCTAGATGGAAGCATGACTATAAAATACTCTGATCCTCGCTCTGTCCCTCTTTTGCACTGCACTCTGACTTTTGCTGGATCAAGAAAATACCCACTTTGCTCGCAATGATTACTCCTTAGAGCTTAATATGTTTGTGTGTTTCCAAAACAGTCAGTATTGTGGTAATGTAATCTTAGTGCTCCCAATGCCCTTCATACTTCTGTGTTGTGGAAAAAGATAATACCTGGACACTTCCTCTGGGACATTTGCTTACTTATCCCTGAGTTTATACACATTGCTGTTTACCAGCATCTTTTGTTTGCATTCCACTTGGAATCTTACTTCATATGGCAGTGCTTACTGAGCTAATGTAAGATCTTGCTCAGAGACCTTTTTGTAAGCCTATTTAACATCTTGACATATTTTGGCTACTGTTTCCCCTCACCTATTCCACTTCTGCTTGTAACATCAAAAAGTAGTTGTTTCTCTGTCACTATTATTAGTTTTTAAAGTTTTACTTTCTGAGTTTTAAGATTTTGTTATTCTCCAGATGTCTGTCTATTTTTAACTTACAGTGCTGGCTGTGTTTTTTAATAAGGATACAAAGAAAATGGTATCCTTATTTAGATTGCAGTATATCAACTCCAAGTTGTTGCTTCCCTTTCCTCATGTTCCTACCTGAAGTGTCCAGCTATCCATTAGTCTTTCAAATATATTGGCAGACTTAGTAAGTTTGTTAATTAGTTGTTAATTAGAGAAGAATTAGCATTCTTCTCAAATGCCCTCAGCTAGTACCTATGATTTGCAGATAGCTTTTGTTTCCTCCCGTGTTCCACCTGTGGTACCCACTGAACCTGTTTACACCCTTGATGACTTAAGGTGTTCCTTTCCTGTGATCTCTAGTTTTGATAACTTCCCTATAATACTACTGTCAATAGCAATGCTTCCCTATCTTCTGTGTTTCATTGTTCTTCCTCTTCCCAAAACTTCTGACCTTTCCTGTTCCTTTCAAACAGATCGAAAACAGGTATCTCATTTCTAAATTACTTAAGATTTTAAAATTAGTGTAGGAGCAACTCATATCTGTCAGGAAAGCACACTCAGAGCACATTCTGGTTTGTAAAATGTGGTTTAAACACCAAACACCAAAAGCACCTGTACAGTCACACCTCAGAGGTACAAAATAACTTTGCTGGTCATGGTCCAAACAAACCGAATTCCCCTCATTCCAGAACAATATCTCGTAGCTGAGCTACATCACTGGTCTCTAGTGAGTCTGACCAAGGCTCAGTGAAACCAAATCTGACTTCAAGCTTCTTACCTGTGTTCCTTTAAAGACAGTGTCCACCATGTCTTCTTTTCATCTAATCAGTGAGCAGGGCTATTTTCAGTAACCTTAGGTGATCCCACTTTGCTGTCTCCAGCTAGCCACTGATACTCATATTTGCAATGATCCTTTTCCTGACTTCAGTTTCTAATTTATGCTACTTTCAACGTAATAGGGTGATGTTTAGCATAATCTTTGGCTCTTGTGTGTTCACATGGCTTGCCTCATACAGAGGTAGAACAATAGTTTCACCCATCCATAAAGAATTATGATTTCAATATCCATAGTATTTGGAAAAGTACAAATGATGTGGGACTTATGTGACAATGCTGAGTACCAGTCTACATGTTAGTAGCTGAAAGCAAGGCAGTCTTATTGTCAGAGAAAAAAGTAATGAGATGTGTAGCTGTGTCTGTGATGTCTGTCTTGATTTGTTATTTCCATTACATGTTGTATAGTTATGAACACCTATAATACACATAAATGGGAAAATAATAAAAAATATAGTAAAAAGTAGATTAAAAAATGTTTCTTTCAAAGTCAGGAAATCAAAAGCTGTAACAAAGCTGTAGCTTACCTTTAAAGTCATTAGACCTAGAGAAACAGTTGCATGAGAGAACTCAGTAAAATCATTAGCAAATTTATTCCTAAAGTTTTGAACACAGTATTTCATTACTGAAGCTTTTAGCTTTTTTTGTTTGTAGAATGGAATATGGAATATATATCTGTAAAACTATTGTTTGTGGAGATGTATATTCCATACAAGTCAATATTTGATCTCAACCAAATGAGACAGAAAAATTATTCTCAGCACAATGACATTAAAATTATTCCACATAATGCTATATTTATTACTTACAAAATTACTTCAGCATATTAAAATGGCCTGATGCTTTTCAGGGAGTAAAATCCAAGACAGGCATACATTGTCTGAAATAGACATTCTCAGGGTTGCTTCACTGATGGGATTTTCGGGGGTGGGGTTCATGTGGGAAAACAATAGATATTTTTCAATAAATGTATGGATTCTGGAGGTCTTCTCTAAGGATTACATTTTTGTAGTTTGCAGCCTCTACTTGAGCCGCTGAAGACCCATGGCTGTCCTCTGCCCTGTAGAGAGATATTTATTCATTTTATACAAGCTGCTTATGGGAGTCATTACTGTAAGTGGAGAAAAATGTTGATTCTTGTCACCTGTGGACTGATTTTAACCTGATTATATACAAAATCAGAATCAGGCTCTTTGTCTCTTTGTCTGAATAAAGAATAAAATATTCCAATTCAGTGTTAATGACATATTGCATAGCAATAAACACTAAGGATATCATTATTTATACATATATTAATTAACTATTAATACATATATCTTGTCTCGACCAATCTCTTTAGTTACTTAAACCAGAATATTTATGACTCAGTAAACAGGTTGCAATGAACCACTAAATCCTGGGATACAGTAATTTGCTTTATTTAATTTACCTAAATCATATAGCGATGAATCTATATTTAGAATTGGAGTTGCAAGGGAGAAGATAACGCTATTAGAAAAACCATAACCCAGCAGTTTTAGAATGACCAAGGCCTTGTTAAAAGCCTAAAAACATATCATGTCTTTTATTTTACAGGGAAAGTTGGAAATCTAAAGTATCATTTCAAAGGCTGTTTGTGCAGTATATATATCACTGATTAAGCAAATAATCAATGAATCCTCCAACCTAGACAGTTAATTAGGGAAATCAAATGATTTAGATAGAGGAAAAGAGACAAGCTATTTTTTTTTCTTTAATCCTCATGGGTTTGTTAGGATTAAAATTAAAAAATCCTGGCTAAAAATAACGCTATAGCAGTGGGATCTGATGATCTGGTTTTCATTCATTAGGAGGGTTTCCCTAATTTCAGCTATAAAACAAATTTAGGCATTGTGTCTACTCTGCTGGAATCTAAGCCTTACAACTAAAAAATGGCTGTAAACATTAATGAAGACCAGCAAATACAGAGCAATGGTGTCCCCTGATTGCAATCAGAATCATGAATTAGAAACTGATACATGGCAGAATATAAAAGTAGGTGTTCAGTAGTAAACCACATGAGAGGAAGGCTTTGATGACTGTAGTGATTAGTTTGATTTTTTTTTCCTGGCTCATAGATTGTAAATCACTGCATTTTATCAGCCAGATACATTTTCAAATATGTACCTCATATTTGGCTAAATTTAGGATAGTAAGGAATCTTGCTTTGGTCTTAGATTTTTTGGTTTGTTTATATGTTTGAAATCTCCCTACTTTTGGATGAAGATCAGTCAAGTGAAAGAGAAATCTGACTTTACTTGTGAAAAGAAAGCAGAAAAGCTTCTTAGTAATTTTGATGTTTATTTTTATAAAGCATTGCAATCGTACGCTGACATTTCCAAATTGAGAAGGATTATTGATTTAGAATGGGAAATATGCTTAACAAGAGCACCTCAGAATCACATATTTATTTAGAAATCTAAATATAGATGGTAAAATTTTTTTGTGATCAGAGTCACATTTTAAATAGCTATTTTCTTGGAAAAAGAAAGTCTGCCTATTGGGTAGAAAAAAAAAAAGGCTGCAGAAGGGGAAACCACTGCTGCCTGGTCATGCAAGAGATTGAATGGTACCATCAGCTTCCATCTTTCTTCAGCAGGAGTGACAGAGCTCCTGTAGGAGTGACAGTGTGACAGTCTTTGCAGTAGTGACAGTAGTGACATCTCTTGTAGTACTGCAGTAGTGACGGTGGCCCTTGTGACAGAGCAGAAGGAGTGACAGAGCACTTCTGCAGCCAGTTTAGCATACACATTGAGGCAGCTCTCAGTCATTTTTGTTCAGTGGCTAAGTTGCTGGAAAAAAAAAAGTCATGAAATTTCAATGTCATATCACCTGAAAATGGGTAAATAAACTCCTAAATTGTGATAGCATGATTCATTTGGACTTAATGGGGATATACTTTCAGTAACAGAGAACTTGCCGTCTGTGTCTCATAAGAACATTTATTCAGGATGACAGTCCTGAAGAAATCCACTTCAAAAGATGAGGGGTTGGATATATACATATTTGATTGAAATCAAGTCTATCTACCATACAAATACCTCAGCTTCTATTCTTCATTTTTCTTTTATTCCTGTCTATAAAGAAAATTTAAAAATTACTTTTCTTCTTTAATAGTGTGTGGTGGAATTACTTTATAGAATGTTTTCACCTTTTAAAATTTTTGTAAAGACTAACAGAGTCTAAGGGACTAGGAATAGGCATTGTCTGCAAGTAGATTTAATATTTGACAGCATCCATTTGTGCTGTATATTTCAGGTGAGTATGGTTTTATAATGTCAGTGTTATCTAGAGTGCCTTTATTCCCACCCTGAAAAGTGGTGCTGGGTGCACATGTGCACAACTGCTGAACTCTTCTATTTCTGGAGTTGTCTAAACAAGACAATAATTTTCTTTGGCCATCTTTGTTGTGGAATGATTACACTGACATAAAAGGTCAGCATAAATTCTTCTAGTCTCTCTTGAATCAATGTTCAAATACTAAAAGTCTGCTGCTAGGTGAAATTAGTTGCTGCACAGACAGTGTTTGTCATGAGGTCTCATTTTCATGTTGTGTAATTGTACAGATATGAAATATAAATAGCAGCTATTCAAAACAACTCAAAATAGCCCATACAGCCAATTGCTTTCTTGTGGGAGAAATGTTAAGTGGTAGATATGTATATTTTAAGTCTTAGTTTTTATCATCTTGTCGTAGTTATATTTGCATTTTGCTGGAATGTGCTTGTGACAGCTTTTGATGGGGGAGGTGAATCAGCATTATAAGGATATCAGCATAAAACAGCCTGTCTAATAATTCAAAAGCAAAGATCAAATTTTATATTAAATGAGTTTTGCTTTGTTGACCATAAGACAATTCTGCTAGAGCCAGAACTCAACTTCTTACCAGCATAATATAATACATGTTAAATAAAAAAGCACATTTCTGTTGATGCGACAGCTTAACACTGATCTGTGGCATACTAAATACAGAAGAGTTATTTATAATTTCAGTCCAAAAAGCCACTACCAACCAACTTTAGCTTAAGAGACTACACATTTGTTATAATCCACAGCTGAAACATTTTGCACTATGAAAACATGAGTTAACACTACAAAATAATTTTTAAAAAATTATTTAGCGGCATAAAATAAATTCAAAGCAACTGAACGAGAACTACATTTTCATCAAAATTAGCTTTAAAATATTGGAAGAATATTCAAGTAGAAAAAGTATTTGCATTCTACTTCTAAGTGAACTGAAAGGGAGCATCAGCCAAATAACAAATTTCTTAATCTGTCATATTATCCAAGGGATATCCTTGGATTTCTTCTGTAATCACAAATATGACTCATCATCTTTCAGCACAGCCCTCATAAACATACATTTGAGTAAATGATTGAAACCTTAAATTCAATTTGGTGCAAGACTTTGTTTGATATTCCTAAAAGAGAAATGAGTTTTGATTTATTTTAGTGAACTACTGAAGTTCTGAAAATTGCTAAATATTGGAGTTCTGGTATGTGTGCATGTAGAACTACAGACTGTTAGTTAAAAAGATTAACACAAACACTCATATGAATAATTTTGTTCTTACAGTTTGTGTTAACATACTGCAGATTCTTCAAAAATACTGATAATGCATTTGTTAGCATTTCAAAGCCCACCACTGATTTTGAGAATGCTAACTTGTAGCTTGTAAAAAATAATGAAGTGAGATTCTCACTCTGTTAAAATGAATAATGTTCCTTTATTAATTACACCTTTATCTGGGGTTTACTTTTACACTTTAAATGACATCTGACATTTTTCAGAAAGTGAAGTAAAAGAAATACCAGTACTCATTGTTCAAAGTTTGGACTGTATAAAATATCAATATGAAAAGCATACAACCTGTGTACGCTGTAACATGATAAAAAAATACAGAAGCTTGCATCTGCTAGAAAGTTATTGAACACATAGATAATTAATTTGAAATGCATTCTGAGCCATTTTTTCTTAGCATTACTTAGAGAATTACCATCAGAAGGGACCTAAAACTTATTTTGCTTTTTCAAAAATAGCTTTTTTAAATAAGCTTGTATGGTTATGTGTGTATACTTTATTTTTGATATTCATTAATAACTTGGAAAGATAGTTACAGTTAAAATAAGATAGTTATAGTTAAGATAAAAATAAAACAACTGAATTTCACCTTTTGATGAAGCATTACTCATTGCCATCTAAAACTACTTAAAAATCAAGGCACAGAAGACAAACAAATGAGAACAGCACATTTTTGCAATATGAAGAACAATTGCATTTGAACCCCATCAGGCGTGCTCAAGCACAAGGGCTGCTACATGGTACAGCAGAGTTCTCTTCTGTGTAACCTGAATTTGTATTCTGAAGGAGATGATGCTGGTTCCAGCAACAAGTGGCCCAGCAGTGCCAGTTTTGCAGGCTGCATGACCCTGCTTGTCTTGCTGAAAGACTGAAGCAGGATGCCTTGCTGAGGTATCCAATACACAGGTTGCCTTCCTCAAAAACTGGCCTGGGTACCAACTTGTGGCACAAATGTATGCTCTTTTAACACACTCTGAGTGCACTGTATAGAAAATATATCTAGTCCTTCATGTAGGTTCAGTTCTTTCTTAGGGAAAGCTTTAATTGAAATCTTTACAGATTGTATGGTTGAATCGCAGCTGACTTACCTGTCGTTTCCTATACTGGGCTCTATTGCTTCCACCTACTTGAGACAAATGTAAATAAAATAATAGAGTCTGAGTTTTTCTTCACTTTAAATAGGAAGTTCTTGTATTAGTGTTGAAATGGAAATAATTAATGGAAATAATTTTCTGACTTGAAAATAATAATGGAAAAATGTCTTTGACCTCATGGGAATAGGTTTCAAGTCAGATATAGAACCAAAACACTAAAACTGTGTTGTACCAAAATGCATGTACCAATCTGTATGACTGCTACGTGTACATTTGGTAAAAATGATCTTTCTCTCTGTATATGAATATATTTCCTTAAATTAATTCTGTAGCATTTTATTTCTGTCCTTGATTCTTGACCAAATTCATAAGGACAGACATTGAATGGAATGTAGAGATACTGAGATACACATTCATATAGAGATATTGACATAAAAACAGTTAGCTAGTTATCATGTTTAACTATAGATTCCAATGCACAATCAGATGAGTGTCAATTTTCTTGCATATTATTATTTGTCCTTAATTTGATACTGTTAATGAAAAGAATGAATGTTTTATAGGTACAGATTTTTTAGGATTTCAATCAGACAGGATTGTTCCTATTATAAGCCTTATCTACTGTATTTTTACAGTTAAGAAAAAAAACCTTAGCAAAAATATTGCTTGACTGACCCTCACATGAAATAGATATATCCATTCAATGCCTGTCTTTCTTTACCCTTTTTCACCTTACTTTTTACCATCCTCTCCAGATACAGTCAAGCAAAGCACTCAAGTGCATTTAAATGGTGAAAACCCTATGAATAATGAAAGTACTGTAAAGATGACTTGTTACATAACGTCAGGATCATGAGTGTGTCTGTGCATGGTCAGGACTGGATCTTCCCAGTCTGTGCAACATGCTCTCCTAGTCTTACAGACTCAGTGCTGTCTGATAAAATAACATAAAAATACAATGGGCTTCATGAGAGAGTTTTGTTAAGAGAAACAGACATATCTATGTTTAAAGATGGTCTTAAATAGACTGAAATATTAAGAGTACTTAGTATGCTGAGTGTAAATAGTATAAATATTGTGCTGTGAGTAACACCTTAAAGATCACCTACTTTACTTTTTCAGTGTTGTATACTTCAGAAGGTTCATCTATTTCAGTCATAAACAGAAGTTTTACCTTGTAACACGAAACAAAAATTTTAGTTAGAATAGTTGGTTTTACAGGCTATTGCAGAATCTCCTGTTAGAGCTGTTATAGCCAAGGATATGTCAACATTTCCATTTCTAAGGGTTTATAATCAGGCTGTAAAAATGGACTTTAGACTGAAACTGACAGCTTAAGTCTCAACTCAGAACCAAGTTGTTTTAAAAGAACGCATTTCCATGGCTATATTCTCTCTTCTGTATTAAAATTGAATGGCTTAGTTTAGCTTCTGTAATGACCTCATCTGATATTTTGTTAACACAACAGCTCTGGGTTGCTAAAAAGAACCCTGTCCTCAACATACCAATGGGAACACATCACAGTATGAGAGGGTAGAAATTTTTTCAGTTTCCTAAGTAGCACAACAGATATGCATATACTTTTTTCCTGCTTCTGAATCTGTAGAGGCTGAAGAGACCTCACTTTATCCCAAAAGACACAGTGCAATGTTAGAATATCCATATTGAATATTCAGACAGCTGAGCTGTTTCACAGTCACATGAAATGCTGCCTCAGCTGAAGCATTTTGTGCCAAATCTGTGCTAATTCTGAGTTTAAGTTGTTGTTGTTTTGGGAATATTCTTGGGGTCTTTTTGGGGGGGGTGGTGGTAGTAGTTTTTTTAATTTCACCAATATGGCTTTAATCATCCAATGCAAAATATATAAAATATATAAAATANGGCCACTTTCTACACAGATTTTCTTCTCTAAAGAAATAGCCAGTTTTTCATCTGCATTATCACCTCATGCCAGGTAGAGACCAGGTGATCTGCAGGTAAATACCAGGTTACCTCAACAGGGTGAAAGAAATATAAAATAAAACTTACGGTAGAAAGGATATTCTGTCTTATAGAATTCTATATCTATTCAGAAAGATATTCTGTCTTATACATGGTATGCTTTCATGAAATATTCTAGATATGTAAAATAATGGACTGATTATGCCATTATGTTGAACTGGAAAAACAAAGTGTAGTACTTCAGAGAGGGATTTTTCTCTCAGTTTTTTTTTATGTAAGTGGAAGCAAAGGCTTTTTGGAATTTCTTGACACATACCTTCCATGTATCTGCCTGATATGTTTATTTGTCAAGGATATCACACAGTTTGGCCATCAAAACATTAGCAGAGTTAATTTTACATTGCATCCAAAGCTCTGTGAGAGTAAATCAGTAGGAGATATGTGAAAACCTGGTATACATGTCTAATAGTTCATCATATTGCTTATTCAATAGTATATACAATTGTAAAATCATTCAAACAGTGGCCTCTAAGGAATTACTCTAACAAATCTTATATTTCCTGTTAATAGTGCAGTTATTTTCCTGCAACTGGTTGTTTATCATTCTCCATATGACCCTGAAGAGCCCAGCTCACAATCTCGTAATGCATGTCATTGTCCTCTTTCTGTGATGTTGAAAATGAGGATCAGACCTGGTGGATTTTAATGGTCATGACATCAATGGTTTCTAGAAGAACAGGGCAGAATAGAGCACTGGGATATGTTGCTCAAAGGCAAGGAGAAAACCCTTTGTGTATACAAACCATGCACATATACGTCTGTACGAGGTTTTTCTGTGCTAGCACAGTATTGTACACTGGACTCCAGTAGAAGTTATTTTTGGTGTTTTTCCCTGGACTTTAGGCATACACACATTGCAGGTATGTAAGACTGGTTTTGCATGCTCAAGGTGTATTGCATTGTCTGAGACAGAAGCTATCCCAAATGCTTTGCAATGAAGGGTGATAACCAAGGCTGCTGTAAAGACTTGTGCTGTCCTGTGATGGTCATACCCTTTTATTTGACCCCACCTTAATGCTTTCAATGCTTTCAAACTGGGAACCATAACTGTGTGTTCTTACCAACTGGCTTTTAACCAAAGCAGATCTAAGAACCCCTTTAGATGCAGCAACATGTTTTTTGCTTTACACAGCTGTTTCTGAGTGCTGAAAAGGTCCCAGTACAGATGGGGCAAACAGGCTCTGGAGTCTTGTGTATGTTTTGTAATTTTCCATTATGCTATTGCTTTCCTGGGTTGAAAGCTGACAAAGAACTCGGTCAGAGTTCACTGTCTGACTTTTGATGTGTAACACTGTTTTTGCAAATAACTCCTGAAAGAAATGAAGCACATGGCAGAGCAAGTCATGGGTTCTGAAATGCTCACAAGATCTTGGAAGAGTTCTGGCACAGAGAGTACAGCAACCAATAAAAATCAATATTTTCAATGGTCAAAAAGTTAGTATAAAATGTTAACAGTATAATATAGCCATGTCATATAAAGCATACGTTGCAGAATGACTCTATATTGATATTAATGTTGTGAAGATTAATTTGTTTAGAAAGCACGCAGATGATTGAAAACTGAAATGTCACTAAATATTTCTATTTAATGAAAAAACATAATTTCTATTAAAAAACTGTTTAGTTTCTTTCATAAATACCTAACTTCTGAGTTTATATTTCATAGAAGATTATATGATATCATAAAAATGTAGAAAGAATGTAGTAAAAAGTGTGTGAAATAGCAGCTACCAGCTTCTGCAGTGATGAATTTACTGGATGTATTGCAGCTCAGAGAACAGTTAAGATGTGAGGCTATGCAAAATGCATACACTCCCAAAGAAGGTAATGTTCTTTCTCACAATTAACTATAACTTTCTTTTAAAAATTGGTAATAGTATAGGAGGATCTATCTGTATTAAAACAAAATCAAAATCTGTCATAATATGGATATGATTTTGTGAGTCATTCACACATCTGAAAAGCAATTGAACTGGATGTCTTGGCTCATGAAATGTTTACATATTAGGTTTATGGATGCACTGTAATTTTATACTTCACTGCCTATGATCTATGAATAGTACAACATGGTTCTTTCTTTGAAGCTATGAGTAATGGGTGAGATGATGTTCAGTTTATCATTTTATAATGTCTTTATGCTCACAATCCAGTAGATATCCTTATTCTTACTGCCTTTGAAAACTGAATTCTATATTGTTAAGGATAGCTTAGCTCACACATGCAAGTCAAAAAGCCTGTGACAGAGACTTTTAATACAGCATTAATGAAGATCATGTGGCCATCAGAGAACAGGTGTCTAGTGTAAGCTAATTGTCCAAACTCCATCGATCAAGACCAGAAAAGACAGACTTTCTCTATCTGTGTTAGAATTCCAATTTTAGGTGTTCACCCAAGTAGTGTGTGCATGGGTTTGGCTAGCAGACACATGATTTTATATTTCTGAAACACTGGAACTTATGATTTGGCTAAGGTCTAGACTTCATCTGTGTTTTACTGATTATCTTTCCTTCAAGAAAGCAAAATTATTTCTGCATTTAGGGGGATTTTACAATTCTGTCTTCTTTGGAAAAAGTCATGATTGTCATGTGGAAGGGGGTTTCCTTGTACTCTTTGCATTTAATTGGTCTGTCAATGCCCCAGGAAAGCCCCTTGTGCCTGACTGGTCTGTGGGTGTCCTGTTGTGGGGACTTCCCTGAACAGTGTTTTGTGTCAGAGGGCAGTTCAAATATTGTTAGGGACATGCTAAAACAGCATATTGGACTCAAATCTCTCACTACAAACTAGAAAGAAGTACCTGCTCCCAGATCTCCTCAGTTTCCTTGAGTATGTTATCTGCTGCCATTGACTGCTATTGCCTTTGAGGGACTCAAAGAACAGAGTAACAGACTCCATTAATAAACACTGATAGTAGAAAATTGTGATGGGTTAAGTTTTGAAGATTGCTGATGATGGTAACTGACTGCAAAAGCAAATTTGAAGCAATATACAGGCAAGCTCTAATCGCCAATGAAAGCCAGCTCGAGTTAATAATTTAGTGCTCACGGGGGAACGTTCTTATCCAATAGATCTCCTTATGGAAGAAAAGAGAGGTTCAGCCAGTCAGCTGATCCCAGATGATACTATGGAGTCTTTCCTAACTTCTCCCCATTCTTAACTCACTTTTATACTATTTCATTATATTTAAGTGGAACTAATTGTCTCCCATCATACATTTGTTACTGATTGGTGTAAAATTCTCTCACTTCTGTTAAAAATATAGCAAATAAAATAGAGTGCATGGTTGGTTAAAGGTGGTCATACCATGGGGGCATGTATCTTGGGGGCAGGAAATTTTGGTATGGAGGTGTGAATTAGCATTACAGTTAGATATAATGAGCTGAGTTCATCTGAAGAGAGCGATATCCCCTCAGTTGCTGGTTCAGCAGCAAGACGTCCCCTGGGCTGACAGCTGCTATGGGCTGTATCAGACACAGGGAACCATCACGGTCCCAGCCCTGCAAGGATTACAGCACAGCCTGGCTCTGGTGTGTCTGCTCTGCTCCATCCTCCCTTTCATCCCTCAGCGTGTGCTGAAGGTTGCAGGCTGTGGGGAATGTATGTGGGGAATCATCATGGAATAGATTTCATGCATGGCAACCAGATTCCATCCAGGAAGCAGCAACTGCATTTCATCTTATAATTTCTGTCCTGTTATAACTTCTGTTAGTATGTGAATATAACTTACCAGTTCTCACTCATTTTACCCCAGCCATCTTCCCACAATGCTAGAGAACACGAGCTTCTTCAGGCATAGGTCAATCTGAGATACTATACCTCCTACAATATTATTGCACATGTGTTCAGTGGTGGCTAAACTCCACCAGGACTCTGTATGCTCAACCATGTACCGAGTAGAATTCCAGCTGAGCTGTTGAAGGGCAAGTTTGTATTTTGTAGCTACACATACAGAATTGTGAAAACCCCCTTTATCTGTATTTGTAGTGTCAGCCTGGAAGGATACATCAAAGGTCAAAGGATATTTCATATGCAGCTCCTCTTAGAATTTGGAAGCTGAACAAACAAGAGAAACAGCACAAAGGTTAACACTATACTAAGAGTACGTGAAAGGGAATAGAGAAGTAGCAGCTCAGCAGTTGAACTCTACCCTCATGGCCTTTGCAAAAGGTGGAAGGTTGCCTGGGACAGAGTGGTCCCAGATGAGCACTGATATTTTCCAGACTGAGTACCAGAATTCTATCTGTTACATAGAAAGAAAGAATACAGTGTGTCCAATTCAGCATCTGAAGTGAGAAATTGGAATGACTTGTCACATCTAGTCTTATAACTGATATTATCTCGTGCATATCCTGCAGGAAATATCCTCCTATTTGCTTAAAATAGATAGATTACTTAAGATGGACCAAAGTCAGCCATCAAAAGCTATGTAATAACCTTGCATTGTCCTTTCATTCCCTGGGATATCCGAATTGTTTGGAATGTAAAGGTTGTGATGATATATGTATTCCCTGTGCAGAGAAAATAAACCTATAAACTCCACTGCATCTTTATAATGTCAATATAAAGCCTAGGAAGAAGTTCAAAAATCAGGATTACTATGACTATTTTAAGACACTTTGCCTTTCACAGTAAGAAAACTCAGTGCTTGTACCTGGTACTATTTCTTTTTCTGGAGCTTTGTCTCATTCTGCATTTCTCATTTTACAGAAACTTTAATGATGTGTCATCAGGGAAATGGACCAGTTAAAGAAAAACACCACCCCTAATGATATTTGCTAACTTACCTGGCTTTAAAAAAGCTTTATCTTGTCAGAGACTTCCTAAGTACATAGTTAAATGGGGCCACAAATTTTATCTTCATATTCCACAAGTTTATACTAAAAACTCTGAAACTCCTGTAACAGATGTAATTAGACAGGTAATGATATTACAGCTCATTTAAATATAAATTTACGTTCTTGTGTTGAATTCCATTTGACAAATACTTTTCACAAAACTAAGTATAGCAGGAAAGCTTTGAAATTCCTGACTTCAATGAAAATGGAATGCATAATTTCAAATTAACATAAAGCAGATAAATCAAAGCAGACCATAACTGGCCAATTAGTTCAATACACTGCCAACTACAGTGGTAAATACTGAATGTGAATCTTTACTGAAAGCACGTGAATAGAATCAGAGAGTTATTTGAGGCACTGAGGAGGCAAAGCTTCTCAAAATGCTCTCCCTGACTCTATAATCATGTTTTGGAAGATCACCAAGGCAGGGGCAGTGTCTTTGCATTTAGTAGTACTTCATGGGCTAGTTAATGAAGGAAAAATCTGACATTTAGTATCTACAGATGCGTTGCAATGAGGAATTCCAGAACTTATGTACATGACTTTAAAAAAGTCCTATTTTGGAGGTTTTTTGAGCCTGTTGATTGATGATTTTGCTGTAAGAGACAGTGAACAAACTTTACCTATGCATCATACCAATGCTATTCACATCCCTCCCTTTTGTTGTTCCAGTACTGAGAAATCCTACATTTCAGTTACTCTTTGCATGTAGTTCTTTCTCTACTTTAAATCAGCCTTGCTTTTCTCCATTTATTTCCTGTTTTTTTGAACAGCACAAGGTGTGAATGCACAGTGACAGACTTTAGTTCATTTTCTATCCCTTCTAATAATACCTGGTGTCCTATTTCCGTTATCAGATGCTTCTGAACAGTTGCCTAAAGTTTTTTATTAGAATCTCTTATTATAAACCAAATTTTTAATCTCCCAGCAGCTCATATCACAACACTGTATATTTAAAGCTGGGATTGTTTTAATCTATGTTCATTTCTTTTTGTTTATCTATATTTTGTTTTGTCTGACATTTTGTTAGAAGGACTTTCTGCAGTAATCCACAATTGGCTTTTGGGAGTTCTCTTCTGAATCACTTAGTACCACCATGCACCCCTCTCTCACCTGTCCAGACTATATCATGCAGCCCAGGTCTTCTTACACCTCACAGAGGCAACCTACCCCCAGTATGAAAGTAGAAAAAGTTTTCCAATGTATGTTTTATACTTTCTACTGCTTCTTTAATAGATGAAGAAACTGTTATGGAAAAAAATTTAAAGTTTAATTATCCTGACCAAATTTAAGTTAATTCATTTTAGGCTGGAGCAGTGCTGTGTGTTTGTGAGAGACTGGAGTATTAGTGACTAATGACTCAAACATTCAACCACTTGCAGTAATCACCCAGGAGCTGTAGGAGGACTATTGGTGCCAGTGGCCTAAACAATGGGCTGGCTGCTTTGCCCCATGCACAGAGTGGCTTCCCAGGTGCAGAAAGGCAGGCACACCTGAGCCTACAAAGAGAGTTCCCAGATAAGGGAGGAGGCTGATAAAAGGAAAATCCTGTAAATTCTTCTTATCATGTCAAGGTAATCCCTTACATAATGACTCAGCTGTGAGAACTCCCCTCTGAAGTACCGGGACATTCACCTGTGGGATGAAGGTATTCATTTCAGCTGATAGGCCATGATCTCTTCAACTAACCCTGACATAAGGGACAGCTGCAACATCTTGGAAGGTATCAAAGACTCACAGAATGTCCCTTGATCCAGTATTATATCATCCAGGGGAGCTACAGGAGTGTTTCCACCCAGTCTCAGCATAATGTAAACCCCATGGGCTTGGTGTTTTGTGGACTCTTTCCTCCCACCACTTGATGGATACAGTCTGCAACCCCTGAAAAGAGGACCCTTGGGATGTAGTTGTAATCTATGGAGTAGTGATATTCTTTCTACTTAATCTGTTTCTCTTTTGCACTTTTTCTCTCCCTCCCTCTCACTTCCCTGTCTCTCCCTCTACCTGACATTTACTGTTAAATAAAATCCATACTATTGACTTTGGCATATGGTCTCATTTGCACTTTAATTTGGGCAGGGGCATCTCTAAGAATTTAAATAATTGGATCCTAAGACTGTTATAGAGTTTAATGAAGTTACAGAATATTTCTAAATGAACATTTACTTTGGGTGTTTCAATATTTTCTACTAGGTTTAAATTTCTGCCTCCAACAACTTTTTAATATCATAAAATCTGCCTTGTTTTGCAGGTAAATTTTTGTTTTCCAGCATTCACTGGGAGTATTCCATAAGGACACAGTTCACTGTTATATAGACATAAAATACGCACTGGTTTTTTGACAGACTGTCCTAGTTCAAACTGCAACAGTCAAGTTTTCTAATTGTTTTCCCACAGACAGACAGACTAACCCACCCAGATACACAGAAGCAGAATTAACATTCAGGTGCCCACATATCTTTGTTCCATTTGTTATTTGCTTCAGTCATCTGCTAATCCTCCAATGCAGACTGTTCTGCTTTCAGTAAACTCTCATGGTATTTCTTAGAATCATATAGGTCCCTTTTCTTTTCCAAATTTCCCTAAATAGATCTGGCAATTTTATCAAGCAGTAATTGCCTCTGTAATGCTTTGGCTTCCTTAAAATTATGTGTGCATATGAAAAAAAACCTGAAAGCTGTAGATATGGTTACACAAATAGTTTCAGTAATGTACAGGATGTTCTGCTCATGCACCTTAGGAAAAACAGAAGTTCAGCATTACAGCCAAACTTTTGTTTAAGGTCTGTATGAAATACTTTCAGATAAACAATTAGCATCGGATGTTTTTGTTTCCCCAAAGTAATAATTTTCTGTTGAGATGTTTGCTTTATATCTTCATTGCAAAGCCCAAATCAGAGACTGATATAGGCCATCTTGTCCAATCATGGTTACTCATGTATTCAAGTAGAATTAGTTTCTAGTAAATCCACTTAGATGTCTGGCAATCTATTTTATTTCCTCGTCAGAAATATGTTTTACCACAGATTGCTATTTTAATCTTTGACCAGAAATTTGTTTTAAGGTATTTCCAAGTTTATGGAAGCATAGGAAATTATCCTCTTCAGAGGAAATATTTTTAGAGGAATCTTAAGAGGAAATTTCATACAGTTGAGGCCAAGGACTTGTTTTTAGGGAGTGAATATTTTGTTTGTGTGGGGTGATAGCAGTTTTCATCAGTGGTGCCACTAAAGCGATTGAAAATTAAAGTTTCAAGCTCTGATTCTCTTCTATGCAAATTAATGGGAATTGCACAGGTGGGTTCTAAAATCTAGTTCAAATAGGATAACTGCCTTAAAAAATGGATAATTTGTAACTAACGGCTTGAATAGTACTAACACCATTTAGAAAGACACTGAACTATTCACCTTTTAAAAGAAACAGGTATTTCATTCACATCTTGGGTTTCCCCCATAGAAGCTTTCTTTGAGGTCGTCCCCCTTGCAAGCTCTATTCAGGAGTTTTCTTTCTAACATAAGTAAATCTGAAAACCATAAACAAATACTTCTATTTAGTGAGAACAACATTTTGATAATTTAAACCTGGGATTGTGTGCTAGATATAATGTTTCTGACTGGCCTTCAACTTTGGTTAGTATATATAAACATGCAATTAAGATGAAAGATTGTTCTGCAATACATACTTTCCCTCTTACTGTAAATCCAACTACATACAATTTTGATATGTAACCAATTAACAAGAGCTTTAAAAATATGTATTTTAAAAAGCAAAAAAAATGTTTTTATTAATGGTAATTTCCCCACTGATTTAATACTCAGAAACAGAGGATTCAGTGCAATTTAGAGCAGAATAGGCACTAAAACAGATATCCTCTTATGAGAAGTTACTTTTATTTTTTATTTATGACTCAACATTATGATTGCTATGGATTTTCCCCCATTTTTTCCCAGTTTCTCTATTAGATCGTTAGAAGAAAATATTTATCATGTCCATTTTAAGAATGTCTGTTAGCAAAATCCAGCTATAGAGGTCAGTAATTTAAGGCACATTTTAAATCTCCCATGAATGGAAAGATCCATTCTGACTTTTAAAGGCAAATTTTAAAGTTTAGTATTATCAAGAGGATAGATATTTTTCTCCTTAGAGGATGGGGAATGGGTGTGATGCTGCAGATTCTCCTGTTTATTTCACACATATGCAAGCTTCACATACCAAGGTAATTGGTTTCTGGATGATGGTTACGCCTTGAATAGCAATAAGAAGATACTCTGTTTCCCTGAGTTTGTGTTTTAGCTTTTTCAGCTCTAGTTTACATAGCCTAATTTACAGCTATATCATGTCCCAACAGAGTAAAAATTTTCTGCTAATAGTTCCATTATTTTCTCCATGACAGAATTTAACAACATCTTCATTTAAATGCTAATTTTTTTTCCGTTAACTGCAGAAATAACATGCTTGAAGACAAATATAACACTTCAAGCATTATAAAAAATATACCAAAATTCATGCAAATAATCCAAAACAGTCAGTAATTTTCCAAGATGGGAGAAACATATCCGAAGTGAGTAGACAGTGAGAAACACCACTGCTGATTTATTGCAGAAACATCACTGCCGACTTAGCACAGATAGATAAAGTGGGATGGGGAGGTTTTTGTGCCTCTTTTTCTTCCTCTTTTTTACTGTAGTGCATCAAGTAACAGGGTATAAGCATATCATCTTGGTACCTTCACAACAGACCTATGTTTTGTAAAAGAAAAGAAAAAAGAAAAGAAAAAAGAAGAAAAGGGAAAGAGAGGGAATTCTCATGCTGAAAGGATTATTGAAATCCAAGAAATAAAATTTAAAAAAGAAACTACCAAGAGGAACTTACGGAATTTTACCAATCACTACAGCCATTTAATTCTCATAACAAAATATTTCTTCTCCTATTTTAACGTGAAGTACCATTTGTAACCCACACATGGGCAATGAGAAATCAGCACAGCAGTAAATGTAACTCTTGTTCAGCAAACTCCCAAAATATTTTGGGATGCAATCAGGATAGCTGGATGATTTTCCCTGCTGGAAACACTGTTCACACTGTACCTACTTGCTGTAAATCCATGCAGTCTGGCAAATGCACTTGATTCACTTAATTAGACAATGGTCCCTTGATGCAGAATGAAGACAAATCCAATACCTGATATGTGGAGTGCTGAAAGTTTGTAAGTGCTTGCTATTTTTGGCATGTTTCAACAAAAAAAATACACTTATATTTCTATAAATCTGTAATTGCTACTTTGTGCTGGTCAGTTATTGCTTTTAAGCAGCTGAGTTCTGATTTACATGCTAAACCTGCAGTAGTGATACAGGCAGGTTACATCTAGTAAAAAGCACAGGTCATTTTTTTACAGATATCATTGTTCCCCAGTTTAGGACAAAAAGGACAAAAAAAAAATCTTGTAAGTTATTACTCCCCTTTTTTGCTAGGTTAGTGGCCTTTAAATATATGTCTGGTGGGTAAGATCAGACTCCTTTTCAAAATTCATGATCCTTAACAAAGGTAAGTCACTTGATAAAGTATGAAACTCTAATAAAAAATTGATTAAAAAGCAAACATTTGTAAACATACTTTTTTGAGACACTGTAGATCAGTTTTTAACAGTGGTATTAGGAAAAAAAAGAGATTTTCCCTCATTTTCTCAAAATCTAGGGAAGGAAAATGGGGAAGAGTCATCCAAACTTGTTTACAATGAGAAACAGATGTGAGTTACTATGGAGTGTTCCTGGGTAACTAATAGGAGTTTGGTATCTGTATTATTTCAGATACACATTTCCCAGGAATACTCAGAACACAGAAAGCTTGGGAGTTCTGCAAGTATTATAGTAAAAGTCTGATTACTTTTCATGGGGATGTCGTGTGTAGGATTGCAAGCTAGTGGTATAGGAAGGAGACTGAAACAGGTCTCTAGGCAGCTGTTCCACTTCAGTGCAAGAGAAAGGGAACTACTTCTGATGAACAAAATCACAGAGGGCTGAGAAATAACTGAGTAGTGACATTCTGATATTGCATTATATTTGCCTTCTGGTGCAACTTCAGTGCTTGCTTGCACTCCTGCCCAAGTATTGTGACAGAGGTGTGAGACAGCACCACAATGCAGAGTCAGGGCATCCATTTGCAATTACGTTGCTGCTGTCCTGCTCCATCAGATAAAGTATTTTGCATGTCTCTCTTACAGAGAGTCACTGACCTACAACCTGCATGTACCAGCAGAAGCTTTTGTGCTGGTAGTTGAGAAAGCAGGTGTCAGAATTGTAAGTAATAGGTCATCTCTGATTTACAAAAGAAATTTAGGAGAACACAGTCTGAATTCATGCATCAAATAGCAACTTTTAAATGCACTTGACCATTCAGTAAAGAATGCATGGCAGAATGATTTCATATGTGACCAAGTAAATACAAGTCTGATGATGGAAAAACTGCAGCTATGAGTTCTGAATTATCAACAATGTGGGTGATACTGAATACTAATAGATATATAAATTATCTACATTATTAACTGGAAGCTAATTTAAATGTATACTTTTTATGTATAATAAACAAGAATATCTAATTATGAATTTCCATGTATCACTAATAAATTAGGAGACTAATTAATCAAATATTGCTGCAATATTAAATAGCTAATTTATCAAGCAAATTGTTTTTGAGCTCTTGTGTGAAGCTGCCTGTGGCTATTTCAGGTGATGCCGTATAAATTAGGTACTGAAGTTTATTTTGACTGCCAGAATACTGTAGTGAAGACCACAACACTTCACTTCCACTACAAATCCATGTGTTCTCCTGATTATATAACCCCAGAAAAGCTGGCACATTTCTTATGCAGAATACTTATTCTCTTTCATTTTTCTTCTTTTGTAAAACAAAATTTTACAGATAAAGAAATTGAAGATACTGCTTTTAAAAGTTTGGGGTAACATATCACATTTTAGTTTCATCTAATTGGAACGCCATTTAGAAACAAGAGCTACTAAATAAGAAGCTGGCCAAAGAAATGGAGAAAGTATAATAATCAATTTTAATATCAAGCTGCAAATGTGGATTTTGAAACTCCCAGTAGGAATGGGATGGAAATTTAATCCTTGTCCTAGACTAAGGAATATTTTAAAAGCTTGATTATACATAATGTTTACTGCAATTCTTGAGTAATATGCATCTTTGAACAGTGAGGAAACAATGATCAATGAAATGTGTGTTATATTCTGAACTGGGGAATAAAACTGCTCTTATATGCAATCTGTATGGACATAGCTATAAAACAAAATAATATCATTAGATAACATGTAAGAACTCTTTAAACTAGTATATAAGTGTTTTGTTGCTATACTTAGAGACTTGCTCAGATAAGATTTTCTTTATCATGCATAATATTTGAGGGTGAATCTTCATCAGTCAGGAAGTCTAAATGATCTGCTTGTATTGGAGTGAGCCCAAGACAACTGCTCTTTCAGCACTGCTGTAGGTATTTCCAGAACTCCATGGCTCAGAGGTGCTAAGTATAGCAATCAGATTTCACCTAGACTTCTCCATGATTTAATGGTCTTATACTTAAGTGAGCTATAAAGTTTAATGGTAGTGTTTGTGTTTAAAGCCAGAAACATATACTTTTCTGGACCAAGACCATTAACACCATCATTGAAATATCTGAACATTGAAATATCTGAATGCAAGTGTGGCAATAAATAGAACATTTTGTGGAGGCACGTTCCTATTTCTATTACCATCCCATTGATCCAAGGACGAGGGAGGAGGAGGAGACTGAAGATTTTTTCCCCCCTTTCACAAAGAGGAAAGATGCTTTGCTCCACAAGTAGTTCCAAATGAATCATAGGAGAGCAGGCTTTAGCTCACTATGATTAAACCAACTATCATAGTTTGGCTGGAAATGGCTTTCAGAAAACTCACACAGGAAGTTTGTGTCAGATCCTAACCCTACATTATCTGACTCTTAGCCAATGCTTTAACTACAATCAATCTGAATTGCCTTAGTTTCCAATCTCCTTTTCCAGAAGGTTAGATTTTTTTTTCACTCCCTCACGTGGTGTGAGTTTCAATAATTACATCAAGAAGATGTTAGCAAGAGGAGGTGTGGGGGGAAGGAAAAAATTCGTTTTAGTGTAATAAAGGCTCAGGATTTTAAGATTGAAAGTTCCTTAGCCTACTCATAAACTTCTGGACTATTGCTTTACCTTTTATTCATAAAGTATGAATTTTTAATCTGGTAGTTGAAAAATGGGCAGGTGAAATCAGGTATCATAGTAGACTGCATAGATTTTAAAAAGCCGAATTCAAACAAATTAATTTAAGTCTCTGAGATTATTACTGCCATCACAGAATTATGAACTATTTTTCATAAAAAATTGATGAGTTTTATGAAGTTCTAATAACTTTGTTTGGTGGGACACTGATGTAACAATTGAATCCTTTATTTATAGTTGTTGTCCAGCACTTAAAATCTGAAAATTCTTACTTTTATTGTAAGCAGAAATGTGCAAGAGCATGGTTTGCGACCTCATGAGTGGTCCTAATGCCAGGATCATGTTGGAGCATCTGAACTGCAAGAATCCTTTCCCCACTCCCAGTGAGAAGGGAAGCAGCTGGCTGCTCCTCTGTGGTCACTTACTGAATACAGCCAGTTACAACAACACGCCCCAATGACATATTGCAAGATGAGAACTTGCTTAAATCTGCTTACTAGTGAAACTGTAGAGCAGAACTGAAAACTTTTCTTCTCAGGGCTGAGTCCTAGTTAGCAGGATAATTGGAATTGATCAAAGACCTTGTTATGCTACAGACTCAGCTGCTCCAATATTCAAAAGTTTACACGCTTTCACCATTAAAGATTTTAAAATTTATTTAGCATACGGGTAGCATTAATCAGTAAAATAAAGGAAACTACAGTCTTTCAGAGTAGTCTTTCCTCTCAGAGTAGTTTTTCCTCAGTCTTTCCTCTAGGAAATTAGGACTGGGGGTAAGGAATTCTATTTTGATTTTACAGGATAATTGGCAGGCAGACAGCAACTACTGGAATCATATTTGTGATGGGTACACGTCTACAACCCTTGCAAGGTCCTTGACAAACTCTGTAAAGTACAGTATGGAAAGTGCAAAGATCTCCTTGAGTTGCCTTGTTTGCAGATTATCTGTCTCTGTCCTAGTGGGAGCAGCTCTGTATGGCCCTAGCTTTGAATGGAAAGTGGTGTAATGGAGTAGCACTCTGCCAGCTCGCAGCTCAGGCTTTCCTGTGCTTTTCCTGCTACAATGACACTTGGCTGAGTTAAGCTGAAATGGCTGCTATGAACGTGACCCACATTGCCTTCCAGCAGCCAGGAGCTCGCCTTGCCAAGAGCAGCTCTTCTCCCTGTTCGACTGTTCAAACTGGGGCAGATCTGTGTCTGGTAGTATGTCAGCTGTAAGAGGAGCTGAGCATATCAGCAGGTTGGAGACCCACTTTCTATGTCAGAGTAACAAGACTTTTAGTCACTTTTTATTTTATAAATAATCTTACATTGATTTCCTCAAAGCTATATCCCAAAAGAAATTAAATACTAAAGAACTGATGAGCAGGAGCAAATCTGTCTGCCTTCTGAACTACTTTGTTCAGATAAAACACCTGCTTAAGTACCAGTTTGTTATCTCATTATGATCAAATTTTTTTCTGAACATTATCCATCATAAGAAAGAATTCTGAACTTGGTACTACACCATGGGTGTTCTCACTTGTGCCAAATGTATTATACTACCAAAGCCAGTCACAAAAAGACATTATTTCTAATGGGTGGTTTATGTCTGTAGCAAAACAGTATTATTTTTTATCTGGTCACAGTGGCACATCTGTTTTATATCTTGATAGGAACAGCAGAAGTACTATTTTATATTGAATTTCCAATTTTGCTATTTTATCCTGTTTCTCTTCTGTATTGTTCATGTGATAAGCTCCATCTTGTTTGAGGAAAACCTTTCTTTTTTTTAGTCAGGATGGTGTGCTGGCAATCTACCTTTCAACTGGCAGAATCAAATATGAGTGTATGCCATAAAATGACAATCAAGTATCATCTGAGAAGATAGAAGCATGTCTATTTCTTCTCTTATCCAGAGAAGAAAGGGATAACTGTTACCTTGCTTATAAGAAAGTCAGTTTTTTTAGAAAGAAAGTTTTGTATGTTTTCTCAAGGGACCTTTTTAGATTTTTCAAGGCATAAGTAATACCATGCTGGAGTCTTAGACATGACAAATTGCAGTTGCAATATCATAATTATCACCTAGTCAGGCCTATGATATCTCTCATCTTTACAACTGAACAAGCCTTCAAAATAAAGACTGTCCTATGTTAGTAGGACTTAGTTTTGGTTTAAAAGTTTCAGGGTCATAGAGAAAAATGTACGCTGTGAACTCAGTGAAGGAAGTTGGAAAATTAGGAATCTGCTGTGTTTTCTTCATCTTCCCCTTCCTATATTCATTTTCTCTTGAGATCTTTCTGATGCCTCATTTTAGTTTGTTCCATTTAACAGCATATCAATAAGTCATTTTACATTTTTTCAGATTCCATATGTAAGCATAGAAACAAGTAAGGTTTGGGTGAAGATGAGTCAAATACAGACATCAGGCCAGATAATAAGTGATATTTTGTAGTAAGGAAAATCTAAAAGTCTGAAAAGTGTGTTCAGTTGTATTCAGGGACATACCTATGTAGGGTATTTTATATATATATAATATATATACCCTATGTAGGGTATATATGTTCAGGTTTGTCCCTGAACAGAAGAACTTTGTCGATTGTTTTGTTTTTAATCTCAGAATTATCACTACTTGCCACTTTTACAGATTAAATTCAAGTCTACAATTATATGTAAGAGAGCTAAAATTGTATACGCCACTACAATTTTTTGTAAAGTCCTCTGAGGACCTAAATCCCTCTTTCAGAAATCCAAATATTGGTTGAAATAATCATAGTTTCTCTTTTGTTGTCACCACCCTGTATTTATACACAGAATGCAAATGAATTAGAATAAAGAGCAAGGAATGTGAGTAACCACGAAGTTCCATATTTCCTCTTCAGTCAAGCCCACACATATTTTTTCATTTCTGCTCTCCAGTACCTGATCCAATTCACAGTGTTGGAACAAACTATTCTCAGTTTCAGATGTAAAAACAGGAAAAGGAAAAGAAAGAATAAAAAAGGGTATAATGAAGGATAGTACTTGGCTACCAGTAAGCATGATTTCCATGTGTTACTCATGCCAGGAAGGGTTTATATGAGTATAATAAGAAAATATATTGGAGGAAATCTCCAGTGTTCCACAGATTTGAAATCAGGTCACCTAAATACATGTTGCTGCTTTCAAAAAGTTTGTCTACCATCTAATAATAATGAAGTATTAAGAAATCATTCTTACCCATTGCTACAGCATTCAGTGTGGTCATTGATTTCCTCATAATCAACCACAAGTACAACAGTCTTTTACTTTAAAAATTAATTCAACACTTTACCTTTTTAAATTGATTCATGACAAAGGCTCTTAGAGTTCAAGCATAAAATAACGCTGTGATTTTGCCATATTGTTTATTTTCCTTTGTTGGGTGATTTCCTAAAGCGGATTAAAAGCTGCTTGCCAATCTTCCAAATGCTATTATATATTATTCTAGGGAAAATGTTACTTAAAATGGTCTGAAGCTGATGTTCCTTTTAAGTCTGAAACACTTCCTTCCAGAACAGGGAAGAGACAAATACATTTAAAAAGTAAGAGAAAAACTTAACAGGGAATGCAGCAGCCTGTTTCTTATCCATATGCAGAACCACACCCCTGGAGCAAATCAGCTCAGTACACAGTCTCATTAGCTGCTCTGAGCCCTATTATATGTGTATGAATCCCAGGCTGCTTGGGGATTTGCTTTTGGCTGCCCCCTGGGTCTCAGACTCATGAGAACGGTGTAAGGGATATAACCCTAAGGGATGTTAACCTGGTTATGCTGAGTCCTAAGCAGCTGGACCAGAAAATGATAAAATTATGTCAGAAAGGCTTAGGATATGTAAAAATAAGAAGGGCATCTTCTAAATGTTTTTTGGATTACACATGAAGCCGGGGGGAAGGAATGTTTTCTTCTCTCTCTGCTCAGCCCACAATTCAACTCAGGATCAGAAGTTAAAATTACTGAGGATCTTAAGCTAGCAGTGTCATAACTGACACAGGCAGATTTGTATCAACCTGGATACAACTGCAAGGCTAATTGGTTGCAGCTGTTTGCAGGTGACAGCTCTTTTTATTATTATTATTTTTTATTTTCTGCAGTAAATTAGTGCATAGTTGCAATATTAACAGCCATTTAAAACAGAAATTACATTGGTAAAATTATCATAATCAAAATAAGTTTTAACCTATTTAACCTATTTTCATGCTGGTTGGTGATTTTAGCAGAACCTTAAAAAACGCACCTGTCAGCTTTAACCTAAATAAACCATTTTCAGCTGTGCTCCTAAGTGACTTTCATGCAGTAAATAGACCCAGCCTTATTTATTTACCTTCCACTGAAAACAAATTCGAAATACTGTAAAGAAATTGTTTAGCAGAATCAGTCAGATACAGCCTAGTGAAGGATGTGTGAGAAGAGTAAGGGGTACATAAGAAGTATTCAAAGATCTCACTTTTTAAAAAAGAAATGAAAACTCAACAAGACAGCTGGAATGCAACAGTGACATTATGCACCTGTTTAGGCCTGACCATGAAGAAATTAATATCTGTTTTAAATTATTAATGAACTAAATTAATAAGCAGGATGACAATCCTTTTCGGTTCCCAGGGAGGAAGGTCTTTATACTTATATAGACAATTGACTATACTTATATAGACTCTCCAGCCTACTAAATGATGCAGAGGTTTGTGGAAATGTCCTTAAGACAGGACATAAATGACTGGAGACTTGGAATTACTTTCTAGGAATGTTTTTTTCTTCCTTTATCTGTTCTTGTCAAATTAACATAGACAATATTTTGTGTTACTGCCAAGTGGTTAACATGAACATAAGTAAGCCTTATTTTGAGGCATTTAAAGCACCAAGTTTCCTTAGAAATGATCAACTCAGAATCAGTACTTTTTGTTTGCAGACTCTAGGCTTTCCTTTGAAAGAACTACCATTTGATTCTAATTGATCCTGATGTGCCAAGTGTGACTTTGCTATTTGTCTATATCTGGTATAACTGCAGATAATGACCTTTCAATTCTTCACACAATGTAGAAGTTAAAACTAAATCTGGTGTGTTGCCTGAAATTGGCAGTGGCTGTGTCTGTGCTCAAGGAAGTTATACTCATGAGTAAATTAGATTACTGTTTTAAGATATACCAGTAATTCTCTTTCTAAGTATAGAATGGCATTGGTTAAAAGAAGCACTGTAAATCTTATTTCCAATTAGCTTAAGCCCTATAAACATTCACTGAAACCCTACTAAATCTGCTTAAATTCAAAGACTGTCCGCAATTTGCCAGCTGCTTGTTCCTGTCTGGAGATTTAGCAACAGATATCTGTGGGATGGGAAAAAGCTGATTAGAGATGAATAATGAAAAAAGACCAAAACCCCATTAGGCAGGTCTGAAAGCAGAGTCTAACAAATGACCCCAAGAGATATTTAATAGTGCCCAGTTAGGCAAAGAGCAGTAGGCAATAGAATCTGTTTCTCATGAAGGAGAGTGCAGAATTGTGTATATTCACAATATGAGCTTCCTGTGGATTCATTGACTTTTATAGTAGGAATAAACCCCTCATGCTTCATCAAACTGATAAATAATTATTTAGTTTAGGGAGTTATATCAAGGAATGACAGTCTGGATTTTCATTAAATGGATGTGGTTTACGAGTTTCAGAAACAGTAATTAGAAAAAAGAAGTTACCCCCTCAAAATGGGAAGGAGAGTTTAAGTAGTATGTTCACACTGGAACAAAAAATATTTTAAAAATGGTAAATCCTTACATTTCCTCTTATGTTCACCATGCTGCTTGTGAAAAAAAGAAAAAAACAAACCAACAAAAAACACTGAGGCCTTTGCCAATCTCTGCTTTTCTGGGAAGAAGTTAAAAAATATTTTGAAGTCAAGAAGGGTCCACCAGGTCCTTGTATCAGAACTATTCTGCTTTTGCTATAGTAAATTCCTCTACCAATTCTCTTAGGCAGAACAACTTCCACAGATGGCAAAAAGCATCAACAGTATGGCTGTTCTTGATGGCTTTGAGATAAACATTCTCTTTGACATGTGTGACATTGGGAAGCTGAGTAATATGTTAGTATTCAAACTTATTCTGTTCAAGTCATTGTGTCTTGCTAAGTATTTAGGCCCTTCTGCTCAGGATATTTTTTTAAAAACATCAATGCCACATTTATTTTGCTATTTGAAAAACCTATGGATGTATTTCATATTAATGTTTATATCCAAAGCAAAATTAATCTTTACCTTAGTAAGAAGTCCATAGTTTTTTCTTGTTCTAAGATTACATTCTGAAAGAAGAGGCTCACTGTTGTAATGTAGTGGATTTCTTACCCCTAAGATAGATGACAAAATGAAATATCATCTCCTTTTCTGATTCTTCTGTCTAGATGCTTTTTGTATAGTGGGCAGTTGGGAATTAATAGATTAGAATTCCACTGAGGTGTTCTGCTGACATCATAAGCCATACAACTGAAGCTCAAGTGGTTTACATTGTCATTAGACTCCCAAGATAGAAATGTAAAACTACATAATTCATGATGTGCCTGTTTGTTTTATATAATAATACACAGTCTGAGTTCCTGATTCAGTTCTTAATCCCACTGAGACCACCCCTCCTTTTCCCAAAACAGCTTCCTGACAGCACAATTGAAACAACATTTTGTTATAAAACAAAAGGTATTTTTTTAATAGAGAGAAAAGACTGGGCATTTCTTGAGAGGGGAATACAGAAGTTTTTTATCTCTATGTCAGTAGAGATAAAAAAGATAAATTTGGGGCTGAAATACTGTTCATCAAAACTGGATCAACACATGGGTTACTAAAGCAGTAGAATGTGACAGCTTGGAAGGAACAAGAGTTTTAGGTGAAAGTACAGATCAAGGTGAACAGCTGGTCTGAAGGATATCTAGTTTGAGACATTTCAATTGTTTGAAAATAAGGCAAGATATTTTCTGATTCAACAAACAATGGGTCTGGAAAAAATCTCAAATTTGTGTTTTGTCAAAAAAAGCTCTTAAGATTTGAAATGTTTTAAATGATGGGATGTGCTTTTTTGACTTTGCAAGCTGGCATTAGAAAGAACAATTCTTCCAACATGTCCTCCAACCTTCTTGACCCAAATTTCTCTATTATAGAGGCTTTAGTGCTAAATTAATACTAAGGAATATTTCTTCCTGTTGCTTTTGTGAAACTGAAAGTATGGATAATTTTTAATACTTTTTTCTTTTTTACTCTCCGTGCCAGTTGCCACATTTCTGTGGCATTAGGTAGCACAACAGGTTTCACTTTTCTAAGTATTGGATATAGTTCTTGTGCATATTGGAGCAAGGAGGGGAAGGTGTCTGAAAATAAGAAGCAATCAAGAGAGAAATGGTGTGCTCAGAGAGATGTTAGGATAGGCTATTTAAATAGATAACAATATGCAGTGATAATTTAATTACTGTGTAGCCTTCTTCCAATACTCTTAAAGTTGAATGAACAATGCATCACAAATTACCTATGATCTTATCCTAACAGAAGATATTTTTCATTAAAAACAAACAACAGAGTAGCTCATAGCTGTCACAGAGGCTGCTTCAGTATATCAAACTATTTTTAGAAGGTAAAGGGATTTTATACTTGCAAACATGTTGGTCATGATAAGAATACTTTAGAAATCCTTCTTTTAAAGGAAAGAGATCAGCAAACAGAAAACAGAATAATTTCACATTCTGAAATGATATTCTTGTTTGTTTAAATCTGTTTTCCTTTTGAAACAGAACTTTGGCAGATGCTATAGATTCCTTTGTAGTTAAAGTACTGTTCTTAGATTCTTGGGAAATTCATACCACCCACTCTCAGCAGTGATATAACTCAAAGAAAAGATCAGCAGAGAAAAAAATGGAAGAATCTTTTTTATGAAATGGCACCAGACAATCTTTCTTGCATGCCTGGTAATAGTAAGCAGATTAAGTATATACAGAAGATCTTTTATGCCTGCTTTGCTTGAGTGAAAGGTTTTATGTTTGTAAATCAAAGTCTAAAGGCTGGCAAAGGGGACACACTGCATAATCCTATTGAAAGGTCTATATCTTTAAAAAGCATCTTAACATAACTGTAACTTGGCTGTTCCTATAGTTCATCTTCAGAAGCAGACACAGGAGGACATGCTTCCCAATACCGAATCAGTCACAGCTCCTAAAAACCAGGGTTTTTTTCAGAATCAATATATTTTTACCATTATTTTTACAAACTACAACATGTCTTTAAAAGAAAAATTTTCATCTGTAAATTCAGATTTTAGCTACAATAAACCTTCAATCTTAAATGTGTAGAGTAATGGTAAAATGTAGGGTTTTTTTAAGACCAAAGAATACATAAAACCTTCTGTCTAAAAAAACTGTAGACTAAGCCAAAATCCTCAAGAATTTTGAGAAGAGAGAAAATATTGCTTGGAAATATTTCTTGGACTTTATGTTATCATTTTTTTGCATGTGCATTTGATTTTGGTTTGTTGTTTATATTTCTCCTAAAATTGTAAAGATCTGTTCAGATTGGAGCGCTGAAAAAACCCTCTACACTAGATTGCTGACATGGCTCCAAATAAAGTTACCAAAATGTCTGGCTTTAATAAGAAATAAATCTGTAATCCCAAAATAAGAAAAAAAAATTTGATTTTTGACTAATGTTATTGGACCAAATGTGAGCTTAAGAAATTTTTTATTTTTTACACTTAATTTCTTGCTTATTTAAAAAAAAACATTCAGTAGCAACATGAGAACCTGTAGAGAAAAGATTTAAGAAGTCTTGAGTTCGAACAGAGTAGTGGAGAGAACTAGATACAGAAAGAACAGAGAAGACAGAGGAGAAGAGCTGCAATTTTTGAGGAGAGCAAAAGGCAGAGCTCCTGGAAATCTGAGAAATGGGAGAGAGATGCCTCAAAAGAAAGATTTCATTCTAAATGCCAAGACTGTGTGATGCAGTGTGGTGAGAAACACATTCTGACTAGGAACATATCTGGAACAAGGAAAAAATGCAGCTGCAAGCTAGAAGCAGCCTGGTTGTGGGCAATAAATTGGAGTAGAAGAGATTTGGCCAGGGACATCAAGACTTTCTGTCCAAAATACATCTGAGCCTTTAGCAAGAGACTGAAATAGGAAAACTAAGGCCTTAAAAGTAAGATATATAATGATGAAGGCCAAGTGTAAGAAAACAGATGGTACTTCAATAGAGAAAGATTGGACTGAGTAGAATATAAAATAGCAAACACAAAGACTTAGGATCAGTAGAAGACATTCCTTTACAAGAACTAATATGGAATCCAGGCTCTTAATTTAATCTGTGATATGTAGTGGTAAGTGTCTCAGGACCACAAATACAGGTGTATTTTGGTAAGCCTGTTGACATGAAAATGTCTGGAGTCAGATGAGTCCTACATGCATTTATACACAAGTTAAGCAATGTCAAATATTTTCGCATGATCAAGGCTACAGTCAGTAATTTAACTGTGGAACAAGAAAATATTTAGACAGAAAAATTTAAGCTTATCCATTTTAAACTTAGCTCTGAGTTTTGTAGAGGTATTTTCCCAGCAGCTGTTTACAACAGCTTCTAAAAATATTTTTGTCTAAGAAAGTTCTGATTATCAGAAATGGATGGATACTGTACTCATTGTGGGGCAACAATAAATCATCAGGGACCAAAAAAAGATTGAAAAGTGAGAAGATGGCAGGATTATTTTCATTCATTTTGGTCATAGACATCTCTGGGATTTATGCAGTTATAAGATAAGCAGCCAGGCTCTTTCCTGTACAAATTGTTCTGCATTTTGCATGCAAGTTCTAAAACCCTCTGCTCAGCTTTTCCTTTCAAGTCTAATTTGCGGAACTGTCATTTATAAATTTACAGTCCAAACTGAAGATGGTTTTGGACTGTGTGTATGGAATGGGTTGTTATCTCATTCTAAATAGACTGGAATGGAAAGTTGCATCCTACATCAGTGTGTAGAAGATCAATGAAATGGAGTTGTTTCTCAATATGTCACTCACTTTAGTATGAAATAGAATTTTTACGACATTTAGTTTGGGATGCAAACCAATTTTCAGCGAGTGCTACAACTCTAACCTTAACACATTACTAACTGTGTTAGGTGACAGTGATTACTGTAGTTTCGACAATCTCAAAAGATATCCCAGGGAAGAACACTAACCAAGTTGAAATATTGATTTAACGTGTGTAATGGCAATAACAAAAAAATAAAGTAGCAGTTCTATTAAATCAGATGCTGAAAATCAGCTGTATCTTACTCCCTGATCTGAGGACTAAGTTTCACTGAAATAACATAAACAATTGCTGTAACTTAGTTATGACCACCAGCTCTCAGGTTTCATTAAGCAGTCAAAAGTTTTTGTAGAAACCTTCTGAAAGAAAAAGACAAGTATTCAGTGGCTGAGGCAATAAGCAGAGAGGATGGCTGTATCCTTAGCAACGTTGTCACTAGATAAACACTTAACGGAGCTGAGTCCTGAAACACATCTTCAGACAATCTGACACTTGGACTTAAACCTGCTGGAGTGAATTTCCACTCCATTACACTTAAGTACATTTCTCTTTGATACAATGGTGTCACCTATCTCTGTGGTATTGAGGAGTTTGGATAAGGGCATGAGAAGCTAAGCTTACGAGTTTTCATCAAGTGCTGCACAAGAACATCCTGTGAAGTCAAGGACGCCTGAACAGCTTGTGATGGTACATGTAATGTACTTAGCTGTGATTCCAAGGTGAAACGCTGCTGCAGTTCTGACCCATGCCTTGCTAAATTGGTTTGAGTTTATGCCTTTTCTGGTTTTTAACACCTGCAGTTATTCCACGATGATTGGGTTAAATTTTACAACAAATTTGAAAAGACAAAGGGGGAATCCTCTCCTCTGCACACAAAACTATAAAATGGTACTGTGAAAGGATTTGTATGAAAACACAAAAAATAAAACCAATATTTCTTCTGCGGTAGTGCACTTCTGGACACAGAGATTTCTAGGCAGCTTTATTGGAGACCAGATATATCTTGGAAAACAAATATGGTAGGGAATAAGGATCAACAGGTAGCGTTAAAAAATATCCAAACAGTAGAGTAAAAGCAAGTGATGATTTTGCTGAAAAAGAGAAAACTGGATGTAAACCCTACTATAAATAAATATTTTCTCCAAACACACAACGTGTATTTAAATTTGAGTTTGAGGAATAAGCCTTAGGACAGTAAGACTAGTAATATCACAGAATGAAAGAAATAACCATACAATAACATAATTCATAGTATGTTTTCTATATTATGACTATGCACTAACCTAGCAAAAACTTGTGGTCCTCTCATTTTTCTCCTGTCTACATTTATTTTTTTCTCCATCCCATATTTGTATATGCTCTCTACCTTTTAGGTGTTTCTTAGTTATTGATTCCTCCACACAGCTGACACACACAGAATGGAAGGGTGAAGAAGGCCAGTAGAATATATCAGCTTTCAAGTGGACTTAGATACCTCACTGCTTCAGGTGCTTTTAAAGGTCACAAAGGTAAGAACAAACAGTGCATGAGTGTTGCCTTTTTTTTTGTCAGGGCCAAAGTACCCACATGATAGTTGAGATAACACTTAAAAAAACGTGGCATGGATACCAGTTGTTATTTCTTTTGTCAGTGTCATGCAGTCATAATGTACAGCTGTAAATGACGACCAAAGTAGACGTTCTGGCTACTATAGATTGGAGAGTAGCAGAGAAGTTCACTGGGCAGGGGTAGGACTTTTAAATTATCAATTCTGTGAATTTATGGATGGGAACAAGATTAATGACTAAATATTAAATACACAGACACTTGGAGAATTTGACTGTGTGGTCCCTGATGAAACAGTTTACATGAAAAATTAGCTATTTTCTTGTATTAATACCTTAATCCCATTGTTTCCCTGTGGTACATGAAAGTGTAAAACTTGTCCTTCATTATGGCAAGCTTTAGATTAGCTAAAAGTGAGATAGATCCTCAGGCACCAGTGCTTGAAAATTCTGTGTCTACTCAATGTAGTTATTTCGATCAGACTCTTGCCCAGATTCATTCCTCAGCTTACACAACATTTATGTTGCTAAGCCTGCAGAGAACAATGCCTTGTTAAATGATTTTTACAACTGACTGAATTGAACAGATTTTTATATATATGGCTCAAGTAGGAAGCTTCTGAAATATAAAATTTGTTACTTGGAAAAATCTCAAATGGACAAAAAGCTTAAGAATATTTAAAAACTTAAAAAAATGTTTAAAAAATCAGGAACACTTTGCTTTAATGACAAACAAGAACTTCAGTGGCTTGGATTTTAACCTTTAATTATATCCATATCAATTAACTTCCTGTGTCGAGAAGCATCCAACCCATACATTCCAGTGTTACAAGAAAATATGTTTTGATTTGGGAACCTTCATAACACTTAAAACTGACTTCATGCACACCCCTGGTATTTTACCAACCTTTGTGTTGGCACTGAATACTACTAAGCAGTAAAGAGTGGAGTGGAATGTTTCATTTCAGCTCCAATGTTTGGAAAGGCAGCGAATGCTCATAACTCCAGATGAAGTGAAAGGAACATGTAGATCTTTAACACCCATAAAATTCAGCATGGAAGAGCACCTTTAATGGCTGATGGCTGTGAGGATGGAAAGGGACAGCACTGTTGTTCTGACCTTACAACCACAAGTAGATTTAGAGCCAGAGATGATCAGGAAATATGTTTTTCCTGTTCTGTATCACTGATATTTTAAAATATTTCTCTGTTCCCATCAGGGTAAACATTAAAATTGTGTGGTAATATAAAGTTCTAAAGGACAGGAAAAGGCAGATCTGGTTCAAAACTCCTTGTACGTTCAGCAGAGGTTTAGGAATGAGCCTTCTGCCTCCTGCCCATGCCTGGATTACAGCAGAATCCAAAACACAGTCTCTATTCAGCAACAGCTAGGGCAGGAAAAGAAATCTGAACCCAGGCTCAACTCAATTATATCATCACTTCCAGGTTTTCATCTTGAGTTTTGGAAATGGTTTCCTGAACAAAAACTGACTGCAAAAATATAGTCCTTCCAAAGTAGCATTAAAAACAACAAAAGAAACAAACAACACGCCCCACAAACCAATATCAAACCAAGACAGAAAAAAAAAAATTAAAAAAGCAATTAAAAAAGCAATTAAAAGGGGGAGATACAGGCTAAGAATGTGGTGTTTTAGACAAAGCCATGACATTTTTCTCGTGTTAACACTAAAAAAAAAAAGAAGAAAGGTGAAACTTTGGCCTTTTAAATTTAACAGCCTTTTATTAGTTGTAGAAAGCATTTGCACTTTTGCAGGTGACATTTTGGTTTCTTTAAAGCATTTCATTTGCTAAGGATGAAACCCCCAGCTTAATCACACTTATAACATCAGCTGTTTCTATTTATTACTGGTTTGCTCATATTGATTATATTTATTCTTCTTTATAAAAGTATAATAATTTTATTGCACTAGTAATTGCAGCAGAGTAACCTGTACTAAATATCAATTGTTACCTACAGAATCAGCAAGGTTATTCCACATTGTTGGGGATCATTGGGATAGAGATAACAGGCACTTTTGTAGTACCTAATCATCCATGAAACAAAGAGTGATAATAAGTACAAATTGAAATCCCTGGCATGCCTAAGGCATTTATCTTTGCTGACAACATTTAGAGTGCATTGCTCTAAGAAGATGTTCAGGCAGTGAAACCACTCATCTCAGTAGTGTCACCCCTCTCAAAAATAGCATCAGAAATGTCAGGTCTTTTTGGATCCCTGTTGGCTTTAATACATCAAACATATTATGTTCATATAAGACTTTGCTCTTCAATCATTAATTTAAAAAAAGCGAAAATAAAATTTCAGACACTTGTATCCTTTTTTTGCCTCATTTTTGTCATTCTGTATGCAATCAACTCCTGAAAATATCAATTATTATGAAAAGGAAAGAGTTCCAGGGACTCTGCTTTTCTGAAACAAATTTCATTTACTATTAATTTCCATTTTTCTGTGGTGAACAAGACACTGAATCAGCAAAACAGAGCTGGATTCAATTAAACTGGTCCCTTTGTCTATTATTTCATTGAACTTTAGTTATTTAGAAAAACCCCACAAACATACTTTTTTCAGTGAAGCATAAAATAGCTGTAGAAGTCATAATATTTTTAAAAGATAACCTTACTAGATGTGAGCATGTAATTCTCACACTACAAGATTTTCCCAATATATCTAGATAATTCTTTTTCAGCTGTTTCTTTTTCTTGATCTTCCCATGAACATACCTAAGAACTCCATGATTCCACTCCTAAGTAAACCTCAATCACAGTACACTTTCACAAGAGAGTATTTTCTTAGCAGCACTTTTGATGACTGTGTCAAGAGGCATTTTCCCTCTCCTCCTTTCAAGCTGACATGGATCCAAATTGCCAAGATTTGCAGGTGTTGAGCTTTAGCTGAAAAGCATTTGATCTGCCCACCCACAAAGAATTCCCCTGGAAACATATAGATATTGCAGCAGTCCTCCAGCTTGCTCTTGAATATAACAGCCACTCAGGGTCACTTCATGGCAACAAAGCCAGAAAGGAATCCTGAGGGAAGTACAGATTGCCTTATAGCACCCATTATAAATTAAATAGCTCCCTTTTTTAGTCTATTCAATTGCTTCAAACTTCTGGCTCTGTTATAATGTGAATAAAGCTGATTAGGACTGGTTTGTATTTCAAATAGAGTTTTAAAGGTAACTGCACTGAATTAAGCAGAGTAATTCATGGACATGTTTGAAAGAGGATTTATTACAAAAATCTCACGTTTGTTAATTTGCACACAGGAACAGGACCTAAATTGTAATTTAACAGGCAGTATCTGCTGCACAGTTGGATACCTTGTGTCAGCCTACACCCAAGTCTTTGTGAGCAGCAGAGCATAGAAATAGGTTGAAATCAGTAATTGTGACTTTTGATAACAAAACCAATACGTATGTGATCTTTTTACTCCAGCAATTATCACTGCAGGCATGGAACTCTTGGTTGGTTCAGGCAGGTGTCACAAAAATAAACCAGACCTTCAGCTTAGGGTATGCTTTTCATTTCTCATTATTGCTTCTCTCAATTCACATGGGCTCTGACTTCTCATTCCCTACTGGTTTGTTCTGCAATTAAGACCTTTGTTCCATTTCGACTAAATGAGGATGGTCTCTCTGTGTCTCCTGTGTCCTCACTTAAAGAGCCTCAGCCTGAACTTGACCTAAATGTGCCTGTGATAAATTTACCTGTGATGAATGACAGCCCTCCCCTCCTTCTGAGACTGGGAAGTAGATTGAGCCTCAGGTCTGTTTGGGAATGAGGGTTGTTCAATCATTGTGAAAACTCCTGAGGTTTTCCTGCTTTCTGTGGGGTCCCAGAAGCCAATTGCACGGAAAAGGCAGATAGGAGCTGCAAGAATACATACAGTGTTTTGATATTTTGATGAATGAACTTGTGTACTTAATTTTCAGTTTTCTATGTCATACTTGTAAGAGTAGATATTTACATATTGCTGTATCTTATAGATGGCTACGTCTCATAGATCAAAATAATATGTTGTTCTATCCTCTAATATTGAATGGATTTCTATTTCAAGCTAAAAACCCCATGGAACCCTTTCTTCCTTGAAATGGTGAAGTACAGCTTTGCCTTCTCCCCAACATATGTGAGAAATCTGTCAAAAACCCAGTAATAAAGAGATTCAAAAAATCTCCATTAAACAATCAAAAGGAGTTCACATTACTATTAATTTTTCAAACCTGAAACAGAAAAAGTCTCTTCCTCCACAGTAAGATCAACATAATGCTTCCACATCTCTTTAAAATACTTAATGAACTGGGGGGATTTATCTTTTATAACCAAACATTTAGAAAGCTTCTCTTCTGAATGTAAATACTCTGTTACATGAAGCTAGTTGTATAAAATATACTTTGAAACATCTTAAAGGTAGAAGGAATTTATTTATTCATTTTCCAGTGAAATGCAGAGTCCATATGTTCAGGTTTTAATAATTAACATTGTAGATGGAAGGCTGACTGGTTCACATACAAACTAAATTTTTTAATCACTGCCCAGTTGTTAACATGTGAATCTTAATTTCAGTCATTTTTGAGAGAAAATTCTCCTTCTCTCCCATTTCCTCTGTGTAAGCAGATTGCAGGATATAGCTTACTTAATTTTAATAAATAAAAAAGCTAAAAGTTTGCGTAAAGATCAGATAGGTTCACTGAGTGGGTGGAGAGTGAAAGGCATTTTCCATGCTTTCTAAAGTCTTATTTTATTATTCCTGTTTCTCTATGAAAAGTTTGTTTTACTGTGTATAGTGTTATGAAGAGGAAATTGCAGGGAAAAACACCCCTGCTGTATTAAAAGAAGAAGGTTTCCAAACCTAAAATCCAAACAACTTCTTTGGTTTTATGTGGGGCTTGTTTAACTTCTCTAGCCAGTTTGATGAACACTTTGGCAAAAAAAGTGTTTGTTGAAAAATTCACACGTTAGATGAGCTAAGACACCTCACATTCTGATTCTTTCATACCTCAAAGAAATCATCCTGCAGGCCAAATCCCACATTGATATTCATTGTATTGTAAAGGTCAAAAACAAGCAGGAAAAAAAAAGTAAAAAACCATTTCAGAACTTGTTTACATATGAGAAAAAGCAGAAACAGGAAGGCAGTACAATTTTTTTATCCTTACAAGTCATTTTTTGTTAATTTGATATGCTGTACCATCAAAATCAGAGAGTTTCTAAGGTTAATAGTTTATCAGTCAGATTGCATTCAAGAATCTTTAAAAATATGGTTTGTGTTAATAAATGAAGTCTGGAATGATTACTTTCTCACTATATCCAATACGTGCTTTATTCAGAAGAAAAATGGCAACATTTCATGAATAGCAAGTGGTAGTTGGATAGTAATTAAAAACTAGCATAAGAGCAAACTCAGAGGTTACAAAACTAATTAAAATACAGTAGTGAAAGGAGAACTAAAGAAATGTTCAGACATCTTCTTTTGAAGTTCACTAAAAGTATTAGGACCTGTTCTAAACAAATGACAGTTTCTTTTGTTTCTTTATTTTCAAATCATCAATTTTTGGTCAGTGGAGAAAAACTAAGCATCCTTTAACACACATAACATTACAATTGATTTATTTAGATGAATTTTACATCTAAAGAATTAAAAAAAGCCAGTTTGCTGTTTTAGTTAAAGATAGATTCTATTGCATTGTTATTATGCTACCACTGGCAATTGAATAGTTACAATTTTTTATTGTTCGTACACCTGAGCGATTTTACAGTAAGCAACAGCAGAGAAGAAAAAAATATCTATTATATTATTATTGCTAATCATTGATTTATGATCCCAAAAGTTTTAAATATGTGTATGCAGGCTGAAAATCTGTGAAAACAGGCTATATGAAAGCAGTAGACACAGAAAGGACATGGATTATTTTCTACACTGTATGGTAGTTACCATGGTATCTCTACCACAAAGTACATTTACTCCCCTCAGATATTACCAGAATAATCTCTTCCTACTTTGGCATTTCCTTCCCACTTCTCCCCATCAAACTTTTTACTGAGAAATGCTAAAGGATCATAAAATTCCAGTATGAAGCTAATGAAGCCTCAGGGCATAGATTTCCTAGTAAGTAAAATAATGCCTGAAGAGACAAAGTCGAATTCAGAAAAAAACCCAAACCCTAAAAGCTTTAATCATTTCATCAGACTGGGAGATCTGGGGCTCAGGTTTCAGCAGTTGCTAGCAAAGGTTATCACTGAGTTATTTGACAATACTATGCAATATATGTATTAGCTAAGGCAGTAAATGTGTCTTTGTTGAAGGGGAGAGAACCTCCACTCCAACAATGTAGTCAACAGGGATCAACAGTCTTAAAATACTCCTTAAGTTGCTTTCACCTTGTACAAGGTAACTAATCCATGAACAAAGGCTTTTTGGAATAACTTTCTAAGAAAGAATAACCTTTGGTATAGAATTCTCTTTGTTTAGGGTTTCACCTTTATTCCAGTATTTATTCCAGTCTGTATGGTAAAAAAATGGAGAATGCTCAGATCAAGTTTTCATTAAATTTCACTTTCAGTCTAAGAAAAAAAATCTGAATCTAATGCATTCCAAGTAGAGTATAATGCACTATTTGGAGCGCCTCTAGACTCAACAGAATCAGAGGAAAGGAAGAGGACAATAAAGAAAAAGGAAGCAAATCACACCCCAAATAAAAACTGAGGCTAGTTCTATGTTAAAGATAAAACATTAATTTCAGCCAATAAAGAAACAGATTTTTAGGGGAGAAAATATGCCTACAGTATCTTACAACACAGCAGATAATGGGAATGACAAGTGTGAGCTCAGATATTTCAGGGCAAGATGAAAGGGGGCAAAGTTAGATAAATATAGCAACTCACTGTTAAAAGTAACAGTGAGTCAACATCTCCTTGTCATTAGCAGGCTACTGTGAAAGAAAAACCAAATGATTTGGTCAAGCTGGCAGTCTGCACTGCCCACTACACTAGTCTATTCAGTTCCCCTTGGATGTTCTGTGCTGGAGGAGTATGGACATTGTAACTGAGGGAAAAGGAATGACTCTGTCGAAAAGGAATGACTGTCTTACTAGTAGAACAAGTAAAATATTTTCAGAACTACATATAATCCAGTAAAAAGAAGCTAAATCGAGGCGTGAGAGGTCTGTGCGTTCTATTTCTTCAAAGTAATGGTATTACAAATATTATATCTTTCAGTTGACTCCAACAGTGAATTCTCATTTCATTCAGCTCATCTGCTGCTGGTTGCTTCTGTTTCCTTCTCTAATAAGCAGAGTCAATAAGTAATAAAGTCATACTCAGAATTCATTGTGATTGCCTGCAGATTTTGGGAATGTAAATGGTATTCCTGTTACTTACTATTTTTTTTAACATCACTCTGGTAGACTGCCTTCACAGTTTCTCTTCATTCAGGGCATGCAGTTAATAATAAACTGTTATCTTCTCTTTTTGTTCATTAATTAGGACAGAAATTAAAATTATTCCTAATGCCAATCTTTGTCATATTAAAACTGACAGCTGGAGTTCACTCCTAAGCAGCTATGCCATGAAGACTTCAAAGTCTTTGCATGCAGCAAAGTAAAAAAATTTAAAAATTTTGGTATGGTAAAAAATGGTTAAAATTTTTTACCAGCATTCAGCTCTAAACAGATACACTAAACGTCTCTCTATACTTGTTCCCATAGCCATTCAGTCTGTGTAATAGGAGCCCTCCTTCTTGTTTGTAATTGGAAGAGTTTAAAGGGTTATCACGCATAAAACTTTCAGTAACAGTCCAAAGTGGTTTTTTGTCCCTGTTTAAGTACTGAAATGTGCTATAAGTTCTTCCTGGAACCTTCTCTTCTCCAAATCTCTCAGCCTGTCTTCATGGGAGAGGTGCTCCAGACTTCTGATCAGCTTTGTGGCCTCTGGACTGGCTCCATCAGGTCCACATGCATCCTATGTTGGTTATTTATGATTTTGCCAATTTTATGACACAGGGAGCATGCTACACTGTCTAGTATCATCTGGGATTTCACAAAATGAGTTTGACTTTGGTTGTGCTCTACAGCTCTCTCACAGCACATCATCATCCCAATAAGAGAAATCACATCTATAGGTCTAGCATTGTTATAGGACTGTGGAAATGTTTTTGGCTCATAGGAATTGTGAAGATAGTTTGTAAGCCCATACATCTCTTGAACAGACAAGGAGTGAGGATCCATCCCTGCAGCACTAATCTCTTTTCCCACTCATGATTTAGAGTGTATATGATGCATGTCTCTGCTCCCAAAAAGCTAAAAACCTTTTTTCATCTTAATGGATCCATTTCTACCTTGTTTTTGCTTGAACTGCTTCAATCTGTCAAGTGTATGGATCCCAAGTTGGACAACAAAAGAAAAGTTCAAATAGTCACTTAGAACTTAATTAAGTGTAAAGACTAGAGTTTAAACTTATAATATGAAGTCAAGAAAGAAAATAAAGGATTTTGTATGGGACAGGACAGGAAATTCCCTCCTAAGCCTAAAGCTACGTGGTTATCAAGAGACTGAAGTATTTAATCTTTGTGATCTCCACTGCACAGAAAATCCCATAAGGTAACTGCTTATGGTGTGAACGTAAGTTCTAGAGAAAGCAAGCTGAAGGATCAGTTGCCCCACTCCACCATCTTGCAAGCCAATTGGTGTAATTAGGATGAGAAACAAATATTTTCTTCCTGTGAACAGCTCTGACTTACTGTCTGCATGGCAAAACCCAAATCCCCTTCTAATTCCATTAAATTTCTGTCTACCTCCACACAATTATGATGCTGTTGCTGTACCATTTGCACAGAAACTGGGTACTTTCTTCAAAATAGTGTTCTTCGATGCAGTGTCACGTGGCTGGTTAGTGCATTAATCTGTACAATGGTAATATAATTTGCAGGTGTCTGAATTGTCATTAATTGTACTTCAAAACTATAAATAAATACAATTTTTTTTTAAGGTCTAATACCACTTTCTGCTACTTTTAAAAATTTACTAGGGGTTTTCCTTTTTCTCCTCTCCATCCTGAAGTTCTGAGTTCTCAGGGATATGTCTGTGTTTGAAAAGGATAGACTGTTTCACTCGGTAAGAATAGATTTTGTCTATTAAAAAAAACTGTACTTCCTTGTGTAACTCTGTGAGACTCTTATGGAGGTAAGTACTTGAGAATGGCAAATAATGCAAGTCCTCCATTTCTTGCAAGTTTTTTTGATCTTTAAATTTAACTGCTTAGTTAAATTTCACAAATATATTGCAGTAATTCAAATGCTTTTATCCCACAAAATTTACAAAACCCACTGGTTCTGTAATCAGGTTTATGCTTCAGAAAGATGATTTATCTCTTGGTGTTTAACCAAAAAGAATGTTATTCTTTATTATTTTCTTCCGTTGATGTATACTTTGTCTACATATTGTTTTTAGACTTCTAATAAGAATTTCATGAGTTTCACAAGTGTGGATATTCATCTATTTGCAAATTATATGTCTGCATCCTCTTTCATGTCCTGTCTTCAACAGAAGAAACAGCACTGGTTCCTGGGGGATTGTTTATTATTTATACTATAACTGCAGGCAAACTTACTTTCTTGAAATCTGTTGTACTTTGTGAAAGCACAACCAAAATCAATGATGTGTGAATCAGTTTCATTTTCTATATACAGCATTCTGAAGTGGTCTCACATTGGTGTGAGATATCCTCCCATTTCTTTCCTTTGGGGTTTTTCTATATTAAAAAAATCCCCAAACAAAGCCACAAAGAAGCAACACCAAACAAACCAAATCAAACCAACAAAAAGGCTTAACTATAATCCCTAAACAGAATAACCACTCAGGAAAGTTAAATGTTTAAATTATAAATGTGGCTAAAATCATACATATATATATATATATATATATATTCTTATATATNCCTTGAATAGCAGGACAATTCATCATATTTCTTGCAGCGTAGAACTTTGAGAGGAAGTATGAAGCAGCATATCTTGAAACAAATCTCAAAGTATTGCAGTGTTTCTTGTGTATCAGGTCTCTCAAAAAACCCTGACATTACACTGCCTTCCCAATAGAATATATTAGATTAAATATGCTGCAGTATATATGAATATGTTATATTCCACATTAACTTTCATGTTTACATCTCACTCATATGCCTCCAAGGATGCATTCTCATGGCCTCACTCTGAAGCTAGTACTCACTGACTTTAACAGGTGTTGAAGTGAAGACAGTCCAATACCTTTGCAATGCAGTTCAAGATGTCCAGACTTTTGATTTGATCTTTAAATAGAGAAACATACAACTGTATAATTACTAAGTAGGCTTCGTTCTGCTTATGTTCATTTTTCTTATTTTATTTGACCACTTCCAATATCTTTAAATGCAGTTTTGAATTGCAGAATATCAAACACATGCTGAGAAAAATGTGTTTTCGTACTAACATATGTATCAGTTACAGGTAATATCCTCCTTTAAAAGCTATCAAAGCTGTGTAATATGTATTCACACACCACCCACGCTTCCAAAATTCCTCCCCTCAATCTCTCCTACCAAATTTCAAAACAAAGCATGAAAACCTTTTATTGTCTTTCATGTGGAATTCATTTGAATGTGTTATCTTCTACATGTATATTTTTTCAGGATAGCTGTACCTTTGCAGGGCTAACTTCTTTAACCTCACAGTTCTGTAATAAGTTCCAAAATGTAGCTACTCCCTTGATTAAATAAAAGTACTAGTGATCCCATTACCAGAATGAAAACACGTGCATTATAAACTATTTGAGAGATTGTTCTGTCTCTGTCTAGATGACTGTTTAATAAGTAAATAACTGTAATTAATAAATATACTTGAACGAAAAAAAGATATGTTTGTAAACCCACTGAAACTTTAGCTGTCTGGAAGCAGGTTCACTGAATATTCACCAGCATTTCAGGCCTGAAATTTTTCTCATACCTCGTGACTACTGTCAAAGCTCAATAAAATACAAATTCTAGGTTTTTCTGCATGGAATCACTGTGTGTTTAATTTTACATATTTTTAAAGGATCTCTAACAACCTTTCTAATATTCCAGGGATTAACTTGTGTCCTTTGGAATAACAAGGTTATACTAGTAAATATGAAATGGTAACATCTTCTGTGCTTCCTGGATCCATTCTGGTTAGATGAAATGGGGAAAAACCCCAGCAGGCTCTTCCCACTACCTTAACACTTTTGTTTCCAGTAAAAGTTAGTAAATTTAAGGATGAATTAAATAATATAAAGTTGATGATAAAAAATATTAGTTTGAAATGGTATAAAAATAAAGTGTAACTCTTTTGCACTCAATGTTTATTTCTTTTGGAACAGAGATTTTGGTTAATTATGAATGGTAATATTCATCCCTACACAGGAAAAAGGGCAAAGTACAAGGACCATTGAACATTGCATTTTTCCAATGTTACCTAATTATAAGAACACCTGTGCTGAATAACTTTCAGCTGATCTATTTGTAGAGTGTTTAATAGTCCTTAAAATTTCTCGTTTCTTAGCAGTAATGGGCCAGCAATGTTTGCACATTAAGTTGTATAAGAAATACCTTGGCAGAAACTGCTCAAAATACTTGTTTTCCTGCATTATATTAAATCAGTAGTTCCTAGCAGGGTGCTTACTTGAGATTTATGCCAATAGTACATTAAATTTTCATGGATATTCTGGGTCATTTTGGTTAAGGGTGAGGTGTTTTGTCTCTTTGCTACAAAGAACTCATTCTAGGGAAAAACTCAGTGACACACTAATCTCCTCAGAGAGATTATTTGCATGCCAAAGAGCATATACACTTCTAAAATATTAAAATAGAAAATCTTTGTCTCCTTCTCCCTCTCTCACTTGTTCTTGCTGGCTTCTTTTTTTTCTTGAGTTGCATGGTACTCCTTACCCCTCAGTATAGTGGGAAAATTTAAACACCTTCAATATCAAACCCGGTAGGTTCTTCATTACTATTGTTTCTAGAGAATCTGGAAATAATTATTTCTGGATTCTGGGTATTTAAGTGTAGCAGAAAAATTGATCCTTTTTTTTCCCCAAGGCTTAGTAGTGAGTGTTCATTACAAATCCAGACATAAATGTTTATGGTAGCTCTGGAAGTCACACTAATGGCTATTAATCATCTTTTGATTTCTCATATCTGTTAAGTTCCTCTGAAATGAAATAAAAAACTGCTTCTAGCAGTTAATTAGATGAAAGTCAGGGAGAGGAAAGGAAGTCAGGAAATCCTTTTAAAGTTGTTTAACTGCCACAATTCCGCAAAAAATCTTTTGGTTTGGATAACTCTGCAGTTTATGCTGCCAAATCAAGAACCTAGCAGAGGACAACTGTGAAAGGGGTTGTGTGCTTTTTTTTTAAGTGCGTGTGTGAGGGGGAGGGTAAGATGTTGCAGTGCAGACAGATGCTGTAAATTCAGAGATAAGGTTATTGTAGAAGTTTCTGCAACCTGCATTATAGAAAAGGTTATGCTATGACCATAATGATCCATTCTGAATTTAAGCTATATAACTTAAACTCTATTTTTCTCTCATTTTGGAATTTCTTTGACTGCTACTGGAAGTATCTGTGCTCCTCCTTCGAACATGTGGTTTTGTCCCAGGCTATTCCTACCCATAATCTCTTTTCTTTAGTGAGAGACCATGGGTGATCCAGTTTTCTCTGACTGTAAAACTGATGTTTGTCTATTTGGATCAGAGTATTTCCCTGGGAAGGAAAGGCCTCTGTGGAAACAGTGGCTTTATATGTTCCTTTATCTTTGTGTTGGGCTGTGTTTTTAAAGTCAGACTCAGAAAAAAAGCCGTGATGTATCTGTAAGAAAAAAAACAGCTCTGGAATCGTAAACAAATATAAAAATGTGTTATGTAAAATAAAACAATATATAACATTTATATATAACATTTCATAACAATGAAATGTTTAGGAGGTTCTTTAGTTTCATCTGTTTGAAAGAAGACTGTGAGTGGATCTAGATTTCAAATTAGAATCTCCTAAACTGGAATTCATTGTTGCTCAAGTTCTAACACAGACTGGACCATAAACAGATTTTTTTAATGCCTGGAATTTCCAACTGACACCCTTGATAAGAAACTCAGGAAGGTAATATTTTCACTGCACAACATGCAGTGGGCAACAGCAAATCTGAACTTGACTTTTAATACAATTTGTACTATATTTATAAAGTAGGGAGAGCTTCTGATAGCTTAATTTAATTACCTAATTTCTCAAAAAGGTAATTTAAAATTTCTATTTTATGTCATTGTGACATAGTCGTAGCTCTTTCTGTGGAATGATATTCTTAGATGAAATGTAATTTTCCATGATTCATAATATTTGGGAAATCTTTATTAATCTTATTGTCTTTTGAGCAAGTGGTATGTGTAACAGCCATAACCTTATTTATTGTTTACCAGTCCTCTTGCTGTAATAATTGCTCTCAGAACTGTTACTTACATAGAATGAATGTGTATTTTTGTTTAAGATAGGTGTAACCTAACAGCTTGGGTTCTTTCTAAAACTGAAGCCTCTGGACATATACTTTTCCCCCTTTACTCCAACTTCATATCAAAATGTCACCTATACAGATGTTCATATACTCTAGCCCTTGAAAAATATGTGTGTTTTCTGCTAAAACAGCCTTACTGAGGGACCTAAACCAAATGGCAGTTTGAAAAAGCATTTTGGAAAGGGAGTGTTGAATATGCACCATGTATGTGTGTGCTATGTGTTTTTAAAGACAGGTGCCAGACTACTGCATATGTAAGAGGTATAGGAAAACATTTAATATCAAGAAACTCTTCTGGAATTTTTCACTCCTGTAGGTAGTGGAAAATATTCACTTCATATATAACAACTGTACTTCTTTAAGTCAATATAGACAAGAAAATTTCTGGTCTTTTTTTTTTTTTTTTTTAAATTTCCTTTATTTCTGTATCATGAGTGTTTACCTTCTGCTAGTTTTCATTTCTTGCTTTGAGCTTGTCCAGCCATATTCCCAGGGCAAGTGAGACATTCCCTGAGGTGTGACTAACATTGTAGCTATACTCATTCTGGACATTATCCACTCAACTAAGTACTCCCCTTCCCATGTAAGATTTTTCTTTGACTCTCTCAATTATAACATTTTTGCACAGTTCCAAGGAAAAAAAGCTGGTGGTCATGCTGAACGCCTTTCAGATGGGCACTTTTCCCAGGTAAAATTTTAAGAGATGTCTTTTTTCTTGTGTCCCATGTGCATATGCTCAGTTCATGTTGGAGAAAATAGTCTTTTACCTGAGTTCAGTCTTCTCTTTCAGTTTAGGTCGCACTATTCTGGCAACTTGTGGCCTTGTATTCTTGTTGCCAGCTTCAGTATTTGCTTTTCCTTAAGACTGATGCTGCCTCCAATGCCCATCATTCCCCATGAAGAATTTTTCCCACTGTAGTCATTTTCCTTCCAGATTTTTCAAACTTGACGGGTGTTTTTGAACACTGAATAGTAATAATATACACTGTCAATCTTATCTCTTTCCCCAAATACTCTTTCTTCTCTTGCCTTTCTTGTAATGCAGAGTCTGTTTCTATCCGCCCTGACTTTGAGAAAAATTTCCGATAGCGTTTTGGATTCTTTGTCATGTTTCTTCTTGTCTGTCTTGGTTACAGAGTCAGCAAGTCTGACCTATTCACATCAGTTTCATTTTGAGTTGGATGTACTCCCACATTTGGCCTTTTTTACTGCATTGTTAAGCACAAACTGTGAACTTTCCATTCCTCAGGGTCTGGGAATAAACATTGTCCCATTGCAGCTTAGATCCTGAAACAGTGTTCTATCTGCCTTTCTTGAAGTTCCTCAAAAAATGCTGATTTTTCATAAAATCACTTGTACTTTTTTCTGTTTTTACATTTCTCTTTATTTATTCTGAGACTATCCCTGTCAGAACACAGTAGTGTCTGGCTAAAAATAAAGATGTAAAATACGGAGGAAATCTTGGAAATGGCAGAGTGTGTCAGGCATGGTTTTTCTCCCTAAATGTATTTGACAATTTAACTGGCCAAACCAAAGTATTGGGGAAATAATAAAGAGAGAGACTTGGCCATTAAGTCTGTGTCTCAGGGCAGGATGTTTTTGTGGAACTGGTCTCATCCTTAGTTACAGCTTTGTGGTCAAGTGCTCTGTTCAGGTATCTTTGTAAGATTCCCTTTTCCTAGTATTTTGTAGGTGAATAGTTCTACTGTGGAGCAGGAAGAGTCATTACTCCTCAGATGAGTAATATTAGTATAGTCCCAGAAGACCTTGGCAGATATATTTCCCTGATTATTTATTTTTTTGTTTTTCTCAGCAGAGATCTCTTATTTTTCTTGTTTGGATTCTATTGGAAGTGTTGATACATAGCCCGTTTCTCTTTTGGGTGTTATACTATAAACTTTCATCTGTCTCTGTGCAATGTTCTTGAAATAAAAAAGAGAAGTTCCTTTGGACTTTTTATAGTGAGGGGTGATTGAGCTGTCCTTGTATTCTTTCAAAGCGCCTATTTTAAACTAGTGGCTTAAAAATACTTGCAATATTCTTTTGGTTCTGCCTCAGGTGATAATGTATCATTTTTGTCTATTTGGATACAGATTCCACTGAAAAACCTCAAGGCAGAACTTCACATGTAGCCAATTTCGGTGTTGCACATTTCTTATCTATTTCTTCCATTTTCATTCTATCAAGTCTTCTTGCACCACTGTCTTGTAAGAATTATATATCTAACACAAGCTTAGTAGATGTGGTAAAGCAGAAAAGTCAAAGCAAAAGTGCAGATTAGATTAGTTTATTTAATTAAAGCTCCATTAATTATAGATTCATCTTTTCCCCTACACACTAATTTCATACTTGTTCTACAGCATATATGTTGAGTGAGAAAAATAGTACTCCTACATGAAATTGTAAATAAATGCTGAGAAGTGTCTTTAAATCTCACACCTAGAAAGAACAGTGTTTTGCACTGGGAGGTGCTAGTCAGTTATGATGTCAAATAAGAAAGGAAATCAGACTCTGTAAAGTCTGTATCATTAAAGTATCATTTAAAATCCTATTTTTTGAGAGCTAGCACAATGATGAAAGAGACAATAGTATAGATATTCGTAGAATCACAGAATCATTTAGGTTGGAAAAGACCTCAGAGATTATTGACTCCAACTGTTAACCTAGTACTAACAATATCACTAAACCACATCTTGACTTTTTTTGAACACTTCCAGGGACATGTGTCCAGGGATGTAATTCCACCATTTCCCTGGACAGCTGTTGCAATTGGCCACCCTTTTAGTGAAGAATTTTTTCCTAATATCCAATCTAAACCTCCCCTGGTGCAACTTGAGATCATTTCTTGTCATCCTGTCAGTTACGTGGGAGAAAAGTCCAGCCTTCACCTCACTACAACACCTTTCAGGTAGTTGTCCTTTCAGACACTTCTCATAAATCTTGTTCTTTCACCAGCTTTATTGCCTTTCTTATAATCTTATATCCCTTCAGATGCTGGGAACCCTGAGCTGTGCAGCACCAAATGTGCCTCCCACCAGCCTGCAGCACATCATGCAGGCCCAGTCTGTAGAGAGGGTTACCCCATACTAATCATTCAAGCTGTTATTTGATTCTCTTACTAGAAAATAGTTCTATTCATAATTTTTACAGCTGAACAGAGAAGATCTTTACATGAGACCTTCTTGCTGCACTTTTAGGTAAAGGCAAGGTGAAGCAGGAGGTGTAATTGCTGGAACCAAGCAGGAGTTACCTGCAGAATCCTCCTCTATAATGAGCAGGCTGAGGTTACCCTGCAGGCAAGAGATTTGTCCAGCACACACTGACCTGGAGGCTAAACTCTACATGTGGCACAGCACCACACTGCACAGCACAGGTCTCATCCTACTCAGGTTAAGTGTTTTGTGCCTCACTAACTCTTCTATATACAAATGGTTTTCTACTCAGGATCACTACAAACCATTATTTTTAGAAACTGTGGACAACTCTGTATGTTCACTATCTTTTTGCTAGTATAAAGATTGAAAATCACACTGGTTTGCAAGATAAAATGTCCTTTCCACAATTGAGTGGCTCCCTCCAGGTGAGGGTTGAGGCACAAAAAAGAAAGAGTGAAAAGTCTTGGCCTCATCCTTTGCCTGTGGTGTTCCTGTTTGGGGAATAAAAGATTCAAGTCATTATATTGTCAATCTGTCAGCTTCTCTGTGCATGAAGGAAGGATTTTGAAGCTGCCTAAGTAGGATGTGAACATTTAAGAAGATCAGGTTCTTTTTAAAATCCCAGAATAAATTAACATTATTTTTATGGATGTCAACATTTTCTCCCTGCTTTTATGGAAAAAAAACAAAAAAAAGGTTTATTTACACTTTTGGTTTTTTTTGGTGGAACAAAGTATCGCTGTTATAGATAAGCTTTTCTTTTTGCCCAGCCCCCGAGTTCCTTAACAGTATTAAATGAGGGAAATTTACATTCTGAAATATGTCCATCTCAGAACTAGACAGGCCTGACCTACTTTGATGATGTGTTGCAGGATGACAGCAGGCATTTTAATGGTGCAGTCCTGTAAGACATCTTCTGACTTAGAGCTAACAATAGTGCATAAACTTGTTTCTTAATTGCCATTATTCATTGCTTTGGGCTTAGGAAACTGCTGTAAATATACTGGCACAGCACAGTGTTATGATGTTAATATTAAAAAACCAGTAACATTTAGCTTGTTAAGTAGCATTAGAGCTCAAGCGCTTTACAGAAAATCTAGGAATAGGAAGACTGAGTGAAAAGGAAAGAAAACCTAAATTTAACCCCTTCAAAAAATCCCAGTTTACTTCTTTCCTAGCATCTGTTAAAGTGGAATACTTGAACTTGAAAAGACAATTTGATTTGAATGGGGGTGTTTTCAAGTCACTTTTCTTATGAAACAACTTGGGAAACAATTTGTGCCACTATATAGTATCTGCAGAGGTTCCCAGCCATTCTCTAGGAAAAGCTATTGTAGGTTATAGATGCTCCTTCTGAATTAAGATATATTTGGCCAACTGCTGCCCTCAACTCTTCCAGTGGAATTTCCAATACATCAAAGTCCATGAAATGCTTGATTTTCCAGTGGTTTAACTGAGGACAGATTTTGTCCTACTGTTAGTGGAGTACATAGGCAGTTTAAGAAAAATGTGAAGTCTTTTGATCTGCTTATAACCTTAGTAAAAGTACCTGGAGTCATCTGACAGAATGAAGCTCTTCTGCGGATTATTTTTGCACTCTTAGTTATGAGATCACTGTCCAGCAGATTCTTTAATTAATTATGCCATGTGCTACATTATTACATTTCATATTGTAGCCCTGAGATCATGTATCCTCTTAACCTTTAGAGAGGTTTTAATCTAGAAATTTTTTCCCAGAGAGGATGCACTGAAAAGCTGTAGAGACTAATAATTAAATGAAAAATTGTCCTGACAGGTTGTTTTGTTTGTTTTATTTTTTTTGGTTTTTTGGGTTTTTTTGGAGGGGCTGGTGGTGGTGGGTTTTTTTTATGTTAAGTGATTAAAACATTTTAGGCTTTTTATATCGTGTCGACATTTTAAATTTACAGAAATTTGGGAAATTTATGGAAACATAAAAATTGCTTTTAGTGTCCTTAGCACGAAAGTTCATCATTGACTGTGACTCTTTTTTCTATTAAGATCTCAGTAATTCTCTCAGGAGCTAGATAGGAAGGTTTTGGTTGAATCTTAAAGGCAGAATCTCTCTCGAATAGAGTTCTTGTGCTGGAGCTGTGCTTTGTAGTCCACAGCAGGGCCATGGTAATCAAATTCATTCTGGTAATCCAAAATAATGGCAGGAGGAAATTACCTGAATACAGAAACAATTGCTCATGTCAGCCCTGAAAACCATGGAGTCTGTGGAGAACTTTTCTTATGTGTGAACCAGTGCTGGAAGTGCTCTCTCCTCTTGTGTTGGTGCTATGATTCTGTGGCTCTTTTCCAAAAGCTTTATAGACTTGAGAGTGTTGCCTTGGCCTTTCTTTCATCTTCATCTTGCTGCTGTAGGTTTCCATCAAGTGTTTTGATGTGCACCAAAATATAAACGAGGCTGGTATTGAAGTATCTTTATTGGTTCCTGGGTGAACATCCCTGGGATCAAGTGGGAATTAATTCAGCACAGATATTGTTTCAAGCTTTATGACTGATTCATCAATTATATTTGCATATGTAAGTCTTGCTTCTTGTTTTAAATATTTTCTTTATAAAAGAAGGAGAGACAGAAGGAGACAGATGTGTTTAAAAATTCAAAATAAATCTGTAAGGCTCTTTCACTGTCACTATGCTTCAACAAATGCTGCCCTGTACATATACTCATCTCAGTTTGGTGGGCAAACCACAAACTGTCCTCAGTTTGGATTTGTTTCATATTATTGGCAAAGTACAAGTTGGAGACATCTGAGATCTAGTGGAAAGAAAACAAATGAAAACTTTCCCATGTGAACTCTTGCATTCAGCCTCTGGTCTCAGCAGGAAATAGGACAGCAGGAGTTTCCTTCATGGCATCAGGTTTTCTGGCATGCAAATTTTCAACAATTTGCTAACAGTTTAGAAGCTTGGTGAAGTATATTATTAAGTGGAGATAATGACTTCTCCAACTATAGGAGGAACTGTTTGGATTTGTTGCCTTTGAAATGCATGTCTGTTGTTCTAAACAAATATGTCAGAAATTATTCTTGCCATCATTAATTCTTATCTCAACTGATAAGAATTTATTTGGGTTTTGTTTCTGTCTTTGCCTGTGTGGAGTTTTTATTTGTCTGTTTGCCCTGGTTTTTCTTTTGGTTGATTTGTTTTAATAAATTTTTCAGGCTAGAGAGTTGATTAAAGTTTACTTGTAACTTGTCCTAAGTGTTTTGTGACAGAAAACTTTGCCCAAGTTACCTCCCAAATATGTGTATTTCCATAAGAATCACACACAATTCATCAGTCCTTGGAAATTATTTTGATTAGTGTGGTTCTTGTAAAATAGGACTGTGATAAAATAGGACTTGACACTATAAAGGCATACAGGCATGCCTAGATCTATGTGGAGATACATTAGAGATGCTTTCAGAGCCTGGGCTGTCTTTTTCAGGACAAATCAGTCTTCATGCCTTTAGAGTAAAAAAACCCATAAAACTTAATTGACACAAAATACTTGGAAATCATAGGATATTTAAAAAAAAAACCAAGCTGGCATGGACAGGGGCTTCACCATTTCAGAATAAAAACTTGATAAAACTTTTGGATTTTATTGATTAAGGCCGTTGTACAGTAACAGGAACCAGACCATGACATGAGTAACAAATTGACTTGATTTCTGTCCTGGAAAAGGCTATGAAATATTGTTCATTTTCTTTGTAATAATTTAATTTTAGGAGTTCTTAAAACTGAACTATTTCTATGTCTAGATGGTACCCAGACAAAAGGAACTGATTCCAGTAAGGACCAATCCAGCTAGCATTTCAGAAAATGAAGAACAACCTCAAGTGAAGTAATAAGATCGAAAGGATTGACTTGGAGTGAGTGCTGCCTAGAATTGAGAATATTCATGATCTGAATGAATCTGAATAGCTTAACATTGGGAAAATAACTCTGAGATGCAGAGCAATACCCATTGTGTATTGAAAATGGGTAGGTTCTCACCCATTTTCAGTGAGAAATCAGCAGGATTCCCAGCTTCCAAAATAAATTTCTTTTTTCTAGAAGTTCTTTGGAGTGTCTACAAACTGTAAATACCTACAAGCCCGTGAAGATCTCCTGTTTGTCTATTTGGCACAAAGCTGGTAGTTTCTGCTTTATGCTAGTCTTTATGCAATTATTTCAGCATTTTTTTCAGTTTTTATCAAACTCTTCCAATTTTCTAAGACACAGTCTTTGTATTTGACTGCTATGGACCCCTCAGGAAATATTTGATGGAGGGAGCTAGTGCTGTCCAGTTACTTGGCTGAGGAAGGGCATCTTTCCTACAGATACTATTTTCTTCCTTAAATCAAATTAAATTCTTAAACAGATCTACATGTGTTGCACAATGTCTATGTGGTAATTAATAGTATCTGTGGGAGATTAGTGTTAGCAGAAATAATATTTGGCACCATTTAATTCTATACTTTAAAATAGTTTTTGCAAGTTATATTTCCCAGTATTTACGTGAAAATGCTCTAAAAATCTTCACCTTCAGAGGGTTTAAAATACTTTTTATGTTTGACAAACTTAACTTTAGCTTAGTTATCTCAGTAGGTATCTCAACATTTGCCCCCCTCTTTCCTTCTGTCGGTTCCAGCCCCTGCTCCCAATTTCAGGTGTAGTTTCTCTGAACAGGTCTTTATCTTCAGCAAGCATGTTCAGTCAGTAAGAATAACACTGAAAGTCACTTCTATTCCTGGCTGGGCATTAAGTGAGGACAGTATGTGCACTGCAAACTGACATGGGGTGTAAGGATACTTTGTGCACACAGAGGGTTAGATTCCTAAAATCTGTATACGTGCAAACTCTGTCTTTTCAACAGTTTGCAGCTCAGTCAAAAAACCAGACTGATTTTTCAGAGGAAAAACAGGCTGGACTACCTTAACAGCTCCTCTCAGGCAGAAGTTCAAAACCCTGCTTATACATTGTTAAATAGTGAAGGATTGAAAGTGCTCTTTGTCAAAATGTCAAGTTTGAGATTTAACATTATAAAAATGTAATTTCCCCAGCCTAATTTTTAAATGTCCATTCTGACCATGTTTTCCTCAAAAGCTTGAGTCAGCCATCCACCGTAGAGAATAGCAGCTCAAGTAGTTACATTTTAGGAAAGTTTTTATATAAACAAATGAAAATGGCTTCTTTCAGAGGGAAAAGATGGTCTCTCTGAAAGGAGGCAGGATGAACAACCTGCTTCTGAAAAAGAAATGACCTACCGCAGTACAAGGAGTGCTTAATAACTAATTGCATCATTAGCAGTTAGAACTGAAATAGCCTAATCAGGATTTATGTATGTATAGCTGCAAATGTTCTTTAACATGAGTAGATGGTTCAGAAAAAACTCTGTGCTATGGGAACAATAAATAAATCATGTCAGAGTATGATTTTTCATCTTTAATCCATAAAAATCCTCTATTATTAATAAAAATCTTTATTGAACTGGCATACAAAGCAGAACATAAGCTGTTCTGTATCTATCAGGACTGCAATTACTCTGCAAGGCAATACAGGGGTTAAATGTTTGTTGTTCTCATTAACACTTGCAGAAGGAAATGGTCCTTCACTAATTGGCAAATATTGACTTAACAAAACAAGGCTGGCCTGGGACACTAAACAGCACACATTAGATAATCAGAGAAATTAAGAGAAAATATATATATGATGCAGTACAGATGTTACTCATTTCAAATCATGAGGTCAAAACTCAAAGTGATGGAAAGGGATGTATCTGAATTTCCTGGAGTTCATCCCTATTTCTGGTGACTTCTGAGCATTTGCAGAGAGAATGAAAGAAACTGAAAATAGTACCTGTATTGGCTTGGTGAATGGGATTTTCCATTTAGTCATGTGTAAGGATAAGGTTCTTTTTTATACCCTAAATGTAAGGAAGTGAAAGGAGAAATGTAAGTTTGATTGGGTGTCAACAAATCTCTTTCTCAAGTAGAATGTAAAATAAAGTATAATTAGTGAATTCACCTCAGAGATTTTTAATGGAATTAGTGTTTCATTGTATCTGGTCCACTGAATACAGGCAAAGATTTGGGTATTGAAAACAGTAGCACAGTACAGTTAATAGCCTTGACGTTATCCAAAACATTGTATTGGGTTCTAAAGTTTTTAGAACCTTTGCTTCTAAAGTTTGTATTCTGCTACACAAATGATACAGTATTAAATGCCAGAAACACAAGAGATCATCCAGGAGACTTCAAAAGCTTCTGAGATTGTTACAAAAATATGTATTACAGGAAAGATGTTCAAGTTCAGACAGAAAAGTGTGATATATTCTGGTCTAAATGGTCAGGCAGATAATACAGAATAATTTAAAATATCAGGAGTTGCCTCTCAAGAAAAGATTATGGTACGTTGTGTAAGATTAGTAATATTAAACATGTACTAGTTTGATGCAAAATGAAATACAAACATCTGTGTGACATAATGCATGAGAAACATTTTGGTTCTGTTAATTCCTTAGGTTGATTTAGGTGAAGCTAGAATAAGAGAAATCAATGATGTAGACTGCATGGTTATCACCCCACATACTAGGAATCACCACACAGACCTGGATTTAACAGCCAGGAGACTTCACTGTGTGGTACTTCTCTCAGTCGCACACATGCCCTTCTGACACTGCAGACGAGGTGAAACCCTCAGCTGTGTGAGCATGAATGTTCATGTTTATTCCAGCTGGCTGCAAATGGTAGAAGGAAAATATTACTGCTGGTAATATTCTTGGGACATTGCATGGTATGCTTTCTGAGAGGAAATACAGGCAGGGACTATTTCACCTGAGTTTTCTCTGAGGAATTGCAAATTACTCTCATGAGATACTCAGTAACACACACAAGATCAGCTGTTTATTAGCCTGTTTCAGAAGGGTTAGTGTAATGGATTCTACAGAAATTTTCACTCCTTGTAATTTAAAATATGGCTCCAGGAGCACCAATATATGAGATTCAGTGCAGCAGACTTTAAAGACGAAAGGAGTTTTACCAGCCAGCGAGGGAGGAAAGGGCAGAACCTTTTCCCTTTAAGTTGCAAGGTTTAGCTAGATTAGAGAATTACATTTCTACCAGCAATCTGGTCAGGAATAGGAAGTAAAAAAGATGGGGATAGCGAGACAGAAGGAAGGGGATCCTTCCTCTGGCTTTATCTATAGAGAAGTTGAGAGTGCTTCAGTACAAACATCAGTCTTTCATGACTTTGGCTTCCTCACTTGAGATTGTTTGGAAATTTCTTCCCCATTACTTCTCAGTCTTGTGCAGCCAGAATAAGAATGAAGTCTGATGCTTTTCTGTCTTGCATGTATCAACCTTTCCTTTTAAAAAACATGAAAATTATAATCATTGGCTTTTATTGTGACTGAGAAGAGAGTATCCCTTGTCATCAGATTGATTGTTGTCATTTTCACCTATAGATAAGATATTTGATAAGTAAGAAATTTCAGGCAGGCAGGCATTCCTGAAAGGGGTTTCAGCCCTCTTCTTAATGGTGGCTGTGAGTGATTTTAGACAGCAGGCAACAACAGAGGTGAGAATATACTGAGCTCCTACAGCCGTGTGAAAGGCATTGATTTTCAACCCCATCAGTGCCTCATGCTATGGCAGAAAAGCAGAGTACAAACAACCATCTGGCATCAAATTAAAAGATGGTTGTGCTGGTAGTACTTGCCTGGAATAATCAAATGAAAATTATGCTTTTCTAAAGTCTAGTTCAATACACTACTGTAGTCTCAGGCAAGTCAGCAAATATGTAGATTAATTCAGCCTCACTTCTCGTTTTTTTTTCCTTGCCTACATTGCGACAGATTATATTTATTGCATAGGCCAGCAGTACTCCAAACTACAGCAGGTTCATTCCTTAAATGTCAGTTGATTTCATGAGCTCACATTTTACAAAAGAAGATGCAGAGTAAGGGAGTCATGGGTATTTATGTGTAACCCAAACTTTTGTTGAAAATTACAGAGCTAAAACAGGATATATAATAACTTTCAAAGTACTGGGTTAAGATAAAAGGGAAAAAATAATAAAGGAGGATGCTGATCAACTGTTGCTCCAGATTGAGAGAAAGAAAAAGAACAGGAGAAGTTAGCAGAACACACACAAAGCCATGTACACTTTAGTCTGAGAGTAGCAGCATGGAAGGCTGTGAGTCTATGCAGGCAAACTGAAGAAATTCTAGGTATGTGATTGCAGGCTTGGGAAAGGACAGATGCTTAGCAGACATGTATTTGGAACACTTCCTTTATTTTTTTTGTCCCATTCAACATGTAGTTATGTGTTGAGCCATTTTTTTTGTTCTTCATGAAGCCGCTATATAAACGGTAAACCAAAAATGTAATAGTTTCTCTTGTGCAACAATCAGAAATCTCTCCTTTGTGTGATGCTGGGAGAACTGTTCTGTGCCATAAAATTTCAGTGGTGTTATTAAAAAAGGACATTTGTCTGAGTCTCTGAGTTCCATTATGGGAGCAAGCCTTATCTTTCTGTCTGTTTGTAACATTAGACAGAAAATCACTTTTCTTCTTATATAACTATGTGTCCAAGACAAATTTCTGCTGCAGCTGAAGTCATGCCAAAGCACATGCTGCCAGCAGGGTAGAATTCTCATTAATGTCTTGGAGAAACACTGTCTTCCAGAAAGATTCTGCATTTCAGGTCTTGCTTAATATGGATGCTTTAATACAGACCTACTTTCAATGAAAGGGATGCCTAAAGAACAGTATATCTACTGTTACAAAGATTTAATGAGCATTTTCTGGCAAAACCCTTTCTTTCTTTTTTTTTTTTTTTTAATAATATTAGGGATGACTTCAAGGAAGACAATTTTTTTCACATCAGTATTAATTATCATTATAAATTATTACTTAATGATGGGAAAAGGTAATGAAAGAGAATACAGATATATATAAAGATTTTGTAAACCTGGTGAAACTCAACAAGACAAATTTCAGCATTGAGAGAAGATTATTTTTCTCATTTGTAATTTTTCTGTTATGATGAAATCTAATTCAAGGGCAGGATTTTTATAATTACCATTGATGCCAAGATATTTGAATTGTTGCTTTAAACCTTGTCCTTAATCCTCTCCAAACTCCTAGTAGAACTCAGTTAAATGTTTTCTAATACAATAATATCTAACACAACCACTGAAATAAGTAGGTGAAGTGTCTTAGATAAGGTGTATTAGGAAATAGAAAGGACTATTATCACATTACCATAATAAAACTTCCATATAATGTAAGCTACAAAGTTTTTACAAAAGTTATTTCTCTGTCCTGAATTAAACTGGAATGTGTCTGTAATATGGGGAGTTCATTGAGCCTGGAGCAAATAGGCATTTTGCACTAGTACATAGAAGGAAACCCCCAAAGATTTCTCCTGCTCCTGAGATGAAGCGGCATTTGTCCTTCGCTGGGCAGTGGCACTTTGTGCACGAGTACATAACACCTGCACTGAGCAAGGACAGCACCACCTACACCATGGTAGATGACTTGTCAGGCCTGGTACCATATGGTGACAGCACACAGTAGTGACAGGTCAGGCTTCAGCATTCCATGGCGTGGCAGAGCCAACGTGTCCTTTTCCAAGTCTGCTTAGTACCGAGTAGCTCATCCCTGGATTGCTGCTGTTCTGGGCTGTTTGCCCAGAAGTCTTCCCAAGAAAGACTAAGCCCCGACAGCCAGAGGAATCATCCATCTGCCTCTCTGTGGGGACAGCAGAAGACTCAGCTGCAAAACTGTGCTCGGTGTAATTCTCTGCGGTGCTTTAAAGAACACACCTGTAAACATGACAAAATGGCAACGTCCCTGAAGTACAGAGGGAACATCTGTTGAACTCAGGTGGCTGAGCGTGCTAACCAGTGATGTGCACAAGGAGTGAGAAAAGAGAGAGTAGGAAAGACCAGTGATATATGAAACAGGAGTTTGGTATTCCTTTTGTCACAGTAGAATTGTCATTTTTGTGCCACTACTGATAAACTGTTACCATGCCTAATAAACCTCAGCCACACGATACAGTTTTGTTTGGGTTTTTTTAAGGGTGAAGATGACTGACTGGATCTCTCCCACAATGGTGTCATGGCTGGGGTAATTAGATTTCTTGTGCTCACACCAGAACTTCGGTTTTATATGCTTGCTTCCCCAGTTACTTGCTAGCTCAAAATAAAGGAGAAATTTTAGCACAGAAAGCTTAGGAAGAACTAGCATGTAGAGCTAACTCTTGGGTAATAAGATTTTCATTAATGTGCTGCTTAGAATATAGGTAATGGAATGGTAGCTCCAGTTAATTTTTACTGAAAGGAGAGTGAAGAAGAAAACTGTCATGACTGGAAGTATTGTAAAGGGATCAGAATCTCTTAATTTGAATCTGCTGCTACCTGTGTGCTGAGAAAAAAAAAAAATAGATGTTTAATGTATATTTTTCAAGAGAATATACTTAAAGCTGCAGAATTATTTCCATTAATATTCCATTTTGAATACAAGTAACAGCCAGTGCAACATAATTTTGCATTTGTTCTGTAGAACGTAAAGTACTGAAAGGAAATGGCAGAATCAATACTGTAAGGACTGAATTTATATCAAATGTATCATTGTTCTCTCGTCTACATAAGTAATTAAAACTGGAAAATAGGATAGCAAATAAACCTTTTGATATGACATCAGCCAATCTACTGTAACCAAAGGATGACAGGCTGAACCATGCCTTTCCCTAATCTGATTGTGAATGTGTTTTACAGCCACAACTGTACAGTGAAACTTACTTCTAAATAAATTGTAATTTTTAGCCAGTAGAATAGATCTTTTTCCAGAGGCATATTTTATATATGTCAATCAATGATGGCTTAAAGCAGTGACTCATAAAGCTGATTTTATATGAACATGTATTTTGCATATCAAGGAACAAAAAAAACCATGTATGGTAATACATGAAATTACATGAAGTATATCTCTTCTGTTTCATTTTTAAGGTCTTTTAGTTAATATCCCATTTTGGATTTAAAAGCATTGCATTTCTTCTAATCAGCAAGGGCTGAAATGAGAAATATTCTCTAATATTTTGAGTTGAGGCTTACACAAATTATAGGTAGTGCCTTTATATACTGCTCTCCCTTTTTGGGGTCACAAAGCAGCTTATCCAGAAATGGAAGAATGCTACAACCCAGCTGTGTTTCTGTTGTGTGATTAGGAATTTTCTGCCCTGTACCTGCTGGTGAGGACTGAAAGATACCCACACTATTGCAAGATGTTTTCTCTTTTGGGGAGGTGGTAGTGTTCTGCACATTTATATGTCAATGCTTTTTGTGATCTTGGAATGATATCTTGCCATACTGCACAGTGCCTATGGGGTTATGGTTTCAACCTGAAATCTTGCATTTCCTGGCTAGTGAGCAATTAATTTGTAATGTTAATTGCATTTTAGTACCTTTGGACTGATCCTGTCACTATTAGAGAAAACATCAAACTGGCACTTGTTTCAAAGATTGGTACCGCGTTATGTAACACATATAATTGTATTTCGTATCGTACATAATGATTTTATGCTTTCTAGGCTGCTCAAATATCAGGTTTTGGGTTTTTTTTTAAATATTTCCTGTTTATGTTTAGCATACTGTGCCATTTAATGAGGAAGAAGAGTTTTAGCAGCATTATTAATGGACAAATTAAATGTCAATTAGCACTTACATTATAACAACACACTTTTAATTCACAACAGAAATTTGGTTCAGCATACTAATCCATGCTTACTTGTTTCTATTTGTGATGTTAATATTTATCCACAAATTCAATAATTAATATGGAAACTTTTAGGTAAAAAAATCTGTAATTTTTGGAAGAGTCTAGGGTCTCTGTAAAATACATTCCTTGAAAATGTCATGTTCTACAAGCATGGTCTCAACAGTATTTTTTATTTTATTGCCACAAATGCCGTGGATTTCCTTGGAAAATAAATAAAACCAATAGTTCTTCAGCAGGCCCTCTTGGGTACATGCCATTTATATCTAACACCTTTATTTGTAGTTTTAAATCTCTTTGTAAATTTAAAATTTGCCAATATTTCCATTAAGGCAAAGCACTAGCATTAATATCAGTATCTGACTTAAATAAACAGAGAAATTCAGTGTTTTTTATAAGAAATCAATTTAAAAAAATGGAACAATATCACACACTATTTGCAAATCATTAGCCCTAAATTACTGCTCTTTTAAAAAGAAAACCTAGAGTTCTGAACACCAAATAGTAATTATGTATTTAAAAAATTCCAAACGGTTTGCTGATCTTTAATAATTGAATTACAAACTGGTGATTCTAATACTTGTGATTTTTTTTCCCCTGTGATTTTTTTCCCCTGACTTGCTTCAAGTCTAAATTCCTTCCTGAAGCTTGGAAAACATCAGGTTCCTGCCTGTTTGATTTTGGACTTTAAGCATGTGTCATGAATGCAACAACAAAAAAATATAATTAGTTTAACTTAAATGTCTCAATATGCTCCATGGATATCATAATGCTCATATTCTTGTTTGTAAACATGCATAATTAATAACTAAATAAGTATCCAACAAACATGTGTCTCTGTCAGTAAAGAAACTGGAACTGTGAAAAATAGGAAGAAAAATGAAGGGACTGCAATGTTCCTGACATGCTCAGGTAGGGAAACAGCACTCATGGATCTGATCTGAAACATGATTCAATGGATAATTCCATGGAATTATCCACCTCAGAATGTGCTCCAAAATCAGCCAGCTATAGATACCTCTTCAGGTCTCCGACCTGAAACCGACCAGCCTGCCAGTGTTTTAAATCAGCATTCTGTTCCTCTTCCATTATTTATACATGCTTTGGAATAAGCATTTCTAGAAGGAGAGACAAAGTATAAAGCTCTCTCACGTAGGTAAACATAATGCTGGCTTTCTTTATAAACACAATTGTCACAACTGCAGTTGTAGCACAAACTTGAGTATTGTTTTTGGGAAGGAAGTGAACTGAAACAAGTAAGAGATTAAATTAAAACAGAGCTAAAGTATTAGGAAAAACCAATTCCCTCAATCTTTATTATGACTGATGTATACAATAAGTCAAGTAATGATTGCACAGTACTTCTCTTTTATGAATAGGCAATAAGGACTGTGTTTGAAGAGTTAGGGGTCTGTAAAGATGCCATTGAACTGGACAGACAAAATGCTAAGCACCAAACTCCCTCATTGGGCACTTCAGGAATTTAATTTTTAAAAAAAATTTAAAAATCCTAAGAGTGTGTGTGCATCCAATTCTAGGATTCAGCCAGTGGGACATCACTGACTTGGAATAACAGGAATAATTAATTCAGCTGTTGGCTCTGTACATTTAGCTTGCAATAAGAAAAGCAACACACTGGGAGCTAGCAAAGGAAATGAGGTATTGGTGTCTTAGAAGAGAGATATTTCTCATAATATTTTCTATATGGGACTTTGATCTAGAAATTCGTGCCCAGAAATATATTTTCCTTTTACTAGCTAGGTAAAATTTTTTCTTGTTTTGTATTTTGTTTAAAATATATTTATGTTCAGTTTGTTAAATACTTTTTTTCATACGTTTTAAAACTCAATGTCTCTAGTTCTGGTATACCCAGATAAACAACAGCAGCTTGGGTGACTTGACATGCACATGTTTACCACAGCAAAAAATCAGTCTGAGAAGCAAACATACCATATTTACATCAGGATATGGTGTGTCATATTTAATTCAAGATAATTTTTTGATATTTGAGATACAGTTGTTAGTTTATTACAGGGTGTTATGAATGAAAAGACATGAATATTAATACATGTGTCTAACACATCCTATCACTTTGGCAAATACCTTTAAAGCTAGAAAAACCTTTGTACTTTGATAATGGTAGTTGAAAGACTGATCAAGAAATGTATATGGTATGCATTAAGGACCATCTGCTCTGGGAGTTAATTTTTTCTGGTTTGGTGACTATATCATGATCTGTCCTCCATTTTGAGTAAAACCAGTAATATCATAATTTATTGCATCTTCATATTTCCAAGTAGTGGAATGGAATGAGTTATATTTCTCAAGTGGTGGTCATTTAAAGATAGTTAGCATTCATAGACCATCTGGAAGAATTGGTATAGTTAGAAATTATATATAGAGATGAGTGAAGTGATTTAAGAGTAAAACTTGCCAGTATGTAATTGACATATATCTTTGTAATGAACCTTTCATTTAGCAAATGAAAATTTTCCCTTCTTTATTTGTTATATCGTTTAAATGAATATTGCATCATAACTTGCAATTTTCATGTTATGGTAAATGGATTATATAATTTGTGATGAGTACTTCTACTCAGTGTTAAAAAATATATTCATTGATCTGCATTCTACTGTTATTGATGATAATGATCACAACTGAAAATTATGCAAGGAACATAGTGAAGAGAGAGACCCTTAGAGAACATGTAAGCCTTTTTATGATAAAGGTAGCTAGAGTTATTTCTATAATAACAAAAAAGTGAAAGAAAGCCACGAATAATGTAATTGTTAATTCACTTCATTCAAGAAGTATTTGACTTTAAGTTGTGTGTTCTTTCAACACCTATGTCCATACTCACTCAGAGAATGAAACCAGCCACATTTCCAGCAGAGAAGACAGAAGATGGCTTTTAGGCTATCAGACTTAAGTGCTTCTACAATATGAGTGGCTGGTATGTATTTTAAGGGGTTGTTAGGAGGTGGTTTGCTTTCCACAAAGTGAGAAAAGGAGGAAGGGCTAAATACAAATCTACCCTTCTTTCAACTGCTCTGAATTGTTTTACAGAGACAGATGACAGTTTTTACTTTCCCTGAGAGTTCTTGTGTTCACTAGGGACCTGAACCTGTAACTCCTTAACATCTAAAGTGTTTCCTTTATAATTTTTTTGTTTTTCCCAGCCAAATAAAACACTGTTTATTTAGCATTTTAAATTATATCTTACTATTTTCAGAAAAGCACCTTATTTCTATCTGAATTTTTTCTGCATGTCAAAGTTTGTCTTGGAGTTTCAAAAAGGTGGCCTCTTCTCCTTTAATAAATGTATTTTGATATGTGTAAAAAATACTCAACATAGCTAAAATGTTTTGTTCAATTCCCCAGGCACATTATTCTGCTTCTGCTTTGGGATAGTATAAATATAGTGTGTAGTGAACAAACTGAAGGTACTGTATTAATTGAAAATGATCCTTTATAAAATATCTGTATTTTCTGTCCACAGCCAAATAAGGGGAATGGTATTTCCTATGACTGTATTGAATTTCTTCAAATGGTCATGCTTGTGTTTAAACCTTACTATAAAACCATAGAATCCACACCTTCTTAGTTACATATAAAACCACTTCAGCTATAACAAGTCCTAACTGACTATGTACATGGCTTTAAAAACAAAAACCTGTAAGACTGTAATTCTTATTAGATACCAGAGGCTTTTATTCTCTTTGCAGACCAAAGTTTTCTTTTGTACTTGTAATTGTATCATCTTTAAAAGGATCATTTTTCGTTTAGGAAAAAAAATACCACCCCCCAAATTTGCAGTGATTTTTCCCAGAAATCTTTGTGTTTCTTATTATTACACTATACCTTTAAAATACTTACCCATTGTTTCCTGTAAGGAAAAGATCTCTCCAGTATTAAGCTTTATTTTACTCTCATTTGATAGAAATAGTTTTATTTTATAAATAAAGGCCTATTTAAATGAGTTTAATGTCTCTCACAAGCCTCACTGATCAGTGGATGAAGTTAAAGAATCATTCTGCTCTTTTGTTCCTTCTGGTTGTTTCTCTGCTGTCTCAGTTTGCCAGGCTAGTTCATGAAGCAGCTGCAAAAATTCATCTCAGAGCTAGAAACAGTGTAATAGGAAAAAAAGACTCACAGAAGGAAGACCAGGATATGCCTTAGACAATGCTCAGCTTTATCTTTTATATCAGCTCTGGCTGGGATTCACAGAATAACTCAGACCAGTCAAAAAATAAGGCTGATGAACTCCTGTGTCACTTGTGTTGATACTGCAATGACACACACAATTAAGAACTGTTTCAGGGAACTGATCAGGCTGAAAACTCTCCCTACCAAAACCTTGCTACATAAGCATGCAGGTGAGAGAGAAGGCAACAGCTTGCTAAATAGCAGGTCTTTCTAAAATCCCACAAACAGCAAGGAGACAAGCCTAAAAACCACTACTTTGCTTTAAAGAATAGATGGCCTAGAATTTTAATAAGTTGCCACACACATTTTGTGTTTGGGCATGATTATGGGAAGGAAGCCCATGGCTCTTTATAGCAATATCAGAACTTTCACTGACCTTAAGGAAAACATTTTCATTTCAAATTATTTATTCTTCCATCAAGGTGTCTAACGGGGAAGTTTAGCAAGCATCACGTGAAGAACTTTAAACTTGTTTCTAAGCTCAGCAATATGACAAAAAAACCCCTACACCTTAATCATATGAAAAAATTCTTCTGGTTCATACAAATTTTACAGAATCACTTGAAAATTGACTCCTTTTCTGGCAAAGCCACCTGCAATTTTTTTCAAATTTTATCATAAGGAATTATAATGTCCTGAGAATTATGTTAATATTATGAACTTCTAGTGTCAAGAGTATGTAATTTTATAATATATTTATATATTTACTATATGGAGAAATGCCAAAGCTAAAAGAGATTAAAATAAAATAATAATCTGATGCTCATTGGCATGCCTGTCGGAAGACTCATAGGATGTGTAATTATGAGTACCTATGAATGGAATTTAAGACACAGTAGAAGCCAGTCTCCCTTTAATCATGTTGTTCTTGATGCCTACAGAGGTCAGACACCCAGATGGGCACAGGTGATTTTAACTGAGGAAGTTTCAGCATTAAGAGCTGAGTGCAGCTGTGAAATACAAAGTGATGTTAAGTTACAAAGGCAGTAAATGTATTTGTATGAAGTCCTCTTTAACAGGAAAAAATCATGGGCAACGGGAAACTGAATATATTTTTGAAAAACTTTTCTTACCTTATGCTTTCCTGCTATTTTTACCCTTCCAAAGGGTCACAATTCTGTTTCTTCAGAGAATAATTTACACCTAGCTATCCTTGTTCCCACCTTAAAACGTCTTATCATAAAAGCATTTCTTGCTTAGTGGGTTACTTAAATATCCTTCATTGACTAATTGCCAGAAGGGGTAAACATAATAGAAACAAAACTCCATGGCTCTGTTAACCTTTAATGAAGATGGTTTATTGGTGGAGGAACCGATTACATGTGGGAAGTCAGAAATCCAATGGCTTGTTCATTAGTATTTTTCCATACTTTTGTCTGCAAAGTCAGGAAAGAAAAGTCTAAAGTGAATCTATAGGTAAATGCAATCAGTTTGCAATTGTCTTACTGGTTGACTTTTGATAATGCAGTATTTGCTTTATTTATGTCTAAAACTCTGATGTGTTTTTTCTCTAATTTGATGAATTGGCAGAGACTTGCAGATGAAGGAAATAGTGTACATACTGCAAACACTGCTGCAGAATCTCTTCTAGGACTGTGATAGATCAATACCCTTTAAAAAAATAATGGAAAGTTAATTGGAAACCTAAAATACATCAGCAGTTGTATCTACTTTAGGGATTTCCCTCACTTACCTCTGCTTTGGTTCACATCTTGGGGCATTTGAGTTGTATTCCTCTTTGATGAAAGTAGACTAGGAGGTTTGCTCCAGGACTTCACATGTACTCCACCTGTGAGTGAGTATTCAGTCAGTCAGATTAATTCTACTCCAAAGTAAAGCTTCATCAAAATACATATATGGATGATAGGTCCCCAACAACAACCTGTTCTGTTCTATACATGCATTCAGACTATGCTGCTTACAAAGGTAGAATAGATGTTGTGCAGTAACAATATATTATACAATACTGAGATATCACTTGCTCATGGCCTAGATTTATGCCCACAAAGAAGTGCATTGATTCATTGTCCAGCTGGGCTACCTTTACTGCAATTGTAATTTTAATTCTATGGTAGATTTGCATCGGATGTTGCTGTCTGGGTAAATGGACCTAGAAATCCTTGCTGCACTGAGATCATTATGGTAAAAGATAGGTTGAAAGGTAATTCAAATAAACTTTGGAGTAAATAAGTTACTCCAAAACTGCATCAGTCTCTCTCCTTTCTGATTTTTTTTTTACCTTGTGAACAAAGTTGTGAATTTATTCAACTCTGAAAAATGGGAATTTCCAAAGCACAAGAGTATTGAGTTCTAGAAAAAGTTCAGATGATGTAACACAATAAAATTTTATTTTGGGGATAAATTGTGCAGACTTTCATTCACTCTGTAAGTTTGTCTGTCTGAGAAAAATAGTTTATCATACAGGAAACAGAATGATATATCATAGAAGATGTTTCACATGAATTCCGTCTTTGCTCAGTGTAAGTCTTATCTGGACTTACACATACTTGAAAGGTTGTCTCTACTTGCTTGGCAAATTTCACTTTAGTAGAGTGACATGGAGTCACAATAATGTTAACACATACAGTTATTCAGAAATCTTTAAAGGGATATTAGTACTGTCTCTCTTGGAAATTGTGCTTCCTTGTTCCCATAAACTGGATATGTGTATGCCTCCAAGGAGAAAGGAACTACCTGAAGAAAAAGGATTCACTGAAAATAGACTCTGCCTCAGACAGATTTATTGGATGGGATTACATTCACAAGCAGAACAAATAGGTTAATTTATTTTTATCCGTAAGTCAGCTAACTGCATGTGAAGTAGGTAATCTAAGTTGAAAGAGACAAAAAATAGTGTTAATTAGATTTTTAAAGGCTATCTCACCCCAGCTGAACTTCTAAACAGTTTCTTAAACTTTGAATGAGCAATACATGTGCTATGAGGTTTACAAACAATTAGACTGCCAGATACATAACTAGTGAGACGAAATGTACTCTATTAATGATCGTATCTGTTGGTAATTCATAATTATATAAAATTCTATTTTTTTCCTGATATTTGTAGCCATAAAATTAACTCTGAGGTTAAGGGATTCAAATAACTGGGAGCTGACATGGTAAGGTAAATCCAATCTCATGAGTTCAAACATTTCGTGATTAGTTTTTGTTGGTAATTATTAACTATAAGATTTTGAGAGACACAGTATTAACATTTTTTTGAATAGTATATTGATTAGTGTATCTAGATATTTTGTCTCTGAAGTCCTTTTTTACTTTCCACATGATGCAAAAGGCAATTGAATGCTTTTTGAATAACTAATTTTAGACTTAAGCAGTCAGCTTCACCCTTCTGTCATAGGGCTGTTTTTATGACGTTTCATGTGGGGGTTTTGCATGTGACTGCGAGACATACACACACACACACACAGAGCATCTGACTGCCATAGGAAAAGAGAAAGAATGTGTGCAAGAGGGAGTGGGTAAGAGAGCTTCACTTTCCTGTGTGAGTAAAGTGAGGAGAATTGTATCTGTCCTTTAGTTTTGTACTCAATAGACTCAAGATCCACGGTGTCAGTTTTGCACCTACTTATTTTCCTTCCTTTCTTCTACTTCTCTCTCTCTATCTGGCCACATGCAGACCCCATATATACACCAACCACTTGAATTGATTGTCATGGAATCTTCTTAGATTTAAATGTTTTTCCAAAATAGGACTTTAAATTAAAAGCTCTGTTTAGGGCATCAGGGCAAAGAATAAAAGATTGTTAATGCTGGCCTGAGTAGGGCGGGGATGGATGCCGCCTTCTGGCAACAGTCAGAAGAAATAAATTCCACACAGAATGGAACTAAAAAAATCTGAAATTATTTAAGTAACATTAATTTCAATTGTACTATCCTTCTCTTAGAATACAAGTTATATATACATTCAAAAGTCTGCCCTTTTGTTGTTGTTGTTGTTGGATTGTTGCATGGCATAGGGATGTATTTGGATTTTTTTCCTCTGCCTTGTCTATTTCTCCCTTCTGGAGGAGCTGATATTCATTATCCTGTTTTTCACTGAAAATGAAAAACAAACTTCACAATGCTGCTGTTTTCTGAGACAAGAATGATGTTTTCTGTTCCCCAGTGCTGCCCAAAGAATGCGTGTGAAGCATCTAGCCTTTGCCTTGGACCTGGTTTTAGAGTGTTCTGCTGGAAAGGTATTGGAGGGGCAAAGGTCTCACTCACTCATTGCATTATAAAGATGCTACCAACTCAGCTACCCTTAAAACCATCAGGGGTGTACTCTTTGTCTCAGTTTTGCATCACTTGGTTGAAGAGTTCTTTGTAAAAGTTAGGTAGGAAAGAAGGCAATATTTTCTGGTTATGGAGTGTTCTCGGAAGAGGCTGTGTTTGGGGATGATTGAATTAATGGATTTTTTCCTAATGTTGGAGTCTGTATGCCTCTTTCTTGCATGCAAAGTAGTAAAGCTGAGCTTGGGGTTTTCATGTTTTATTACTATTTCCATAGAAAATGTAGAAACAATAATTTTTAGGCAATAAAGATATTGCAAAAAAAAAATCTATTACAAAACCTGTGGCATTCAAGCTCTCAGGATGGAAATTTACTGACATTAGACTCCAATGCAAAAATAAAATAACATCCCTATATTTAAATTTACAATGGCTAATGGAAACTGCAAACTATATAAGTGTGATTGTGTGATTTTCCATGAACTCCATTAACTGTTTCCATGAAGATAATTGAAATAGTTTTCTTCTAATGAAAAGGTGAAAAAAAATGATACCACAAACATCTAGCAAGATCTCAGGTTTCAGAAAGATGTCATGTTACAGCGACTGGATGTTTTTAGTTGAGCATTTTAAATGCCTTAATAAAATGCTTTCATTGGCAACATTTGCATTTTCATTTGCAGTCCTTTGCCTCATTTTATTCTTTCGACTTTAGAAACAGAGTAGATTACATTTCTTTCAAATATAGCTATCAAGTAATTTAATTGAGTAGTAGAAGCTTTGTACTCAAGCAATTAATAAACTAGATACTCCATTTGAAATGGGTGTGAAGAGTATAATTAGTCGTGCCAATAAGTGATATCAAGATTCTCTGAAAAATGCAGTGAGAATATCAGAAGTAAACAGAAGATTTGACCCCCTCACTTGTCAGTTCAGTACCTTCATGAGTATTGACTAATTTAAACTACAGTGTTTCTTTTACCCCTGAAAAAAGCAAAGTGAAATAAGCAGTCATAAGATGAATTTAGCTGGTTATCCTTTTGACAGGTGATGTGCTGAAAAAATCATGCACTTTGTGTACCTGAAGTGCATTTTTCTATCCGTCAAATGCTTGCTGTCATGTGATGCTTACTTATCTGTGAATAAAAAATTTGTTACATCAAATGTATTTCAGAATATGAATCTTTAAACTACAGCTCACATTGCTCAGGATGTGTCAGAGCTGAAACCATTCCAATCATAAAGCCCCATGGTACTTCTTATCTGTATTTGCTGAACATATTTAAGCAGGCTGCTAAAAAATAGCTTTGGGGAGATGGATTGTATATGTTTTTCAGAACATAAAAAATAAACAAGGGTACAGCAGACATATACTGCACAGAAATCTACCTCCTTTTTCTGCCTTTTCTCATTACTATCAGAACCTGAGACTTGAACAGTCATTCCACTTTACAATTACTGACAATTTCTCAAATAAGTCAAAACTTAGAAGCATTTATTTTCTAGCTCCTCCCTGTTTACAAACAGATTGCATTTTTAAAAGCAATATAGAAGTAATTTTTTTTTAAGAGAGCAGTTTAAAATTGCTTTTAGAAAATTATTTTTCTACAACAATGGAATGAGAATGATATAAACATTGCCTACAGGAAGGACCAGCAACAGAGAATGTAAAACAGTCCTATGAGATGGACCATTGTTGGAAAGGTGGTATATGGAAATGTTTCAGAAATTTGAACTATGAGTAATTTTCTGAAAATCAGATGTTGCATACCGTATCTTAAAAATCCGCAAATAACAGCAACTTTGTTCAGCACACCTTCTTGTGAATTTGTTTGTTTTTTAAATAAATAAATTTCTCTAGAGAAAATAGCTTTCAAATATGAAAGTTCACAAGGATATAGCTGAAGGCAATATAAAGCTACCTGTGCTCCTGTTAAGACCCTTATCCCTAAACCATCCTTCTATTATAATTATATAAGAAAACTAAACTAACTGTCCAAACCAAAAAGGCTGTATTTGTCAGTAATTTAACTACTATTACACAGAACATTTAATTGCTTAGAGGTAGACCAGAAGGTTGTTTTTGGAAAAAGAGAGAAAAACTGACTTTATTTGAAATATTCCATCTATAAAGAAGACTGATCTGAAAAGGCATAATGGAAAAAGTGGGTGCTGCAATTAAGTTTATTCAGGTGGAAATGGCATTTCCTGTAGTTCAAAACCAGAAGTAATGACTCCTCTGCTCAGATTACCGAGTAGAAAATAAAAGAGGGTTTTTTTTGCTCAGTCGTCACAGCAATGGAGCACTGTGTTACTATACAGGCAGATCTGATCCAAAGAGGGCTTAATGCAAAAACAATTGTACAGAACTACTCTTCTAGGAGCTGAGAAGGCACTTCTTCAGTCAAAGCCTTCTGTCAAATTGTCCCTTTATCATCTGATTCGAATCTGTGCCATGGTTTAGTTGAGGTGTTAGAGCATGGGTTGTACTCACTGAACTTGAAGGTCTCTCCCAACCTAGTGATTCTGTGATTCTGCATGTGATTTACACATGAAAAGCACGCTGCTGATTTATCTTCAAGTTGGGGACTCAAATTAACAAGATGCTTGCTGTTTCAGACTGAATGCTGTGTTGAAGCTGAAATAAATGTTGTGTTATAGCCAATTTCAGGCACAGTGGGGTTGCTGCAGGGTGTTGGGATGAGACATTTTCTTATGAGTTTCCTAGCTGGCAACTGAGATTCAGCTTGGAATTGTCTTCATGTGACTGAGAGGTTGTGTAGGTGGGCAATCCTTTAATGAGTCTTCTGGGCATGAGCTTATCAAAACTCTGGCAACACCTGAAATATCCACTCAGGGAGTCTGTTTCTTTTTTCCATTGTCAGCTTTACTTCTTCCATCACTCACAGATCTGTTGCCAGATTAAATTTAGCATACTTCCAGCTATTAGCCTGAGATTTTCCATGTATTACTCAAACTGTGGATGAGTTATTTCACCTGTTATTTGTTTCAAATATTTTAATATTTTCTTTAATAATTTACCAAAGAAACCCTAAATAATAACCCATATGAGCAAGGCTCATAAGGAAAGAAAAAGTAGGTAGTTAACAAACTCAGAATCACCACCTATATTACAACATGAACATTGAACAAGCAAGTCTTTCAACCACAGCATGTATTCAAAGACCCTTACTCTAGTGAAATTCATATGTTTAAACCAATTTTTTTTCAAATATATGTAGTCTGAATAGACATCTCTAAATTCCAAACTTCTCTAAAACTAGAGTCTCTCTATTTCCTTCATAGCATGCATAGAAGCAAAGTCCTAGCAGTTCTGCAAACAAGATTCTTGTGAGCTCAGGTTTTTGCTGTTTGCTCTTCCTTCTTGTACTGTTGAATCTTGTAAGCAGAGAGAAAAAAAAAAAAGGAGGTAGCACGATTGTGGTTTTATTGATTCATCTATGTTAGATTCCTATTTAATATTGATTCTTATTTGATGTCATATGGATATATCCTTCTATTTCCCTTACATTAATAGTTGATGAGTTCCTCATCCAGTCTAGAGTGTTTGATTATCTGACCCCCCTTATATCATTGTGATATAAGCAAAAAGCATTATTTAGATTTCTTTTGATTCTATTGAACAAATGATCCTGTTTCACTCCTTCAGGTATGCATGCCTTCAGAGCCTTCTGTGATGCCAGGGGATGGCAGACCTGATTTTCATCAAAGGCAGGAAGGCAGTTATGCAGATGATTAATGATTCCCTGCTGCAGGAATACCGTTCACTGGTGGATGCACTCCGCTAACTAACTTCAGATTTCTCTGGCAGCATGATCTATAGCAAGCTAGCATTTGCATTCAGAATGCAACTCTCACTTTATATTCAGTCTAAAAGTAAAAGGTGGCTTGTTCATAGCCTTAGCCTTAAGTTATATTATATGCTCAGAGAAATTAGAAGAATTTCCTTGCTCAGGGTAAAACAGAGGTTCTCTGTCCTTCTTGACACTTAGTTTTTACTCTGCACTGTACCATTTATTTTTTTTTACCACTTTGAATGTAATTGTTTCAGTTTTGTTATCTAAGTTCTTTGCTATTTCTGCCTCCACTCTTCTTCTATTTACACTGTCAAAAATATATGCAAACATGGTTTGAGACCTTAACTCAAGAGTTTTAGCTAGTTCTTATACTACATCCACTGCATTTCTGCTGCATTTTAATCAAGGAAGGTAAGATTTTTTCAGTCAGGAAACTGAAAATATAGTAAAGACAATAAAGAATAAAAACTACTTTGTCAAAAACTCCAACAATACTAATTTTAAATCGTCAGATCTGAACTACTCAACAAGTAGTTCTTCACTGGCACATTTCCTCCCTCTCCTTTTTTCTTAGTTTAGGAAATTCTTGAGTAATCATTGCATTTAAAATTTAGATAATAACTTTACCTGTTAAAAGATACTGAGATAAAACTTGCACACATTCTGCAAAGGAAGTTTTATGGTTAAAACATAAACCTAGAGAGTGCTCGTTTTGGCTGGGGTAGGGTTAATTTTCTTTACAGTAGCTAGGGTAGGGGTATGTTTTGAATTGTGCTGAAAACAGAGTAAATAACACAAGGATGTTTTCATTACTGCTGAGCAGCCTGTACACAGAGTCAGGGCCTTTTCTGCTTCTTGCACTTGCCAGCAAGGAGGCTGGGAGTGCACAAGAAATTGAGAGGGAATGCAGCCGAGACAGCTGATCCCAATGGACTCAAGCAATATTCCATACCATATGGTATCGTGCTCAGCATATAAAGCTGGAGGAAGAAGCAGGAAGGGGGGGGACACGTTCAGAGTGATGGTGTTCTGTCTTCCCAAGTCACTGTTAAGTGTGATGGGGCCCTGCACTACTGGGGATGGCCGAACATCTGCCTGCCCATGGATGAATATTTTGCTTTGCTTGTGCATGCAGCTTTTACTGTATATATTAAGCTATTTCATCTTATTTCATGAGTTTTCTTTCTTTTACCCTTCCAATTCTCTCCCCCATCCCATTAGGGGGAGGGAGTGAGAGATGTCTGGTGCTTAATTTCTTGCTGGGGTTAAACCACAATATCACCTATATTGTGCAAGACACCAGCTTTAACCCTACAGAAACAATTTCATACTACATGACTTTATCATGGATTTTCTATACCCTCTGAGCTTAGGCTGGGTTCATGGTTCTTTACTGCATAAGCCTTTCTTTGCAGCTCAAAAGACCCTCAGAAAATTTAAGAAAAAAGAATGATAGAGAGCACTGTGGATTGAGAAAACAATTTTCTCTCAGATGTGATCTCAAACTTCTTTACTTACACAAGATTTATCTTTGTAGTCTTTTTAGGGTGATTGTCAGCAGTGTCCAAAGAAGAGGAGAGTAGTTTTGTTATTGTCATTTTATTTAGGAAATATAAAATAGTGACACATATAATACTGAATTGTGTATTTCCCTAGGGGTTTTTGGGAATCAAACATGGCATTTGGAAAATACTATCAGTAGAGAAATGGATGGATTTTATATTTTAGTCGGAGGTCTTATAAAGTAAGTGTGGAAAAACCCATGGCGTATGATGGAATTAAAGCAGAAAGAACACTGTTTTGAGAATGTGTTTCAGGCAGGTGGCAGGATGAGAAAACGGAGGCTGGTGAGGACATGCTCAGTATATACTAGTGCCAAAAGTTTCAGCAGTTATTACAGGCTGAAAGCCACACTGAAAAAGTTTGTGAGGAAAGACCATTTCAGAGGCAGAAACCAATATGCTTACTGACCCTTGGCATGAAAATTGTGGTTTACTTTCTTTTTATATCTTAGCAGAAGTAAGGCTGGTTTTTACTAAACTTGAATTGTGAATATTTTGTGATAACAAGTTGCTTTGGGCCTACTTCTTCAGGCTCTTTCCATTTCATACCCTTTTTCTCTTTCTGAACCTGGAATAGAAAAGACAGTAACAACTGCCAATGTAAGGTTCTAAACAATTGAGATTTTAATATTTAACTCACATTTGTTTGAGTTCGAATGTTTCTGACATGCTCAATTTGTGCTGAATCTTGTGATGGAAATTTTTTTCATAATCCTATTTTATTTGTATTGAGATCAAATAGTTAGATTTTTATACTAACATGACAGTTGGAATGAGATTAAAATGACAGGAAAAATAACAAGATTTTGTGTTGTGAGTTAAGTGAAATGAATATATGTACAGCTGCACACCCATACATTACAATCTAGAAATTTTGCAGAAATGTTTCCCTTATGGCATTTGCAGGATTCTTCCTCTGCAAAATCATCCACTGGACATGGTGTTTTGTGACTAGAGTTCAAATTCTTCTAACATTTATGCAGAATTCAAAAATAACCAGGGAGCCTTGGGATCACCTTATTTGAGATACCTTATTCATGAAAATTACAAATGGCTCTTTGGCCTAGGGCTTTCAAGAGCACTTTAAAAAAGGCATAAAAATTAAAGAGAAATTCCTTTCAAAGGAAGGCATTCATGCTTAATGCTAAACAGACACTCCACATGCCAACAGTAGTAAGAATGCCAAAAATACAGGGCTTGCACAGTATAAATATCTCTGCATAAAAGAAAGAAATAAATTATAAGAAGATAAATATTCCTTTTTGTCCTTGCACTGTATGCAATAGGAAGAGAAGGAGGTGGAGCATGAGCATCATTGTTTTCCCAGGTGTGTGTCAGGACTGGACAAGGACCCAAGTATTGAATAGTTACAGCAAATTGTTCAGACTTCCGGGCTCACTTCTGGTTAACACAGTAGAGATGAGGGTGATTGGCGTGCCTGGAGAGAGGTGGTCTCAAGTATCATTTTGAACTGTCAGCAAGGACTAAACTCTTTCTCATCTTTAGCCTTAACATCTGTCACTAGACAGGAGCAAGCTGACATTTATGTAGCAGTGCTTTCCTGCTAATGCAGCTGCAAGCTTTGCTGTGTCCCCTTTGCAGCTCATCCTTTCTTATCTCGTGCTTATACAAGCAATACTCAGCACCTCTGATGTGTAGGATTAAACCTTTAAAGCTGGCAGATTATATTTGTAAAACATCTGCAAAGCAGGATATTTGGTCGGTGGTAATCTTATCCCACTGTCTTTAGTTAATTCACGTATATCCACATAGGAACTTTCAGATTAATATATCTGTAGGGGTTATCTTTAGAGATACGAGCAACCAGTTCAACCTCACATCTTCCGTGTTTCAGCACAATTAGCTGTGAGTGACAGAGTGAGAATTACAGTGCACATGCTTAGCACTTCATCCAAAGCAGAAGAAAGCAAAAAGTAGCAAAGGATACAGGAGAAATTCCTGGCATGTTTGCTAAGCAATAGTGTCAGAGTTGAAATATCACTTCTGACCTCTCTACATTATTTGTATTATTAATATGTAACAATGGCAGACATGCCTGAAGCTCTTGAACTTCAAGTCCATAGACAACTTTGTTTCAGTAATTGTATCTTTAAATTTAATGTGAATTTTTTTTTTTTTTTTTTTTTTGAGGAGCTGGGCTCCAATCAGGTATATTGTATGGGCTGTATCCACTGTATCCACTTATTCCTAATTAACATATTGGCTTGAGAAAGAAATAAAATAGAAAACAGTAAGAACCCTTTGAGTCTGAAGAGCTTTACTTGCCATGTGAATACAACTGGTCTTGTGTTCTGCCCGAACCCTAATGAAGCATTCTCAGGGCCTCAAGTCACAGCATACAGGGTGTTTATTACCTACATTTTAGCTGCAAATTAAATTGAGACACAGCAGTGGTTTTTTTAACAGAAAATTAAAAAGGGGGAAGATCATAGAAAGACTGTTTTAAAGATGAATTAAGTTGCACATGCATGGTAGGGATATTTAGTCAGTGATTTATATCTGACATGCTTCCTGAAGCTGCTACTCAGCAGGTATCTTATTTGTATTTGAAAAAATGACACAGTGTAAGGACGTGTAAATCCTGTGTCAACAGCAATTATTTATAACTAGGTAAGACTGTTAAAAATGTGAAAGGAGACTTTCATGTAGGTTTTCAGGGAAGTTATCTTAAAAGATCCAAATAGTCTGATTCACATGCATACTAAATTAAAAAAAATATTAATTTACAAAACCCACGAATTCACCCATTTGAAATCTTGACCTTTGAATTAAAATTGTGTTAACTATTCTGATTAATTCATTTACACACACTAAAGAGAGTTGCAAACACTTCTAAATAATTTGTATATCATATACAGTAAAAAAAATTATAAATATTTCAGTATGTCTATTGTGTATGGGCAACTGTTCTTTTTAGACTTTTTCCTTCTATGCCATTTCCATTGCTAAATACATGTGCAGAAAGTGGCTGAGAGTTATTTTACAGATGATACTCATGGTGAATTTTAGAGAAGTCTCCAGCTCTATTTTTTATCATTATACTTCTGTTTGGTTGTCATGTGCATGTAAAAAGGCTTCTCATAAGCAATTAACTGTTGCTTCAGGACTGCAGTGTGCATAAAAAAAAAAAAAAAATAATCTCTTTCCACTTTCCTTTTCAGAAAGTCCCAAATTTATTTGCTCCTGGTTAGCATCTTTCACCAACACTTATTCTCCCTGCCCTTTCATGGTCTGTGTGGCAGAGTTGAGCTCTCCTCTGTCTTCCCACCTCAGTTGTCTCAGAACTGACCTCTCATCTATAAATCCACTCTCTCATACTGCTCTCTTTTTCACCTCTCTGATAGACTTTTCTGCTCTTGAAGCCTTTGCTTACCAATTTCTCTCTCTATTTAGCTTAAAACTCACAGTCTCTGCAAATCATGTGTGGCCCAGTATGTCATTATATGAACACAGTATACTGCTCTGTAAATGCTTGTGCTGTATAAATCAACATCATTATGAGTATTGTTTGATGTAACCTTCTCTTGTTTTTCACTATTGCTCCCAGTCCTTATCTTTTCTATTAACTGATTTAGTTGTGCTTTCACTTCCTTCTTTAATTAGACTCACAAGAAAATGGTGTACCAAAAAAGATCCAAAATACAAAGAGAAGAAAGCAGAAAAAATATTTGGGGATTTTTTTATCATTTTAAATCTTTAAGATACTTAAAACCATCACCCAGAGATTAATTTTTAAATACTGAGCTTCTAGTAATATTTTAGCTAGAGAGACTACCAAAGCTGTCTACAAAGGAAAATAAAGTCATTAAGGAAACTCACTGAACATTATGTCATATTCATATCCCATGTTACTTAATTGTGGAGATGGACACAGATGTCTCAATCAGTTATGTTTGCATTTCTTTATTAAAAAAAAATTCAAAGCAGCAGATGGGTGAGACCCACTGTTTTTGAAATATAGTGAGCAAGAAGTGATGTACTGAAATTGTTTCTGGCTTGTTCTGACAGCAGCTCTGTGATTTAGTGTCTGATCCTGCATTCTGACCTCAAGCAAAACCCTGTTGATGCCAAAGGGAGTCTTATTTCTCTAGGAACTGCAACATCTGATTCTTCACTATATGGTAAAATTCTGTGGTATTCTGGATCTATAAATGTTAATACTTAAGATTTGTACATTTCTGAGCAGCTCTGTGCCTATATTTGCTGGAAAATGTAACTTCAGAAAATCTGTCTTTTTGCAATTGCAGATATAAGAAAACAATAGATTTTTACAGTCTTCAGCTAAATAAATTCTGGAATGGGAAATTAAAGGGGAGAATAAATAAATAAAATAAACCCTCCTCTTCATTGCACGATACTGGAGGCCCTGCTGCCTCCATCTGCATGGTCTCAGTCATGGCAATTTCAGAGGAAGATGTGAGATGTCTGCAGTGGCATGCCATCTTTCTGCATTTTTCCTGCCTCCTGTTACTCATTTCAGCACTGGTGAACAAATTTTAGGATTTTTGCCTTTCATCTTTATCTCACCCATGCCTAGCTCCGAGATCTATACTAACAGTTGTGGTGGTTCAAATTTATTGTTTTTATGATAAAAATGTTGGGGTGTCCCTAGGCAAAGGATTAAGACTATAAAATGTTTGGTATATGAAAACTGTCACCAGGAAAACAAGACAAAAACCCAAAACAACCAAAAAGAAAATATTGACACCTCATTCTGCTTATGATCAATATATTGAATTTTGTGGATATTCTTTATTTATTTTACAGTTTATAAGACAACTGTGATGTAATCTCAGTCTACATTCCTTGCACAGCTTCACAAAAAGTATAGACCCTCCCATAGCTTTTATCTCTCTCTGTGCATGGTTAGGTAAATGATCACAGCATGACTGTGATTTACAGTGATCTGCTCAAGAATGAATTTGGATTACATTTAAAATATAAAATAAGAATAAAATAAGAAACTAAGTCATTGGGATTCTGTTCCTTGGGTCAGGATCCCTTTTCTTCTTACATTCTTTGGTACAATATTTTGGCTCAGAGATTCTGGATAAATCTTTTGACTTTTGGCTTGGTTTTTTGCCCTCCTTACACAGGCAATTCACTGATATATGCTGCATTTTTTATTTGACATCATTAAATTATAAATGTTAAGTGAATGTTTAGATGTTTGAGTGAAAACTGACTGATTTGGCTCTTTTCTATGAGGCTAACTCATGGAAGAGAATCTTACAATGTCCTAGAATTACTGACTAAACTAATGAAGGCCAAGGAGGGAGTGATATTCCTGTCCTAGGACAGTCAGGGTGACAAGCATCCTGTGTAGATTTTTTTACTATTATTGGATATTCCATCTTAAAAAAACAATAAAAAACCTTAAAGTACAACAAAGGTCAAGGAAAAATATTTTTGTTTTATTTAATTCATCAAAATAACATTTATTTATCAAGTTCTTTATTTCTGTCACATATAAGAAGGAAATAAAATTAGAAGGTAGAAATAAACTATGAAAGAAAATCAATTTTAAAATAAAACAATTTACATCAGGGATAGAAAACAGTCAGCAAATGGTGGATTAAAGACATACTGTAATTACAACATTATTGTCTATAATTATTAAAAATTAAAGTAAATACAATGTTTTATGAAAGATACAAAATGGGAGATGCCCAAAAGGGCATATCTTCATTTCTTTGCTCCTACTACCAATGTACTCAGACACACACAGGCACACAAACCCACAGACACACACAGAGAAATCAACTTCTGCTTTGTCCTTATATTGAAGACAAAATGGATTAAAAAGCCCTAGCAAATAAGGCGCTTATTCAGCTGCTTTAGAACAGCCAGAGGCCCTGCTAACATGTAGTTTTGTACATGGATATCAATTCACCTTCCAGCCATTTTCCATACAGAGATTTACTGTGATTTACAAATAACAATGCTTCTGTCTTCAGAGTGTGAGGTCTGACGCAACATATGTATGTACTGATGATTAAAATGCTATTCCATTTTAGTTCTCGTATTTTTCAATTACTTTTTCAAGGCTGCAATTTAAAACTATGTGATGTTGAACAAAAGTTTTGCAAACTAACAACCTTTTGCCTTTTTTTTTTTACTTCCCTGAGAATATTTCTTCACATTCACTGCTTTCAAATAATAATCTGTATGAATTAACTGAAATAGAAAAGCCTTTAGAAATAAAAATGTATATTACCCACAGTGTATGTGAGGATGTTTTAGAAGATGATTAGGTAAAGGCAATGCACTTTTTTGAGGACCTTCACAAGAAAATTAATTAAAAATATCAGTTCTGGCATTTACACAGGTTTTGCACAAAAAGAAAATATTTTTTTTATTAAAAGACAACCCACATTGAATTCTCTAAACCCTTACTTTGTATAAAAGAGCAGCACACAATACAGGAATGCTATATTCTTCCATGTGGGTACAGGCAGGGCAGAGCAGCCTGCTTTGGTTTCTATACGTAGCCACTTTCTTTCCATTGACTAGGTATTTATGACCATGAGTGGCCATGTAACCTCCCCCAGGCCACACTGTGATCTAAGAAATGCTTATTAGGCCTTGGCCTTGATGAACAGCACCTGGGCTGAGCTCGTCTTGAGCTTATCAGAAACTATCTGCTCCTAGGAACTAATGATGTCTAATGAGCTCCTGTTTTTTAATCAAAAGCCTTGGAAACTTATTTTTCTTGCCTGAATAACAACCCAAGTAGAAAATCATTTTTTTCTCATCAAACTTTTAAAGAAAGTTACCTACCCAAATTGTGGCTAGGATGAAAAATTATCATGACTAAAGCCCACTCTCTTACGACACAATAAAAGGCAGTGGAAAGGGAGACCCTTTGAGCCCTCCTGGGTGGGCCAGGCTGCCAACAGCAATCTCACTCTGAATGGGCACCTCTCAGAGCCAGCAAGCCCTCAAGTTGGCTATACTTGGAGGACTGATGTCAAACACAGCTGATGGAGCCTGTGCTGATGCCCCTACTCCTCAAGGCTCAACTCTTTGCTGTTGAGAAGATGCCAAGGCATCCAGTGTGAGTAACTCACTGAATTTGAGGGGAATTTTTCACAGGTGTATCTTGTACATCTTCTTCACATCTGTGTGCATGCAGGTGTGATTCTCTATAGCAAATGAGTGTTGCTCTCCTAGATGTTTAAGTATTTTAGATTTATTAGTAAGTTAGGCCATGGGATACTGTTGTGCTATAGTAAATTCTATATGAATATTTTGTTAAACTGTGTAACTTAAGCTATTGATTAAGTGTTATTTAGTGCTGTTAAAACTTTAAGCCTAAACAGTTAGTCAAGTCTGGAGCCTGTTTAGCAAGGGGAGGGTATTTCTTATTCCTTTCCATCCTTACCTTCCCCATCCCGCTCTCCTTTCCCTGGCCCCCAGCCTCCACACAGGTTGACTTTTGGGTTACATTGATTGATTTCAGATTTTAGGCTGCTTTTCCTTTGTGTGCTTTAAGCATGTCCTAAGTAGTAGAGAGAAAATTTCCAATTAGCTTTGTCATGCTTTCACTTTTATATTAAACCTACTTTTGCTGATATTTTTGAGGTGATTCTTTAAGCGACCTTAAAACACTCATTTGCAGCACCACAGAGGATGGAATATATGAGAATGTTCTTCAAATATAACGGAATATGTATAACCAAAGATTGTGACTTGTGTGCATATAAAGTCTCGGGATAATGTAAAGAGCAAGTACTACTATGTGACCAAAAAAAAAATTGTATAGTTTAGCCAAAGACATATGGGAAAAGTTGAATATTTCCTTAATGACCAACTTGAGGCTGATTATATGTTTTCCTGAAAAATCTTTCATCAATATTTGATTCTAGGATGCTGATGCAAAATTTAAAATGAAAGTGACTCTTTTTGTGTCTACAAGGTATTTATTACTGTAGTTCCTCTGTTCTGTTGCTGATGTGAATCACATATACTTCTTGTAAATTGTACACTTGTTGTACTTGCTCTTGGCTTTGCTCTGGGGCATGAGGCATGGAATGGGTTTGAAGTAGTGGGCCTCTTAACAGTGATTAATAACATTATACATTCTCTGATCTTGAATAAAGGACAGTTAGCTGGTTCTGTTGTAGTTAATCACATTTCCCAAAGCAAAGGAGGTTTTTGCTGAGTTGATCAATATCATGCATCAGCTATTACAACAAAACTGGTCAGACATAGTTACCAGTAATAAAAAATACCTGTGACTCAAAAAATAAAAAGCAAGACAAAATAATACATTTTTTCACACCTATTAGGCACAATTATAGTAGCAGTTTAAACAAAAGCTTATGAATGGCTTGCTATTTATAGAAGCTCAACACATTTCTGTGCTAAAAAAACCCCTACAATAATTTTGGCAGAAGTTTGCCTTTCCTCTACATATAGTTATTTAAATTACTGAGTTCTGTTATGGATGGATTCCCTCCATCTTCCTATTCTTTGATTCACAGTAAGCATTTAGCTGACACCACTTAGATATGTTTTACAGGGCTTATCTTTACATTCCAGTGGATTTCAAGAAAAGAAGGAAAAAGGAAATGTTGAGTGTAGGGCTTTGAATTGAAAAATGTTTATTTTTGGACAGAGTAATCACTGTATATCTGTCTATCCTACCTATATCCTATATCCTATAATACAAATTATTCTTCACTTCATTGCTGAAAGATGAGCTATACATAGAACTTTTCCCCACAGACATCTGTAGACAGGGACTCTAGCCACCTTCAGCTCCTTAGATTTTACCTACTGGTCCCCAACTCATCATGTTTTCTACTCAACTCTCCTTATCTCCTTGGCCTGACTTCACATCCTTGACATGTGAGGCAGGATGTGTTTACTTTTTCTGCCAGAGAGCGTCATTATTCTCCTGTTCTTAGACTGGGTCTTCCCACAGGTGCCCATGATAGGTTCAACAGGGCTCAGCATCTGAGATTCTGCACTTCAGAAATATTTGGCAATGTTCACATTCTTAAAATTAGAAAAATATTTTTTGTTAACAATGGGAACACAATGCTTGATAGAGGTAATTTTCCATGCTTTTTGTGTGTGTTTCTCTCTCTTTGCACATGAGCAAGAGAGATTGAGGGAATGCGTCAGTCAGTCACCCACTGTCCAAGTATGTCATAGTGGCTGTAAGCAGGTACTGGAGAACATATGACAAAACAGAAGCCTGGTAGAACTTGTTCCTTGAGTTGTAATTTGTATTATTACATGTAATAGACCATGAAAACCTTTATTCTGTGAATGTCTCCAAACATTTTCTGAGTCTACTTATCGTTCAGGCCTCCATAATTTCCCACGGAGATCCCAGAGTTCAGTAATACCTTATTTGCTATGTGAAAGGTATATCCTGTTTGTTTTAAACTAGTGTCAGTAATTTATTTGACTAAAATTTGAAAAATTATGAATAATTATTCTCCTTAGGCTTCTCACATGGTTCTTAATTTAGTTGATTTCTGTTCATCACCATAACTGAAGATTAAAAAGTACAGCAGGTTTAAAAGAGTAACAGTGCTTCTCTTTGCTCATTGCTCCTTTTTATCTCTTACTGGCATCCATTTCCTCTTCACCATCACATCATATTAGGCAGACACTTTCAATGAACCATTCAAGATGTCTGTCTTGAATCCAGAGTCCTCTCTTTCTATCCTTACCAATTACTTTTTTGAATGTAATTAGTTCTGTATCCTTAGCATCTTCACCACTGATTTCCCTCTGTGTTTCCTGCACTACCTACAAATGCTCTTACTGGTATTAACAATCTCTTTTTCCTAAAAGCTCTCTAGCCTCTTCTGAATTCTCATCCTTCTCAATCTGATGCCCTTAGTTGATCATAGCCTCCTACTGACAACCTATTTTCATGAATTAATGCTGTCCTACTTCTTCAGTTTGTGCTTCTTTACCATCTTACTCACTGTCTTAGCATCCTGTGAATTTCTGCCTCTGCCTTCAAACTCATTCTAATCCTATCAATGAGCACTAAATTCTAAGACTTTCTCATACCTACCACAAGATCCTGGTAGCCTTGTAGAGAAGAGGCTCTTACATAAAGAATATTATCTCCATGGGTTTTGTCCCATGAATTTTCTGAATTTTCCCCTGAATCATCTGCTGTATTTGGCTTTCATTTTCACTTCAAAACACTTTATAGGCCTGTGCTTGGCCTAATCCACAGTGTCAGTGTAAACTACTTACCACATGACCTCTTCACATTTCTCTGAAACTATGTGAGAAAACCCAGTGCTATGCCACAAGCACAGTACTATCAAAAATGTGTAATGCATGAGTTGTCTTGGTAATTTAACTTAAGTACTTGTTCTTTATTTGCAAAAGTGCACATTTTTCTTAGGCTAATATCTTAAATACTAATATTTACTTCTAGATTGCTTTTGCAGTGAATCTAACAGATACTTATAGGCAGTTCAGTAGAACATGAAAGCAGCACAAAATTCATATGTGTCTCATGAAGTCATGTTTGCCAGTGTGCTATGGGTAAAACAACGCTTTTCAGTAGAACTGTAGATACAGAGGGGAATGTATGCGTGAGGTCTTTTAGTAATAAAAATATCAGCATAGTGTGCAGAATTTAGTATGCAGTTCATAAGTAAACACAAACTTATTTTTCCCCTTGAAATATAAAATAGCATTAAAAAACTTAAATAGCTTCCTTGGGTAACTTGAAATGTAAATGGAAGTTTTATCAAAGGGTTGGCAGAATATATTTAAAAATACCTTCTCAGAGACCTCAGGAAATTACTTTTTCTTATGGCTCTGATTAAATATTTCATGGCAGTACATGCTTATTTATTTGTACTTGCTATGTCAAGTTAAAAAAAAAACCAAACAAACAAGCTCCTCTTATTATAGTGAATACACTTATTTTGAATATGGTCCCTGTCAAAACCAAAAGACCTGACCCAGGCAGACTGCTGAGTCTGCAGGGTGAATTGTCTCATGCTGAAAATGAACATGCAGAGGCATTCCTCACTGACAGCTTTGGGAGCTGGTTTGTTAATTTAACACTTGAAGAAACACATCGAAGACCACAGGCAATTTGTTGAACTGAAAGTAAGAGGAAGCATGTCTAACTTCAGAGCTTCACGTTGTTAGAGAATCAACAGTAGATAACACAAGCTGTTGTCTTGCCTATTTTTAAAATTGACGACCCCTTCCTTTTTCTCGAATAGATGTTGTAATATATCTTCCACGTGTGCATTTTTGATTACTAGATTTCCTGTAATTAAACATTGATGAACAAATCTTGCCAAAGGCTTAGGTCCATTCTATCAGGCAGTGTGTGGCTATCACAGCCAGCATCCCTTTTTTCACATCCTTTCTCCTCAAATTTTATTATTTGATTATTATTTGTCTTATTAGTCTGCCCCTTAACACTCTTAAATCTGGAGTTATTTTTTCCTGTATGTTTGAGTCATAACACAACAAAAATATTTTTATGTAAAAGAAAACTAGAAATCAAATCTTCATTTATCTGGTGGAAAAAGGTCATGGTAGGGTCTGTGCAAATGCTGGAAGACAAACCACCTCAAAGATCTTTAAAACATTGTCTGGTGCTATTGACAGGAAATAATTATGCAAATAATTGTGTGCCTTTTTATAACCCCACATGAAATCACTTCTTCTCATAACTGCTTCTCTTGGGACCAGCTCTGGCTGTATGTTAGGGTAGATGGGATTTCCAATTTCAGCTTCCCTCTGTAAACTTCCTAAATCCTCAACAACATTCTAAGAGAAGGCAATTAATCACCCTTGCCAATTTTAACAGGAAACAATTTTTGTTGACAAATCATAAATGTTTCACATTAACAAATTTGCAATTTTTTTGGCTCTTGCAGCCTCCTGGAAGCTTAAAGGCATTCTCTGCCTGCATTTAACTAGAAGAGCAAGGGGTTTCTCCAAGTGTTTGAGATCTGGAAAAATGGAAAAAAAAGTATAGAAATTGGTGAAAGAAAGAGAATTTTTGCCTTCAAAACTTATAAACAGTATTAATTTCCAGCAAATTAATTTGCTCTTCATCCAGTGGAATTCACATGCAATTCTACATTATTATCCACAAATTACGGTTTCTCTTTTAACTTCAATTTTTGGCCCTTACTAAGTGTTAATAAAATTTTTCCCTTTTTTTTTTTTTTTTTATTTCACAGATGACAGTTGAGGTTGGCTTAACCTTTGTAGCTGGGAATTAAAGAAAACAAACATTATAAAATGGACTATTGAACCTCAAAATAATAACAACAATAAAAGTATTCACAGTTCTATTAAAGAATACTTTTTTAAAAAAAATATTATCTTCTTCTTGTGCTTTATGCTTATGTTCACCGAAGTAAAGCAATAGATCAGTGGACATAGAAAGGTGAGCAAGCCTTTAAAAATCGAAGCTAGGCAGAAAAAAAAAAGATAATATTAAGTTGTTTTACTGAAGTTAATAAACCCTACATTCTGAGACAAATATCCTCAAGCTGTTTGTTTAAACAAGCATTAAGTTTAGCAGTACTACACCATAACATGATACTCCAAATTAAACTTTTGCATCTCAAGTGACCTTTATTGGAGTTTTATAGTTCATAAATTCTTTACAATGGTGCTCTGTGGAGTAGTTTTAATAAATCTTGATTGTGCTGTAAATGTTACAGCACGTACTTAAAATGGCATCTCCAGTCCTAACAAACACAAGTGTGGAATGATTCCCCTATTCCACATGGAGAATTGTGGTTCAGTATTCATGAAATATTGGAAAACATTTCCAGTAATGAGGGGGAAAGTACCAAAAGTAACCCAATCATACTGGAGAAGAAAAACATCACTGATAAACATATTTATCAAAGTAGATGGAAAACATACTGATTTCTCATATGCCAATAGGGAAATCTGCCATTTACAGAGCTCCTAAAGTACTCCAGGACAGCTGGATAAAGACAGGATTATCTATTCTATTTTCTCTTTTAGGACTTGATTTCCTGGCAAAGTATCAGATACATAGAACTTTAAACTGTGTGGTTGGTTTCACTTGCCGTAGTACAATGGGAACAATGCACCTTGATAAAGTGTCAGCTTAATCTCATTTATCTGTTTAACATGATTTTTTTTTTCTTGGAAAGTGTCATTAAATAATATACTGAAAGCACCCTGGTAATGTGTTAAACAACCTACTTTGATATTCAGGTTTTTTTCTGCTGTATATGCTCCACCCTTTAATCCAGCTATTTATTATCTTATTGTCTTAACATCTTTTCATATATTGTAGTTACATTTGATAGAAAAATCATCAGCTGTGAGCAGTCATTTTGAGGCAGCCATGAAATCCTTTATCTTAACAACTTCCATCTACCTGTGTTCATTTATAAATGTATTTTCTCATTCTTATAATTTATTTTATTGCATACATCTGAGAGCCTTTTCCACTGTTCATAATTTTCACAATTTTTCTTACTTGATCTCAGCTCAGATTTTTATCCTCAATGTATTTTTGTCTTTTCTTCCTTCTCTCCAGATGCAAGAACATGAAAAAAATTGTCCTTTCTCCCTCAAATAGTCTGTTAAAGGTGCTTCTACTCAGATAAATTTAAGCCTTTGAAAGGAAAAGTTTTCAAACTTTGCTTTCTCTGTAGATGTTGCTATTGAAAATAAGCCAAGTTTGAAAAAAACCTCCACATTTCCATGAACGTTAAATTATGGATTTTGAAGTCAGAACTCTAAGCTTTTACTTCTTTTAAGGATCTTATTCATAAAAAATGCACAAGTTAATGATGAATTAGTTAAAAGATAAGTACTGCCATGAATGTTCTGGTCCTTCCCTAAAATAAGCAAAATCTACAAGATCTGTAAAGTTCTGTCTGTTGCTTTAGGGATAAATAGTGTGACTTTGAGATCAGTGTCACTACTGATCAATTAATTTGCTTGTATTTAACAATATATATGGTGCTTTGCAATGAAATAAAGATAATATATTGGGTAGAGTCATACTATCAAACTCAAATCATAAATGTTAAGGTCTATTATAAATTATTATTACAGAAAATCTATAAGAAAAAGAATTTTATAAGTGTTCCTGTAAGAAAATGTATAATGCGATGCTAATGAATCTGGGTTACAGACCCATTATTAGTACTAGAAATGGTTTTTTTTAGCAATAGTTAAATGCTGATCCTTCAAGACTCTTTAATAATGAATGACAGATTCAAAATATGATCTATTTTTCCTGAGGATAGAAATATGCAGATCAAGGTATCTGAGCAATTTAAAGAAGACAGAGGTTAATAGTCTCTATAATTGCTAGAACCTGTGATGAGTACTTAAGGCAAACAATCAACTTGCAGTATAGGGTATCTATAAATTACACCATGGTATTAAGAGTGGGAGTTGTTCTACTACATTGTTTTGATGATATTGCCTGTGATTACAGAACGTGATTTTTTTTTTTCCCATCTGTGTCAACACTTTACTCTGTAAACAGCTAAATGCATCTGAAAGGATTGTGGACACAGCAGAATATTATGTTTAGTGAAAGTGAGACAATCAAACTATCCTTATTTTGTTTTCTAGATGCATTTATAGTGTTTTTGAGTCTTGTAGGGGTAATTTTTGATATTTGAAAGTTTTTAGTGTTGCACTTTTGATTTTAGGTTATGTTGAGTAAAAATTTTAAGTGTATCATCCTTAGAATTTAGTGTATTATACATGATGATAATGAATGCTAATCCATTGGTCTCAAGCATTTGATTTATACTTTCTGAAACAAGGATTGTATTGGATTTGGAAGTTAGAGGAAACTTTTAAACTCTTTCAGCCTTCTTTGTGTTTTATTATTTAGAGGACATCATTCAGGGATAGGTCAAGTGATATTGGATTCTGAATGTGCAAAGTCCTATAGCAAAAGTTCTGGAAATGCCTTCAATCCTGAAACAGGGGAGACAGAAGTGGGAATGGAGGCATGGAAAAGCATTTTTCTATGGACAATAAGTATCACTTGAGCTTTGTGTTTAATCAGGGCAAAAATTAGTCATCTAGAGATTAACTACTACACCACTGCAGTGATCAAGCTGGTTGGCCAAAACCACCCCAGAGTCCAGACTCTGAGATGTTTAGCCATTTGCATGGTTATGAACCAGTTCCAAAATAAGCTCTGAATTAGGAACAGCCATGATGTTGCAGCATTTTTCTTTGTGAATAAACTTTCACACAGAAAAGCAAAACTCAAGTTGCACTGGGTAGGGTTTACTGTGAAAAATCGTGCCGACTGAACAGCACCCGCAAACTGGATGACATCCGGTTAAGTCATCCTCTTCTCATTTATAACCATCACTTGAAAAACAGACATTCCAAAACACATGCAAAGATTTATAGCAAAAATAGATCACCTAGAATAATATATATTAGGCTTAAATATAAGCTATTCCCAGCTTGAGTGACAGTCTGTTTTTAGTGCCTAATAATGTGGAACTTGAGATGTGCAGAGTGCCAGATTTTACCTGGCTAATAATAAAAAATTGTTCTGTTTCATATGGAAAAATGTTTTGGAACAGGTTGTTATGAACTTATATTTTTGGTAACAGAAATTGGTTTAATCTCCCATCAGTAGAGAAGTAGCCCAAGGAAGAGTCATCTGAGTGTCCAAATGGAATTGTGCCTAAACAATATGAACATAGCTTTCTGTAAAATAATGACAATGTCAATAAAAGAAGAAAAAAAGTCCAGTTTCAGTCCAGTTTTCTACTTCTTGCTTCTGTCTTATAAATAAGATGCAGCATCATGTGCTTCCTTAAAGAGACTGTTTGCTTTTAAAATTATTTTGGCACATGTTTTAAAACAAAAAATGAGAAAAAAACCCCAACGAGTTTGAAATAAATGTTTTCTGCCTTTTGCATGTCAACAGAATTTGGTTAGTAGAAGTTTCCTCCCATGTGAAAAATATTGGACACTGGAAAACTAGGCTGTAACTCCTACTTTCCTAAGTTAAACAAGGAGGTGCACATCCATGAGCAGCAAGAGAGGAGTCAGTTACCTATGAATAATTTCATTCCCGTACAGATGTTCTGCTAGAGACTGAGGTTACATAACTCTAGGAAATCTGTCCAGGTTTGACACACATTTCAAAACACATGCTATATCCCTCACTTCATTATAAAATTTGCAAAAGTCCACTGGAGCTAAACATAAATATTGCATTGCTGTGTTTTAACTGGGTATTCCATATTCATTGTGACAAGGGGATAATGAAAATTGCTCTGCATAAAAACTATTCCTGACTACATTTCAAGTTTCTTTTTTCCTTCTTCCCTAACAGATTTCCAAAACTGAGTTCCTCCAAGCAGAATCTTCACTGAGAGCTCAGTTTCTGGGAGCTCAGGGTAGACTCATGCTTACTTCTCTTGCAATTTTTGAGCACTGAAAAGCTAGATGTGCTGAAAAGGCTTGCATTTTGTTAAACTTGATAGTGGTCTTGAAGTATAGAAAAGATTGCTGCAGAGAGGAAAGGGATAAACTACTTTCCATATCTGAAATGCATGTGACAAAAAATAAATTAAAGCAAGGTAGATTAAGGCTGACATACCTCAGAAGACTTTCTATCTTTAACGACAATATTGCTTTGGGAAAGTGTGGAGGCACCATGACTGGATGTTAGACAGTATCTGTCAGGCATGAACGAGGTGCACTTGATTTTGGCTTGAGGAAAGGAATGGAGTAGATAATTTCCTAATGTTCTTGCCAGCTGTGTTTTCTATTATTCTCAGTGACTAGACATTAGAAAGAAATCATGTGTGATTTATCTATGTGCCAATGTATACACTAGTTTCTTTCCATTTCAGTGATTAATTGTTCTTATGCAAGGCTCCCAAAACTTTATACTAAAGCTGGTGAGACTTTTCCACAGCCAAGAAGTTGTTAAAATCTGACATCCAATTCCACTTTAAGACAGGTTTCAACCAAACGCTTCTAATAAAACTTTTCCTAGTTTCTCAAACAGATTAATTAAAAAATAAAATCTGATTATTTTTTGTATAGGTGCAATAAATCCCTCATTTATATGTCAAATTCCATTTTATGTTTCCCTTCAGATTTGAAAAAAAAAAGTTTATTTATGAATGCTTCTGTCACTGTAGACAACAACATCTCAAGAGACTGATACTAAGAGACATACAAATATGGTAAAATACTGTACCTCGTTTCTGAGTGCTTAGACAAGACTGTTGACTCAAGATGGGACAAGGCTATTTTTCTAAATAAGATTTTATAACTGTTACTCCTTCTGTAATGTTTTAGATTTTTTTAAAGCTTTTGAATAATATTTTTTCTGATACAACAAAACTATTTTTTCATTTATTCATTTGTAGAACTTGCACAACATCATAGTTTCTATGAAAGTAGCATACATTTACCTGGATAATTAATTTGCAAAGGGGAGGATCTGGTCCAACGAGCAAATTAAACAAAGAGGTAAACCTAAGTAATTCTGGAAGGGATGGAAGGAGGAAATGAGTGATAATTCAAATTTGCAAGGCAAATTCATGGCAAATGACAACTGAAGGTTACAGTAACCTTGAAGAAAATTACTCATACAAACATATATTACAAGGATATTTTTCTTGCATTGTTTCCCTGTCAAATAGTGGGAATGTTCCACTTTTCTGAAAAGTGTTTCTGTGGAGAACACAAAGTAAGCCTATACATAGGTTCTGGTAGGTCCCCTCTGTAGTACTGGGGATACCAACACAAATTTGTTTTCTGTTCAAATTCTGATCTTCTCTTTTTTTATCTTCTAGACTTGAACATCAAGTACAGAATGAGTCTTTTATTACTGTTAATTTATTCCTAAATCATAGAATTAAGAACTACATTGGTGTTAAGTGTAATTGCATCACTTCCCAGAAGAAAGTGTATCTCTAAGGAACCTTGCATTTTCCAACAAGGAAAACTGGAGGTTGCAGTTGATTAGAGAGATTTGAAGATTATACCATTTCTGTTGCTCATTCTTAGAGTGTATTAATGGCTGTGAGATGCAGAGTCATAGGCTGTAGGAACTACTAACATAGATTTTTCTTTTCAAGCTGGATCTTTGTATTGGGTTTGTGTGGCAAGGTTTTGGTAGTGGGGGGCTACAGGAGTGGTCCCTCTGAGAAGCTGACAGATGCTTCCCCCAGGTCTGACAGAGCCATTCCCTGGTGGCTCCAGGATGGGCCCACTGCTCGCCAAGGCTAGTACCTCATCCATGATAGCATATTGAAGAAGGAGAGAATAAGTTATTGCACAGATGTAATTGCAACCAGAGGAGAGAGGAGTGAGAATATGTGAGGGCAATAGCTCTGCAGACACCAAGGTCAGTGCAAAAGGAAGAGAGGAGGTGCTGCAGGCATGAGAGCAGAAATTCTGTGCCCGTGCCACCTGTGGAGGTCCATTGCAAAGCACCTGTAGCCCTGAAGAGCCCCATGCTGGAGCAGGTGGATGCCCAAAAGAGGCTGTACTCCTTTGGGAAGCCCACTCTGGAGCAGGCTTGTGGCAGGACCCATGGAGCCATGGAGAGAGGGTTCCACGCGGGAGCAGGTTTGCTGCGGGACTTGTGATCCAACACTGGAGCAGCCTGTGCCTGAAGGCCTGCAGCCAGTGGAAGGGACCCACATTGGAGAAGCTGGTGGAGACTGCATCCCATGTGAGCTTCCTCCACTCTGGAGCTGGGAAAGAGCGTGAGGGGTCCTTCCGCTGAGGGGGAAGGAATGACAGATACAATATGTGATGAACATTGCTTTCATTCCCCTCATTCCTGCACCGCTTGGAAGGAGGTACAGAATCCTGGACTGACGTTGAGCTTAGGAAGGAAGGAGTGGAGGAACTATGTTTTAAGATTTGGGTTTATTTCTTACTATGCTACTCTGATTTGATTGTCAATACATTCAATTAATTTCCCCAGACTGACTCCGTTTTGCACATGATGGTAACTGGTGAGTGATCCCTCCCTGCCCTTATCTTGTCTTGGGAGATTTCATTCTATTTTCTCTGCCCTGTCCAGCTGAGGAGGGGAGTGATAGAGCAGCTTTGGTAGGCATGTGGCATCCCGCCAAGGTCAACCCACCACAGTCCCTCACTACTTAAAAACTAAAGATCCAGAGAATGCAACTTAACCTGTGACAAAAGGTCTTAATGAATTCAATCTTTTCCCAAAGAGTACCTATAAAAACCCCATTTCTGAAGTAATTATAGGGCTTAGAAAGTGAGACATTCTATGCAATTTATTATTTTCCTTTAATTTCCATTGAACTTGCACAATGGGCAAGAAAAAAAAAATCAAATAATGTGAAATAAAAAAAGGATAAAATTTTCAGTTTGAATAGTATTTTTTTTTTTTTGTTACTGGAAAAATCAAAGTGTTAATTTAAGATGTGGAATGCATTAACTTATTTATATCTACAAGGCCACTCAAAAGTGGTGTAATTCCAATGTGAGGCAGTAAAATTCTTCTGGCTAAAAGTAACAGTAATTTCAAAACACTGCCAGTTCTTCCTATTCTTATTTGAGTTGGAAGAACAACCTGTCTTCCAAAAGAAGGCCTCATAGATGTTCAAAACAATAAATAAATAAATAAATAAAGATAAAACTGGTATTTTGGGGAATTTTGAAGATAATTTTAAAGATAAAACTGATATTTTTAGGATATTTAGGGAATATCAGAAAAATATTCCAGAAAAATTGAATTACTTGAGAAAGTTTGCTTTAGGCATTTTGAATTGACTCTTACTCTCCTTTGGGTTGGAGAACACCAACAGAGGTGTGCATGCAGAAACTTCAGAGGTAAGTCCTTTGGGATGGTATCTCCAGGAACACAATTCTCATGCTAGAAGCTCTGAAACATGCAACACCTAGACACTGATTTGTTCTCGAGTTTGATGGAAGGTTTGCAGTTAGTGGATGACAGGTATTTTTTTCCAGCTGTCGCTGTGTTAAACTAATGACTTCACTGTCTCCTGCAGTACAGATTTATGGCCATATGACTGGTACTAGATGTATCAAACAGAGCTGTCCTCGGCTCTGAAAAGAGCACTGCAGTAGCAAAAAGCTGGAGGAAGTGGACCTGGCTCTAAGAGGAATAGCAACAGATAATTGTTTCTTTTATCTTGTGTTTTTCTGAAGAGAAGTATAGTGCCTCCCTTTGAGAGACAAAAGATCAGCATTCAGCTTGTGCCAGATGCAGCCAGAGCTATTTAGAGGTAGATTAGAATTAGTCAGGGAACAGGACTATATCCACTGTATTTGAGCTGGTTTCAAATTACTGGACTGGGAAGAAAAAAAAAAAAGTACTGAGCAATTATTAATTAGCTGGCAATCCTCTTCTAGCAGAGACTGTTTTGTTGCTGCCTGACACGCAGAAGTGTAAATACGGAGTTTCAGAAGAGTTCTTCGTTGTAAAGATGCATTTCTACTGACTGTCATGCAGTGAATTATTCTGTGCTGCATGTATTCCAGACTCAAAATTTTCCTTGCCTAAACTATTGTCTATTTTCTATGCATAAACTTGCCCCGGTTTTTGCATGCTCAATTATAATTTTTTATAGGTAGTATATTTTAATCTTATAAAAAATCACCTTCAATTATTATTCTCATTTTTATCCAGTTGCAGAGAAAATGATGAGAAAAATAAATCAATGTCTGATAATATGCTATAAATCTTGGGAGATTTCTGGTGGGTTTAAGAGTGTCCTTGTAAAATAATGTTCTGATTGCACAGAGAAATGTCAACATGGGTAAATTATCTGAATAAAAGTGTCCAATAGATGTTAAGATAGTTATTCTTGAGGTCACCTTGAAAGCTGTACTGGAAACAGGCTCAGTCCCAGTCTCATATTAAAACTGAAGAAAGTAGAGGTGTTCAAACATGCCTTCCTTCTGTTTCTTGGGGTTTTTTTTGTATTTGTTTTTGGGGTTTTTGTTTTGGTTGGTTGGGGTTTTTTTGTTTGTTTGTTTGTTTTTGGGTTTTTTGTTTTTTGGGTTTTTTATTATTATTTGGGGGGAGGTTTTGGTGTGGTTGTTTTTGGTTTTCTTTGGCTGGTCTTTTTGTTTGTTTGTTAGTTCGTTTGTTTTGTTTTGTTTTTTTAAAGGAAAACACTGAAGGGTGGATTTTGACTTCAACATGTACTATAAGATATTGATAAATTACACTTTTCTAGTGTAACCTTAGGCCTGTTAGTCAGATAGAATTTCTGCTTCAGGCCCTAAGGTAAAAATTGTTGGGTTCTGTGGAGGACTTGCAATATGCAGATAAAAAGTATCAGATCAAAATATTAGTATGTGTGAAATGGGAGAACAGTGGCAGAAGTAGTTGGCGTTAGATGAATGCAGACAACTTATCATAGAGGTCAAAAATGCAAGCTTTTTCTGCCCAGCTATGGAATAAGGAATCAGGTCTCCTCTCTTTGCCTCTACAGCACCTTTTGCTGTGAGCTTATCTAAATATGATTCAAGCCAACCTCTCTTTCTAACCCACTAAGTATATAATGGATGGTGAAAAAATGAAAATCCTTACTATTTCTACTCAAGTGTCCTTATCAAATCAGAACCTCTTTTACTAATCTTAAGAAATCATGCCTACAGAGATGAAATATTCTTCCTACCATTTTCCCTAGCAAATATGCTCTTTGAAGGAGCTTCAGAGCAAATGAGTGCTCTTTTTGTGCATAAGATTCTTCAGTCAGATAAGAAATTACAGAGCAATTTTAAGAAATATTTTTACACTTTTCAATATGAAGATGTACAAACCTCTCTTGTTATTCTCTGTTCTGATTATGGATCAATATAAATTTCTTTGTAAGGCCACATAAAGAAAACAGAGTATGTTTTACATGTAACCACTGTAGTTCTGTAATACACATGTAAGAAGAGGGAGGTTTACATGATTCCTCCACCACAGTCTTATTGTTTCCATTAAGCCTTGAAAAGTGAAGATAAAGCAGTGCAAAAATAAAAAGATTACTAATGCTACAAGAGAAAATGTGACCTTTCCTCACGGCACGAAGAATATTTATGGTATTCAGATGACAGAAACAGAGTAGTAGATGTGGGCAAAATAAGATGTAGCCCACCTTCATACACTGAGATTGGATCAAGCAGTTGTAGACCATCACCACCTATTGCTGATAACATGTTTTACCAAAACAGAAAATTACAATAAAATATCAAAACCTTTGAACACTGTCCACAGAAATTGCTTTCTGTTCTGAGAATTTTCTTTCCTAGAATCCAAATTAAAAATATTTTTATACATTGGGAAAATAGATCTACTCTCTGGCTCTGTCTTTTAACCAAAAGATCATCTGTAATATATCTAACTAAATGTCCTCTCCCAATTTTTATGGTATCTAAGCTTTTAGTTTCTTTACTCACAAATCACATCTTGCTCATTTTACCTGAATTTAATTACAGTTTCATGGCACAGTATTCTACCTGATGAAGATTTGGGCTGTTTCTCCTTTGTCCACCAAGCCAGGTTGTTAAGGAAACTTCCCAGTCTGGCCATTCATGGTGCTCTCTGTCAGTCACACTCAGAGTGCCTCAGAGACTCAATGCTACAGACTTCCACTGCTGAGACCAAAGTTCCTTCACAACAGGTGGCTCCAGTGGCCAGAGGGGTCCCCACCTGACTCCCCTCATACCCCACTCACACAGTCAGACCAGGTGCCCCACAGCAGAGTCTCAGAAGTCTTGTTCCATAGAACAATTTATTCACGGTGCAGGAACACAGAAAGAGCCTGAGCTGGTGCCTCCAAGGAGGGACCCCCAACAAAGGCACCCCCGTGCTCTTATCCCCTCACAGTCCAAACTGTGCAGAAGTCTCGCTCTTCCTTCTGAGTTCTCTGCTCTTGCTATCCCCCTGCATCCATCCACCTGGCTGGCACCACCCATCTTCGTGCCTTTTGTTGACCAAATGTTGGCAGTTCATGGCCTTTTGTCTCAGGCTCCCACCAGCGCTCAGCCTGCAGCTTGCAAACAGAGTTACCTGCACCAGATGTACTCCTCAACACTGGTAACCGGCCTAAGAGAACGAAATTAATATGATCAGCTCTTAAGAAAACCAAAAAGCTGCTACTATTTAGACTTCTAGATATTTTAGAATTCAAAATTTCAATTGAGGAAATGAGGAACAATCAATATGCATTTAAGTGAATAGTTATGTGAATGGAAACTACTATATCTATACTATAGTGTCTAATTTTTTGTTTTAAATGCAAACTGCTTTTATTTTGAACATTACAGGCAAATTTGAGGAGACAGTTATGGTTACTTAGAGATCAGGAACTAATAAAGCTTATGTTTTGTAAAGTTGTTTTCTTAGTGAAGAATCAGTTATTTTATTTTCATATTCTTAAATATATTTCTCCTCCATGTTGTCGTTTCCTGGTTAAAATGGAATTTATTAAAGATTTTACTCCAGAGAGTTTCTACAGGTGCAATTTTGTTTCTTTGTTATCAGAAAGACTTGAGAACAGATACTATTGAATACTTCAATCTTCTTTGAGTCTTTCTTAATCTTCTCCACTTCACTGTTAAGCAGCTAGCCTCTGTTTTGATTTTCTCTTTCTGCAGTTAGTGAACCTTATCTTGTTTCCTTTTATGTCACTGTGCTTTTTTTGATCTTATCCCTAAGGGTCTTGAGCTGTTCCTTTATATTCATGTTAAAACCTATAATCTTCTTTCCACTTTTTGTTTGATTCTTTTTGAATTTTCAGGTCACTGGAGAAATTCTGATGTCTCTACAATAGTTTCTTACTATTCTGCCATTCCTTGCTTCACTTGCAAATAGCCTACCATTATGCATTAAATACCTTCTCTTTCAGTAACTTCCAGCAGTGCTGCACTCCTGTGCCCTTTAACTTTTTTGTCTTCCCAGTAGGCTGTCTCCTGTACTCCAAGAAAAGGTGTAGTTTGCCTTCCCCCTCAGCCATCACTTTTCTGCATTTTTACCTTCACACTTCATTACTTCCCACATCTTTTCTGTAATCTTTCACAATTTTATTTTCTGATTGTACCTTTTGTTTACAAGTTCTATCATTTTAGTTAGTTGAAACACGATCTTAAAAAGGAGCATCCTTTATTCTCTAAAACAAAAATGGCCTACAAAATATTCTATGCACTAACTGTGTCATCCTACTTTGCCCTTTAGGTATCTCTGAAAAGTTGCAATCTCCTTTTGTTACAAGGCTTTAATTTAAAAAGAAAAGTTAACCATTTTCTAACTTATATGGAATATGTGAATTCTTCTCTGCAGTTATGATCTTTTATAAAAAAAAATAATCCAGCAAAATTCTCTCCTTTCCATGAACTTGTGAAAAATACACCTTTAATACATGGTACACCTTTCTCTCTTGTTCTTACACCTGTCATTCCTACGGAGATTGCATCTCTATATCTGTAATGAACCTCTGTGGTTTAGCTCAGCAACTTTCTAGGATGACATTTTCATTATGTTTTGGTTGTGTTTTAACAAATAGTTCTCTCTGCATACTCCCATATTGGGACAGCTGTGTAGTAGTATCCCAAGGGCTGATCTCTTAACTGACCCTCTCATGACTGTGATTCACCTCTGCCTAAATTTAGGCAGAAAATGGGCTTTTGTGTTTCATTTCTTTTCCTCTCTCTTCACTTCTGAGATTTTATCACAGATCTAGGCTATTTTGAAATCTCCTCCCCTGTGTGCACTCAAAGATCTTCCTCTTCTTTTCATAGCCTTTATAAACCATTTTTTGCTGCCTCCTTTGTGTAATGCCATGCCAGACGTCGTGATGCCTATATACTTTCATTAGTTGTTTGAAATGTTCATCTCCAGGTCATCTGTCTCCATCTGCCTCCATGATCTTTATCACACTTAGCTGCTATCTTCTGTTCCACCACTCTGCTGTCCGGGTCTTGAAGTCTCTTTTATACTGCAGTAGCAGGTGCATCTAAATAAGCATCATGGTGAAGTAATCCAGAGGGATAGGGATAGCTCATCTTTCTGAAATAGCCTTTTTATTAGGGGTACAAGCAAGAGCATGTTCCTGAAACAATGTGTTTCCTGCACGTTAAGGTAGCCAAGGTCAGGACCTTCCAAAAGACCTCTAAGTAATGATTTTTCTTTGCAAATGATCTTAGGTGCCAGTACAGGCAAGAAGTGATCTAGGATTGATGTTCCTATTTTAGACTGTTCCACATGTGGGCACGTTTTCTTTCAAGAAGAGATATTAATAGAAAACTAAGAATAGAATGAGTCAGAACAAAATTAAAATATAACCTTGACTTTCTTGCCTCTTAGTCCTTCAGGAAATCACGTGTGGATTGTACAGATTGCTGGGTATTTTGTACGTTCATTTACTTTGAGTCCTTTTTGGGAAGCAGAAGTCATTATGTCTTTTCTGTTGCAGAGAGAGGCAGCTGAATCCAGCCCTGGAAGCACTGGAATAAGCAGAAACTCAGGAGAGAATATACTTCTGGGACAGGATAATTATTGGATTTGTAATATGCCTTTCTCTCCTTTCTATATTCAGTTTCTGTTTATCGCAGTGTTTGGCCACTGGTCTTCTAGAACCATATACTGGGTGCAATAAAAAAGACAGATGTGGGCCAAGAAGAGCATAATTTTAAAATGCATAGTTCTGCAACTGTACAATTTCTTCAGTTTCTTGTGTGTTTTGGTTTGGGTTTGGGTTTTTTTTTTTTACTGAGTATGCCACATCAGTATATTTTTAATTGCAATGAATAAGATTTTGTCTTTTTTTTTAAGGTATAGTGCTATATTTGATTAAGTGTTGTATTTGGCAATGTTTACCTTACTGTGGTCATGTGTTTTTCTGACTGTTAAAGTTGTGTCAGCAAACTCAGTACTTTCAGTCTTAATTTCATAAGCCCTATTTTTTGCAGGTGTGTAACCTGATCAGAGTACTTTTCTTCAGGCAAAAAGTTCTCCAACATTCTCACCACAAAACCTTTTATTTATTTTAATTAAGATAAAACATCAATTTAATTTTTAAATGTTTTTATATTAACCGTACCAAACTAGAAATAAATTATCCTTGCTTCCTTTGAAGCTTTTGTAATTTTCCAAAGGTCAGTAAAAAAGGAAAAACCAGAAAGGAGTTCAAATGAATATTTTAAACATATTCAGCAGATATTTTAACATTTGCCATTACTTCCATGTTTATAATGCATTATCTCATGCAAATTGGACTATTTTACATCAAAACTTATCTTTTTAATATATTATGGTACTGCTATTCATGCTGATTTTGATGATATAATTTGACCCATACAGGAACCAACCTTTCTGGGGCATTTCAGAAGTTGTTACAGCTGTCTAAAAGTGAACTGTGCAGTTTAAGGTGAGTGAATTCAAGAGTCAGACCCTGGAAACGTCCATTCAGACTGAGGCCCCACTCTTCAGCCACACACCTGAGAGTCCTGTGAGAGAGAGTGCTGACTGTATATTTTGTTCCTAACTGCCTACTGCATGACAGTGACACAGCAATCACACTGAGCAGCACCTGGGGTACAATTTGCCTCTGTTACTTGCCCTGAGTGTCACCTGCTAACAGAGAAACCTGTTCCCTGAGAGTGGCACTGTCTGGTTCCTAATTGCCAGTAATGCCTTAGCTCCTTGTGCTTGTTTCCAACCCAGATGCAGTCAACATTACTGCCAGTGTTAGAAGTATTATAAAATCTCCACTATAATTCCTCTTTAATTAGCATCCTATTATCTTAAATTGCTTCAACAATTTTTTTTTCTCTAAATCTCCTCCATTCTTTCAGTAATACCCTTTTTTTTTTTTTGTAAAATTGCCTTAGTATTTCCCCACTGGTTGGATCTACTACAGGTTTTTTACTTTGTCTTTTAATAGCTCATTCAAAAGGATAGAAAAGCTCAATGGGCTCCTGGTAGAGTGCAGTAATATCAGTGTTTGTGTTCTCAGAGTTTTTCTTTCTCTGGAGCATAATGATTGAACTAAGTCTTGTGGTGAAGAGCAAACCCACTGGGCTAATGGCAATAAACTTGAAAACAGTGAGAGGCTTGTTCACTCAGGTTCAACGTGTGAATAGCTCTGCTCAGCTCTAATTAGGACCCCAGTTCTCAATAGGTAATTAAATATCAGTTTGGTTATCCAAGTGAAGGGATTAAGGTGAAAATGTACCATTCACATTTATAGTAGAATAAAAGGTTCTGCATTTCTGTTAGTTGACTGGCACTATAGTGAGCTCTGTCAGAAATACCTTTAAATGTGCCTATGCGAGGCAGAAAACTGAAATGTAGCACACTGCCTGCAAGGAATCTGTCATGGCAGTGATGCAGTCACTGAATAAGCTGAGGCTGACATTTTGTCTTTAAGGAAGATATCTCTTCGCCTCTGGAAAAATGAGCACTATTGTGTATCAATAAAAATAGAATTAGTGCCATCATTTCAGCTGGAACTTTGTTTTGACACCCCTCCCTCACTTCCTTACCCTCGGTTATTTCATGGATAGCTGAATGCACACTGCAATATGGCACATATACGTTTGTACTTTAAGGACTGTTATTCAGATAGAAAGGAATGTTTAATTTTAGTAATCTAATCACCTAAAGCAGGTACTTTGGATTCACATATTTTATGAGGTTTTAAACCTGTGAAATACCTTTGGCTATACCCACCAATTTCTTTGAAGTTTTACTGCTTCCCAAGGCTAAACCCCAGTTCATTTTTTCCCTCTTCACATAAATATTTCAGCATTTAAAATTCTTTAAAAATCTTTTCAGACATTTCATTTGTATTACTACTTTCTGACGATGCTCATATTGACACAGAAATATAGTTCAGACAAACATTGCAGAATATAAGGCTAGCAAGGTCCAGAAAAAAAAATTCAGACTCAAGGATCATTTTCAGAATTTTAGAATTATGCAGTAGCAAGTCTTTCTTACTATTCTCCAAAGCAGAATTTCATATGTTCTGTTGTTTAAAGGATACAAAGCTGATTGTGCCCTATGCCAGAATAAAGGTTTAATGATTGCCATGGTTTTGCTGAAAGAGAATGGAATTTCATAGGTGCCAAAAAGTGATTGCTAAGGACAGAGGAAACCTGAAACAGGTCATTGCCTCAGGCAGTACATTGTCCCAGACATGCTGATGTGCCCTTACTTTTACTCTTCCCACTTGTATCTATGAAAAGCAAACACTGTGTTTCTACAGAGCCTTTCTTCCATTTTCTTCCAGTCCCTTAAAAAAATTTAGTTAAAGTAAATCTCATTTTTTTTTTCCTTCTACACCAGTACATAGGCTAGATGAGACAGTGCATAAGGCTTTCCCCCTAAGTTTTCACGATCTAAACTTCATTAATTTCAAGAACAGAAAGGGTTATTGTAACCTAACCTGTTTTCTTTGTTACACTGGTATTCCTATTTCCAAGTTCATTCAATAATGCATCCTAAAGGGTGACTGACATTGTAAAAAGTCCCCTGCTACTGAAATTATGCCTGCCTGCCTTCTAATCCCTTGCAACTTCTTTATAAAGATTTCTGAACATATTCTACTGTAAACTAAAAATTAATTAACAAATATTTCAATAATGTATTTTCTCTGTAAGCATAAATCTGTGTAAGTATTGAGTATAGATTTTTCCTATATGATTAAAAAGTAATGAAGTATGCGATTTTATTTATGTTCTGTAGGAGAGAAATTGTACCATAAGTCTTACCCTCCTTTGTGATCTGATGATGTCAAACTTCTAAATCGAGTGTTTTTATTCCTACAATTTCTAATTCCTACAAGTTTCTAATAGACCACAATTACCAATTATTTCATTATTTTGTAACATACACTGTTAAAATTATTACTTCATCAATCACATGCCACACAATTAATCAAATGTAATTGACCAAATTAATTCACATTTAATTAATTTGAAACAGAAGATACTGCTTGAAAAATGATCTTTTAATATAGACTGGAATGGGATCTCCTGGCTTTTGACCATAGTTTGGTACTGTTCATATCTGAATTGTTCAGAAAAATCTGTGAAGCTTCACCTTACAGGTGCAGATCAACAGCTGAGATAATGTGATGAAGCCATCCTCAATATCCAACAGAAAAAAGCCCTGCCTGTGTTGTCCAAGCAACATTTTGAAATATGGGTAATGCTGTCTGAATTGGGGTAATCTGCAGGCACCTTTGGCACATCTAGTTTTAATATCAAGCTAGACCTTTGATGTGAACATTAGGACAGGTGATTAAAGGCTCATCACCAAGAACACAAAAGAGCACAGCTGATAGGGAAACCCTAATTGCACAGGACCTGCCCCACCTCTTCCTCCCAGGGGAGCCTCAATCCCAAGGCCTAGGGTGATGCCCGTGAAGAGGTGTAGCAGTGCACCCCATCTATAGCAGGGGTTTCCATATTGGGAACAGTTTGGGGCTTTGCTCTTTGTCCTACTAATAAGGTGAAAAGCCAGAAGGTTCTTTCCCTATTTGGCTGTGTGCCAGCACAAAGACACCTCACAGGATCTCCTGAACCTCACTTCAGACTTGTTGCTACCTTACTGGGCAGAGTGCCAAGGGACCCTGCCTTAGTCATTACTACAAAAGAAACTGGACAAAGAGCCTTGTGACATTTTTGGGGTGTTTAGCAGGAGCACAGGGCCTGTGCTCCTGGCACCAGCTTTTCTCTGTAAAAGTTTGTTATTTTCGTCTTTATTAAACATTTTTCTGTTTCAAACTCTCCCACTGATGCCATCCTGCTAATTTTTATGCCATTTGGGATTGCTGGACAAAACCCAGAGGTGATGAACTCAGCTGATTAAACCTGGCTCTCAGCGAACCTCATCAAAGAGGGGCTATCAGAAAACCTCTCTGGGTCACCTTTTGGACTGAGAGTGTTGGCAGTCTTTGGATAGAGGTATGGCACTGACTATGGGGTGTGGGGAAAAAATATGGAATTGTAGGGGATTTCTTATAGGATGTTTAGGGGAGGCATCAAAGGGGGGAAAAGGGAGGCATCAAGATGGTTTGGAAAGGAAATGTAAGGGAAAAAGATTATAAAAGGGGTTGATTGCATGCAAGCAGTTTGCCAGTCAATACACCTGTGTGGCTGTGTTCTGCACTGATGCCTCCAGCCTGTTATGTCTTCTCATTTAATGCTGTTTCTAACCATTTAATGCTCATTTAATGCTGTTTTCTAGTAACAGCACTCCATTCTCTGTGCCTGTGTGTGTATGGATGTCCAGGTGCCAGCAATGGGAGTAGAGCTGTTGGTCACAGCCCTGAGTGCCAGCACCTGGAGACTGCAGAGTTCATGCATGTTGTGTGGGCAAGCACACCAGGCTGTGATCACAGCCTACATCCAGCTAGACTAACCAGCAAATGGAGAAGGAGATTTTGGAGTCAAGTGTTGCAGGTACCACAAGTGTAGGCCAGAAGGTGGAGAGATCGGAGTCTTGAGTCCACTACTGGAGGAACAAGGAGGTTCAGACCAGCAGCTGGAGAGTCCATGCTCCTTGGGGGATGACTGCTGGTAAGTTTATGAATCTGGACTGGCTACTGGGAGCATTTCTGTTTTTCCATGCAAGGCAACTGAGGGACTGGAGGACCCAGGGTCCAGCTATATAATCTGTTGTGTGTCTTTGAGAGACTGGAGGAAATGACTGTCTCAAAACATTTTATTTGCATGTGTGGGAGAAGGGGAAGGTTGGGTCTTGCCTTTGGTGAGGCGATGCACTGCCCTAAACACCCCCCTTCTCCCTGGGGCCTGTATCCCAACCTTGCAGGGGCTGCAAATCCCTGGCACACCAGAGGTCATGCTGCACACCTGCCCCTGGAGCCCCTAACCCAGCTCCTGAGTGGGTAAATGACTGAAAGTCCCACCTGGGGGAAGGGCCAGGAAGGCCCAAGGGTACTTAAGCAAAGCATGAGTTAAGTATTGGTCTTGACTATACCTCCTCTTGGAATTTACATCATCTGAAACAATGCTGGAACCAGGAGTGGTGGGTATATTTGTTCTTTTCTATCTCTCTCTTTTTCTTCTCCTAATTCCCTCTTCACAAAGTCTGAGTAACTTAAAATCAGATGGGCTTGGATTATGCTTAAGATGAATGGGCTAAGTTAACCCTTTGTGAAATTAATTACATTGATTGAACATTGCTTAAATTTTGCCAAAGTTCCCCGATTTTCTGAAACCTGCCAGGAAAATTTCTGTTGTTTTCTCTTGAGGAATATATTTTTGGTATTTCTCCCTTGCTTCTGACTCAAGATACATTGACAAAAAGTAAGCTTGTTTAAGAGAGTGTTCTTGTTAAGTGAGTTCTGGGCCTTACAGTGTCTAAGACCATGTGCTGGACAGGTCCACAGTGTGGGTACCTGTGTGTATAGGTCTGAGTACCAGCATGTGGGGTGGGGCTGCGTCCTCGGGCTCACATGTCCAGGTACTTATAATTGGGAAGACCAGGGCTCCAGGGTAGGTTATGTGTCATTGGCTAGGTACTTGAGGGATTCATACTCTAATGGGCTTTCATCCTGATCAGCCAGAAAAAGTAACAGAATTGTTAGTGCTGTTTTTGCTGGTGCTGACTGTCTGTGCTTGTGGTGACCTGTGCAGCTGGCTGAGCTTGTGCATTGATTTTTTACTGTTGGATTCGATAATTTTAAAGATCTTTTCCAACATGTATTATTCTATGTGCATGTCTATTAGGAATTCAGTCTTGCTACTTGCTGGACCTGTGGAGATGGGGCTGTGGCAGCCTGGACTCCATCAGGGTACTGGATTTGGCAACTACTAACAAATAAGATTCCTTTTTGAGGGAAAGCTCTCCATTTTTCTGCTTAACACCTTTCATAATTCCACATTCTCAGTCTTGTGACTTTTGTACCAGCAATCTTCTTCAGCTAAGTAGTCCTCTGTAGTTCTTTGCAGAAGTTCAGAGGGAATAGCTTTGTTAATGAGGCACTTCAACCAAGTGTTAGATTAATTGGGGGAAGATGCTGTACTTGGTCTACTAAATAAGACTGTGACCTTAATTTCACCCATTCCAGATTTTAGAATTAATGTTCCGCTTTGCAGTAACTCTGTCCTAAGCCCCAAGCCGTTAACTTCAATTGATGCCTTTAAAAGAAAGGCCAAATCTCAAGTCTCAAAGAGCAATGTATGCAATTTAGGTATGTTGTCTATTTTTAAGGTACCCTAGTTACCCAAGAACCATTGAGCTTCAGTTATTTCAGGAGTTAACCAGATAAGTGTAAGTAAGTGTTTCATAACTGTGCTGTATGCTTACATGGAAGACGCACCTGAATGAAATATGGATTTCTTAAAAAAATAAAAGGATGGAGGTGGGGGGTGGGGGAGCAGATGAGGCAGGCTAGTTTAGTTGTATCCTATTAAATACTGGAGACAATGACCAAGAAACATCCCTTAATTGTTTCTTCTGTTCCTGGTTAAGACTAATCACACAAAGGACACATTCCCCTCCTCTTCACGTTACTTGAAGTAAGTGACTCTAAATCAGACAAATGCAGGCTCTGTGGCTCAGCAGGCGATAATTGAACCCTTACAGATTAGAAGTGCTCTTGTGCCCTTTTGCTCTGGGCACAACTCCATTTCACAATTCATTTTTTTCCCAATTAAAAAAAAAAAACAATCTGCATTACAAGCTAGCCATGTAATTTGAAATTACATGTGATGGATGCTAAATGGAATCTGATTAAATATGAAGAACATGAGTTCAGCTGAGGAGTAGTAATAGTGAAGAGACTAAAACTGAAGTGGAAGAAACCCAGAAGGCATAAACTAAAAAACTGTGGTGTGTACCTGAATCTGATCCCCAAAATGAGATAAAAATTGACCAAGAGATACTTTTAGACACGTGAATATATCTGAATAAAATAACAACAGTGCTCCTCTACACCTAGAACCTCTCTATCTCTGCCCACTTCACCATAGCTTGAATTTTATCTACCTGCTCTTTCTGACAGGCTTTGCCTGCTTCTCTTTTTCTTCATTACAGTACTTTCGTATTTTATGCTTTTCACTCTTCAAGTGTAAATGTGAACTGTTATTCCTTATACTGTCTCTGTATTTCTACTGAAGAAAAGGAAACAATATCTAAGAATTGTTGCATTCTTAGATACTGCTGATCCATGAAAAGGGTAAACAAAAACAGCTTTATTATTCGTTTGCACAAAGGTTTCAGTGTAGTTGCAATCAAGTTTTGTTATTAGCACATTCAGAACATTTTGCACTCAACAGTTATTTTTAATTCTTTTTATATTAAAAGTCAAGCAGGAAAACAATATGTGTCAAAGTAAGCTGGTGCAGAGCAGAGAAAATTGTTACTAGGATTACATACTAAGTCACTTGCTGAGCTCTTTTGCTGTCTTTATGGACTGGATTTTTTTCTCCTTCATCTCTGAGAGGCAAAGAATATAATGCAAATTTCTATTTTATTTGGCCTGCTGAGAAGATCTGAGCCAACTGCTTTATTTGCTGTTTTCCAGTAGGGAAATATCAACCTTGATTTGTCAGATTTTTGATAGAATATCTGAGCATGTGATTATGTATATAATGTCCTGGATCTAATGAGACTCATTCAGTGCTTTAGAGTGCAATTATTCACTCCTTGATTGGCATATAACTGTCTTGAGTTGAAAATCTGAAGCATCATTACACGATTTCCCAAATTATGCACTTAAATGTAGCTCTGCTGTGCATATTCCATGCCAAGAGAATAATTTCTATATGTACCAATGAGTGTTTTGACTACACTTTTCCAAACAATATATGGGCTACCTCTAGGCTCCTATGATATGAAACAGCCTTATCTCTAGTAAGAAGCATGAGCAGAACTATTCCTTTTCTACTTCTCCACACAAACTGGCTTTCACTGTATTAGATACAACTTCCTTTTTTTTTCCCCCCATTTTTCCCCCCCAAAAGAAACTAGGATGCAGACTCTTTGCCACTGAAAAGAACTCTACAAAATCCAATATTAGCGTCCTGAGGAAAAACCCAACAAGCACTTCCTTCTAGGCAGAAATGAATGCCAGAGCACGACTTCCTATCTCACAAGTGACATGACAAAGGAACAAAATGGGGCCAGATAGCTTTGTCATTCAAAAACTATCATTAGGATAGACAGATTGACCACTTGTGCTCCTACTTTGACACCGTACAGCTAGATGGCATTTTTTCATTTTTAATGAAAAGGAAGAGCTTCTGAAATGGTTAAGTTAGTCATATAAGCCAAGTTAAAGGTTTCATGTGCATTGTCAAAAAATTCATTTATCAACATTCAAAGATGCCTTTTACCTGAAAGTTTATGTATGCCATGAGTTTCTAAATGGGTAGTCCTCAAACACATCACATTGAGTCAGGTGAGACAAAAGCAAGGCATCAGGTCAGTTGGAAAAGTGAGTGAATGCATTTTGTCTATGGTAATGAATCTGTCTGAAGCCACAGTTCATCAGGTTCACAGAGCTATGCTGCAGAACGTATTGACATCATTAAGAGGAAAAAGCCCCCACACTAAAACAGTATCATTTTTACTGGTTCTGTGTTGATCAGAAATCCTTTCCAGAAAGATCGGGGCTCTGTTGTTTATTTCCATGGTAGTCAACAGCCAGAGAAAGGATTTATGTTCTCCAGAGGCAATTCTCTTAGGAAAAAAGAGACAATCCCTATAATGTGAAGCCTTGCCATGAAAAGATGGTGTGGTCCTAATTTAAAGGAACCGAATGGAAAAATCCTGTTAAGAGCCCACGGGAAATCTGACAGGCTGAAGAGTTGTTTTGTGTTGATCTTAATCTACTCAAGATTAAAACATACAATGTTTTTTACCAGTGACTGTGCAGTCTAAATTCCTGATAGGTCTACAGAATTTTTATTCTTTTGCCTAGTGATCTTTAGGATCTTGCCATCTTTTACCATCTTCTCTATGGACCTGAAAAATTCAACTCAGATTGTTGCAATGCTCTGCACCTCCTTCTCTTGATAGTGTGCTCAGCATTATTGCCCTTGAATCATTTCACTGGCGAATAAAGCAGCATCATCTGTCTTGACAGGAAGGACAGCTCATACATACTGTGGACTTCCCTTTAAAAAAATTTCCAGCCTCAGATTCACAGGAAATATCCTTGCTGCTGGAAGATAAATCACTCTTTTGTTCTTTGAATCAGTGCAATGACCAGCTCGATGTCTCTGCCTGATAAAAATTAAATTGCTCTTGGTGTTGCTAAGGTTATATTCCCTGCAGCTCTTTCTCTTTCTCTTTCTCACTATACACATTTCCATCATTCATTTTGTTTCCAAACATCTCTAATTTCTAATCTCAGATCAGATGCTCTGGTCTCAGCATGTCCTTTCTTCTTTCTTTTCTCAGGGTTCTGAGGGCACCACCAGTCCTCAGTAGTCCTGACTAATCTCCCTGAGGCCACACACTGCCCATGGCCCCATACCCCATTCAGCCCTGCCTGGGGCCATCAGTCCCTGTCCCAGAGATGCTGCAGGAGTGCAGGTCTCCATCCCTGTCTCTCTGTGACCTGAACAGACCTTTGTTGTGCACTGTGGGTGCCCTGTGTCCTGGATGGCCACTTTCAATGTACATTGTGGCTTGTCTTCAGTCTTGCCTTTTCTCCCTTCTCGGTTTGTTCCTGACGTGGGTGTATTCTGGCCACATTTAGCACACATAATTGAAAGAAGTGACCACAACCAAAGGAAAATGAAATAATTTTTTTTCCAGCAAGAGCTATGGGGAGGCCATTTTCACTGCTTTTTTTATAAGTGTTTATAAGAACATTTGTGCTTTCATGATGATTTTTTTACTTTTTTTGCTGACCTTACTTGTTCTTGAACCATTACTTTTATACTTGTATTTTTTTGTCTGTCTGTTACTAGGAGTCAGTAGCAATATGTTCAGTGCAAGTCACTCAGCCTGAGATATCTCAGGCCTTGTTATCATATAGCTGCCGTTTAGATTTCATTAACTTAGGCAAATGTGTTCATTATCTATTTGGCCAAGACAGACCACAGCTTGGTCTTTCCTTCAGATGTTAAGTCCTTTTTATTTGACCCTTGCTGTGACTTGTCAACTAGTTGTAATTAAGTTATTTGTCATTAAGGGTGTTGTTTACAGGCTTATTTTCACACATAATCTTAGCCATTTATTTGCTCTCTAGCAAATTATAAAATGTTCTTTATTGTTGTTTTAAACAAAATTAATTTTTTTGTCCATATTTTTATGCATTTATCATCTAGTGCATTTTAGAACAAATTTTGCGCCTAGGGGGAAACAGATAAGATAAAGTGCATTAAGAAAGCTTCAATTACACATATGATTAAAAGAAGTTTCTCAATGTGTAATTATATATTTGTATAACAAAGAAACATACCCAAACTTGCAATCCAAAGAAACGAAAGGAAAAAAGGTAGAAGAGGGCTAAAGGGGGCTTAACTGAATTAATTAAAACTTTAAGAAAACTTTTAGAATAAAAGCTGAGATGAAAAACAAGTTACTTCTTGTAGTTTTAGGCTACATAAACTTGGAGTGGTATGGGATCTTAAAAAGTCTTCAGTGGTATAAGTGAAAAAGGATTAAGGGAAAGAACAGGCATCTTTGTGTGGTGAGAATAGGGTACCAACTAAATATGGAAGAAATAATATTAGGTCTTTCTGCCTTGAAACTAAATATCGTTAGTAATACTGCAAGGGAGAGGGGTGGAGTGTTATCACACCAAGATGGAAACAAAATCAAGGTGGTTGTGCCCAGCTTGGGCACAACAGTGAACTGATGCTCTAAAATGATAAAAGACTCATGCATGAACCTGAAGATGAATAAGAGCAGTTGTAGATCAAATTGAAAACTAAGGAAGTGCAGAGCCTGTGGTTCTGAAATAAAATTGTAGATATGTCAGTTCATCTGGTGATTATGCAGAGGTTTAAACATCTTTTTAAAAAGAATTATTACTATGAACATTAACAGATCAGAGACATTCGAGCTGTAATTTACAAAAATTCAAATCAACCTGTTATATTTTTATATGAATTTTGAATTTTAAAAAGGTAACTTCTTTTTATAAAGATGAAAAAGGACGTTTGATATCTATAGGGCACACTGGTACAGTGATTCATGCACTATTCTTGTGAAACTCCTCCTAAACTAATAAAGATTGTCCTTAGTACCAGTGGAAGGTAGTTGGAGTAAGTATCTAGTCAGCTTTGGATAAACCATGTAGAAACTGTATTTTTTATGAAGATGCCATACCTCATCTAAGCTGCTTTTCATCTGGCTCATTAGCTTTGACACAGTGCCATGGTTGTATGGTTCATGAAACAGAGATACCTCACTCTGAACTGCTAAAAAACTATTGGAGCAGCACATTAATCAGTCATTCAAGCATCTCTACTTTGCTGTAATCAGAGTGAAAAGAAAAACAGCACTATTTTTATTCCTTATATTTCAAATCACTTAATGCCACAAGCTGAGTTTCTCTGAATGAAACTGATAAAACTCAGAGATGGTAACATTAAGCTAGCTTAATTTTGAAGGGAAGTTGATTTAACCTGTATACATTTCAGATTTAGATCTCTATTCCTGATTGCATTGGTGTAAATGAAAAGCAAAGTCTTATATCAGAATAGAATCAATTTACTTCTATTCTGCATTTCTATTTAAATAAAGCTAAAGACACCATTCAAAGCCAAGGAATTATAATATACAAGACAATAGAGAATTAAGTCTGTTGATTTTCATTATTTTCCATTGGATCATACTTCAGAGATAGTTTTCTTTCAGCAAAATTATAGAAAATACTATCAAAAGAAAAGCTTCCTTTAGGAGCAGAAATACTGCATTACAGATGATTTGGGAAGCCACCAAAACTATCAAATTCAGGTGAAAACAAGTGTTTACCTACTGTTTATCACTATGGTTTTATTCTGTCTTTACAGCATTAACAGTAAGGCTTTTTTTTTTTTTTTTCCTGGGGAGAGGTCTGCACTGATATCTAGGTGTTTAGAATGTCCCTATCTGTGGAGAACAGTTTGAGAACATAGGTTTGATTATTTTTTTTTGTGCTACTTAAGTATTTGAAGGTTTTCCATTGCTAGTACATGTGTTTTTCAAGGAATGTAATGGAAGAAACCTTACCCTTAATTAAAATAATAAAGGATAGAAAAACAGGCTTACACTTCCTTATCCATCAACTTGGATGATAAACTGACATAAACTAAAATTTTAAGAAAACCATTATGATTTCCTAAAATGATCATCTTAACCTAAGCTTTTACCAAGATAGTCATATCTCAACTCCAATAACAGACCATAAATATTGTTAGTGTTAGGCACAACATACCTGATTAGGGTAGTGCATACTGCAAGAGACACTGCATTCAGTGGCCTGGAATGACCAGATAATTTCCTGACCTTTGAAATCTGAGGTGGTTGTCTACCTTATTTCTTTATTAGTCCAAAATCTGGAAGCAAATTGGCCTAACTCTGATCTCTACTAGCCAAGCAAACCCTAATCAGAATGAATCCATATGATGTTGCACATCAATTTGAGGGCATAGAAAAATCACTAAACATTGTTTCTTCCTACAATCAAGTTATTGAGGCTCTTCAATATATATAATGGCAAAATTTTATGTCACTGGAATAAATATAGTATTTTGCTGTAACTACAGGAAACAATCATATGAAAGACAGTAAGTAATGATTTTTTAGGGTAAATAGTGCCTTTCAGCTATCTTCTGTTTCTCCCCTGCAGGGGAAATTATTGAATGTAGAAACTGCACCTTGTTTTCTGGTGCAGTCTGCACAAGAGTAAAAGCATTGGTGGGACCTTGCGCCACAGCACGGGATTTTACCTAGAATAGCTGTGAGCTCAGTACTTCATGGTTCTCAGTGGACTCATAAGGGATATTAATGTCGTTTTGGTTTTCTCTCAGAAATTAAACTTGGGTCAATAACTATGTTTCCGCCACAAAGTTGTTCAGGGAAAGCTTTTTGTTTATAAAAAAAAAAATTACCTATGAATTCTTTATAGAAAAATAAAAAGGTCACATTTTTTCATATGTTGTTTTACATTGCGAGGAAGGAAGTTCTGCTCAGTATTGTATCACCTGACTCAATCAAAATTAATTCCTCAGCCTGTAGTCTGTCATTCCTTACACTGTTGAAGTGTGAAACCCTGGTTTAAAAATTTCATTCCCCTCATAATATATTTAATTTTATTCTTGTCATCTTCACGTTTATTTGAAGGATTTGATTTTGAAAGCCAGGTGTAAAGGTGTAAAGGAAAGAAAGGGTGAGGAGTTTGATGGTTTTGTTGGTACCAGTACTTTCCACCGGACAGTGTCTAATTGCTGTTGCAGATGAGTCACATCTGCCAGAAACATGCAGAGGTTTGTAAGCATCAGTTTCAACATTGATATGGTTCAGTTTAAGCTTCTTTTGTTTGCAACTCTCATACACATATCCTGTACCAAAATAAAAAAAATATTCTATCAAATATCTCCAACATTTCCTTGTCACACCTACCCCCAAGAGTAGGTGGTCCTTCACTGAGAGTGGCTTTGTCAAGTAGTTTTGTGTTCATAGCTCCACTGACACGCATTATCGCCTTCTTTCAGAGTTCACTTCAGCTAGTACAATTTTTTTTTTTCTTTTTAGCTTTAAAACATATTCTGGCTATTTTAATATGGTGATGGTAAAGCTGGCACTTTCTGGGGGTTTGCTTATTTGTTTGTTTTTAATGTCCTTCACTCTCCAATTCCTCTCTTCAGGAAAACCTAACACTGCTTCAGACTATCTCTATTCAATAAGGGCAAAGATACTGAAACAGACACCAGAGAAATACAAAGCACCTGCTGTAACTTTAGTTGTGCTGTGTTTATGCATGAGAATAGAAACCAGTACATTTTAAACTGTGAAAATTTACACTATGAAAGGACAAATACCGTTACTGCAAGGCTGTAAGTTAAAAAATATATGGATGTGAATAAGCAGTTTTGTATTGTTACAACATTAAATGCATAAAATTCATGGTAGTTATGGTAGTATTAATTAATCAGATATTAATCATAGTATTTTGATACTTAGATTAATTAATTTTCTTGTACATATTGCTGTAGTTATTTGACTGCATTTGCAGTATTACTGCTTTGCTAAACATAAGAAATAGCTTCACAAAAACAGCAATGAATCTCTCTCTGTACTACATGTGGAGTATATATTCCAGTTTAGTCACTCCAGCCATGGCCCTTTCTGTGCCTAAGGTCAGACTGGCACCTTATAACAGCATTTGCTAACCTCTTTTCATTGCTTTTATGAGTTTTTTGAGACAAGACAAGAATTAATATGTGAGATGAACTCTGTCAAGTCATGGCATCAGTGTCTGAGTACAGAAGTGAGTTCTGTATTACCCGAACTCTTGCTGTGTGCGTAGTCACCCACTGCCTTTGCAAATGACTGATTGCTCTGTGCATGAACCATCAGCATTCCAGTCTCGGGTGGTTAGCGGGGGGGTGTTGGATAATGTTGGGTCTGAGCACGATATAAATGGTATGGAACAAGGGGTGGAGAACGTGCTTGTTTTGGCTGGGATAAATTAATTTTCTTCAGAGTAGCTGTATGGGGCAATGCTTTGGATTTTTGCTGCAAACAGGAAGTTTTCATTATAGCTGAGCAGTGCTTACTGCTTCAAGGCCTTTTCTGCTTCTCACCCCACCCACCTGCGAGAAGGCTGTGGGGGAAGAGCTGGGAGGGGACACAGCCAGGACAGCTGACCCTAACTGCCCCCAGGGATATTCCAGATCATATGGCATCATATTCAGCATATAAACCTGGGAGAATAAGAAGAAGCAAGCAGAGGATGTTCTGAGCAATGATGCTTGTCTTCCCAAGTCTGTTACCCATGACGAAACTCTGCTTTCCTGGGAATGGCTGAACATCTGCCTGCCCATCAGAAACTGTGAATTAATTCCTTGTTTTGCTTTCCTTCCACATCTTTTGCTTTACCTATTAAATTGTCTTTATCTCAATGCACAAGATTTCTCCCTTTTACTCTTGTTCTCTTGCCATTCCATTGGGGTGAGTTACCGAGCAGTTGCATGGTGCTGAGTTGCCATCTGGAATCTTTGGGTTCATTGAATGAGATAAATGAGTATGATCACAGAAACTGTTTTAACAGAGAGCTTATGGGGAGAAGAATATACCCTGTAGATTACATAAATTTGAAGTTTATTTGGTTAGACAAAGAGTATAATATGAGGCTAACCACGTTAGCCTGTTCGAAATGGCTTTTTTTCCAATTTCAATTTTCTTAGCCAGCAAAATTATTTTTAAGAGTGTCTCAAGCATTTTCGGTTAGTAATCTCTTTTCTTTTTTAAGTTTTGCATAAGCAGTGGGCAACTTTATGACCCAAGAAAGATTTTACATTTCAAAGGACCAAAGACAGAGTAGTAGGTATGAATGGTTTTTTGTTATTTTTGGTGTTTTTGTTGATACAGATACAAAGATATTGAACTTGCAATTTGTTGTTCCTATTCAGCTTACATTAGAAAACAAGTGCTGCAAGTGCCATTGCCAAGATCTGGAATGTGGGAATTTTTACCATTACTTCATATATATGAGAATATTAAGAAAATCAGCTTTTAATAAATTTTCCCTCTTTTCTGTCATGCAAATCTCTAAAATTCCCACCCAGTAAACATATTTTACATTTTTTTCCCAGAAGATCAAGAACACTTAGTTCCATCTTTATAACTCTAGGATCACAAAATGAAAGAATGACTGCTTTGTTTTGGGCTAACTTCCCTCAGACTTCAGTAAGAATTCTGTTTTTATATTATATCTAGCATAGACTGTTGTACTCTTCTTTCGTTCTACACAAAGTGTGATGAACATGTATTTGAAGTAAAATACACATATCCTTTGTTTCTGTGAGCTAAAATATCTTTAACACAAACTTGGATGTCTTTTCTGCAGGCTGAAGGCAATGAATTACTGAAAGTGAGAATGCAAAAAGAATTAGATCTCACAAAACTATACAATACCTAACAATTACTTTAGGTAATGCCTCAGAAGTGACGGCAGTATATGTTCATGGCCCTGGGCCAGCTTTAAATTGTCCCTTGTATAGGCTAATTCACATTGAATAAGAGAAAATTTTTGAGCTGATATTATTAGAAACTTAATTTTCAGTCTTGAAGGGTATCAGGAACTATATAGTATGTGCATGAAATCCTTGAAGTATTCAATTTTATTAGAAAAATGCCATTTATTTTAGATTAACTGGAATTTTCTTTGCATACTAAACTTGAATATATTTATGTAATGTGTAATTGTACTTTGTGGCACTGTAGTGGAAGTAATCTAGTTATATTAGTTGGGGTATTGCAATAACACAGTTATACTACTTCTGGCACTTGTGCCTGCTTAGATATCTTTACAAAGCATTGTACTGGGTATAATGGCAGTCTACTGCAAAAAAACATATGACAGCTGCATGAAGAATGCTTGCTCTCATTCTAGAACTGACTTTTTGAACTTATAGTATGGTGAATTGGGAGAGAAAGGAGAAAGCATATTCATTAAAATAGTTTGGTAGAGATTTATATCAGAGTTTTGGAGTGTCCCAATGAAACCGAACTATGGATTTAAAAATAGAGATTAAAAATACCACACCTTTCCTGGAACTAAATTTTCAAAAGCAACTGTGTATGAGTACTTGAGACTTCTACAATGCCTTTTCATGACTAAGTTACTTCAGTCAAGTGTAAAATCATGTTTAAATCGCCTGCAATGATTTGGTTAAATGAATGAGCTCTCATTCATCGAACAAATTTTTAAAAAATCTAGAGTAAAATATATATTTCAAGAAACTCAAAGTGTAACGGTAGTGGAAACAGATAGAAAAAGACTTCCATGAAATTCTGGTGGTATAGTAATTGAATTTCAGTCTGCCACCCAGAAAATTCTCTGGATGCAACAACGTTTCAGGGAACCTAGATGCATTTTTAGTTTCTGTTACTCGTTACAAAGTAAGAATAGTTCAGATCTAAGTTACACAGTAGCATCAGTCAGCCTAGTGCGGTGACCCCGCTGTGAAACCCGAGTCCCTGTGAGGCCAAGCAAAGCTTTAGGGATCTAATCTAAGCAAGCAGTCTCACACACAAGTAGTACCCTTTCAACTAACAGGGAGACAGACTGCAGCCTGTCTGGTGAAGTCCGGGCTTTTTTGTATGATAATATGCATGACATGTTAACAACTAATACCATAATTGCCCAGAGATTGCCTTACTGACCTGCAGCTCATCAGTGTGAAAGTCTGGAGGTCACCAAACTCATTATTTCAGTCCCCACTTGCCATCAAGAAGGAAATCTAAATTTTATTATGATTAGACTTCATTGCCAAGTGGATTCATGTGATGCTCTTTTTAACTACTTATTTCTTGATCTCACTGTTGTTTGCCCAATACATGGCCCATAAATCAGCTGTGAAATCCCAATAATAGAAGAAAAACTCATATCCAATTATTTTACATTCGATCAGGCATATATCACTTCAGTGCTACACTCACTTACCAATATTATTTTACTGCATTTTTTTGAGTACTAGTACCAATGTTTATAAGCACTTGTTTATTACACTGAGACAAAGGATTGGGCTTCCCCCAATTTAGTGTATATTTGTATTTACATATTAATTTCAGTTTTAATTATACTGGAAGTATATTATGGCTGAACATGGGGTTCAGTATGAGCCTAATCTATTGTACAGAAGCAGATAAACTTTCTACTAGGCAGATAATATTTTCTGTAATTTCCAAAAAAAGGGTAATGTGGAATGCAATAGATTATTTCAATAGCAGCAGACTTTTATACAGGTGCTGGCATTCCTAGCATTATCAAGAATTAGCATAATACTCTGTCCTCTTTAGTACTGACTGTGGCTTTGTTGCAAACAGGGTCCTGTTAGGAAAGGAATTGAATAATTGTCAAATTGCATGGAAAAACAGACTTTCAGAGTCAGGACTGAAATACTGTTGAGGCAACATTCAATACTAAATTATCACTGTTGTATTACATTTAACCATACCTGAAATACATATTGGAAATTCTTACACAACATGATTACAAAGGATGCAGTCTCTAAGAAAGGCCAATAAAACAAAAGGAAAGAAGATGGCTTAAATGCACTCATATTGCTTACTTCAAGTGATTTATGTGTAACATAAAGATTAATAAGAATTCATAAAGTGCATGAAAGGAAAGTTTGAAACAACATAAAAAAATATATAGGGTATTTTCTTGAGTAAATACTGTTACTAGAAATGCATACAATGTGGAAACAGCTCAGTAGATTTCAATATATAAGCTTTGAAGTATTTTTTGACTAAGGGAACATGAAAAAGAGTAAATACACATATGTGGGTTTTGGATTTATTTTTTGATGTTAGATGTCTGTATTATTTTGCTGTGATAAAGCTTTTGATTCCACTTGATCCAAACTTAGCATATGAATTAAAAAATGATATCTTGTAAGCTGTTACAACAGCAGTCTAATTCTGCAGCCTTTGCCTCTGCAAATATATAGACTGACAGATAATTTCCAAATGAGAAGGCATATTAATGACATTTTTTGACTAGCCAAAAATTGGTACATTGTATATGATTCTAGTGATGTTTGATATTTGTTAGCTAAAAAATTCCACTTTCCTATGAAAGATCTTAGAGCTGAAAGCCAGAAAAAACAGATTATGTGTCTGCCCTGTGAGGGGCATGATTAAAGATGCTACATTTTGCAAGCTACTCAAATGATACTGCATAGAATATTTTCCAGTATTAAACATAATTACACATGCTCAAAGTTGACAGAACTAAACTTATATGTAAGGGATATAAAAATAGATCTAGCACAGAATTCACTGTTTTCAAATAATCAGAGACTGCAAAGAGGAATAGAATCTGCTTGCTGCAATGTCTGAGTTTGAAGGATATTATGAAAATAGAAGGAATTTTTAAATTTTGTTCAACATCACTAGTGCTAAGAGAAACTACAGAAGTCCTCTTGTAGTCAACACAATGAATAATATTCTTTGGAGTGGAAAGGGAAATTAAAGAAACTATCTTCTGTATAGTGATGTTTTCAATGTGCTTGCAAAAAAAAAAAGTCTGTCTTGAAAAAACGTTCTTATAAATTCAATCTATGTCCCTTGGAAATAGTTATGCTTTGCAGTGAGCAGTGTTCAATTTACTTTACAGGTAAGTTTGACTGAATATGGTTTAAACTGACTGTTCTTTTTCTGGTAAAACTATGAATGACTGATTGCTTTTTCCAGTTTGCCATCTGAATAGGAAAAATAAAATGGGCAAACTGTTTTTGAAGTGAACAAGAAATGCTTTCCTTCAAGATGCAAAGTCAAAATGAAGAATAGGGCTTGCTGCCTGAATGGCATTATCAGTGTCTCCTAATATCTTCAGGAAGCATTCAGGTTTACCTATGGATAAACTTCAGAGCAAGCACCTAACAGTCAGGTAGGTATTCCAGTAGGCAATGTTACATCTGTAAATTAAAAGGTTGTAGAGACAAGTGGACAGACGTTAAGATTCTTATTTACCTTATTTGCCTCATTAACCTTATATCTCCATGAAAAAAAAACCTTTATTAAAAACTATGTACTATTTTCACCTAATGGATATCATTCAGATAAGAGAACTCAGACTGAGCCTGTAAAAAGCACATCCATTCTCTCTCTTATTGCAGTAATCTCTTTGTATATTTGTAGTATCTATTCTGCCTTCCTTCTGAGGAGCATTTACAAATATTTATTTAATTATAGACCTACTCCATTAACATGATCCTTGCATTCACATTTCTTTACATGTGAAGTAAGACTTCTCTAAGCCTTAATTTTCACTTCAGTTGTCTAAGTGACACCACTCAGAGGTATGTAAAATATTCCAGTGTACTTGGCCTACCTGAAACCATTTGGTTACAATAGTGGGATATTCAAGGGGTAAACATAGTCAGTACTGTAAAACTTGGAGTTGTTTAGACCTATCTTAGGCAGCGTGTTCCACATATAAACTCTATTTAACTTGACTAAGGAACCCATACCGTGATGTTGAATGCTTTCCTTTAGCATGGTTTGATTATATTCAACCTTAACATTTGTCTGAGAAATCTTATTAGGCATCTAATAGCCCTGACTTTGGTAGATTTTTATGAATTAAAATTCATCTACTGGAGAAATTGGCTGTTTTAGCAATTCTTTAGGAGAAAGCAAGTAGCAGTCCGTGACTTAGTTTGGCAGTACTTTTATAACTCTGATCTCCTTCCTCTAATTATTTTTACTTTTTTCTGCCCCAACTTTCTATTTAGCTATGCTTCCATTACCCAATAAATACATTTTATTATAATTCTGTACTGGAATTTCAGAGCCTGGCAATGCAAATTTATACCAGAATGGGTACTGTGGAATAAATCCAGGCTTTGTTACTTATAGTAATGGGGAATCTCAATTCCTTATATAACCTGGACAAAGACATGAGGCTTTAAAAGCAAGTAAATAATTCTTATTAGCTGTAATACATTTCCCAGGTCAATAGAGTTGGAGAGATGGAGTCTGAGAGAGAAATTTTTTAACAAATACTTGTACATATTAAGAAATACTGTTCAAGAAAACCATACAATTTTATTTCAATATCTTTGACTCAGATATCTGACATGGCACCTTATTCATACAGCCCTTTGGTACTGACAGTCCTTGAATAGTTTCTGAAACAAACCCCTTCTACCTAAAATACTGACGTTGTTAGACTGCATTTACTATTTGGACAGTATTCACTGTCCATAGAGGTAGTGAATGTGAAGGGTCTTACTGGACCAGTTAAGGTGCTCACAAGTTTAAAAACAATTATGTATAGAAATGAACGTGAAAATTGTAGAGAAAAAGTAAAACAAATCCAAAAAGCCCAAAGAAATCCAATATGCCCGGTGAAGTGCAGACTAATCTAAATCAGACAGAGCAAAGACAGAAATGAGCCATATCACTTGGGCAGTGTACAGTGAGCAACAAGCCTTTAGTGAAAGGCTTTTCTCCCCCAAAAGTGTTTAGATGTTGACAAATTACACAATACCTGCAAAATTTGAGCAATTTTGTCCGTTTCAAATGAACTGCAATGTGAATCATACCACATAAGTGTGAAATGAAAGAGAGGCCTTTAAGGACTGTAAGGACACATGTAAATAATTGTCATGTCTATTCATGGGCATATAAATCAAGTTCTTCTGCCAAAATGGCAATAAGGTATCTTTCATTCCATAGGAAAAGTTATGTTCATCTCCATTTATTTCAAACTGAAAAATAGTATATGCACTGACACTTTAATGTGCATTCTGTCTCTTGCTGTTCCTCTTGGTTGATCAAAGCTAATTTATAGCTCTATCTTTTTCATAACTCTCAGCAAAGTATGGAGTTATCAATAAGGAATGAAAATACCATTTTTCTATATAGATGACATGAGCTAAAATCTCATACACCATGGGGTTTACTTACTGAATTATAGCTGATTGGTGGCACTCAGTATAAGACAGTCCACAGTCATTTGTAAAACTTACAGTAACAAAGAATCACTCCTTCAAAAGTAAGTAAATTTCAGAGTTCAGAAAAAGAAATTGATGTGGAGATACAGTTTTAACAAAATGAAATGGAAACATCTCATAACTTAGACCATCAATAACTTTGATTATGCATCTCAATGTTGAAATATATGTTTGTCTCTTTTCTGAAGGCAACATAAATTAAGAGTTTACAGTATATTGTTTGTATGCATGTATATGAATGTATAAGTATGTATACATTCATACAACAGAGACCCAATCAGTTTCTAGAAATAATCACATGAAAATCCTGTTCAGCCACATTTAACATAGTTCAAACTCTGTTCAACTTTTTTGGGAACACCCTTTTTGCTGTCATTGGCTTGTTTCTGCACACATAATTTTCCCATAAAATGTTAAGAAAATCATAATATTCCCCTTCCTTCCCCTCAACTGAGTGAAATCCTTGTGAAGCAAGCAAATAAGCAATCCACTTTTGACAGCCTGTTTTGTCAGTGCCTGCAGAGAGGTGGGAGGGTGTTTGTAGCTATGTGAATGAACATTTCTAGCAGGGTGTTGGGAAAGTTATGGGTATTTATTAACATTTTGTAAGTGTGCAAGGTTGTCATTTATATATGTTTTATTTCTCATATTGATCCTGACTATATAGTTCACTGATTATGAGTTAATTAGTGTCATTTTGGAATCAATAATCCTGATTTAAAATATGTGAAGTGAGCAGTTGTTCCTTGAGGCTTTATTCCAGTTCAAATTTTTTGGACACTAAATATGTAAGTGAGCCAAAACCTGTAGTGTGTAAGAGTGAGTTGTCACTAGCCTATTTTGCACATGAAGGATTATGATTTTGCAGTAAGTAATGGCAGTACTCTATCCTAGAGCATCCCTGTCTAGAAAGAGTATACACCAGCCAAGTATTACACATATATATGTGTAAGGCCCAAAAGAAAAAACACTCCTTAAAATATCAGTCTATTTCTGCCTATTGTCAGTGGGATAAATCCCTTTCTCTCCCTCTCCCCCTCTCTCCCCAAATATTATCCAGAACATTATTATCTAATCTGCATATTTGCCTGAAAAAACAGCTACTAAATCTTGCAATTGCTCCTATATCTACCAGAATAAATTTCAAGATTGCCTTGAGCAGCAATCCAGCTGGGGCTGCAGAATGTTATTAATCTCAGTCCAATTCATTGTTGAAGATGAAGCTTAAAAAGGTGGTTCTAGCCCTGTTTCTTGAGCATTGAACCTTTGTGGCAAACACCTGGGAACTTTTCTTTGGTGGGATGGCTTTGGTCATTAGTCAAGAGACAGAGTCTGGCTTCACCAGCTTTTCATGAAGTGTAGGTAGATAACTTTAGGTACTCTATATCACTCATTGGAGGCGTCTCTTCTCTACTGAGTAGGATAAATGATGCTTGACATCTAATAGCAGGGATGTGTCAAGAGGCAGCCAGACCCAATCACACCTGAAAGAAGACACAGGGCAGCAAGGAACACCAGCAACTTATTGATCTTCAGGAATGTTATTTCTTTTCAAAACCCTAATTTAGGGTGAAAGACTCATAGCACTTTTACTGGAAGTTGTTTTGCTAGACTTTTTTCTAATACTTTGGATAACATATTGTTCTGTCATGTGATGTCAAATGTTGCTAATTTATTTCCCCAGAAGGATAGTATATTAAAAAAAGTAAAGTTAATTATTGTTAGCATTTATGCTTTTTTATTTAATAATGAAATATTTTAGATCAAAATATGTAAAAGATATAATTAATTTTGTCCTTACAGAAAGTTAAAAGTAGAGAAAATCATGTTTTATGGAATTTATAAAAACTGTCCTTTTTAAGGGCTGTCTTTATGATATTAGTAATTGCCTCCATATTGGAAAGTGATGAAAAATTCCAGCTTGATTAAGGGTTAAGAGCAAGTAACCTGATTGAGAGAGAGCGTGAGACTAGTTTTCCAAAGCTGGAAAGAGCTATATTTTGAGTCAAAGTCCTAGCTCAGTCCCTGAATTCCTCCTTTCTTGCAGGGAAAGGCAGCATGAAGTTCATTAAAAGTTCATTAACTGCTGCAGAATTACTTCAACTTTTTGTAGGTGGCAGACCAAGTTGTAGTGACCTAAGCAGTGGGGATTGGCCTGACTACCAGCCACTGTCTTATATGGAAAGGAGAGTGATGAGGTTAGAACTGCTGTAAATTGAGGTCTTGCACAGGTGACAAAAATATCTTCTCTATTTTGCATACAAACCCCATTTTCTTTTGCTCTTTAGGACTTACATGAAGAAAAGCTAAACATTTTATAATTGAATCAATTGTCAGGAATGATAAACCTACTTTTCATAAAGCTTTTCTGTTTTGAAACTATAAACTTAATAAAGGAATGGAAGTCCTTTTCCATCTCTGAAAGCTGAGTTAACAAGTGGTTTAAAGTAGAAAGAGACAGTGACTTGTAGCTTTTAGCTTTTTCTCTAGAGTCTAGTAACCCATGTGAAGGAAATCTGGGTTAAGTGCTGTAGAATTTCCTCTGGGAGAAGCTTTACAATGCTACAATTTCTTCTTTAGCTTTGCAACAGTCTTTTAGTCTTTGGAAGCCTCAGAAATAAGCTTAACAAACAATGAATTCAGCTGAATAATAAAGATGAGAGTTTTGCTTATTGGGCATGGGCTTACAGAAGACTGTAAATTTAATCTTTAGTGGTCTGGGTTAATGCAACAAGATATCTTAGATCCACAAGAGTTTGTAATTTAGATTTGTCATTTTCTAACATCAGAGTAGATAATTATATTATATTTCTGTTTTCCGTATTTCTTATCTTCTGATAATTTCTGTGACTCTGACAGTAAAAAACTATAATTTATATCTCCTTCTTTAAGTTCCCACTGCAGTCTAGATTAAATGTCCATCAATGTGGCAAAACAATGCCCCCATCCATGCAACAATAATAGCAACAGATCAAAATCATATATTCTGACAAGAATAGTATTTTATTTTATTCAATACCAATCTGGAATAAAGTGGCCTCATTTTTTTATACAGACATTAATCAGATTTTCTTTAGGCTGCAGCTTTTTCCTTTGAAATAAAACTTATGATACTATTTAAAAGAGTTCCCAATTTTCTTTTAATCTGTTTCTTTGAATTAATCTTTAAAAGATGGTTTCATAACATGAAAAATGTAATGGAAAAATTACATATCCTTATACAATATCTTTACATATGGGAACAGGGAACATTGATTTATACAGCTTTAATTCTTATAAGAAGTGATTTATCTTCTCAGTGACAGCAAAGCGTTCTTTCATTAGGTAACCATGAAAGAAACTTACCCTTAACAGCAGACCTGAACATGGTCTTGCAAAAATTTTTCAAGTGCTAGCTTAGGGAAGGCAGTTGAGTAGAAAGCAGGAAACAAAATTTTCCACAGGAAATTACACATGCACTGATCTGCATCAGATAATTAGGACAGAACAACCCTGTACTTGCTAATATCGAAATCGCTTGATCTCGTTACAACTTCAGAGATTTTCTCTATTCCAGGCACAGGATATTTTTTTTGTCTATTAGACGAGGATGGTACTCCTTGACATTTATGAAACAACTGTCATTATCCACAGGTAAATATGTCTCTTAAACAGATTTTATAGTTCTGGAACCTTAAACAGTAAAGAGGAGAAACAATGCCAAAATATCTGTGTACCAAAAAGTGAACCAATTAGCTATTGGTAGGTTCAGTTCTCTTCAGTCTAAGAGGAGTTAATAAGAAAAGATCAAAAAGTGTACTGTGACTGCTTTGTAACACTAATATGTGGAAAAGAAGGTTTAAAACAGATTCTGCCCCTCTGGTAGGGAAGCAGTAGAACTAGGAAAGGGTTGTGACTAGAGTTAAGACAGGGTAATCACTACTGTTACCTAGCCTCATGCCCTCTAAGAGCCCTTCCTAATGTCCACCTCTGTGCTCCATTGTGTATTCCCACCACATTGCCTAAATACCAAGTTTGGTTAAATCATTCTGAAGTGCTTAATGAGGCTGAAAACTTTCAGGATTTAATAGAATTTGCAGTTGTTATCACCTCATTGCTCAACATTTTTATGTCATTAATAAACACACTAAGTACTGGTACTTCTTTTCAGATGATTAGTTCCTTCATCTTGGAACTGCCCTTTTTCTCTGTGTGTTGCAGCTAAAAAAACAGATGAAATTAATCCGATCTTTGATCTTAGGGTCTGGGATTTTTAGAATTAAACCAGAGTGAAATTTTGTACAAGGAAAGGGAATCAGGCAATTGGAGGACACTTCACAGTGTTTATATTAAATGTGCAGAATAGCAAATAAGTTGCTTACATTCTTACAGATGTGCTTCTAAACGTAACATTGGGATGCCTTTTTTCAGGTCAAAGTATTGCTTTGTTTTGAGGCAGTGATAGATTATTTGACTTGACCTTGATAATACTGACAAATCACAGACAAGGTTTCTTTCTAAACATGACTAGGTCATGGGAATATTTTGGTTCTCTTTTTTTGGTAAGGAAAGGTAAAAGCTGAGAAAATTGAGGGAATTGAAGGATTTGTGAGTAAGTAGTTTAGAATACCTTTTGGTATCTTATAGGCGACTTCCATTGTGAGTAGCTTGTTTCACTTCAAGTTTGTTGTACAACAGCTAGTAAAATGGACTGATATTTTCAGTAAAATAAAGATTTTTTTTTCTTTTCCTTCTTGTCTTCAGATCCAAGTATAATTGAATTTCAGTTTCCTACTCGTAGCATCAGAAAATACCAACGAGGTTATGTAAAGTCTCTAATTTTGTTGTATCTGCCTGTAAATAGTGCAAGAGGGTTTCTCAGCAAATATTTCTTTAGAAATTTTTGATAATGCTGTAGCAGCTTATGAATCTTCCATAATAAAAATCTCTGATGAGACAGAGAATACATTATTAAAAATTGTTAATATAGTATAAATATCACAAAACCCCCATTCTATAAGCAATTTGAATGCCAAGGTGTACTCTACTTACTCAAATACATCTTTGAGGAGATGTGTGATAAAAATGAATGTCAGATGTCATAGATGTATGTTGTATGACTTTTCAATTTCCACATTTGACCCTTCTGCAGGCAACACAATATAATTTTTGTGGTAAAAAGCATTTCTATTTGTTTTAAGAAATTTTATGTAAATATTGTACTACAGAAAACACAGAAGATTTCCTTGAATAATTTTCAGTACCTAATCTATTATTTATGTGAATTGTAAAAAGACCCCATATTTTGTTTTAAGAATTTAAATTTCATAAGAAACCAAATTCTTAACAGAAAATGAAACAGAAAATTATCAAGACTTAAAACTTGGCTTAATACAATTAAAATTTAAAAGGAAAATACTTTTTTGTTTATCAAGTTGTAGATATAATATACAACTGTTAGAAAAGTACTGTGGAAACAAATAGACAATGGGACTTAAAGCCTCTAACTGGTTGCAGAACATATTAAGCTATTGTGAGATCCTTACCCAGATTGATTAATCATCTCAGGATTGGTCCTCCAAGTAAGTGCACCATCTCTGCATCTTCTAGGGTCACATTACTTACTTTGCTGAGATGCTGTCATGGTTGTGATTTTGGAAAGCTAAACTGAAGCACTGACAGAGCTGGAATGTGAAATATCATGGGCCACTTAATATCTTCAACTAATCAAAGAGCCACCAATTTCCTCTCAAAAAAATTAACAGTAATTAAAGCTGATCTCATCAACACTTTTGTTTGTTTAAAGTACTTTTCAGAGTTTTTAGATATTTTAATATATTAAACATTGAAAATATGTCCTTTGACCACTTTTACTTCATATTTTGTTTTTATATAGCAGCTGATGCCTCATCAGATTTTGAGTCAGGAGAAGACCATTATAAATTCCTTATAACCTGGAATGTAAAAGGCATTTAAAAATTATTTTTGAAGTTTCTTGGATTTTTTCGGTATTGAATTTGAACATTTTAAAAGTAGACCAAGTTGAAATTCTACTTACATATAAGACCCTGCTTCCTACTCGCACCATTTTGAATTGAAAATATTGGAATTTTGATTTAGAAATGAATTTTCAGAATATCTTTTTTTGTATCATCCACATAGTAATCTCCACATTTTAAAGGGAAAAAATCAGACTTCAAGTCATTTAATGTTTTCTAATGAAAGCAAACCAATTTTTGATTAATCCAAAATTAATTTGATTGGAACACATTCCAGAGCATAAATTTAAGCCTGCTTGTTTAAGGCTTTTTTTGTTCAATTTATTGCTATGCTCCTGTCCTCCTGAGCCCCCTTCTAATAGCAACCTTCCTTAGTTCTCAAAAGCTTTGATGTCCAGGACTCTACTGATAGAAATGGAAGTGTCTTCCTAAATTGACTTCAGTGAAGATATGCCAGTTTATACCAGCTGTTCCTTTGGCCTTGTACCTTTTTATTTGGATAAACCCACTTGATTTTCTGTATCCCTCCTCCCAGTTTGTTTCCAAATAAGCATCCCACACTCCAAGGGCCATCTGCTGTTGGTTCTGAGTTAATGGGTGTGCTTTAGTGCTAATGTCCTTGGAAGGAGATGTTACGCTGTCACTTTGTGCAACTGGGCTCCTGTTTTCTTATGAAATTAAATTTCTAACCCTAATGAATTAACAAGTTTAAATATCTTTTTCCCCCCACCATGCTCACAGACGTGAATCATAAGGGCAAAGAGGATGCTATACAGATCCACAGTACAGTCTGGTGATCTAGGTTTAATGACCCTTTTTCAAACAAGGATACAGACCTGTTAGCAGGGGTGACATCTGTTCAATGCTCAGACTTTGAGTGCACTGAAAATACAAGCTCTTTTGCCTATGACTGGTTATGGGGAGCCAGTGTCTTCACCAAAGTGAAGAAAATAGATTCATAGAACTATTTGTAGTAAGCTCCATGTAAGTATTGTAAATATCTCCTGGAATTTCAAATACAAACTTTTTCCCAGATATTCTTAAAAAATATCCTTTTGGTTGATTTTTCAAATATATATACTTCTTATTTACTTCAGTTATATGCTTTGGCTTTAAAGACAGTAATTCTTGAAGAGAAGGATGTCCATAAGAACCTCATAGGTTATCTGGTGCATTAGGTTTATATTTAGACTACTGTGTTTAGTCACTGTCCTATGAAAGCTGCTGGGATGATTATAATTATGATTATAATAATGTGTCTTCTGCCTTTCTACTGATAGACAAAAGTAAAAGAACCATCATTGCTGTTTACCAGAAAAGTAGCACTCTGTGCTTGCACGAGTAGAGATGATCCTTTTGTCTAGAGATGATCTTAACATAACCATAGCTGATGCTAGAATAACCATAGTTTAAAGCCAGCTTTAGTCAGGAGGTTTCTCAGATAAGGTTATGATTCATGATTATTCTTTTGAAAACAAGTGTTCGTGAATCAGAGCTGGGATTTGGGCTGGAAACAACCAGTATGCCATTATTCAACAGCACAATAAATCCCCCAGGCAACGGGGGGTAAAAAATGAACAAATCCTCTGCACACACAATCTAGAGCACTTGGCATATTTTACCATTTAGAATTTGTTTCTCTTAGGGGTTAGCTAAATATTGACCTGTCAGACTTCACTATGGATATAACAGTGCCATTCCAACAGGGACAAACTAGCATGGTAGTCTAAATTTAGTGAAAATTTCATAAAGTGCCATAGCCAATATAATAAATAAGTCAATATAATAAATAAGCCAATATAATAAATAGCTGGTCTAGAGCAAATGTGTGCCTTTGGGCAAGCTGTTTGTGCATAGGCTTGGTAAAACCAGCTGAAACCCACAGTTTCAGCAATATCTACAATACAGGGCAAAAATCTAAGGAAAAAGAGTGCTTTAACTTGAAAAGATGGAAGAGGGAACTGCCTTGTGGTATCCTACTTGTTTTATTATTAGATGCTTCTCAGAACAAAAAGTCACAGATAACCTTTTCCTTCCATCTTCTTGGTCTTATGGAAGGCATTTTTCTTTTCCAGTTTTATTAAGTAATCTTAACCTTTACACACCCACAGCTCTTACCCTGATGACTAGCACTTCATAAATTTTATTCGAGGATGTAGCTTTTTTCAGTAGACTCTGCAGTTAATGGAGTTCTCCTTCATATACAGGAAGGAATGGAGCTTGAATGACCCCACGTGCCTATATTTTGTGCTATATTAGTTCTGCCTAGAGTATTCTAATGAAAAAATTGAATAATATGAACACTTTTGCAGACCGTACTCCACTGAAGGATTCAGAAGTGTAAGAAGCTTTGGAAGGAAATACAGTTAATGAATCACCATTATGTAAGCTACTTATCTCAAGAAGAATTTGTTTTGATATTTCTGTAACTGCCAGATTTTATGCTAGTAATGGAATAAAAGATACAGATGAAGAGAAGCCCTTTTAAGTTATCTTAATTACTGCAAGTCAAAAGTTGCCCTTTTGAAGATATATATTATTAAAAGGGAATATTTTATTGTGAACATCAGAAGGTCAATTAAATTAAGTTGTGATGTTCAATGCTATTTTTTTCTTTTTATATTAATTTATTTCAAGGCACTCTGCTGCTTTCTGTAGAAGAAGGAGCAACTATTTGCTGGAGAACAAAACTGCTATATGCTACATATGATGTATAGTGCTTAACCTCATTTCATACTCTTATTGTGCTTGGTCAACTTACTCTAGAACCTGTCAAATTTTCTGGGAGACCAATTTAAGAATAGAAATGATGCTAATAAAGATTTATGTACTGATAATATTATAAACAATAATCTGTCAGTAAAAAAGGACAATATTTAGGTGCAACGTAAGGCTCCATTTGCCTAAAGGTATTTTATTATTAAATGAACATAAGGGAGAGTCAAGTCCATTTGTATATTAGTAGAATTACTCTCAGTTCAGCAGTGACAGGTGTAACAGAGACAGGTAACCACGACAGCCAGGTCATTCTTTCTCTTAGTTAGTTAAAACAAAACTTGATTGATTTCTGTATGTGAGATGAAAAGAGAAAAAGCCAAACATCCCATGTAGTCTTTTTTTCTGGCAAACCTTCTAATGAAAGTCTACAGTGAACCATCCTTTAATCCAGGCATTAAAAAAGCATCTGAACCTTTTAACACGAGTTGCTGCATAACATAGAAAAACCATACTCTATCTTAAAATGTATCCTTTCTCCTGTTTTACATAATTTTGCATGGGGATTAGTGGAAATTCACATTTATTTTTTACTTCTTCAAGTGTTAAGGTAGATTATGTAGCAGGGTAAGCATCATTACATTCTCTTTTTTGTGTCCTGTTAATTACATGAAGCAAAAAGATATTTATTGAATCAGATTGATATAGTACATCAAAATTCAATTAAGCTTTGAATTTAGAGAAAATTAACAAATTTTTCATTAAAACAAGTAGAAAAATAGTAGTAAAAAAGAATCTAGTGGAAAACTTCAAAATACCTGACAATTTTGATATTAACAGCATATGAGGAATATTCAGAATTTCAGTCATTGAACATGAGAAAGGAAGGGAAAAGTATATCTTCAACCAAACTGGCAATTCATCATCAGCAGTGAGTTAAATTTGTTGCCTTAATGTTTAGATGGACTACTAGGCTCAGATAAAGAGAACAGTGCATCTAATAAATTTTTTTACAAAACTGCATGAACTGAATGAAACAATGAGAATGACATGCCTTTTCTTCATTTGGTAGCAGCCCTTCAGAAAGAAATTTTGTTTGTTTTTTCACAAAAGAAGCATTAAACCTGGAATTTCCATTCTCACGTATTTCTATTGTATTTCAGACATAACACAAGAGGAAAACATTTTACCTAAAAACCCCAGAAGGCTTATAAACTGGATCCATTGAAGTGAATGATAAAATATCCAGTTAACTCTACAAATAAAATGTAAAAAAGGTAAGAGAATGAAGAAAACCACTATGACTTTGTATTTTTCCTCCAAAGAAGGCAAAGCTTTCTGAGACAGAATATCAGAATCATTGCTTTGAAACTATCAGTGCAGTCCTTCTGTACCATCAGTTCAATGAAAGCACTCTTTCTTGAACTTTGTATCTCCCATATTTTCTTCAGTACAAATTTTCCAGTTCATAAACTACCACAAAGAAGAAATATAATGCACCTGCACTAAGTTAATCTGAGTCATAAGTATTTTCTTTAGCCTAGTAAATTCAGTGGAGTCACAAGAAGCAGTTTATTGATCAAATGTTGAGTGGAGTCTCTGAGCCGACTGATGGTGAGTCACATCCTTAGACTTCCTCCCTCTTATTCATGTCCAGGGTCTTAGAGCAAACAGTGGTGAATGCAAAACATTAAAATAATATTATTCACAGGTGGAAGAAGATTAGATACTGAGATTCAATCTTTTATAAATTTCTCATGATGAAAACAATACTGCCTCTCAGAAAAAGGAGGGCATCTCCCCACCTCTTTAGTTATTCAATACCAGTTAAAAAAATACATCAAAAGCTATTTCAGGAACAGCTCTGCAACTACCAACATACATGCAATAAAGTGGAGTATTATTTGTTCCCATTTGGAACATCTCCAATTATTTGATCAAAAACCCCATAGGATGGAAATATTAATCTCTGAGGTCAGAATGCTTCAAACCATTTTTTGTATACACCACAATCAGTGGAGTTCCTGACAGCAGTGCAGTTAGATCTCCAGAGAGCTCAATATGTACTGCTTCACAGGTACTTAACTGAAGGAGCCCTTCTGAGCTAGCTTGAGCATGGTGTAAATTGCAATTATGTTTGTGTATTACAGATGTGTAAACAAGAGGACACAAGTGCTGAAGGCAGGGCAGGATATAATTTCCAGTCATAACTTCAGAGATGTCAGAAGGCAGATGCATTTTCAGACAGCAGAGTTGACTTTTTTTTTTGGTTTTCAGCAAGTAGGATCCATTGTTTTGTTAAATAGAGGCCAGTTAAAATTCTAAGTATTTTGTATAGAGAGCAGTTAATTTCCATGGAAATTATGTATAAAACCTTTGTTCTAAGCTACTATTAATTATGATGAAGTGCACATCTACTATATGCATATCATGCAATACTGATGTAGATAAGTAACATCAGAAAATATCATACACCCTTTTTGCTGTCACAAAAAGTCCATTAGGATGATAAATATATTTCATACATACATATATTCATACATACATATATACATACATACATAGGAAAAAATAGTAAAATGATCAGAAATCTAAGCACAGAATATACCAGATATTAAGAACTCAGAACAAAGTAATGAATATTTGCTGGATATTTTTTGATGACCTATATTTTCAGCTCATTTGCTTTGCAGATAAATGATTCATCCCATGTATTGCACCTTTGGAAGGCTCTCTTACTTGTGTATGCCAAGATAAATTAGGAAGGCTAATGAATTCAGAAGTACTTCTGAGCAGGGAAAACTTCCACTGTATGGGTTCAGGAAATGTGTGTTTGGTATAACACATACTCTAAGAATAAAGAACCTAAATCTTGTATAAAACTGTATGGCTTCGATAGCCCAGATAAACATTCTAAGACATCAATTTCCAAGATCACAATGTATGTTGCTAGTAGCATTTTACCATGTGAAGAGCCCTTAAGAAAATCCAGTTTATAGCTGTGCACTTGCAATGTATGCTAAGAAATCCTAGCGAACTGAGAAACATAACAAAGAGGAAAGAACAAAAGATAGGTTCCATGATCTTCCACTTTTACATCCCTCCTCCAGTGACATGGTGTTTCTAAGTAATGTAGAAACATGAAAGTGTGCTTCATGTCAGTACTTCATACCTACACTACATTCATAATATGTGGGAAAAGTATTAATATTGTATTATTGAAGAAAAAATAAGCTCAGATAATAAAAGTATTGGAAGATGTATTAGTAGTTCATGTTTGTGTTTGAATCTTTAACCTTAATAGTGGTGGTAGTGTTAAGCACCTACTTCTACTTCATAATGTAGCTTTTGATAAAGAATTAGGTCATTGATTTATTTGAAGTCTGGATTTATGCATTGCATTTTTACTTCATTGTTGGATGAATCGAGTTTATCTTATGTAATAACCCTTTGAAATCTCTGAAAGATAGAGATGGAACTTATTAGACACTTTCTATTCTAGTTGTATTAGAAATCAAAGAATACTTTAAAGAAATTTTAATAACACAGTAATTAAGAATATTTAGCATTAGTGACAGTCAAACCTCATAAGTATTGTTCTTTGAGCTATAATTAGAATGCAGCAGCACCTGAGTGAGTATCTCGTGAGACGTGGCTTGCTTTCCATGACATTTCCAGCTGTTCTGGATTTTGAAGACTGTCGTATTTCATGTTATTTAAACAATTCTCTTATTAACTGTTTCACAGCTCTATTCAGATCTGTTATTGTGACCATTCTAGTTCTTACCAGAACACAGAAGTTCAAAGACAGAGAAAAAATTGTTTTGCCTATAACAGGTAACAGGAGGATGTGGATGAGTTGAAGAGAAATCTATGACAACGGTTCAGAGCCATCTTCTGCATCTTTTGCACACAGTTCTTCAACTTGACAGCAAGGGAGAAGATACTTTACCACAAAAATTTCACAAAGTGTTTCAGCTCCTAAAAGGCACCTTACTTACTGATCTAAAACAATACACACACACACACACACACACACACACACATTCTTATTGTATTAAGAGCAATTCAAATTTAGCCAAAGACAGCATGCTTATTCCAAGTCTTCCTAACATTCTATTCTCTCTGCAGCTGGAATCTTGCATATTGTTTAAAACAGCAGACTCCTAATGGCAAAAAGTAGAAATCTCCATGCATTAACATGGCTGTCCTGACACCACCAGTGGCAGGTGTGGGCAGAAAAAGCTCACTGCTGCCTCATTTTGTATGTAGCCACAAATGTTCTTCCCAATAGCCCTCCAGTCCCCAAGCTGTAGTCCTAGACTCCTTTGTCTGTCAGTGTTCAGCTGGTCTTGCCTCTTCCTTTTTGTGATGCTAATGATCTAAATGAGACAACATGATTTTTCACGTCATAACAGTGCGACCTTGCCTGTCACCTGCCTTCCAGGAAGCATGTGGTTACAGAAATTACTTGAGGATTTTTATTTCTTATTCAGACTTGAAGCCAAACCCTATCCCTTATGAGCCATTGCTAAGTTGCAGAGACAAGTTAAGGCCAAGCATTACTTGAGCCTCCAGTTCTGCATTTATCTGGCTGTTGCAAACTTTCTCTCCTTAGGGTCTCATCAGCCCTTTTTTTTCCTCTTGAATCAAAAATATCATGCTATCTCTTTTGAGCAGATGGGACATTGATATACATTTTTCCACACTGGGTGTCATATCACAACATAACTGACAGAAATTCTGTCCTTTTTCTCACCACTCCCTTTTTTTTAACTAAACCTTTCCAATTGCCTATATTTGGTTCTTTAATTTATTTAATACCTCTTCACAATCAAATTCTTCATAGTATTGCATAGTAAATATTCTAAATCGAAATGGATATAAACTCACATCCTGTTATTGTCTTTTATTAATCTTAGAATGAAAGTGCTAAAAGTTTCTGACTTCCTTTACATGCCTGCAGTATAAGTAAAGCATCAAATAATTAATCATTGTGCTGCTGGGGAAAACTAATGTCTGAGAAACACACTGACAGGAAGGCATTTCACAAAATATAGTAATACTGTGGACTCCATTCAAGTCAAGGAGGAAATTTAATACTGTGTATGACTCCAGAGGTGAACTGAAAATAGTTTGCTTTCCCTAAATCAGAGAACAGTCTTTGGCTACAGATTAAAGCAGAGAATGAAAGGAAATACTGATGCAAATTGTAGCTACAGGTGAGATTTACTGCATCTACAGAAAGTCTTAATCTTTTGGCTGCATGTGAAAAGTTGGATAGGTCAAATACATCTCCTGCTGAGAAAGGTGCTGCTAAACCCTAACTAAGCAGCAATCCATCTCTGTGGGCTGAAGTGCTCTGTAAATGAAGGGTCCATGTGGAAGCAGATAGATAAGATGCCAGCAGTTATCATGCAGTAACAGGTAACTAAGTCCTTGTGCTTTGCAGTGACAATGTGACCTGTTATGAACTCCAGAGACTTTGTTCATTTCTCTACTACTCATCACTCTGCCTTCCCATATGTGAACCTATTTTTCAATGCATTTGCATCTTCCCTCACGTTGTTCATAAGCAGTGCCAAGGCCATAGGGAAATTCCATTCTAAGACTATTCCTTGTTTACTCCTTTCTAATGTCCTTTATTATTTAGCACTCCCAGATTGTCTAAATCATAAAATGATAATGTTCTTCCATAGAATAGCATTATTATTCTATAATGCTGTTGTAATGAAGTGACCAATTATGTAGGAATGAGATCAATGATTTTAATGGGAAGGAAAGAAGAAAAGAGTTGTTCTCTTCCACTTTAAATTGAGAATGAAGTTAGAGGGTTATTTTTCTCTCTTCCTCCTCAGCAGGGTGGAATTAACTTTTAAGGTTCCCAAGCTTTGTATTTACCTATTTTTCATTAGTTTGCATCTAAAGTAAGGCAAATTGGTTTGTTAACCTGTCATAGACTTACAGTACCACTCCTTGTCCTTTGTTTTTGCATTCAGTGGGGCAGCTACCTTTTTCTTCAGCTGAATTTTTGGACAACAATCAATAAACCAGAAAAATGTTAACAAAAGCCCAAGGTCTTAGAATGTGCAGAACACCTATTCTACCATTTTAGAAATAAGTTTGGACTTCATCTTAACACTTCATTTCCTGATCTTTCTGTAGTTGCTTAGTTTTTTATCTTCTACATAAATTAGCACAAGCATCTTTGTTCATATTCATTTTGGCAGAGCTGGTATTATGTGATATCTGCCCAGAATTTGCTTTGTCAGTGGTTTCAGTATCTGCGTTTTGTCAGAACTGTTTAATTTACAGTTATGAAGGGAGAAGCCTAGATTTAATTCATGCTGCAATTTTTTTACATTTGCCAAAAGAGCTGGAAGGCAGAATTATTAGATGCAATGACTCTGCTTTCATATCTTATTTCAACTAATAATTTTAGACTCAGACATCACATAGTTATCTAAAAAGGAAATTAATTGAAAGCAAAAAAAAAAAAAAAAAAAAAAAAAAAAANGCAGCATTCACCCAAGTATTCCTCTGTGTAACACTCATATATGGTTTGCATTCATACTAGTTACTGGTGCCTGAGAATCAAAACAGTTTTGTCGAGAATAAACTACATAACTTGAAGGATCATTTATGATAGCGCTGTTGGAAGAAAAACTGAGAAGGCCTTTATCTATATAAAAACTTCTATTTAGCTAAATTTCACTTTATTTTTGGACTTGTTGGAATTTGATCATTTACTTACTGATGCTTAGGGAAAGGTTCTCTAACTAAAGATCTGAAAGGAAGATGAAAATGCATCCTTAATAGAAAATTATATTTTGCTTTGGATACTCACCTGTCCTTTTGCTTTTCTTCCTGTTTCATTGCTTTGATCTGAGAAATACTAATCTCAGCTGAGCAAAATAGGTTCTTAGAATTTCTCCATTATGTCTAGTGAACACCTTAATCACCCATCTACTCAGTACTCTTTAACAGTTTCTTTCAAGAATAATTTTGAAATTTTTTTTTTTTTTTGCCAAATATACAGAATTCTTGGAGAAAAGGAATTATTGTAATTCAGCTCCATTCCAAAGAAATTCTAGAAGTTTACAACAATTCCTTTCTTTCTATTTTACTCTCAGAGCTCTACATACTGTTTGTAGTTTTCACTCTGGAGCACAGTTTTGTACTACTCGTAAGATATAGGCTGGTTGCTATCTCCTCTCCAGAGCTAAAGATTCTGTCTGATATCCATACACAAAGATTTTTAGCCCTGTAGGTGACTTCTCATGCAGAGAGAAATGCTAAGCCAACACTTTGAGTGCTCTTTACATTAAATGCTACATGCTCACTATACTAAATGCTGTCATATATTGGCTGTTTTGAGAAATCTTATGTCTTTCAAAGGTGATGTTGTTCTCTGACATATTTTATCTGAAAGATTCTCTGCTACTGCTTGCTTTACAATCCCCCTATGTCTTGATATATAGAGAATCACCTAGAAGCATGATTTTGAATTTTAGTCTATCCATGCGGAAAATTATAGCACAGTATTATCTGAGGATATATGATATTTTTCTTTTTAGGTATGATAGTACTAATAAAAAAATCCTAAACAGAATGCTTGAGAAACCGACTGAAGGTTTTATGTGAACGATACAGTACAAAGCATCTTGCTTTGGGCTGCTTTTTTCCAATGTCTTTATGAATTAAAAAGAAACTTTTGTCCTGAGTTAACTGACTGTTTAAAAATATTCTTTCTATGGTGTAAACTTATTTCAAAGGAATTTTGTAAAGGAAAGAGTTATTTCTGACTTTTTCTGGAAGTCATGGTTTAGGATGTATCCAAAACTTTCCTCCTCAAGCTAGAACATTATGGGAAGCTCCTTAGAAAACAAACCTAAATATGTCAACTGTACTAAAGAAGACAATTGTTAAGATTTCGGCATTGATAGTTAAATGTCATCTGCAATGTGTTTCAGTCATTTCAGTGAAGGAATTTGTTTACATCCATAGGTTGAAGTCTTTTGCAAAAGTTGCTTTTCACCCTTTCCTTCTCATCATTTAAAACATAATGGCATATGCTGATGCCTGGGGTACAGATTCTTGCATGAAATTAATTTCTATTACTGCATCTCACTGAAATGCAATATAAAAATATTTTCACTAGTATTTACCATTTTTCAAACAACTGGAAATCCGTGTCTGTATTTGGAGGAATTTTTTTATGATATCATATGCCTCCTAGGTTCAGTTAATTTTACCTTGAGCACTTCCAAGGATGGGACATCTCCAACTTCTATGAGCAGCCTGTTCCAATGCCTCACCACCCTCACAGAAAAGAATTTCTCCCTAATATCCAATCTAAACCTAAACTCTTTCACTTTGCAGCCAATTACATTTGTCCTGTCACTACACACTATTTTTAATAGTCTCCCTCTGTAGACTCTCTTCCTGTAGACTGTTCAATTTTTTAAAAACATTTTCTATAACGGGATCAATTGTTTATAAGGTATCATTCTGCATGTGAAAGCTTTTTTATATTCAAAGAGACATAAAGAAATTACTCAATTTTGATACCTTTTTTTTAGCCATTCTCAAGCTACAAGGGCTTCGTGGGCCAGGCAGTACTATGAGATGAGATAAACACCATACAAACATGGATATACTGCTGCTAAAGGCAGCTTTTCTTTTTTTCTTTTTTTTTTCTTTTTTTTTTTTTTTTTATGGATAGAATATCTCTTCTCTTCAGAGACATTTCAGTTATTTGGCTCGGAAGGACACCAAGTTCAGGCAGACTTATTATCTCTAGACATGCCAACTACACAGATCCACTGATCCTCAGTTGCAAGCAGGTTATCAGACTGGATTAGCCCTGTGGAGCCCCAGGTCCAGGCTGCTTCTCTGCTCAACCTGTTAAGCTCTGCTGCTGGAGTACTCCGGGACAGAGCAAAGAGCCTCACTGAGGTTTCACAGCAGCCACAGTGAGCATAGCAAGGAAGGTGCTGAGCCACAGTTAATAAGCTCAGCTGACCCTGAACTAACTCATTATGGAGAACTGGGAAGTTTCTGCAGTGACCTCCATACCTTCATCATTTGGGGTCAGGAGTATTTCAGCTCACTGAATAACGAAGAGCTGAATACATGCATGAGGTCTTGATTCTCTGTTGTATTTTCCTTTTTTTCCTTTTCATACTCCAAGTCATATTTTGTATTTCTTTACAGAGGTGCTAGGATCTGAAATTACATGTTTCAGACTTATTTTTTTTCTTTCTCTCTCTCCTCTTTTTTTTTTTTTTTTTTTTGTTTTTTTTTTTAATTTCTCAACCGAGAAGCAATTTCCTTTGTTTGTTCTGTTATAGTTCAGCAAGCTGATATAGTGTTAAGGAGCCCAGTGCAACAAAAAAGAACCTTCCTCATTTCCCATTTAAAAGTGGTAGTCCAAATTAAAAATGTAGATTTTCATCACTTGTTATATATCTATTAGTTTTATTTGTGTTAATTTCCTGTTGCTGGTCTTAAGCTGTTATTTTCAGAATAGGATGAAACTGTTTTCTGAAAGTTCTGAGTTCAAACATTCCCTTATAGATATGATGCCATAATTCAATACAGTCTCCTCTGCTAATGACAGAATCTGATTTGGAACAAAGGGTCTTTTACAAAATTTCCAGATGCATTAACCCCTTCCAATCAGTATACATAACTTGCTGCTCTAATAGGTAGTTTCATAGGTGCTAGGACAGGTCTTGAGCATAAGCTGACAGGAAAAAAGGGGCAAGGAGACTGTGAGTAAAGGGAAAAAAAGGTTTTTTGAGGGAAAGAAAATAACAGAGGAAAGTAATGGTTCCTGTCTCTTCAAATTACCGGTAGCATGGGTTTGCTGCAGCTAGGTTTTTGCAGCGCTCACAACACATCAGCCTTACCTCAGCAGCTGTAAGGTCAGCTTACCTCAGCATCACCTTGCACCAGACCCTACCTTCTGTACAAAGAGCATTTCCCTTTGGACATTTTGGTTTCAGAAGAAGCTTCATAGATTTGGTACAGATTTGCACCAATTCAATTTCTTACCTTCTTACAGCTTACGAAAAACTTGTTTTCATTCTTTCCCTGTCTCTCAGAGAAACTGAAAACTAGAAATAAACATGTACAACAAGAATAAATACCAAATCTCCCTGCCCTCTTCATTATTTTTCTTCCTTCACAGTTTTGGAGCAGATTTTAAAATGTACCATGAGAAGATTTATTTTTAGCTTATGTATCAAATGATTTATCAAATGATTTATTTTCTTCAATATGTTTATTTTGGATATTGGATTGATAGTGGTAGATAAATATGTAGGAACAAGTTTCAAGCTAATTTATCTGTCATGTAAGTGACTATGTTCAAAATTCTGTCACAAGGTTTGAAAAAAAATTGTTACTGTGAGCCTGCTAAAGAATAGGTATAGAGCCTACTTTTTTTTAACAAACCAAACAATATTACCATTACCATATGCACTGGTAAAATTTGCCTCAGATATTCAGGATCATTTCCAGGCTAAGATTTTGCACCACAGCTATGACTTCAGTCTTTTGCCTACATAATATAGGAGGCAGATACTTTTGCCCTTCAGACATTCTTCCTGTAACTGATAAATATTAGACATATGTCTGGACATCCAGACCAACTTATAGATCAAAGCAGACCAAACTAACTTCAAATAAAACTACAAATAAAGTGATGAGAAAATCTAAGAACTTGTGAGCCCGAGTCTGAGATGTTCAATTCAGTAATAATGATCTACACACTAATGTGTGCTAAGAGAGAATTTAACAACAACAATAAAAAGTAACCAAAAAAATAACCAAAACAATCCTTTTCTGTTGAAGGGAATGTCACAAGGGAATGAGAAACTTTTAATTGAGTTTTGAAATATTGCCTTTGATTTTTTAATTCTCTAGGAAATAGGTCACTGTCTGATTAAGCCTTGTTAACAGCTCCCTGTCCAGGGACTGGAAATTAGTATGCGAAATAAGATTTAAAAAACAATTCCAGGTATTTTTTTAGCTATAATTTTAGACAGAAGAATAATGCAAAGAATTAAAAGAAATTATGTAGACCAAGGTGGTCTTTTTAGAATACATAAGGTCAATATGTTATTAATTTATTTTAATTTTCATCTAACATAGCTCTTCTCATGTTATATTTTTTTATTCTTTGCTCTCATCCATTGCATCTGCCACCTTAACCTATGCCAGTAGCCCTTGTTCTAGCATGGTGCCTGGGGCAGACAGGGGTGTGGGTAAAGCAGGACTAGATGAGAGGATGAGAGAGGCATCACTATCTGCTGGACAGACTGCTTTGAAACACAGTCTTTGTTTGATAGTTGCTTTTCCCTGAGGAAGAATAGGATGTAGGATCTTTGCATAGTTGGCTTCTCCCTTCCACATTTCAGTGAGGACAGACAAATGTGAAAATTTAATTTCTTCTTTGATACTTAGAGGTTGGTTATTTGCTCCACTGTGTTTTTTTTTTTTAACAAACCAAACCAAAAAGTGTTCCATCATAAAAGTCAGAGCTTTTTTGTGAATTATTTAATTTTGATATAATTTCCAAAGGCGTCCAACAAAGTAGACTGTCTCTGCTCTCACTGAAATCAGTTATTAACTCACTGTGGACGCTTATGAGAATAAGCCATTGTTTGGGGATTTTGAAAAATCCTTTTCTATTGCAATCCCAAGAAACTACAAGCTCCTGGTAATAAGGTCTGTTAGGAACAAAAATGTTAAAATTGTTTGTCTATTCTCTCTTTCTATTCACATTCATATAGCTTAACACTAGGAAACATGCAGAAATCTATTCCTCATAAAGCATTGAAGCAAAGAAGTTTAAGCATATTTTTTCTTCTGAGTAGTCTGATATGAAGTTGGCTTGCCCTCATGAAAAGAGAAAAAGAAAAAAAAAAAGAAAAAGAAGAGATCAACTGGAATGAGGAATCCAGAATTAGACCCTGCAAAAGAATATGAAGATCACGAGAGTGGGATTCAGGCATGGCTGTATTCATATGAAATATGTGATGTTAATAGAAAAAAAATTTACCTGCATCAATCAATGACTATTTTGGAAAATAAAGGCAGCCCATTGAGTAATTAAGTCTTTGAGGGCATAAATATTATCCTAGTCTGCCATAACAGAATACTAGGGTTAGATATGTAAAGAACATCTTAAATTGCATAGTTCATTTCAGTGCTAATCCAGTATTCTTACAGAGTAATAACCAAACTGCTATTACACTATTAGATATTTTTTGCAAGAAAGTTTGTAAATTGAAGCAGTTTTTCATAATTTAGAACTGGATTGAAAATCATGACTGGTCAAAATACTGTCTGAGATTAAAAAACCCCTCTGCTTAAAGAGAAGCTTTCTTCCAATAGTATTGTCTTCCATTAGATGTTTCTGTTCAGGAAAAAACTCCCCACAAATGAACAAATAAAAATGTACATATTTCAGATGGAGGGGAAAGTTGTTTTAGAATAAAGAAATACTTTTTCCTCTTGATGTTACTATTGATATTTAGCACTATTGTCTATAATTTTGCATCCCAAATAGGAACCAAGATGTTCAAAAAGGTGAGTAGAAACTGACTAATTTGCCCAATGGTGAGTTTTTCTATATATTACACAGTATATTTTCCTTTGATACAGGAACATACACATTTCCAGGCAACACTGAATGGTACAGGGAATATTGGCAAAAATAAAAAAGTTATAGTGGTGTGAACTGAGAGTAATTTCAGCACTCTGGTGGAAATAATATATGTGTAAAGATTTTAGCATAAAATATTTTTTCATTTCTTGTAATGCTATTAGATATTCTATAGTTAAATTCCTACTTATTGATACTGTTTATTTCTTTTTAAGTTTAGATGCGTACATGAGCAGACAAATGAATAAGAAAGATAAGGATATATGACTCAAACTCAGATTATCACACATGCTTGCAGAATTTGAAGTATTTCTGTTAAAACCCACCCCACATCATCCAGGCTCCCCTGTCAAGCAAATTTAGGACCAAACTCTGCTTTTGAAGTGCATGTGAAATCTGTGCTATGTCCCTTAGGAGCAGAAAATGCCATATCATTGAGATAATATTTTGTTGTTCTTGAGATAAATTCTAGAATTAAAAAACTTGAAATTTTTATAACAAAAATTAAAGCAAAGACAGGATACTTAACAAAAATGACTAAAAGAAAAAACAAGAAATGGGCTTATAGAAAAAGGAAGGTACATCAGGTATTTGTGATAGCCAGTAATAAAGTCACCTTTACAATAGCAGAGGATGGAATCTAAGTGTCAGAGCTTTTCATCTGAATTATCATGTGGTTTTCAACACTTTTCTTCCAGACTTCAGGGACCTTGAGAGTGCCAGAGGAGGTTCAGACATAAAATGATTTCTAGTCTAGGTATCCAGAGATAAAAAACCTGCACCTTTTAATGATCTCTTGTGTATATTTTAGAGCTCCACAGGCACATACCTTACTCCCAGAAGTCCTAACATCTCAAGATTTTCATTAGTTTGCACCCAGCTCAAGTCCCTAAGAATACTAAAAAATATTCTATTAGATTTTTCCTTGTACATTTTGATAACAGGGATCATACCTATTACAGGTACATGAGTATGTATGTATGCATATACGTATAATTAATGAAATGGTTACTTGGTTATAATTCATTAATGAGTGAAAGAAAATCCAAACAAAAACTGAATAGGAGTATAAATATTAAAATAGCATTTTGACCAAATATCTTGAGAAGAAACAGACACATAAGAATGGAAAGAAGAAAGACTGGGGAGCATCAAAGTCAAAAAAGACAAAAGAAAAAGTTATCAGATTCTTTCTCTGTTCCAATCTATCTTTCTAATAACTCTCAGTCAATGGCCAATATATCCATTATACCTGAGAAGGAATAAATTCTTGCAGCAATGCTGGGCTGAAGCAGCTCTGTGGAAGAGTCCTTGGGGGTGCTGAAGAAAGGGCCACCAGATTCATTGGCTGTGGCAGTGAGGGGAAACACAAGTGTATTGAGTATATTGAGTATATTGCAGGAAGGAGGGGATCAAGCCTCTCCATGTAGCACTTATTAGAGAACCACCAGAGTGTTGCATCTAGTTTTGTGCCCTACTGTATGGGTGGTTCATAATGGACCATACAAGAGTCATGACTAAAAGCTGAACAAGAGAGAATCAGACTGGATACAAATTCTTAAAATTCAACTGTGAGGACAGTAAAGCAGCAGGTAAGTTTGCTTAAAGAAGATGTGTAATTCCCATTATTGGAGGTTTTCGTGATCTCACCTGATAAGGCCTGAGCAACCTGGTCTGATGCCACCACTTGAATAGGCAGTCAGACAATGCAGTCTGTTGAAGTCTCTCAACATGAGTTATCCCATGATCTTACATGTACTGCTGTCGCTCAAAGACTTCAGATTTAATCAGTAACATACGTTTAAAATCAATCAACCCATGATCTGAACTATTAACCCAAATTTGTATTCAATATTGAAGCAAATTTTGGTGCTTTATTAAATATCCAGTCAAAAGAAGACTGCACTATTCTGTTAGGTCAATAACTTCAGTGGATCAATAGAACTCACTGGGTCAAATTCATGCCTAAATTTATTCTATTGATTTTGGAGATTTACCACTGGAAATACTACATCAAGTATTTTCTCAAAGTATTCACTGATTCACAGAGAACAAAGAAACTCCATAACTGAAAAAAGAGAATAAACTTGCTTGTAGAAGAGTTTCTTCTATAACCTAGGCAATTGGTGCTGGGTATGAGACCTAAAATACATCTCTGTATATCCACCATATGCTTTCAGTTTACATAAATAACGTGAAAGCTGTCGCTACCTTCGTATGTTTCCAATCTTTGCACAGTGTTGAGGAGTACATCTGGTGTAGGTAGCTCTGTTAGAGGTGCAGTCTGAGCTCTGGGTGGGAGCCTGAGACAAAAGGCCATGAACTGCCGGCATTTGGTTAACAAAAGGCACAAAGATGGGTGGTGCCAGCCAGGTGGATGGATACTGGGAGACAGAAGGAGCAGAGGACTCAGGAAGAAGAGTGAGACTTCAGCACCCTTAGACTGTGAAGGTGTGAAAGCCTGCAGATACCTTTCTTGGGGTCCCCCCTTGGAGGCACCAGCTCAGGCTCCATGTTACTGTGCTGTGAGTAAATTGTTTTATGGAACAGAGTCTGAGACTCTGCTATGGGAAATCTGGTCCGACTGTGGGAGTGGGGTGTGCAGGGACCCCTCTGGCCACTGGAGCCACCTGCTCCAATGAAGGGACTTTGGTCTGAGCAATGGAAGTCTGTGGCATTGGGAGTGTGACCACCAGAGATCCTCCTGAATGCTCAGACTGGGAAGTTTCCTTAAAAATAGTTATACTAAAGGCTTAACTTCAATAATGTTTTTGAAGAAATTGATGAAGAACTTTCCAAGATTAAGTGGGGATTTATATTCATGACCAATGAACATCACATAGATTACAGTTCAATTTAAAATTTAGGTTGTGCTTTTTAGTTAAATTATTGTAATAGGAAATTATTAAATAGGAAATTAGGCACATAAATCACCATATGAATTGTGAAGCATGAACTTGGTACAAAATTAATCTATATTTACGTTTAAGATTTAGCAGTATTTCTTCTGTCATAATTTATTTAATCTATAGATCTTTGTGGTGGAAATCATCTCTGAGTAGAGAATATCAGCAAAAAAACTTTCAAAATAATTTTTCCAAGACTTATGTTCAATGTAGGTTTGTGAAGTACTTTACACAAAACTGGAATAATTTTTCTTTGCTCATGACTCAAATTATGAATTATTGTCTCACACTATCAAAGTCATTCTCTGATTTGGACTAGTTCTTGTTGTCCTCCTATTTTAGAATCCAGAGACAGAGGTAGATTTATACATCTAATTTTATTTAGATCAATTCCACATGTATTCACAGTGGAGTTCTTTCTGTCCCAACACTTTCCAAAAACCTTCAGAGGTGCGTTCTGCATTTGCAAGGTTTTGAGTTTAATGAAGTTTATTGAAAACAGTGTTCTTATTTCTGTTTCTTCCAAAGTCTAAACAAGAAGTATTGGCAGATAGTAAAACCTGTCATAGAATATTTGCTCCAATAAAAAAATTTACGTTCAGAAGTACCAGCAGTTTAGCAAGACTTGCACTGTGACATGCTTTTTGCATATTTTCACATACCTTCTTTCATAAACTTTTGGGTAGTTTTTCATGATTTATTGAATTTTAAGGAGAGTTACATGATGACTGCTACTGTTCAAGTTACTTGAATCACTTCAGGATACACATGAAGCACATAGCTAGTGTTCTGGTAGAATAATGAAAAAAATTCTTTCTTTCATAACCATTCAGACTTTTACACACATTAATAAGATTTTCTGAATTTAAGAAAATAAATACTTAAATACTTTATACACTTAATGGAGGATAAATGTAGTTGTATCTTGTCATGTTTACCAGCTCTGGTTCAGTTACCCTAAATCCAGTTCCAACACACTGAAATTACTGAAATTCACAGAGAATTCCTAAAGCTTTCAGCCAGTATGACCAGCCTGATGCGTCTTTGTCTGTGATGTCCAGTAGTTATTTTGAAACATTAGAATGAGGTAAAAGGATCATTTGATGGCATCAGAAAAGCCATGGAAATTCATCTGTTTCAGTGCTTCTAGAATGGAAGCAGGAAAAGAATACTAACATTTGAAAAAAAAAAGAGAGCATCAAAATGAGTGTGGGATGCAGCCTACTAAACAATTAAATAGATAAAATGTTCAGTAGGTGGGTAGACAAGTGTTTTATACACATTTCCTTCCCTCAGTGTTGGTGAAGACAGGTCCTCAATTCTCTAGAGAAAATTGAAGATATTTGTTAAAAATTCATGGGATCAAACGATCTTTGATGCCTTCAGGTCTATCACTAGGCAATATCTTACAATGTATTTGTTTCTGTCTTTCAGTGACAAATAAATGGCTTGTCATGAAAGTATAAGACCATCAATAATTACACTGAATGACATGAAGTATTATTAAAAGCATTGGACCATTAGAGCTAAAATCTTAATATGAAATGCTGACACTGCAAAATACAGCATTTTGGTAAAACTTAAGGTGGTACTCAGCAGTGATAATATTGCACAGCTCCTTGCTCAGCTGTCACATTTATAAAGCACAATAAAAGATGATACTATTCCATGTCATCTGTGGTTTTCCACACCTCTTTTCTGAAAAGAAAGGACTTTTATATTTACTTATTTTAAAAGTTGGTTATCCATAAAGGGATAATTCCTAAAGGGAATATTTTATAGCAAATTGTTTTATACTGTAATCATGAAGAGCTTATGTCAACTCTATGTAAAGCCATAAAGATATACATTATGAATAATCAGGTATTTGAATGGAAATGTAATATTCTAGAAAGTAGAGCTCTACTGATATTCAAATATTAGTATGACTTTGAAAGGAAAAACCTATGCTGGTTTTGTTATGAATTATTATTGATCTGTGTTGTTTTCTGACAAGATTATTTATGGCTTTAGTCTTTATAAAACAAAACACAAAGAACTAACCCAAAAAAGAAACCAAGGAGACTGCAGATTTATTGTTAGTCTTCTTACTGCCACTAAAATAGTCTCTAGAGGTTTCAGTTTAAGGCTACTTCTTATTATCTTTTCCAAGCCTTGCCTATATTACCATTTATTATAATTAGTATAAGAGATGGTACCTGCTACATGCAGCTTCTTTTGTTCTTTTAGGATTACAGTTAACAGCCCTCAGCCAAATTCTCTTATCTTTGAACAAATGGGCTAAATGAAGTCACTTACACAGGAGGCAACAGTAGCTTGTCTGGGTGTGTGCCCCGAGCCCAAACGAGGTGGGAGGACAGGAACTCTTTACAGAAGTTCTCCTCAATACTGTAGCTAATTTCCATGTTCTGGAGCATGATGGGGTTATATGCACATAGTCCTTTACATGCACACAAAGTTAAAGGACAATATTTGTTGGGTTTTTTTTCCCTTTATGGATCTGCATCACACTATTCCAGTTGAACACCTACAATTCAGACCCTGTATCTTGAGCCTGAACCTGCAGATTTGTAATTATAAGAATTTACATAAACTCTTACAACAATGGCATTGCAGTAGCTAAAATTCACTATTTGATCTTATCTCTTTCTGAAGGAACCAGGCTTAAGTTTCTTGGCAATACAGAAATTTCGTTGCCTCTAAATGCTAGTCCATGTGACTGGCCATTTGGGCAGCTCCCTACTGTAGTCATGTACTAAGCTGGTGGGTTTTCAAACAAGGGTTTCTAAAAAACCAGTGCCTAGGTTTTTCTTTCAATTGAAGTTCCCGAACAGGGCAAAAACTGTATTCTCAGAATATTTAATGCAATTATATTGATCTCAAGATAAAAGCAGACATGTTCTTGAATTCAGAAACCAAAAACCAGGGCTACTTTCTCCTATATGAGTGCCTCTAAATTCCACAACACAGAATAGTAACTCCTCTGCCTTTTATTACTTCCCCATAAATCTGATATTGACAGCATAGACAATGAAGTCTTCACAAAGAAGTAGAAAGGCTCCTACTTTACTGTCACTCTATCCTTCTCAGACTGCTCTCGCCAGGAGCAGCAGTAGCAGGTCTGAGCAGCATGAGCAGAGAATAAAGACTGTTTGTCCTACCCTGGGGCAAGTGGAGGGGAAGTGGAATCGTGTAGTCACAAAACTGTGATATGAACAGCAGGCAGATCTTTCTGCCACTTCTAGTCTGCCTAGCTTGTCCTGGATGCAGTGTGGTTATGCACGTGCAGAGATTATTGCATGTTCTCACCGGTGGTGGCAGCTTGGGATCCTCTGATATCTCTCTGATATCTCCCTGGCTCAGGGCAAAATCACAGCAGAGGTTCAACAGGGTAAAAAGGTTTAAGGTCTAGCTCCTGAAACTGCACTGTGCATGAACATGTGAATTTACTTGTCTGCGTAGTGCAAAAATAGATATTAAAATGAAATTGATAATTACATATTTAAAAAATGCATTAGTTTGACTCTGTTCTAATTTCATTTCATGTATCAAAGCTGATCCTCTGGGTCTGATCCTAAATTTTTCATGCTGTTGCCACAATAGTAACACCATTTCATTGCAGTTTCAACATAGGCTTCATGGAAGGCTGTAGCATTTTAAGTCTGGTAGTCATAGATCAAAAAGCCAATTATTAATGAGAAATCCAGTAAATGTCACCTGAACTGATCTTTCTCCATGTATTCTGAATACAAAACAATTGGGAACCATGAAGAATTTGCTAACACTTTTGAATTTTTAATGATAATGACTGTAGCAAGTACAAATTTCACATTCCTTTTTTTTTTTCCTTTAGGAATCTATTATTGTAAGAAAAACTGAAGATGACAGAAAGCAATGAGTATAATATTTTAAGGCCACAGAGCACTTAAAATATTGGTTATGTCACATGGTTATGATCTAGAATAAAAGGAAAAAAATAAGAATTACTTTTCAGACTTATGTTCACTCAGAACTTTCCATGTAGTCTTTTGTCTCTGTACATAGCTGCAAGAATCAAAACATTTTTAAACTTATATTTTCATGTTCAACTGCATCTAAGTGAAATACAAAATAATAGTGTGTTTCATAAATAATCTTAAAGAATCTGTTTTTGTTACCTACAAATGTGATTTTCATCAGAAATTTGCAATAATTTTCATTTTACAAATATGTTTTGATATTATGTTTTTCAGGTTTTTTATTATTTTGATAGAAATTAAAAAGTAATATCATTGCCCTATACTTGCCTAAAAGAAAAGCTAATAAATAGATTTATCCTGGCATTGGTGTTTTAGAATTAAAACAAAATAAATTTGTGTGTATTTTGAAGAGGAAACATAAAATTAATCATCTAAAATGTAGTGTAACCTTCAGTAGAAAAATTACAACTATATTTATTCTTTTCTATGAGTCTGATTTTTTGATGTGTTTCCAATGCATTTCAAAAATAAATTCCAAATCTATTCAATTGGAAATGTCTTCATATTTTATTCCTTTCCTGTTATCTCTCTCACATTCAAGAACCCTGCTTTTTGATGGCCTGGCATGCCAAATGCCATATTAATCAGTATATATTGTTGCTGGCTTCAAATTAATCATTATCTTAATTTCTCTTTATAATTCAGACTATATTTCTGAATTCAAAATTATGCATATTAAATTTATTAAGCATTATTACTCTAAGGTCCATTAAAACTATCTAGGCCCATTCTGGTGAGATGCAACATTCAGTGAGGCTGTAATTCACCTACTCACAGAGATAAATGCTTTTCAAGTGGTCTTAGAGCACAGAAGGACCTATGGTAGATTTTATCTTACTGCAGAAGTTGTTTCATTGTCATTACCAGACACTTCAAAGAGATTTAATTGCGTATTTTCACATCTCATGTGTTTTCAGAGCTATTTGCAGCACCAGTATTTCTCCTCTTATGTCAAAAATAAAACATAAGCTATGAATATAATTTCATTGCTACTCATTGCTTTCGAGAAAATCAATGGTACATGACTCCTTTTGACTTCAGTAAAACTGCAAAAGCTCTTTTTTTAAACCATATTATCTATTTAAGCAGTATGAATAATGTTTTATCTGAAATTATTTTTTAAAAAGAAAAGCGTATGAAATATATCAGAATGATTTGTTTTTGGTGATAGCAGCAGTTACTGAGGTGACATTTTAGGTGAGAAAGGCTCATTCTCATTTCTTACCTTAACTCTAAACAAAAAGGGATGAAGGGGAAGGAAGTTACCCTAAAGGGCTTGTTTGCAACTGGGAAACTTCTGAGGATGTGTTTTGAGAGGAAGGGAAAGGAAGAGGAGGAGCAGGGATTTATTTTAATTAGATTGCCTGGTTATTTTTCCAAGGCCATAAAGAAAATACCTGTTTTCTAATAATTCTACTATCCACTCTGCCATCATAAGGTGTCAGTTTTAGTTCTAGAAGGCAACACAAAGTTAACTCTTTGGTCTATTCCCATGATACTTTGTCTCTCCAGAAATGCTGTTTGAAGTTATTTCTCTATTTAATTCTTTCCCACTTCGCATTGTCCCTCTTCTACAATGCGCTGGAAACTGGATAGGCTGACAGATCAAAGTTTTGGCAGTTGCATGAGCTAAAGGGGAACAGGTCCAAAGCAAGCCTAAAACCAATAAATGAAACAAAAATAATCTGGATGAGCTCCCTCATCTCATCCATCAATTCTCTGCACTGAGAGCTATGGCAGCAGAGCTGAGAAGAGACTGAGCCAGGTCTGGAGCTGGAGTACAAGAACCAGCAGCAAGAGTTTCTCTTCTTGAGCATTTTTAAGCTGAGACTTTTAGCAAACAAGTTTTATCACTGGAGTGGGGATGGGTGGAGAGGGGAGGGAGGAAATGGTTGGGAGAGGCAAGAGATGCTCCATCTTTGCCATGAATCACACCTCCCTACAAGCTACAAAACATAAATACCAGTGTTATGCAGCAGGAGTCTGGTAAAGGTGCATTTTCCACAGAGGCAAAGGCACTGTGAGACAGCAATGGAATTGTGATATTGAGAGACTGGAAGGACTCTTTTGAGTGAGATATTTTTTTTTTTCCCCCAAGGCTGGATCCCTTATAGAGGTGATTTAAATACCCTGTAATTTTGTTCCACAATTCTCACAACACGTGTGCGTTCCTATATTTTTCAAAATCAGGGATGATTATATCTCCCTACATAGTTAACATTTTCTTTCTTATATCCTGTTCATAAACAAATGAATTTGATATGGCTACAGTATTTTACTGTTGTTTTTTGGATAAATTGTATTTCCCATTTAAGTTGTGAATGTTGTATCCTTGGAAGTGTTCCAGGCCAGGTTGGTCAGAGCTCTGACCAACATGGTCTAGTGAAAGTGTCCCTGTCCAAGGCAAGTGGGGCTGGAACTGGATGGTCTTTAAGGTCCCTTCCAACCCAGGCCATTCTACAATTCCATTATTTTTCCCCAAACAGAAACACATAAAATGCAATTCCTCATTCTTTACCTGTTATCTTTAAAAGAAAATAAAATCCCCAAAAGGTAACTTTCCCCAGAGAAATAATTAAAGAGTTATTGAAGCTGAATGTACCTCTCAAATTTGGTTCAAAATACCTTCATTTCTTTCTCAGAAAAAACTACATTTCTTTCTCTTGTAGTAATCAGTTGGGTCGAGCAGTCCACCTGCACTTATGCTGAAAACACCAATAAAGGGCAGATTTTCTGCATGTGTTCATCTTTGAAGACTGTTTTCTGGCCCCCTCAAGAAATGGAATCTTTTGCATCCAGCAAGTATGTTTGCATTATAATTACTTGGAAAAATTAGTCATTATTATTTGAAATCACAAAACATATGTCAATTTCTGTTCAAAATGAATTGTGGCGTGAGTATATAGCTGCCTCTGAAATAAGTGGCATTATTTTCATTTATTGAACAGGAAAATACATGTTTGAGTGAGAACAGGAAAGAAAACTGGGATCTAAATATTTCAGCAAAAATATTATTTTATGGAAATGCTACCTTCATCCTATAATCTGAGGATTTTAAGGAGTGGATATTGACTGTGCAAGTGTTTGTCCACACATGTATTCAGGATAATCCTTTGCTCTAACATACTGTGAATAAGTAGCTTTTCAGATAATTTAAACCACTGGCTTTACAAGTAGGCAGCCAGTTGTTAGACACTTTTCCCAAATGCAGCCACCTTTTGTGTTTAATAAAAAATATTAATTTTGTAGAGGGTGTTGGGAGCAGAGCTCTGTAAACCATCCAAGTAAATGGAATGCTGAGTGCTGATACTCAGAATTGAAAATAGATTAGAAGGACATTCATTTGGTTTTCAGAAGAGCATTATGAATCAAATCAGAGAAAAGGCCTTCCTCTCCCTTCCCCTCAATTTATTGGCAGACTGTAGCTCCAGTTCAAAGATGTGTGGGTTGCCTTGGCCCTTAGTTGTGTGTAAAGGAGGTATAAAAACACTGCATGGCAGAGGAAATGGCTGAGAATGATAAGGGGTGAGGCCCAGTTCAGTCCAGGTGTGCTTGGATCCTAGTGAGGCTATTCAAGGTCTACAGAGAGCAGATGGATCAAGTCATACAGCAGAGTGCACTCAAGCACATCAGAGATATGCTTGGAGTCACTAAATAAAGATGTAGAGTTTCTGAAGGCTGAGTATTACAGTGGACTGTAATAGCAGGTGGTCATCATCTTTACAGAAGATATGAGCATCCTGAGACCACGAGTGCAGCCCATTAATTCCAAAGCCAGCATGAATAACTACCTGCAAAAAAGTAAAGATTTTCACTTTGGAGACATATTCATAACTTGTAGTACAAAGAACAATGGTTTTGGTTTTTCTTCTGCTGTTTTCTTATTTTTTTTAATGCACTCTTTTGAGAGAATTATCATGATATTGAAATAAGGTTGTATTTGTGGCAGTAATAGGAGTCTTATGAGACAATTTAGGACATTGAATTTATCCTTGAAGTTTAGGTCATCCCATCAAAGCTATGGGAAACTCTGAGAAGGCATTAAGGGTAATATGACCTTCAGAAGTCTCTTGTTGCTTCTGTAAAGAGGCAGAAGTCTCTCTCAGGTTTGTCCTTTCTTATGTAACAGATGGTGTAGAAACTACAGATATGCTTGAATGTTTAAAATAGTCCCTAAGGTTATATCATACATGAAACACTAATTTTTGATATTCCATTAGTTCTTAAAGAATTGCTGTAAGTCACTGCCCCATCCCTGAAAGTAGCCAGCACCAGAGGCTTCACAGTAAGATGCAAGTGTGTCTGATATGAACAACTGCAGAATAAAGTGCTCAAAAGAAAAAAAAAACTTTTTGGGTTTTTATGTGTTGGGGCTTTTTCCTTAACAGAAATTTACTCTCCAATGCTTTGCCTATCCTCTAGGGCACTGCCTCCTTATCAGCAGTAACAACAAAAGACTATCCTTGTATACAGGACATACTTATCTGAGCAACAGCTGGGTTTTTTTCAGGCCAAAGGGTTACATTTTTATCCAATGGAAGCACTGAGCCTTGAGCTGTCTTTGTGAGATAAAGAATTATCAAAAGACAGTGTGTTTGACTTGAAGAATTTTTAGAATCTGGAGTTCACTAATCATTGTAATCTAAAGTATGCTGCATGTAATGACCTAAAGATGTGCCAGAAGGTGTATTTCTAAATCCAAGATAGTTCTAAGACTGAGCTGCCATGAGAAAGAGCTTCAAGGTCAGAAATTTTAAAGTGTTTCTTGTTGCACCAGTCGTTGCTGACTGATATACTACTGTTAGTTTTGTTTTTCAGACTTAAAATTTTTCTAGAAAGTCGTTTTTCCTCTTAGTAATTGCAAGTTACTGATAATATATTGTGAGAAATGCCTCATCAGTTTCTGAATCTTTTCCTAAACTTCTGAGCTATGTATTGCCCTGGGTCTGTGTGTTTCACACCTGTGTTATGTCACAGAGACAGTACATTGTGCACATTAACTCCTGGTAATAAACACCATTTTAAGGATTGAATATTGCAGTTAGTAGTGTGAACAGTTTATTATCCCACAGCTGTGGAACACATATTGCTGAAACTTGGAGATGTGTTTCCTGATGTTTTGTTAATTACAATTTGAATTTTTTACAGCAACCCCTTAGGAGAAATTGAGGTAGAAGAATAAAATTTCCCTTTAATTTCCTGAAAGAGAAGTTCCTTGACAGAAATCTATTGCAACAATTTTTGTGCTAAAGATGAATGCAAAGGAATAATTTAGAGTCAAGCTATATAGCCATACAGGGTCCATAGATTTACTTTGAGCATCCATACTGCTATGGCTAAATTGGGCATTTCTCAACTTCCACTCCTTCCTTCATTTTCCCAGGTGTTTTCAGATTCCTGCCAAAGCACTGGTCCTGGCTAGGCTCCTATCCCTATTTTAAATCTAAACATACCCCTAGAAGGAGCTGTTCTCACAAAGGTGGAAGTGGAATGTATGCTTGGCAGTATGAGAAGAGGAAAAGTGGACAATGGAACTGGAGTTTTGGCATTTGTCTACAATTTTATTTGACTGTAGAATTATAGAACCTACTACTTCAGTCCTTCCCATCCTCTTACTGGTGCCAAAACAGCTGTTCACACGATGAACCAAGACAAGAGGTGTTCCAGGGCCCTGGATCTATCCCTAAATAAAATGTTTGGTTATCTGCTCACCCTAAAGCTGGCACATATATATATACTGGCACAACACAGAGAGAAGCTTGACATTGGAAGTGATTCAGGAAAAAGCAAGAGTATGGTCTCCTAGAAACGAATGCCTCATACATCCTCAGCTTCAGATGAACTAGTGAATATTCATTCCCATGGGTAGTACTGCTAATTTCAGAAGACTGGCCACAGAGTAAACAATTTACAGTGTAGCCCTTGGTTTCTCTACAGCAATTTATCCTTAATTACACCTCTTATCCTGTGCTGCCTCACAGACTTCTACGTATGCACTGTTGCCAATGTGTTACTCATTTGCCTTGGCACAATGAGAAGGGTTGGTTGTTAGAGTTTTTCATTACTATTTTTGTAGAAGGAATTTTTCACATAGTTAAAGGATTTGGTCTTGTGAATGCTGGGTCTCAGAGGCTCACTAATTTCATTTGGAGTGGAGTCTGCTGTTCATCTCTCAGGGAACTCAGCCTCTTAAAGGATTAGACCATTTTGTAATGCCATCCATTTGTGTCAATATTTTATCAGTAATACAGAGATTATGCATGAGGTTGTCTCTCAGCCTGATTAACTGCTGTACTGGAAAGAGATATTGCATCTTTATGTCCTTAATAATCTAGAATTTAGTTTGATTTACACAGTATTAAAACACACAGAATAAACACAGACACTCAGAATTCTGAGAATTAATGCTGTCTGAATATCCTATACCCATGCAATAGGTACAATATACCTTTAATGATCTGCTGGAGTGAGTGTCTGACAGGGTGGATGGGAGTAGGACAGGAGTTCCACTCCAGGAGACCAGATGTGTACCCAGGATCTGAGGTACTCTGTTCCCCTACTAGACACTGTGGATAAGCCAGAAGGTCAAATAGGGAGAATAGAAGGAGAAATACAGTTGCTGCTTATGGCTACTGCACTCTTCTGTGAAGGGAGATAAAAATTTTGGTCTTGAGGAACTGGAAAGGAACATTCCTTTTTTTAAGGCTATGTTGTCAAGCAGAGAAGGAAAGATGTGCAGCTATCTTTTCCTACAGGCTAGTTCTTTGAAATTACAGAAGCACAAAGAGGTGGCATACTATAGAATAAATTTTGCCATTGGTTCTTGCATACTGGAATATCTACATTTGATGTGACATGAAATCATAGACAATGTTTTCCCATGAGGGAATGGTTTCTTCTGCTTTTTTTTTTTTTGGTCTTAATAATCATTCTTGTGTTTTTGTTTTCCCTGTCCTTCTATTCTCCCTGATATTCCTCCCTCTTTTTTTCTTTTTCCCCCCCAGATTTCCCTTTGCAGCACTGCATTCTCCAGTGCCCCTGCCTTGACATTACTCCTTTCGAAGTCACCAGGCGTCCTCATTGGAAGAGCTGCTGGTTTTCCTTTTTACTCCTTCTTCAAAACCCTTTGCCAGGAGGTACTGGAGCTATGACTGACATGTGGTGACCCTGCTCAGTCTGCTCCCACAGTGACAGTGCAGCAGTCCTGCCTGGAGAGAACCTCTGTGCTGCATGGCGTGGAGTGTCCTGGCCGTGCCGGGGAGGCAGTGGGCGTCAAGACAGAAGAAAAGGTGGGAGTTGCAGTCCACAAGGTAATTCCAGAAGCATGAAATTTGATGTTGGTTCACAAGAAGAGACAGAAGAGGTTATTTCTGACTCACTTTGAGGAACAGAGTGTAGTGCAATGACTCAGGCAGCACCAGATGGAAGAAAGCGCCTTGGGGCAGTGTTCCACCCTGATCAGAAGACAAGGGAGCATTTTGTATGGGATAGGAAAATATTGCAATATATTTTGGTGAGAAAGAGAATGCGTCTTGAAGAGCAGAAAAGTATAGATAGCAGAGAACTGGTGGATATAGCCATTTCTGAGCTTTGATCTATTTAAATAATGGAATGTAGAATAAACTGCATATTTACTCCTAGATTTCACATTATTTACTAAGTTTCTTCATTGAGCACAGCAGATAATAGAGCAACTTCCACAGAAGACAATATATTTTGATTTATAATGATTGTGAATTTTATTATAACTTTATTTTCTTGTATGATTCATTTCTAGCCACAGTAATGTCAGTTTATGATGCTGTTTTAAAGTAATCATAATGTCATTTTCACTATCTCTTTTGGAATGTTTGCTGTCTTAGACATATGTTTGGTGACATTTAAATGAATATTCTATTTATGAGCAGTATGTACATAGGATAAAACTGTAAAACAGATTTTTAATGTGCAAATAAACACTATAATGTGGCACTGATGGGAGGTATTTTCAAGGTTATACAAAGCATTGATACCATCAGGGCAAACAGATTTTCAATATGGAACAATTTCATATCAGCATTTTTTCTAAAGACAGATACAGAAAATTGAATGCTATACAGAGTACACTATTTAAAGATAAGGAAGATTTAATATTGTTACATGTAAAAATTATCTACTGTATTCAGAGAAGGATTTGTGGATGCTCAGACATGTTAAAACTCTGTTTCTTTTGAATGTGAAAATGTTGAAACAGTAGAAGTGCTACTGCTTTTGAGTAAGCCCTGAAAAATGCTGAAGACTTGCTGACCTCGCTTCACACTTGTTTGAAATTTACAGCGTCTACCAAGATGTACTGCTGCCAGTTCAGGGGGTGAAGTTTGCCAAAATGAGCCACATAATTCTTCTTCACTGAAGTTCTCACAGAGCTACACCCTAACTTTGGATGGTTTGTGTTACATGTAAACAGATGAATTTGGTGTTAGTTCAATGGTAAGTGATTGCCTGAATGATGTAAAAATACATGATATGATAAATAGAAAGCATTTCTCCTTAGTACATGGATTGCTTATCAGGACAAGGACATCTTGTGGGATGGGAAAAACCTGCAATATTTGCTGTCTGGGTTGCAGGAGTCACAGGGACATGAGGTAGATGAGAGGCACAGTGGTACCTGGAGGCGCACAGTGAAAAGGGAATGCTTAACCAAGAAGGTAAAACAACTAATAATGAGAGAGGAGTAAGATTTGCAAGGTAAATGCAGTCTTTTATTAAAGTAATTGAGAGGTAGAACAATCTTTCTATCTCTCAATTATCTATCAATATCTAGAGCAATACATATTTAATTGCTCTCAATCAAAAGAGATATGTCAATCAGTTGGTCAAATATGAGAATAGTATGATCAACATTTCTAAAGGGGATAGGAATTTCCTTGAGTGTGTTAGTTAATCATAGAATTAAAAATTATTATCCAAAACTGATTTGATGATCTGTCCGCTTTTTCCTTAAAATCCCACTAAAGGCTTTCTACTCCTTAAGCTTACCCCTCCCTTTGCATCATTAGAACTTTTTCCCAAGCTTGCTTGCTATGCAATGCATGGTGATTCTGTGGGTGTGAAATACTCTGCTCAGTCTCCTGAATACCTTGGAAAATATTCTAATGGCCATCTCAGGGGTTATAAAATCCATCCACTGGAAGACAGACTCCTACTCCTCACACTTTTCCAGGTTTTGTTCAAGAAGGAGCTGTGTTTTTCAGTGGATAATTTGCATTACTTTGGGCTTTTCCAGTTATTCCTAGGAGGAACACTTCTTTGCCCCTGCTTTGCGTGGCTTTCCATCCAAAAGAAATTTTCAGAATGAGAACAGAAGCAATCCTTGTCCACTTGTCCTCTCAGCAACTGTCTTTAACAAAATACATCATAACTTGCAGAAATCACATAAAGAAGTCATACTGACATATGATTCCTTGGTATTTCTAGAACTTTAGGAGGATGAACTGTGCCATCATAAATGTCCATTCTAGGTAAGGACACAAAGACACAATGTTCTGCCACTTAACGCAATGAAAAAATTCTAAGACAGAATCACATTTAATTATACCTTCCACTTTTTTCATTGCTACATTTATAATCCACAAATTCCTTGTGGCTAACTGGAACAGAATTCCATTTCCACTTTTCCAGAAGAAAATACCCTTTTCATTCAAATAATAGAATTTCTTTTTCTTTCATTAGAATGAGAGATCTTTTAATGCTGTGAAAATATTTTGTTTCAATGTTTTGGAGAAACAGATAAAAGTTGATAAAAGTTGATTCAAAGCTTTAGACTGTTTTATGACATTTGCATGTGATGGCCCCAGTATTGAAATTTTGGCTCATCTGGTCTCTGAGCTGTCTTATTAACCATTGGGTTATAGATTTTTCTGACTTCTTTCTCTTGTTTTAGTGAGGGAATCCGTCCTGGATCTAAGCAATTTTCCAAAAAAACTTGTTAAGACAAGTGGTTCTGATTTTAATGACTTAGCATGTCTGATGCAGAGGTTTTGTCAACAATTTTCCCAAGAGCTAATTGTAATTTCATCCATGATTCAGATAGCTTGCAGTCGTCATAGTTCCTTGTGTCCCTTCAGTTTAGCTGTCATGTTAAAGTGCCCTTCTCACAGCTTCTTGCTTGTGATGAACAGTGAGATTTGCATCTGTCATACACTAAATTCCGCTAAAAGAGACACTTAGGCAACGTGTTGGTACTGGTCTCTGGTTTGTTTATGAGAATCTGCCAAATCTCTTTGTAAAACAGCAAATTGCACACAGTTCAAATATGCATAAAAGTAATGTATTATTTGTTTTTATTGGACTGCAAGTTCCCTCTGCATCAGTGTTACAGTAAGATTACCATGAGATAACTTCCTGAGTGCCCCTTTTGCCCATCAGCTCTGGGCCAACTCAGCTGGCTGCAGGCAAGAAAAGTCATTTTAGTCCCAAAATGCAAACATTTTTCAAAATGTCATCAAATGCCAAAAAAAATAATACTTGCAGAGATTGGGCAACTACTCCATTTTCAATCTCTATTACGTTAGCCATTCGTTTGGAATAGACCTATTATGGCAGGTCATATTACAGTGTCAGCTATTTTAAACTCACTGTAGTGAAGAGTTGACAGCATTTTATTGGAAGTGTTTTCCGTAATACCTGAAAGATCCTTTATGCTGTCCACGAATATTATTCCTTAATAAACTACTTATTAGTGCTTTATCAACCTTTTGTTCTCAGAGCATGATATAATGTGTTGGATGTAAGCTTTGAAAAATTTAAATGCAACAGAAAACTATTAATACTTTTAGGAGTAAGATGGATTGCTGGCTATTTCAATTGTATAACACAGATCTTTTATAACTTAAAAAAAAATCTTTGTCAGTCCCTCTTGTAGTTTTTTAGTCAAATCATACCTTTATGTGTAACAATAATTGCTTTACATACATGTTAAAAATTAAGATTAAACAGAAACAAAAGGATTTAATATCAAGAGAAATTATGTCCTTGCATGAATGGCATCTATTCCCATTTTATTCTTATTTGACAATCTGTAACAGCAAATGAGAAATCCTTCTGGATGTCAAGTCTTGAAATCTGAGTTCAGAAACACTATGATTGTGAAGCAAATCAGTAGAAGTTTTGATTAGCTGGTACACATCGACTGTTTCTAGCATAAATTAAAGCAGTTGCAGAGACGAAAATGTTTCATCTTCTGATACATCCCTTCTTAGTAATCTAAAATCTATTGAAGTGATGAGTCGGCAATATTTTCTTTGTAGTATTTAGGATCCTAGAAATTGAGACAGAAGCTTCTATAACTTCTCTAAAAGAGATCCTGTAAAAATATGGTGCAAAAAGATACCCCAAAACTTTCACTCATTAGACTGCAAGAGAAACATTTACATGCACACAGTGTTCCTTTGGCATGAAGGAAGCATAAACAACATGATATTATTATTCAGTACTGTAAACTCTTCCATGTCCTCTGAACCTACAAAAAGGAGTAGACACATTGATGGCTGGATATAATTTTACTTGTCTGCTTTGCTTGGGGGTCACATAGTATTGAATTGAATTTTAAAGACAATGAGCTTCTTGATTATTTTCATTCATGGCCAAGATATCCAGGGCAAATGGCCAGAATTTCCTTTTCTAGAAAACTTCAATCCATGTAATGAACAGTTTTATACTCTGAGGTAAAGAAAACTTAGAGTTTGTGCCCCTACTCCTTCCCCCACCCCCTGATCCACCTCTGAATCTGTACATGCTGTATATTTAACAGTAGAGTAATTATTAAGTTTCAGCAAAATTCATGTATAGTTTCTCTGTGTTCATGATTCTGCAGGCTCAGACTGCTGTAGAGATACAGCAAAGCTGAAAAATTGCTTGCTCCTCTAAAATAGCAAAAGAAAAAATTACATGGACTTATTTCCAGCACGACAAGCCCTCTGCAATTTCCACAGCAGCTTTCCAACCGGAAAGTGGGCAGTAAATAAGCACATTGCAAATATCGACCGACACATGCAGTGAGTAATTACTGCATCAAGGTATCACTGATCTAAGTGGCAAAAGTTATTGTAGTTAACCCACAGGGCAAAAAGAGCCGTGCCTTTCCATTAACACTGCTTGGTACATTATCTGGTTACGTTTAGAAACATGAGCCCAGTTAGATCTAGGATCTGTCCCATTTGTTGCAGTTCATCTGAGATATAATGTTTTTTCTGCTACATTGACCGATTCAAAGCCATTTTGTTATCTGAGTTTTGTCACTTCAGATGTGACCTTACTGTGGTCTGAGCTCATCATGGGACAGTTTTTCTCCTGGGCATTTTGGTTATGGAAGATACTGTATCTCTGCTACAGGGGGATAAAATTTTCTCTCTTTTTTTTCCCCCCTTACTTGTGAAAATGTTGGAATTTTAAGAAACAGGCACACAGCAATTTTATTTCTTATCTGTATTTGTTCAGATTTCTTCTTTTCTATCATATGCTTTGAAAGGTGTTCAATGGGTTGCTTTGTTTTTCTTCTCTTCAGAGGACAATAAGAGCTTGCTGTCCTAGAAGTGTATCTGAATTTCCGAGTAGTTTTGTAGTTTGCCGTAGGTTTTCTTCTTTACCAAATTGCCCATTTGCCTTTTTTTTTTTCTGCAATAAAATGTAATCATCACTGCTGCTGCTAAAAGACATGCAAAATAAAAACGGAATTTGAAAGTAGGACTGTAATTCTGTTTTGAGTTATAGTTCTACATATATTTCCTTTTCTTTATGCAAAATTCCATATGTTTCACAGATCAGAAAAATTAAGAATATACTCCTGGATTACACCAACTAAATTCCACTGAATAGGTTAGAGAGAGATTATATTGATAATACCTTTAAAAGGTAATGTAGATATGTAATGGTTTGCTATTGCCATATACCTTTGCAAGAAAATTAAATTTGTTGCCAGCTGGAATAACATATTTGGCAGATATTTGGCCCATGTCTGGATTATTACATAAAATGCAGGCAAGTTAAAATTGAGGTTTCTTCTGTGGTTTGCATTTTGTTAGGTATGGAAGCTAGATTTTGTGGGAAACCTGTGTATGTCTCAGATTCAACTCTATTACCATTTTCATTCTGGTCTTCATAAAGTAGGTGTGTTAACAGGGTTTTTGAGAACAAAGATAGTGATAGTCAAAGAAGAATGAAAATCTTTTATTTCTTGCAATGACTTTTTTTCATCATTGTTCATTTTGAACACATTATGTAAAAGAGAATGAGAAAAAAACTCATATTGTTATATATAATACATATTTTTATATATGTCACATATATTTATATATATTTATATGTATTAATAAGTATATATAGTAAGAATTAAAAAGTGCACACTTTGATTAGTCTACTGCCAAACGTGAGATCTTGCATAAACATACAAATAAACATACAAATAATTACAGTAGGAAGCAAAGTTTGTTTTCCAAACATGTTCCATGCATATGGACAACCACTATGAAAAATTTTTAATATGATGCCTTAAGATATTTTTTCTAGGGAGAAGCATTAATGGCTATGCTTTGGAAAAATTGCTATCTTTAGCTACAGGAATTTTCTTAGTTCTGCTGCTTTGGGCTGGGATAGAGTTAATTTTCTTCACAGGAGCTGGTATGGGGCTGTGTTTTGGTTTTGTGCTGAAAACAGTCTTGTTAACACAGAAATGTTTTTGTTACTGCTGAGCAGGACTTACACAGAGTCAAGGACTTTTCTGCTCCTCACCTGACCCTATCAGTGAGGAGGTTGTGGGTGCATAAAATGTTGGGATGGGATGCAGACAAGTGACCCCAACTGACCAACGGGATATTCCATCCCTTATGGCATCGTGCCCAGCAATCAAAGCTGGGGGAAGAAGGATAAGGGGGGGGAAATTCAGAGAGATGGTGTTTTTCTTCCCAAGTCACTGCTATGCATGATGTAGGCTTGCTCCTCTGCAGGTGACTGAATACCTGCCTGCCCACATGATGTGGTGAATGAATTCCTTGTTTTACTTTGCTTTTGTATGCAGCTTTTGCTTTGCCTGTTATCCTAACACACGAGTTTTCTCACTTTCACTCTTCTGATTCTCTCTCCCATCCCGTTGGGGTAGGTGAGGGCAGCTGTGTGATGCCTAGCTGTTCTCTGGAATAGAACCATGACTGTGGGGCTCAAAGGTTTCAAGACAATGACAGATAATACCGGAATGTGTTGTATTGAATTTATAGCTGTTACTGCTGTTTTGCTACTAATCAGCAGACTTCTGTGCTTGCCATGGGGCTTGCTTACCTCACTGTATATTATAATCTAGCACTTGTTAGTTGCTGCTTTTGGCTTTGCTGCTTGCTGTAGTGCTGTGCTGCTGGTCACCTTTCTGTATTGTGCTGGGAGCATTCTGATCACAGCAGAGACGATGTGGCTGGTCTGGCAGATGGGCAGAGCATCGCTGCTGTTTCTCTGCTGCTGTACTGGACAGGCTGGGACTCCTTTGTGAGCTTGAATCAAAGACTCTGGGACTCATGGATGAGTCCATGTAGGACACGCTGAAGCATCTGTGGCCTTGGATGAGTCCAAGCCACAGCAGGTACACATCAAAGCATCTATGGCCATGGTTATGTCTGTGGCACAGCAGGTGTACCTCTGAAGGGATTGAGGCTCAAGGGGAAGTCCATGCTGCCACAGGTACACCTTGAAGCATGAGTGACTGTGTATGAGGAACACCTTACAGCACATCACCACAGATAAGCCCATAACAGAACAGGGAAATGGGAAATCATTTCTGGAGGGAATGCAGCCCTGGGTAAGGCCATGTTGGAGCAGGTTTATTTCTCAAGGGACTGTGGCTGTGGGTAAAGCCACGCTGAGCAGGATTATCTCTGAAGGTATCGTGGGATGTGGAGAAGGACATGTTGGAACAGCTGCACCCCAGAGTGACTGTGGCTGTACATAAGTCCATGCCTGCAGTAGACTGTCTCTCCATCCCTGGAGAGACCGTGGCTCATGGATAAAGCTCCACTTGGAGCTGGAACAACCCTAAGGGACTACAGTCTGTAGATAAGCCCAAGTCTGTGGAGCAGGGCCAAGGGGAGAAGTTCACTGTAATGTCAAACCTGTGGTGTGGTTCAAAGGAATCAGGGGTTGAGACTGCGATGGAAAAACCTTTAAATTGCTGGAACTGAGGATTTGAGTTGCATGTTGTGGAAATTACTGCAGCAGGAATCCCTTGTTGCTAGCCAGTTTAAGAACAAGTGGAGTCCATTGCCATGTTAAACACTGTAAACTGGTCCAAAGGGACCGGGGTGGAGATTGTAATGGAAATACCTTTAAATTGTTGTAATCCATTATTTGAGTTGCATGTTACAGGTATTGCTATAGCAGGAACCACCAGAATTGATGGAGGAGAAGCCTTGCAAGAAGCAGTGTGAGTGCAGCAGTGACTGGACCTGAGCTCCCTTTGGTGCTCAGACCTCCTGTCTTCTGTCCCAAGGGACCACCAGAACAGATGGAGCCCCAGGTATTGGACCAAATTAATTTAGTGGATATTTTGTGGATATTTGTGGACATTTTACAGTGGTGGTCCATAAACTAGGGGAATGGTTGGTGTGGAGGCTCCTGCTTGGGGACTGACTGGGCTTAAGTTGCTTAGTTGCTTTCACTTGCATCACTTGCCTTTCTCATGTTTTATTTCTAATTTCTCTCTCTTATTTTTATTTTCATGGCAAATTATTATTATTGTCTTCATTATTGTTATAAATAATAATATTTATAATTATTATTTCTTTGAATAATTATTGGAATTAATGTTAATATTATGTTATTTCTATGATTAAACTATTCTTGTCTCAACCCATGAATTTTCTTTCATTTACCCTTTCAATTCTCTTTCCCCAGTCGTGCTGGAGAGGGAGTGTGTGAGCAGCTGTGTGGTGTTATTGACACTTGGGTTGAACCATAACATTGCTAAATGCCTGACAGTAGCAGTTCTGTAGAAGAATTTTTATTTGTTTTCATAACTAATGATTCACTTGACTTTCATTAATTTAAATGTCTTTTCAAATGAGGATTGTGAATGTATTTTCAAGGGATTTTAGTAACTTTTGTAGAAACTGTAAAGAATAGCAAACTATCATTTCAAGTGGCAATGTGAGCACTTTTTTTTTAAGCTTTTCAACAGTTTTAAAAATATATATAATTTCTCACTGGAAGAAAAAATATGCCTAACATTTTTAAGATCCCCTTTATATCCAGAGTTGAGAAGTCTCTAAAAGGAAATTCATGAACCTAGTGCTGTATGTAAACTTAAATGCAGATAATAACATGCATTCACACTCAGGTATAGAATTAATTGAATTTTTTGTCATATTTTCAGTAGATTATTCTAAAGTAGTTATTGAATATAGCTTTTTAAGGTGAGTTACCAGGAATGGTTCTTGGAAACTGCATATGCAGTGGCCAGATCCAGTATGTTGGACAGCCATAGCAAGTATGCACACAGATGGGCAATTAGAACTCTCGAACGTCATCCAAAGACTGTAGAAGTCAAAAGAAATCTTTGGACTGACATTAATGGATGTTGGATGAAACATCCAGCTAAATTGTCAGAGAGGCAAAGTTAACCTTCCTAGAGCACAAATACTCCCCAGTTATGTTAAACAATTTAACAAAAATTTCACCATGTGATCTCACATAAATGAAATCAAAGTTCATCTGGAATCAGTGCTGAATTAGCAAATCTGAATGGTTTGGACAAGGCACCCTGCTCAGTGCTGCTCGCTTGGATCAAGGATTGTCTGGCCTATGTTCTCGTTCAGCTCATGAGAATTTCACTGAGGAGAAAGTACCTCATAACAAGAAATTGAAACATCGGTATAATTGCCAGATGATGACAGCTTGATGGGAATTTCTTTCAAAGCAGTGCTCCCTGGAGTGTATTTTATAATGGAATCCCTGGAGTCCTCGGTACCGAACGAGCTAAGGCCTCTAAAGAGTGCAATAAATGGTAGAATTGAGCAACAATGAGAACTGAAGTTCCCTCAGATAAGGGTCCTGTTTTTAGCTCTCGTGCAGTGTAGAAGTTAGTGTCTTGGAGAAACTCATTTGTACCCCCACAGACAAATCCAAGTATGGAGGTGTGTGGCAACTTTAGGCAAGAGGTGTTTAAGAAATTCTCGGAACTACAACTGACTTCAAATCTAGCGCAGGGAGAAGTGGAATAAATAGCCCACCTTCTGGTAACATTCAAATAGCATGTTGAACAAATTAAATTAAAGAATTATTTCTCCATTTGAATTGACTCAACTATGTGGTGTTAGGTTTTTGCCTTGAAGAGCTAACGACATTGTTTTATTAACATTTAATTTCCCTAATATTACAAAAAAAGTTAATAACTCATGATTGGTGATACGGTATATCCACACGGATTATATCAGGAACAGAATAAGCATGTTTAGAATACTTTCAAAAAAACTGTTCAAGAGTTTTAAAACTGCTGTTTCTTAATGACATATATTCCAGATAAACTGTGTACATCCTACAAAAAGGGTGAAATATAAGAATTATATAGATGTAGGACATATCATATATGTCCTACATCTATATAATAGGACATATATGATAAGATTTTGACTCAGTGTTAGAGAATGCTAAGCATAAAGGTGGCTTGAAGGGTTGCATATAACAGCCTAACAAGTTAAGTCAGATATACATATTTTCCTGACAGAAGATGCCAGGCTTCACTTAATTGTCTGTCCTGTATGCAAAATTCCTAAGAGGAAATGTTTTATTTTTGCATATCATCACTGCATATTTTCCAAATAAAAAGAAGATTTGATCCAGCTGTAATTATGCACATTCATTCATAACTACTGGGAAATTGAGCATTTTGCTTAAAATATACTGAATATAAATAAAAAATGAAAATAATGTTATAATTTTGTATCTTAGACAAAAAACCCCATGCAAAGCCAAGTGACCATGTTTTGAAGAGCTCTGTTTCATCTTATGCTTACAGTTTTAGCCCTTTTCTTCAAAACACTGGAAATAATTAGGAATTACTATCAATTGAAGTAACAGAAGCAGATAGGTAGATGTTCTTTGCTGTCACATCAGATATTTTAGGTATTGCCTCTACAGTTTAAAAATGGTAATTTTTAGGTATGTTTTTGCATTTTTAAAATAGTATTCACAAGGAGGAGAAAATAATTAAAATATTTAGAATATACTCATTAATCTCTAACAATATCACTCACTCCGTTTATTATAGTCTGTAGAAAGATTTTAAGAGGGAAATGTTAAGCTTGACAGTAATTTAGTTATATTAAAGATTATAAAAGTCATTATTTCAGAGTAAAAATAAAAAATACAAATGTGAGCTTTTAGGGTTTGAGGTTTGTGTTTTTTGAATCTGAGCCTGTTTTTTAATGACAAAAAAGACATATGACAGAAACTGGACAATTCACTTGTCTCTCTGCCACAAACTCACCACAGCAGTGTAGGAGAAGTTGTTTTCCAACTAAAGCTGACATAAGGCTGTGATAATGTCATGTCAGCCTAGTTAAACAAAAAACAGAGAAAGGAAATAGAGATGAGGAGGAATTATGCAGGGCAATAAAAAGACATAGGGGAGGGATATCTGCTTTAGTTGGTGCTGAAGCTCAGAGTTCAGTGCAAGGCTATGTAAACAAGGACAGTGCAATAGACTAAAGCTGGAGAATCTAAAGATTTTTTTGCATTACTACAGGAGAGGTCTTAAATGGAATAATCAGTTGGAAATTAAAAGTTGACATGACTTTGAGACTACTGAGTTTATAATTAGTCTAAATCAGTGTCTCTAGGCTTTATTCAATTATCAGCTCATGTTGAAATAATGAATAACCATTCATAACTTTCTCCAACCTTTAGGTTTAGACTTCTTTTGTGGTTGGTTTCTGCCTGAAGGTGAATATATCCATTCATGGAGGAAAGTTTATTTAGCATGGATGAAGTGAGAGACCACTCTAGACATTATGAATAATAGACATATGAGGTAGTGATTTTCATGTTAATGTTGTATCTGACCTACATTCTTGTTTTACATAAAATTGTCAGAATGCTCTGGGTCATAAGACAGTCACCACATACTTTTCTAAATATTCTGTCTCAGTGGAACTGTGTGGCTTCTGCAGATTCCAAGACATACTGCAGTTTTCTTTGGCATCAGAGCTAAATTGATCAGTGAGGCTTTCAAGTGGTCTTAAGAATCAAAATATATTTGTATTGAACTTTGAGCATGGGATTACATTTAGCCTCTAACAATACAGGGTTAGGAATGTCTCCTATTTGCAGATTCCCAAAACTTATCATGTGTGTAGACTCATGAGAACTTCTCTACACAGATTCTCGTATTTAGTTATTCTGCAATCAGATAATCCTCATCACTGATGAATATACCTCATTTACATAAAACCACATTTTAGTCTCTGATCATTATCTATCTTTCAATTCTGAGTTAACCATTAATTCTGAAAGAAACTTATAAGTGATGTATTTCAGTTTCATTTAAATCAGGGGGAAAAAAATATAGATCACAGTGCCCTTAACAGTGCTTTAAATAGGGAGGTAGGACAAAAGAACACATTTTGTTGCAGAGTTTCTTTTGTCTAATTTGGGAGTGTACCATAACTGCTGTCCCTATGATGCCCACATATACAACACATTTTCTAGGAGAGAATTGCACTGAAAAGGGGTGATAGGGACAGAATAGTTGGGCAGAGTAGAATTTTTCACATAAATAGGAGAAATTCTAGACCATTATTTTTCACAGGGAGGCCACAGACAAGCTCAAACCCCTTTCTCTTAACACTTTTCATAGGGAACTCTTACTGAAATACACCATGAATTCCTCTAAAATTATTTCCTGCTTGAGATAGGATTTAGGCTGCCCTTTTCAAGAACCACTGTCAGAGACGGCTTGAGTAAGGGTAGTAGTGCTGGCAGGGTGCAGAATCAGAGGGACTTTCTTATAAACACTTATTTTAGGATGAGTTAGTCACCTTTACTTACAAAACCAAGAGGGTGGAAGTAGAAAAATGACAGGGAAGCATGGTTTTAAATGGAAATAAAAGTCAAGAAGTGATAAAATCTGATCATCGTGTACTGGAAAAAAGATGAATTGGAATGCCAACTTCCTTTCTTCACTTTCAACTCTCAACACAGTGAACTGTTTGTTACATTATTAAGCGGTCTGACAAACCCTTTGAAGAACCTCAGAAGATGAGGACAGAAAAGAAAGGGAATACATTTGAAAATGTAACTATTACTGAGGACCTGACAGTTATGTGTAATGGAGTATTTCCAGTATATTTAGGATTGTTTCCTCTTCTCACAAGTGGTCTGCATTTTTTTGTTATCATGTTATTTCTTTTTTGGAAACATAGGTGTTAATGAAAAACATTATTTTAAAGAGGTTTGACTTAAAAAACAGCAAGGCTGCTCTGTAGTTGAAAATCTCTCCTCAGCAGTTTTTATCCCTCTCAGGTAGCATCAAGCTCCTAAGCAGCAAATTTGCATGGTGTAACTTTGCTGTCCTGCCCTCATATCATCTGTATGTGTTGATACATTTCAGCCAAATGACACAAAAGTTTAAAAGCCACAGAGCTGTGCAGTTTCTTCCAGCTTTGTGAGGGGAGGGAAACAAAGGGAAAGACTATGTGTGATGCCATCCTTATTAAAGAGTGGGAAATTACAAGTCTCCACAAACCCAAACTGCATCAGCTCAGTTGCAATATATTAGAGTAGTTTTTATGCATACATAGTAACTGAAGAAATGATAGATTTTATGTGAATCAATAATCTTGGTAAGAGTTACACTGCCTTTCACTAAATATTTCCTATTATTTTTTTGGGAAACAGTTTAACAGTACTGGGAAACTGTTTAAACAGTCTTATTAGATCAAAAAGGTACTTACTCTTCTGATGCATCTTTTTTAACTGCAGTGAAGTTTCTGACTCCCTGATTCCCTCTGTCTCTGAAGGGTAGCGTGCAGAACTGAATGTCTGCAAGCATTTCTAGAGAAGACCACTTGTGAGCAGAGCTATCTTCACAGCTTTATCTAAATAGCTCCTCAAAAGACAGTCCTCACGAAGCATGGAAAGGGAAGTTGCTTTATATACGAGTTCTGTAAATGTTAATGCACTCTGCTTCACCATGTTGTAATGCTGCTCCAGCTGATATATATACCACCACAATTTAAGGCCAGATTGAATGGCTTTACTCTAATTCACAATAAATTCAATTAATGATACTAATCTCAGAGTAAGGAACTGTTCAACGTAGTAGATGGTGATACAATCTAACAGTGAAGTTTCAATCTAAAGTACATGCTCACGTAGCAAAGTCAATTTAAGGACATAGATCCCTCTGGAAATATGTAGTGCACTCAGTGCTCTGAATTGGGCAAGAGATTCCTGTGACTGTCAAATTAACACCCCATCATGAAACGTGCGTAAGCACTCTAAGTTTTGCAATCACTCTTCCTTCTGAGATTCTAGGGAACATAATTCACTAAAGCTGTAAGAATTTTCTTGAAAGAATGAAGAACTTTCACAACTAATGTGATAGAGAACAAGATCTGTTGTTCAATTTAAACTAATCTAATTATTTTTGACCCTTCTTTTTATGCTTTTTAGGATGATCTATATCCATAAGAGGTAACAACCTCTTTACGTATTCAGATTATTAAGCATTCAAAGCTCTCCAATGTCTTGAGGAACCAAGGAAAAGCAGCACATCTAGAATAAGGTGAATAGTGTAACTATTCGTGGGTTTATTTTTGTATTACAGAAGTCAATACTGAGAAGATATTCCTTATATCTAAAGAGGAGAAACAAGTTTAATCATAGGGTTATGGAAGTTCTATGATTGTGCTGAATGTTAAGACTATGCTCCAGCATACTATGAATATTTTAGTGGTGTATATCAGTATCATTACTTAGACATGCTGTTCTCAAATGAGGCTTAAGAATTACTATTCTGTCTTGATTCAGTGCTTTCACATGTGTGGAAGGTAAACACCAGATGATCATTTAGGTACACAGTGATGCTGCAATGTAAATATTTAAACAGACTGATAGAAGAGTGTAAAAGAGCAAGGTAAATGTGTTTTTTTATTCAGATCAACCAGAAGTCTATTAAAGATTAATCTATTAATATAAAACCAGCAAATACTGATGACAATACAAGACTACTATGTGCTGTACAAATATTTTTATTACACATTAGTACTGAGCAATTAGAATAAAGATGTTTTACTGTAACTACTCTACTCCCTCACCAGCACTGTTATACCATCATGCAAGTGAATATAAAATCTAAATTAGATTCCTCCAGCATGTGGCAACCAAACAGTTTATAGTGGAATGAAAAAGAGACATAAAAGTGAGTTTAAAAAACTTTCTCTCATGCAGTAAATTTTATTAAAATATTGAAATGGCATTTGACTACATGGTGAATCAAGTTGTTGCAGATATGGAGACTGATTGATAGAAATGCACTCTTTTTAGCATAAAACTAACTCAAATCAATTATCTTGAAGAAGAAAGAGAATGTTGAATATCTTGTTAAAGTAGATAAGATACCATACGTAAGTCAAAAGGCAACAGTGACAATGATGTGAGGGAACTGGAATAAGGCTGTAAATCCATAGGAGAGAGAAAGCAGGGAAGAAAACATAAAAGAAACTTGAGCTGAGTAATAAAGAAGTAAAGAATTTGTCTCATGTGTCATCTGGGCAGTGTAAGATACTTCCTCCCCAAAATATATATTTATATAGAACCTGGAATACAGGAGGTTGTGTTTGGGAATGAAAAGTTACAACAGTCTATATTACTGTTTTTTCTGTGGTTTTTCTTCTTCCAGTTTGGCATCCCTGACATCTTAGGGAATGCAGCAGGTCAGGAGTGTGAGGAGCTATGCCTGAATTGCAGTCCCAATGGCAGTCCCTGCAGTGTGAGTGCTCCCAGCAGATTTCTTCTGAGGTGCTCTAGGGAATGCATCTTCCTTCTCTCTCTTTCTCAGAAATGAAAGAAAAACAATGTGCTTATTGCACAGGAGGATGTTCATATGAAGTCTTACATTTACCCAATGTGTAAGGGGAGCCAGTTACTTTTTTTTTGTTGTTGTTTTATTTTGTCCTGTAGACCTTAACAATAGGAATATGCATACTGTGCCAGAAAAATCTGCTGCATCTCCAGGCTCTGATGAAGAAAGGCTGAACCTTCAGCTTCAGTTCTCTCAACTTTTCTTTGTTCCAACTGTCATTCTCTCCCTCCTTTAACTGACTGTGTCTTTGTGGTATGGGCATTTTCTAGCTCTGTAAGTGCAGAAATACGGCAGAAACTTACCCCAGCTGCTCAATTTTGTCAACTCCATAGTTTCAAACTTGATGTAGAAGCAAGATCTTGACAGTAGTGCCAATTTGTCAGAAGCATGGATGCATTTGGTCTCAGATAAAGAGTTCAGCAAACCAAGCAAACCAGAGCAGGTTTTTTTTTTTTGGTGGGGGCAGGGGGGGGTCTGGTGCGGGTGTTGTTTTCAGTTCTGTTTTCTAGAAAAACAGCTGATTTCCCAATGCAAAGTCTGGTGTTCTAGCTTTCAGGGCTAATGGCTCAGGCAGCCAACTGTGAAACTATCTGTGAAAAAGGTAAAATAACATATTAAAATTATTTCAAAACCTTAATTCTCTACTAGTTTTAAGATATCTTTTTCATGCTGAAATTTCAGAAAGTGATGCCAAAGGAAATCTATAGATCAGGACTAAGAGTCATCTTCTTTCTATTCCATGAACTAACTGTTGAAATACATTTTTCATTCCTCAAAAGGCATATTTTTCCATGGTTCAGTTTTATTTAATTTTATTTATTCTAGCAAATCCCAGTCCGTACTTATGAGTACTGTCTAACCTTACGCTGGGGAGTATCTCAGCTACTTGGCGAGACTGTGGCAGGGGTTGTTTGGTGGGGGAAAGTGGGGGGAGCAAGATGGAGAAGAGCCACAGGGACTGCATACAGCTCCTGATGTAATAAAGGAGAAATTTAATTAAAATACACCTGCTGTATGTAGTCTGCCAGAATTTAATTATACTAAGTGGCCAATTCTTATGGATGAGAATGTCTATTCTCCTTATTTTCGACTAGGTAAAGCACAATAATTCAAACCTGTCCATTGTCCTTTAAAGTTCAGAGACTCATCCTTTGTCATAGCCAGCTTTAGTAAAAGTGTTGTGTCACAGCAGACAGCATTGAGGGAGCTTGATTTAGACCCTTTGTTTTAAGGAGATTCTCACGTCTTAAGGCACAGACAGGCTAAAGTAACGTCCATGTCTTGAAAACTGGATGAATGAAAAAGGCTGTTTGACTATTCTGAACATGTAATCAGTAACTTCCATAAAAGAAATCCAAGGATTAATTCATTATTTGACTTTTGCTTTCATAATACCACACACTTTTCTTACTTGTCTGTCTATTCCCTGGAGGTCTGCTGGCTCTGCTTTTTAGGTCAGGCTGTGCAAGTCTAGTGTTGCTTTTAACACTTTTGGTGCTTAAGATTACCCTTAGCTAAATTCAGTGTGGCAGTGATAATCAATGCATGTGATAAACTCCAATTTGGCAGATATGACATATGCTGAGGTAAAAACCTTTAAAGCACAAAGGATAAGGAGTCAACAAGGTCTGGATATGACTTTAAAGCATTGTTCACAGTCTTCTCCTTCTTAGTGATTTTTCTACCAAATCCTATTGACATAAACCAGGAATGAAAATCCTTGGAGTATGACCCATTTCAAGGTTATTTTTATCTAGTATGTCAGAAGATGAGAAAAACAAGAAAAGGTGATGTGTAATAGAAGGTGGCACTAAAGGAGATACTAAAATACCCCTTAGTATCTTGGTAATTGATATTGCTTTACATATAAACTTACCTGGCATAATGCAGAATACGCTAATATATTTCCTCTACAGTTGAATAAGCACTTTTTCAGCAGGTTATATACCTTTGAAAGTAACAAATATCAATTTAAATAGCTAACATTTAAAAAAAAACTAGAAAAGAGAAAAAAAGCTAGAGAAGAGAAAGATGCAGTTTAGCAGTGGTAATGTATTAGTAAAATATAAATGAATTGTCAGGGCATCACATATACGATGCTAATGAGGCAGAGTACATCTTGCTGTAATACTGGTGGAGTCCAAATATCTTTTACATTAGCATATCAACTGTCACCCCACCCCAGTATTTATGCCTAGACAAACCTCAGTCCATGCTAAGTAATGACTACTTTACTCAGTTTCTTAATACCTGCTGGAAAAGCTATGATGGAAGTAACTCCTCACTACATCCTCCATGTCTCGTTATAGCAGGGTAAGCCTCTGAAAGCATTATATACTTAAAAAAAAAAAAAAAAATTAAAAAAACCCCAAACAACCCTTTCAGATTAATACAAATAATGCAATTTTCATATGGTTGCCAGTGCCAGGTAAGGTCTAAGTATCATATTCTTGCCTCTTACCCCACCTTCAAACCTGTTAGACCTGTCTAACTCACGTTAGACTTGCAGGCTTCCCTGTACAGTAATGCAAAGAAGTGGTGTATTTTCTCCTATAGAGTGTAGGTGCAGTATTTTCCATCCCACACAGAGCTGAAGTCTCCTTAGGGTGACAGTTTCCCCATTGCAGGAATCTAAACCCCTTGTGTGCTCAATTGTGTTTTTAATCAACTTTCCTTTGCTTAGCAATCCATGCCTACTCACCACTCAGCCTCATCAGCCAGTGCAACCCAAGGGCTAGATCTTGTCATTAAAAGTGACTAACAGTTACTGTTATACTTGTACTCAGTTCCACTCAGCAACTAATATATCTAGATTTAAATTTAAACTTCTTGATTTGCAATGTTCTGATACCATGAAAATCTCAGACTAATCTGCTCTCTAAGGATCCTTCAATGAGATGAAGAGATAATATAAAGAAGTGGAAACAAAATAATACACTTTAAATTAAATCTTGATACAAGCTCAGCTGTCTACAAAACAAATCCTTTCTAAATCATATTATTTAGTTACTTTTGTATTTTCTGTATGGTGGCATTATCCAAACACAAGGTACTCCTCTGCAACTATTATTTTTGTTCAATTATTTCCCTACAGGAAAAAATCTGCCGGTATCAGGAAAGGTGCCCAATGAATTCTCAAAGTAATCCTCATATGATGTAAGAAGCATTGCCCTTATTGCTCTTAACAGCAAGTTAAATCCCAAACTTGAAAAATAAAATGCAGTGCAAGAGGAGATCCCTATGCCCAAATCTCACCTAGCATCCTCTCTTCATAGGCAAGTCTCAGAAAGACCAGTTGGAGACATGAGGCTCTGTGTAGGAGTCAAACCAATATATTCTCTGTGCAGGAGTCTAGCAGTCAAGGATTGTTAGGAAAGGAAGAAAACCCAGCCTTTGCTTTAATTTTCTTGTTTTGATACATATCTCCTTTAAGCTCCAGAAAACAGACAGACAAAACAAGCTCACTACTTTCCAGCTGAGACATTTAAAAATGCATTTTCATATGATACTGAAATTTCATTCAGAGAGTATGTAAGACTATATAAGTTTAATGTGAAAGACTTATTATGCATTTTAGGATTATGACAAGTAGATACTACAGCAGTTGCTGACATTAAAGGGAAATGCATGTTGATTATTAACTCCCTTTCCCCACTAGAACAGGGATTAGGGCCAGTCTGGCAATCCCTTGTGTGACCAATACCCCTAAATGTGAGGCTATGGGCAGATCTAGAAGTCTGAGATTTTTCTTCCCATGTTAACTGGAATTTGAAAATGCCATTGGAAATTTTTTTCCAAGGGCACATTGCTAGGAAAACAGAAGTTTCAGGACAAACCCCAAAATGTTTGTTATAGGATTAATTTTATGCAAGGTTTTGATCATCTCTTGATTGTCTTAACTGAAATCAGACCTTTGATTAATGCTAACTGAATATTTTTAATATCTAATAATAATGCAAATTTGAGAGGTGCTAGGAAAGCATCTCTCTTAGTCATTCTTAGAGGAGATATGTTTTGAACTGCAATTGCCAGGCTACCTCTCCAAGGCATGGTACTTCTTAGGTGCTCCCTTCTTCTGCAGCCATCACAGAAACATTCCTGCCTGATTTGTGTGTGTCTGGGTGGTACACTCAGATGTTACTTTGTTTGGTACATGACTTCCAGGGGGCATTCCTCAAGAATTCCTCTCAAAGGCACAGAACCAGGCTGTCCCTAAGTACCAAAGGATGAGTTAGTGGGGAAGACACTAGCCTGACTGAAAGGAGAATTTTGGCTGGAACTCAGGGCAAATGGTGAGAGTTCATCACTTTTGAAAAAAGGGCCAGGTAACCCAGGAGGACCTCAAGGATGTCACAAGCTTGAGCAGAGAGAAAATTAGAAGGGCCAAAGGCCTCTTAACAACCTTAATGATTCTGTGATTGCACTGAACAGATAAAACTACTGTTATAGTTGGGCACAAAAAGGTAAACAGAATGCTTGCTGTCCTGAGGACCGGGACTATGGAGAACATGCTGAGGACATTTGCATTGTAGGTCCTGAACGAAGTGCCCAAGGTTTGTACATCAGATACAGAAGCTGCCTTTGGAACGTGGCTGCTGGTTTCAGTCTGTGCAAGCAGCAGTTGCCAGGTTTTTAATAGAGGGTGGCAAGATGAATGCTGCACCTGAGAGTAAATCGGGATGAACAAAACTCATAATGATAGAGAGAACTGTCTCTGAAGAAAGATTAGGTAGAATTTGACCCTGAGTAATAAATGATTGACAAAAATGTACAAATTTGAGTGGAAGATGCCGTTTGCAATGGTTTCTTTAATTCACTGCAGTACTTATTATTCATACTTTCTAACATTCAAACTAGTAACTTCATTTGTAGCCTAATCTATATTAATAAAAACAGAATCTTTAAAAAGTTCTTTTCTCCTCTCAGAAGAAAACCTACATATGCCTGTATTATCAGCGATAGGAAATTTCATTTCCTGAGCTGGCCAGAAATCTCTGTTGAATTTTCTGCAGCTGATAACTTGAAACCATTCTTTTCCCTGCAATAAGCTTCTTCATGTCTGAGGGTTTTTTTTTTCGCCTGTGTTCACTTGTCTCCTGATGATTTTTTTGATAGAAGATCCCCTTTGTTTCCTGAACATATTTGTTACAATGCTCTTGCAGATTAGCTTTTGTAGAAGTGTATTTAAAAATTCAGTTTCCACAGAAAATAAATCCAAAGCTTCCTTATATGAAGTTTATTAAAATAGTCTCCCTTCTCTCCTTCATCCAGGAAAAAAGAGATTTTGACTGAGTTTTCAGGATTTTTGCTTTTATATTCCAGGGTCTGTTTTTTCAAAATGCAAGAAATTATTGATGATATTAAAAAAGTCCAATAGTATTGCCTTCCCTTTGGCAATATATTGATATCTCTCCCTATGCTTTGTATATTTATAATGCTTTACAAAATGTGATGAGAGAGTAATCTGAAATATATTCTTTTTCTTGCTGTGTACAAAAACACTCAAACATATGTCTGATGCAAACAAGAGTTTGGACAAAGTAGTAATAAATTATGAGTTAGACTGATAGTGAAAATTATTTATTAAAGGAAAACCAGCACACAAATATATTCTCAGTGATAGTTCCGTGCGTGCTCTTTTCCAGAGAAACCCTATGTGCATATTCTCTTGTATTCAGAGCAGATTTAGTCATCGAAGACTACACCTTAATGACAATTAAAATCAAAATATGTTTTGAAATTGATTATTTGGTAATTAGGGCTGAAGATGTAAGGCACGCTGGAAATAACTAACATTATTTTAAATTCTTAGATAATGAACATTTTTTGTGTTCTTCTTATCTGTGGAAGAAGTTTCATAGAAAGGAATAGATTGATGGAGAACATGCATTTATTACTTCATATATAGTTGGATCTGTTGATCATAAGGGTCTTTTCCACCGTAAATGGCTCTATAATTCTGTTCCATGATTCTGTATGCTCATGTTTCAGACTCTCTTCATTTTACCCTTCTCAAAGAATGAGAAAATCAGCCTGAGACCTCTGTCTTCAAATTGGAGCTGTTTAACTAGTTGGATACTGAAAAAAATCATATCACAAATGATGCTTAAAAAGAAAATCAGCTGCTTTAACAAGAGACTTACCTATTTTTATGGTATTGAGGCACATCCTGAGAAACCATTTTGGATTTATCTCTCAGAAAGGACTATTTAACTCTTGAAAAGTAACAGTAGTCCAACTCATATGCTTTCCAGCACTGAAGAAAGCAGCAAGAAAACCAGAATGGACTCTTACAGTAAGCACATCTTCTAAAGATACCCTCCCATTTTGCCATGGTGGGTGGGAGGGTGTTTTACGCCAGTTGTAGATAAACTAAGAATTAGATAATGACTGTTTTGGGAGGACCTTGCCTCTCACATTAATTGAAGAGGGTGAAATAATCACTGCTTGGCAATGTACAGCTGTGGCATCAAGGCAATATGTATAAAGTTGAGAAAGAATATATTTCCAAGTAAGATACTTAGATTTCATTAAACATGACAAATACTGCCTGTGGAGCTTTCAGTTGGTTTTCTCTTTTAAAGATCAGCCTTGTTTTAGAGCTTTAGACAGAAATTTTCCTTGTCCCCTTATATAAATCCTTTTACTGGAAATAAGAAGATCAATATTTAACCCTATAGCCCCTGCTTTCTTACAAACCAGATTTTCAACTACAGAAAGAGAGCTGCAGCTCTCTTTTAACTGAAAAAAATGGCAAATTATATGTGAAGGTAAAAAAACTTTGCCATTTCTTGTTTGTATTCTTAAAGATCAGTGTGGGCAATTAGCTAAGTGTCTGCAAGACATATATAATCGTTAATCACATATAGGACATGATCATTGTTTATGTCTTGTTTGTGATATGGCAGAGACACCTGGCTTATCCAGGGCTTGAAGTGACAGTATTTTCTTATATCAGAAATGAGATGCATTGTCTCAGATTTTACAACCCAGTTCTATGGGAAATGAAGGCACGTTCTCAAGTGAGCAGACTTTTAGCACAACAACCGCCTTTTACAAGGTATTACATTCCCACTTATAAAATGTGGCAGCATTTTCACTTTTTACCCAAACATTTTGTGAAAACACCTCATGAATGTGTAAAAGTTCCTTTTGGACTAAATAGAGCTAAATAATTTCTTTTATACTAATGGACGCCTTTATAATAGAATACAGGAAAGAGAACAGAAGGGTTTTTGCAACAATAGAAGTAAAAAAAAATGTACTTATTGTGCCATTAAAGAAGGGCATTTGGTGTCAGAACTGCTAAAAGCCTGAAATCACAATAGAAGCAGCTAATTATTTTATTTTAATTAATGTTTCTGAGAAAAACTTCCAGAAAAAATACAGAGCTTAGTGAATAACAAAAAGTTTTCTGAGTGTTTATGTATTAGTCTTTTTGTCATTATGTGGTAATTAATTTTCATTCTCCTTAAATAAAATCATTCTCATAGTGATACATCTTTAGTTCAAAAAACCACAAGTTTTCAGTTACTATTTATTTTTCCTCTTCCCCCCTTGAACAAATTATTACTAGTTAATTAACTAGTTAGTTAACTAGTTCATTAACTAGTTAGTTAACTAATACTAGTGAGTAGCTAATACTAATTTTTATATAGATCTGGTATTTTATCATCTGTGCCTGAGTTTTGTGGATATGTGTAGTCCAGACTGTTGTCCAAACATCCGAACTCAATAAGCTGACATTTCTTTATATTTCCTGAAAATTAAGGGTTTCTGAAATGTCTAAAACCATTTGAGAATTCTAGACCTATTCAGAAGCTCACCAAAAGTTATGTCCTTCCCAAAACTTGTCCTATTTTCAGTCTTACACAAGGAAACTATGGAGCAATACATTGTACAGCATCAAAAATTTGTTTCAACCCCCACTTGGTCTTGCTACTTTCCTAACTTTAGCGTATCTTGCGCTTATACAGTGCCTGGGCTTCCTGCAAATGAAGGCAACTATCATTTAATATTGATAAATTTATCAAAAATCTATCTATTTTGGTGTCAATTTTCCTTGTTCCCTTTCCTAGAATGGTGCCTTTTCACAAAGGACTTTCCTGGGAAATGATTCTTATCTGTAGATGGCTGTAACAAAGCTCAGGCTTCTTTCACAGTGAAGGCACTTATATTGATCTGTCTTTTTGATTTAGGATGAGGAGCAGAAAACAAATCCTCGTAAACACCATTATTCTGCTATGAAACATAACAACGACCACATCCTGACTTGCATTGTGCATGAGAAACTCTCTCAGCAGTGTCTGCAGCTGGCCTCCTTTAGCAGGGAGAACTGGTACTGACAGAGCTCCTGCGGCTTCTCTCTGTTACCGTGCGCTGTTACTGAGCAAGACAGCTCTAGAGAGGGCGAGCTGCACATTGGAACTGATGCAGAGCTGGGGTGGAACAGAGAGAGAGATCCCGAGTGGAACTCTGACTGCTGTATGAGCCCTAACGAGCCAGGCTGTCCTTCTGCTCACCCACAGTGACTCTGCTCGCAGGAAACAGTTCTTCAGTCCACGTGCTTAGGGATAATACACATACAAGTCAAACACTGACAGGCTTGTTTACTTTTTTCTTGTCTTCCGCATAAAATATCATGTTCTGAAGTTCTGCTTTTGTGGTAAATTCAATAGAATGTTTGGAGAAATGTGATTTTGGTTGAGTAACCAAAAGGGTGAAGTCATGAAGCACTTGATTGAAAAGGCTCCTTAAAGTGCCAGCCTCTTAAAGAATGTTAAAAGAAGGAAAGTAGGTATGAGAGAAAAATGAAAAAGGTACATAGCATTGAATTGCTGAGAGGGCAGTATAAAATAATGTAAAATAATAATGTAAAATAATAATTTAAAATAAAGACAGGTGAATGAAGCATTTAAATAAATTCATTTCTAACATTATATGATTGGCAGAACATCTCAACATAGTGAATTAAATTGCAACCATCTCAATGAGGATCTCACTGGAAATGACAATGGTGAAGAGTATATGGTATGTACAAAGAGATAACATACATTAATGACTTTCAAAAGTTGTTACATGCTGCAGCGTAATCTATTGGCTCTTTCTTGAACCTCTTCCATATTAACTCAATCCTCAATTATGAATGTTAGAACAGCAATTTTATTAATGTAACATAAAACAATACTTAGTTGTAAGACAGAAAAACTTTTAATGTTTTGGTTCTGCTGGCTCTTTTTGCATAGATTATCTTCAATGTTATGTTATATTATGCAGGATTTTTTGTAACATTCAGTAACAGTCAAAAAACTGCTTTGTTTTTGATCGAAACTGTTTATCTCATTGTTCACGATTGGTTTTCCGAAACTGCTGAAAAGGTTTACATTTTTTTTCCAATTCTACTTGCAGCAAATCAGAAAAGTTTATTAAGATATTTTTCAGGGGGAATTTTATTAAAATTAACATGGTCATAATGGATTTTATGCAAGTTCATATGTTAGCCCTCCATTTCATTTCATAACAAGTTAGAACATCTTTTGACTTTTTTCCTTTTTTTTTTCCATATAAAAAATATTTTGAACTGTATGCATATCTAACCTGTACATTTGTCATTTTTTATATTCTTTTAGTGAAGAAGCACTTTAGGGTTTGTCTCATCTTTGTCTTTCAATGTAGACTTACTGTATCTCCATTTGTATGCTATATCTACAACATATTGAATCATTTTTTTTTATGTTGCAATGGTTTAAATTGGATATATACAATAATAAAATCAATAAAATGAGAACTCCTAGTCACTTTTTCCTTATTTTAATCTTTCTGCAAAAATGACAATTTGTTTTCCAATTTTTTTTCTAATACTTTAAAACCGCTTGCTTCTGTTCTTGCTTTTCATTCTCAGTCACTGCCATTGGTTTTTTTTCTCCTCTGGTTCCACCTTTGTTGTCTTCCTTTTCAGGTTTCTCCATGTTCCAGCCTGTGAGTGACTCATTGTATCTTTGTCCCTGGAAGAAAAATTGTAAGGAGCATTGTGTAAAACAAGTTGTCTGTCTTTGTAATGACCTATTTTCTTTCCTCTTTTCTGTTGAAGGGGTATAAAGGGGTGCTTTATTGAATTTGTGTAACTTGGCTTAAGTAGTCTAGTAGACAAATTAGGGTTTTTCTAATTTTCCCCTGCATTTTGCTAGAGAGTATTTTTCTGAAAACCTTTTCTGAAGAACTTTCTGAAAAAGTTCTGAGTTCAAGTTTGTTCTATTAAAGAGTACTCCAGTCCACACTTAGGAAGAATGCAATTACCTCAGATTAGTACCTTTTCAGTTCACATTTCATTAAGAGCAGTCCCTGTTTTTAAGTACATTCACAATTTCTTTTCAGTTATTTAGTTTGTGTTCCTTTATAGCTTATAGGTTTTTTAAGAGATGTGAACATTCTCTGGTCCATGGCTATTGCATATGTGCAAGACTGATCAAACAATGAACTTCTGGAGTTCTACTGATTATCTGCATCAATTGTATAGATAGCTGCCTATATTTTGGGGATTTTCTTTGAAAACTGAGCTGTTTAGTGACCAAGAGAGCTTGGATGTGTTAAATAAGCAAGGCAAGATTTTCTAAATAAAAACTATAACTGGTGTTATATACTTGTAGCATAGAGGAATGAGAATACTTTATATTGTTTACGGTGATTCTCAGAGTAGTATGTGACACCATTACAATACAGAGAGCAGCTATTTTCCTCTAAAATTTCAGCAGAATCATAGGAGTGAAAAATTTTCTGGTATCTTGTTCTCTAACCTTTATATAACACATCGGTTTGGATAAGAGGAAACACACTCTGCTGTAAGTAACATTTACCAGAAGTTACTAAAACCTCACACACCTATGAAAAAAAACCCCTAGGAACAAACTAATGGAAAAGACATGTTGGTTGTAGCTCTCCAGAAGCACAAGTACCCATTTGTGCCGTTGTGTGAGTACTCTGTTAGAAACATATTAAACAGGCCCCATCCCCAGAAAATCTGGATTTCTAGCAAAACTTAAAGCTGAACATTTGTACTGCAGGTCACTAATGCATTGTGAAAATTGAAAACTTAGGAAACTATAACTCTATTCATAGTAGAAAAGTCCCTTTCCTTTTTTTTCCTGAACACAGGATTTAGCATAAGGATATGCAATTAGAATATTCATAGAGAAATAACATTAATATGATTGTTTGAAAAGCAGGACTTGCCTTGAAAAAGGTCTATCCAACTTGTTCTCTCATGAATCCTGATGGAATATAGCTGATATAAAATCTTAAAATACTAGGAAAAATCTCCATCAGGTCCCCATTTATTCATATTGGGTGAGAGCCAGTACTAAAGGCAATGGAACTATTATTCCAGAGCTGGATTTGGCCCAGATGTCTGTCCTGTTTACACATGTGAAAACCTATTAAATTTATGGTGCTTACAATGATATGATTTGAGGCCAAATCATTGTTCTTAACTTAAATTTAACTTAATGTAAAATTTGACCATTGTATTAATGTAGGGATAAATCCTATTCAGATGACATATAGCATGTCAATACATCTGAACAGGAAATCTTATAAGTGCTTTACTTTTTTTATTATGTTCTGAGTTTGCAGATGGATGGATTCATGCACAGGGCATAATGATTGGGTTAAAATCACAAATGTGTCAGAGTTGTAATATACTATTCTCTTATAGCGTATGAGACAAGATATACAGAAAGGATTTAGAGGAAAATGACAGGATGATGAAAAAGGATGATGCTAGCAAGACCTTTAATTTTGGTTTACTGAGGAAATCGGATTGCAAGAATGACAGTCATGTAGAATGAGTTTATGTTCATTCAGAGAGGTGAAGGTCAAAGCTTAGGCAGGAAACGGGCAGTGCAGACCATGGTGAAAATTCAGATCCTGGAAGTTGTTTGCTGAGTAGTTGACATGCTGGATTATTGGTTAAAGAAGAAATCAAGTTTTTGTCATTCTGTTTTAGAAATGATAATGGAAGCTGCATAATTACAATAACACATATAGAAGAAAATACAATTTTAACAACTTCTATATGTACTGGTATATAATAGGGAGAAAATCCAGAGTTTCTTTGTTCAATCTACACTCATTGTACAAACTTTTATTACACATAAAATAAGAATATATTATTTCTGTCTGCAGAGAATCTACCAAAGTTATATTTTATCTGAGCAGGTTAGACTTAAGTACCACGTGATAAAGAAAATTTTGTGAAGCTTTCTCAGTTGAAACATAACCAGGCAGGCTGTAAAGGTCTGATTATAATCCACTAATAGAACTATATTTCTTTTCCTGACTTTCTAAATATAAACTTGAAAAAAGTGATGGATATCTGTGGTGAAATTTCTTTTGGTGGGAAGTGCTTCTCTGACATGATATGCTTTTGCTATAAACAGACTTCTGCAAAAAGCTTTTCATGACTTGTTGGAAGTAAATCCCTGTTTTGTTCCTGGAGCTGGAACTGGCATGTTATAGATGGCTGTAGCAGAAGTCCCTAAAAGGACACATCTTCCTGTAATGCAGACAAGACTGATGACCTCTGCTGACTTGCTGGTGGGAGCATCTGCTCTCGCATCAGGGGCTCCTCATTACCTGTCCCCACACAGACCAGTAATGATTTTCAGAGGAAATGAAGCTGAGAACAAAAGTAATCTCCCAGAAATGAAACCATTAAGACTAGATAGTGGTAATAACAGCAGATTTCAAGGAGATTAGAAAGATAAAACTCATTTAGAAATGAGCTGATTTTCACTGGAAGTGGTATTAGGAGAGAACATACCTCAGATTGTTTTAATCTGAAACTGAAGTTTTCTCTTTCCTCTCTTCCACTCACCTCTGCAGAAATACCCTCCAGGCAAGCAAATACTTTGGCTTGAGGAAAGTTTGAGCATTGTTGAATACTGTAAATAATTATGTTCGTGTCACTTTGGAACTGATTTGAGACTAGTTCTTCTCTGCCAAAATGCTGTCATGCCTTACTGCCATCCTGGTTTCCTCATCCTCGTAGTCCTGTTCTCCACTGTAACCTCACTAGAGGACCTGGCATGCAGCACAGAAGCTCTTGCAGATGCAGATAATGGGAGCCATGCTAAAAGAAATCCCAATTTTTTCTTCACTACTTTTCTGCTAACAAATTGCTTTCCAAAGCAATATCCAGCTAACACATTTGTTTCATATGGTAGCTTTCTGAGCAGTGAGAGACTTGAACACATTTGCAAGTGTTTTGTTGAGTCAGAACATCTATATCTTCTGTGAGCACTATGAGAATTCTTTCCTATTATTTGAATTTTTATACATAGTATTATTTCCAGAAAAATCTTGGAAGATTGTAATTTGCGACATTTTCCTAGTTTAAAGTATCTTTGTAGATTGCTCCTCATTCTGCATATATGCTGTGAGAGTACTCTCTTCTAAAAAGATAAATCTACTGCAAGTCTTGCAGTGTCAGTCCTTTGTGGAAAAAAAAATTGCACTTGACAGTAGAGGTTATTTGTTCTTTGCAAAGAATTATATCTGATTCTGACTCATTAAATCATGTATAGTTCCTAATGTTTTTTAATGATTTTATTGATTTTCAATAATTAAAGTAATAATCTTTAAGGTAATAAGATTATCTAATAGGTGTTTATTTGAAAGAATGTAATTGTCTAGTTTCTGAGTATGTACAATACCATAGTTGAAAGTATAACATGGCAAAATGAAGCAGTGCTTATTTATTCTCTGATTTTATAATTTATTGGGATAGAAAGAAACTGAAATAATGAGGTTAAATTTGTTTAAAATTTGAAGAATCTATTATTTAATTGAATAATCAGGTTTTCACATCATTAGAGAGAGACATTTTCTCCCTTCTTTGAATCAGTGCTAATTTTTCATTAGATGTCTAAAAAAACCATGTTGTATTTTGTAGTTGACATTTATTACACCTTCCTTCTTTTTCTAAAAAAACCTTAAGTATATTTGAATTACTTAGAGGTTAAAAGCATGATTCATTGAAGTGAATAGCAAGAATTACTTTGAAATCAATAGGCCTTTGACCAGATCTACTGAACTGCAATATGAAATGAAACTTGGCTTCTGCCAAGATTTTTCAATAGAAAATGAGTTATAAAAATGTTTTATTTATTTAATCACATAACCTGATTATTTTCTGCTCTGTTCTTCAGCCTGCTATTTTTTTCTACATTTGTGTCAATTTAATTTAATTTCTATACATTGATTTGTAGTGCAAAGGAATTTAAAAAATACAAGTTCTGTGTTTGTTTTCTATACTCACATTTCTTGTCTTTTTTCCTGTTCTCTTTGTAGCTGTTCTTTAATTTTGGATCTTTTTCAAGCCACAGCTGATGGCAAATTAAGATATCAGGTATGGAGTATGTAAAATTTGAAATACCGGTTTAACAGTTACTTAGATTTTAAATTATGCATTCAATTATTTTTTCCTTCCTCTGTTTTCAATATTAAAATCACTACAAATAAAAGAGGATTAGAAGTTTGGGTTGCATAGAAACATTTTTTTTACTGTGATATATCTGTCCTTGCCATAGGTACAAACCTGATTCTGGAGATCTTTTCTGTGAAATGTCAGTTTGTATCAGAAAATAAGTTGCTTGTATGTTTTATTTTAACAAACATAAAGAATACCCTTCTCCCTGTTCTTATTTTATAAAACAATCAAACAGTGATGTTGGGGTATTTTCATTTGAAGTTCTTGCAATGGATGGGGTGATTTTCCACAGCCATCCCATCACCAGTGCATCCCACTGTTTGCAGTGCATTGTTTAAAGTGGTTTCAGTTTAAGTGTGGTTTCAACACGGCACTGGAGTTAGAAAACAGATTGGCATGAGGATGACTGTGGTTTGAATACAGGTTTTAGTCTGAATGCCTGCAATTACAGAAGCTTCCTGGACTCACAACAATTGTCGAGGGAACACAATTCCACTGCGGACTGAATTAGTAGACATCAGGTATCAGATGCAGAATTGAAATTCCAAAATGGATTCTATTCAGAAGAACCGTGAACATTTTAATTTTATTTTTCATTTAAGAAAAAAACCCCCAAACATTCAAGTATTTTTAGATGCTTTGATGATATTTGTATGAAAAGCATGGAAGTTGTTGAAAAAGTTTTCTTTAGATAGATGCATAAGTTGAGGCCTAAAAATATTTTAAAACCCCCCAAAATAAAGTTAATTGGTTTAATTTACCTCTGAGCATGTATGTGTATGTGTGCTCCTGAACATGCATATATATGTGTAGAGGGGTTTGGACTGGGCAATTTCCAGAGGCCAATCCCACCTCAACTTGTTTATCTATGTGATTCCTTTTCTCCCACTACTATTTTTCCTAGTGTTCAGAGAAATGTTTCACATGAAAGGCCACTCTCATGAGAAGAATAGATAAAGGTATTTGAAATAAACAATGTGTACTAGAAAATAATGTTATTTCCAGCTTTTTTCCGCTTGCATATCTTCCTTAATTTTAACAAATTTGAACAATTCATCAGTCTTGCATACTTCTAGGCTTGTTTTTCAACAGTAATTTACTGTTGTTTATTACACCATTTATTCAGTATATATTAATATGAACACTGTCATTATTCAGTATGATATGTATTCTAAAGCAACTTACTTAGAAAGCAATAGGGACTCTAGAGAAATCCTGGAAAAAATGGTACCATTTGCTGCCATTAGATCAGTTCCCTTATGTCTTACAGGGTCCTTTTTTCAGAAATAAACTCTCTACTGTAGGCATATGAGACAACCAAATATCTCACATTTTGAATTCCTCTTTTGCTAAAAGGTATAATAGAAATGTGGATATCAAAATTCTTTTGTGTTTGACTGTTCAGTATTGTAAGAAAAAAAGAATGTAATATATTAGGGAATTATGCCAGTTTAAAATGCAATATCTTTGGAAAGTTGACAATGAAATGCATGTAACTTAAAAAGGAAAAAAACAATTATATAATTATTACAATTAATGAAGAAAATAATGCTAATTACACAGCCAGCTTGAAAAATCATATTGAGGAAAACACACAAAATAGATTTATGTGTTATGGGATATTACATACTCCAGCAACTACAGATGTAGAAAGCTATGAAGTATGACATGGTATGCTGACAAATTAAATGGCTTGTCAGTTTCAGAAAATCCATGTTGCAAAGGGTATGACTACTGATCATTCATAAATATTTTGCTTGAAATGCTAATTGGCTGAATTTCTTTGGTAGTCCTAATAGTCCTAGTAATTGGGTAGTCCTGGAGATAGCTGTACACCATGTTTCATGGACAGAGAATATGGGATTAAACAATGGAGAGTACTAGTAATGAAAAAAACACACTAACAATGAATAGTATAGTTACAAAAAGAATGCATAAAAATAAGTACATTTGCTTAGTACTGTATAATTTTTGGTGATTTTACATGAAAATAAAACAAAGAACTAATTTCACATGAAAATTTCCCTGTAAAAGGGAATCTTTAAAGTTTTAAGTTAAACTGTGGTTATTCTGACACTCTATAGAATTTTTTTTTTTTTTGGTGAACTGTTTTGGATGACCCATAGTTTTTCTCCTTATGTTACATACTATTTTAATGAATACTTAGTCTAAAACTCACTGTACTTTCTAGAAAGACAGTTGTTGTGTCACTCTGTTGTGCCTGAAATTCTCATTTTTAAGTTCATTTTACTGCTACTGGTAGAAAAATTCAGAATTAGTTGTGGACTTCAAATTTCAGTTCTGCCACTTCTGCCCTGGACTGCTGTCTATCCTCCTTCATGTGTCTTGTTTTTTATGGGGTTAAGAGTACAGAGTGCAATGTTGTCATCCTCCATGAAGCAGCTGCAGGAAATCATTGAAAAGAACTACAATAAAGGTAGATGTCATTATTACTTACAAAGCTGGACCACACTCAGGATTTTTACTGCTGATTTACATTATTGTCTCATACATCTGTGTAAGTGTTAAACAGTACCTTGGCTCAAAACCTGCAGCTGTGCAGGAAGAAGCAGTTGTGGCTGCTTCCACAGTTGTGGCTTCCACATTTACAATGTATGGCCCCAGCATTTTTGCTTTCAGCTATAGCCCAATCCCTGGACTGAGCATCTCCTCTAATCATGTATTTCAAAGTTACTGAAAACTCTCCCCCAGCTTGCACACTTACATTCCCACTAGTCATGAGGCATGTGCTATGCATTTCAATAGAGCCAGAGGAGATGGTCTAGTTTAACTTCTTTCGAGGTAACCCCAGTTTAAGTGTAGTACTGCAGCTGAGCAAAATAGCGACTAGAAAGGAAGAATTATTAGATTTTTGGCTTTTTTTAATCAAAAATTTTTATGGTTCAGAGATATACTCAGAGAGTATCCCATTCTCTCTGACTGCTGGTGTGGTAATAGATTCATGAAACATTATGAGCAGTACAATCAGTAGTTTTTTCAGAAGTAGTACAATTAAGGGTTTCCTGTTAAACAGTTTGAGGTTCATGATGAGATTTAAAAATACCTTCAAGTAGTTTTAAATACACTCAGTGATTCTTTTCATCATATGAGTTAGAATTTAACTGTGATGGTGGTTCATTTTTTAAAGGGAAATCTTAGGTTGAACCTATTAGAAAAGTAATAAACAAGTTAAGGAAGGGCTATAGAACAGTGGAACATCATATGGTGGAGATTTGTTTCCATCAAACTTTGATCACTTACATCAAAGACAAGCAAAAAGTACAGATGAGGAAAGAATGAGATAGAACATTCTACATTCCTGGAGCGAATACATTTTCCTGCTGTATACTGCTTGAATTATTCTTCCATGTCTTTATATTTCCCACTTCACTTGTTAGAGCTTTATTAGAACTATCTTCTTGTGATATAGCAAACACAGCAAAACACTCCAAAAGATATGAAATCTTACAGAAGAGCTTTCTAAGACACCAAAGGAGTTGAGATTGTTATTTAGGTAGCTGGAAAAGAGCTAATACTGCTTTGCCTGCCAAGAGGACCTCTCCAAAGGAACCTGTGCTTCCAAATCTGATACTGATTTCTGGTGCAATTTTAGGGCAAATAGTTTCATCCGGTGGGAATATCCAAATGTCACTTCCTCATTCCTGCCACTTTATTTCCCAGTATTTTTTTTAAGTGGTGTAGAAGCATGAGATCAGTTTAAAAATAAATTTACAAAAAGAAGAAAAGGAAAGAAGAAAAAAGACAAAATCCGTATTTGAATATATTTTTAAAAAATGTTTTCAATCTGTAGTTATGGTCAAATATTGACTTCTTTTTCAACAGCAAAACTTTAGTTTACCTGTGATGTGATTACATCCTGCAGTCTGCAGTTTCTTATCTCATAGTACGTATCACAACTGCTGAAACAAATTGTAGCCTTACATGTCATACTATTGTAAAGAAGCTGAAATAAATATATTATGATTGTTTTAGCAAGACTGCACCTCAAGTGGAAATTATCTTCTGAGTCCCAGTTGCATTACTGATATAACTAATTCTCAGTAAGACTCCCTAAACACACTGTGCAATTAAAATAGATGAACCTGATGGCTCTCAAGTTTTCCATAATTTTAAAAAATTTAAAATAGTCTCTGACAAGCAAGTTAATAGCCTGCATAACCTGTCATTAATATTTTTGTGAACTTTATTTTCTTTTATATAACAAAACACTAGAAAGGATATTAAATTAGCTTTTGTGGTGTACTTAGACACCTCTTTAAGGTTTTCATTTACTTACTGAGTAGGAATAATGATATAATATTGTAATAAAAGAAGAGAAAACTTCCTCTCAAAACTGAATTGTATCAGGCTGCATAGCAGTCTCCAGAAAAATCCTTGTTTGGACTATTTACAACTCACAACCCATCAAAGAAAAAATTACTTAGAGAATATCTTGCATTCTTGTTTGGCTGGACCATTTACTATAGTACTACCAGGAGAAATCTCTCACTGATTTTGGCCTTAAAAATAAACAGAGGTATAACTCGGCACTAGAAAAAATTTCCTCAACATAACCATCATGCAGACAACGGAATTAATGAAGACTGCTATTCCTGTCCCCTTTTATGAGAAGACTGATTGAAAGTTCAGACTGATTTTGTTGTAGTTTTCTCTTTGTACACACTCTGGTCTCTAACAAGACATAAGTTCATGCTGTTTCTTTCACATCTTGGAATGCACCTGGAAAAGCCACTCTCAAAATCTTTGTCTGAAACATCCTGTCTCTCCTGTTCTTTTCACTGCAGGAACCTAACTCCTTCTGATCCCAATTTCTGTGAACAGTTTGGCTGATGTATGCCAGTGGGCTCAAAAGCTGTGAGAAAGATTTCATTAAGCTCATTTCCATAGACAGCTAGGCTTGGAATGAATGCATCTTTTCACAAACCATTAGAAATTACAGCAGAAATGATAAGCACATTTCTTTTGATATACTTACTGTATACAACCAGATGGGAATAGGGAAACAGTAAATGAAGAGAAAGCAAAACCCAAACTAGTTACAGTAACAGGTACCAAAGTTTGGTAGCCTGTGTATTGAGCTATTTTAAGTAAGAGGCAAGCTGATATTAGAGAAATATTTTTATTTTTGAACCACAATTATTTCTTTAATATTACCTATTTCACCATGTTATTCTTTGCCATACTTGCAGCCTCATTTCATCAAGCGAGTCTCAGATTTTGCTATACACAGATAATCTTTGAGAGCATCTTTATTTCAGTCAGATGTATTGGTACATGGCTTTGCACAGATACCTAATGAAATGGGCAAACTGACTTCTGGAAATGAAAGCAATAAAGACATTTTGCTATTCATTTATCTTTTTGTGGTCACATAAGATTGAGGAATTGCTTGCTGTAATGTTTCTATGCAAGCAAAATATGTCTGTAACTGACTTTGCACTTATCTTTTGCAAGACACATCAATAAGTAAGAAATAGCTTTTGTATAGATTTGGTGTATAGAGAATCCCCCACCCCTGGCAACTGCATTTAAAAAGTGATAAATCACAATTCCTGAGTCACTATGGCTAAAGCACTACTGTTAGGTGCTGTAAAAAGCAGTAGATGTAAAATGTTTCAAACAGTAATTGAGTGTAATTTCACTCTGCAGTACATATGGGTCTTTACAGCTCTTCTTAAATAAATTCTCTGGGTGAGTTCATCCGAAGAAGAAAACAATATTGCCCAGCAGGGTAATTAGGAGGAGACAGAAGGAGTTCATAAGGTTGCAAAAATGTTATTCTTATCATGTTGCCAATTTTAGGGCTGCTGCCAGAGCAGCCCAGATGGTTTTTCTTCACTTGCTTTCAGTTATGCTAAAGGGCCTAGAAACAGAGAAGTCTAAGCTGTGCTGGGTTGTCCCATATCCAGAAACAGGAAAGAATGGGACAAAAAGATCATCACATAAAACTTCACCCCAAAAGTTTGTTTATTTAGAAACATGTTTCCTAGCACATTTCTAATCAGATTTCTTTCAATGTGAGTGCAAAAGGACCACAGTATGTGGGAGAATCTGCCTCCTAGTAGTTGTTTCAGTGCACTTAATATGATACTTCAGAAAAATGGCAACATTTACAGCACCACTTGATAATGATGTCATTTATCTGCCTGCAAATACTATTTGGTTTGCATGATGTAAACACTTCATGTGGCAAATTGTAATAAAAAGACTAAGATAGTGTGACTCGAGAAAGAAGAAGGTTTGAGTGTGGGAAGCAACAGAAGGGCACAGCAGGGACAGCAGTCTCAGCGCTGCGTGCGCCACTGGCAAGCGCATTAGCATCCAGATCCCACCCCATCTACCTGCAGTTTCACAGGACAGGTGACACTGGAGACAAAGGACAATGAAAGAGCCCTGATGATTCAGGGCTGGGACACAGAAGAGACCCAGGTCACCCAAGAGGTTTCAAACAAGGCATACCTATAATCTGCATACGGCTGCCAGCCTAAGAATAGCATGAGAGGGTGAGAAGGACTTGTCAGCTAGTTACTCTCATTCTCCAGGGCACTGCAAAGGACATAACAGCAGGACACAAGCATTGCAGAGCCCTGTGGCAGGCTGGACACTTGAACACCCACCCCTGCCCTGGTGAGTGACAGGTGGACCACACTTTTCTGGTGATTGTGACAGTGAGACTGTGAGAGAGCAATGAGCAAAATCTATTTTATTTAAGTTTTGTTTTAAATAAAAGCATCTTCCCCTTCCATAAGTACCCCTTCCTCCACTGGTACTGGCTGCATTGCTGACCTAACATTGGAGCAGCACATACCACAAGCACATGTCCTTTACTTTTTATGAAATGATGTGCAACTTGCAACTATGACCAGAAACTAATTATGGAAACAATTACAGTCATGTTCCACTTTGTGCAGTCTGGACCCAAGGCATTAGAAGTAGCGTTGTGACTGCTATGTCTGTGGTCATAATGGGATGAGGTTTAACTGGAAACATGTCTTGTTTAGTGGGAAAAAACACATGAGAATTTTTTTTATATTTGTAACACTGTCTCCCAACTTGTTTATAGACCAGTTTTATTTTAAGATTATATGAAACTTACTGAATGAAATTATTTTCCTAAGTTTCTTAGTTTATGTCAATTTCTTTTATATTGTTTTTTTACACTGTTTTCTACCCATATACAAAACCAATGGCATATCTGAATTCTTTCCTGTAAAATTCAATAATTATCTGGACTCTATTAGGCATTGAAATTTTGCACATTCAAGTTAAGTTAAACTTATCAATCACCTACAAATACTTCTTTATTTTTTGAAAACAAACAAATAGTCTATTATTTGTTATTTATAATTAATTTAAGCTATCATGAACGGGCATTTTCTCAGCATTCTGGAAATTATCCCTCCAACTGACGGTAAACCTCCATCCCTCAGTTAAAACCATGATTGTTATCTTTTGGCTTTGAATGAAACATTCAGGAAGTGTTTATTGTTCATGTTAATCCATGCTGTAGCTGACTTTGCTGTTTCTGTCATCAAACCCAGTTAACAAATAATGCCTTTGTCTGAAAAAAATAAAGATAAAACATCTCTTGTTATCTCATGTCGCTCTGTAATAAATGGCAATAAAATCATTATGCCATGCAAAACTTTGAATCAGTTTAACAAGCGAGTTCTGTTGAAACTGCTGATTATGTTTGTTGTAAGGGCACTGGTCATCTGTTTTTTCTTGTAAACAAGGGTATAACTCTAGCTACTGTGCCTGTAGACTTCCATGTTTTCACATTTTTTCCTGTCCTTTTTTTTGAAACAAAAAAGAGGAGTTTTAGTTTTGATATATGTGAAACAGAAATTTCTTTATCATTATTTTTTGTAAAGTAATGACATTCATGATGATGGATAGTAAGATATCGACTTTCAGTACTTTGGGATACAAAACTGGTGTGGGGGAGAATGCAAAGATGTAAGTGTGAAAGAGAAAAATTAGAGTTCAGCTTTTTCTATAAGCCCTCTGAGCATTCTGATTTTCTCTGCTCAGATGGAACTCTAGTAAAGCCTACTGTTAAATGTTTTTGTGCTGTTTTCCTTACTGTGTCCTTCCCCTGTGTTTCCTTCCCTGTGCAGTGAACATATGGTCTTCTTCCTGTGGTTCCTTGGCAGTGCACCACACAGGATTGCAAGATACAACACACGGTGTTTGATTTTGTAGGGTCAAATTCCACACCCAAATTCTACATTCCACTCTCTAATTTTTGCAGTGGCTTTTCCAGATGCCTGCAGAGTTATTGTGCACACAAAGCAATATCACAGGAAATCTGCTGATCTACATAGGAGCAAAGTGACTCCACATCACAGTGTATCTACTGCTCGCTGCTGAGCATTTGTCAAAGCATATGCCCATGATTTCCTCTCCCCATTTCAATGCTAAGAATTTGGCAGCAAATACACATGCATATTACATATGATTTTATAATTCTATGTATAAAAATGTATTTCTGAATATTTTCTTAGTTTTGTTGAAACAGGAGTGGCTCTCTACATCCTTTCACACCCAAAGTCTGGTAGATTTGCAGGTCTTCCTTTTCTTGGAACATTTCAAACTGTGAGTGCTCAAGTGGTGGCAAGGAAAGAGAGGGGAAAGGAGGGCAGCAGATTGCTTCCTGAAAGCTGTGTGGAGAAGTCAGTGTACAGGCTCTGAGGGTGCTCCATCCCAGTTGCATTGACAGGCTGTTCATGTACTTGTACTTCCATCACAAACAGGGGAAGTGCATGAGCTCTACCTGTGCAATGACGGTTCCAACCTTCTGCTGACATACTGTGGTAGCTTGTGGGATTTATGTTGTAATTCCAGGTCCTAAAGCAGCTGCCAAGTTTCCAGCTCATCCATACAAGATAGGAGTCCCTAATTTATAGCAATGCAAGCTTCCAGCTTTCCCAACTTTATTCTATAGACTGTGAAGTTCTCTCTTTATGCAATGGATTTTCAAGATAAAAATCATTGACTAGTACTCATGCCTGCAAAGTATTGTAAGTCTGGAGTAGAGAGATACATGAATAATTATTGAATTTTGCTCTTAGTGCTTACAAAATGTACGAAGGGTTGCACATAGGGAAATTAAGTGGAATAAAAAGGGGATGGGAGCTTTTGAAAATGGTAACAAGGGAGCACTTTAGCATAATATAATGTAATTCCAGAGTGGATGCTTAACAAATGCTGGGTTTTATGAGATTCATAACAGAAGTAGTTCCTAAAGACAGATTTGGAGAAAGGTGAGCAAACATAATGATTTAAAGATTCTGTTGTAAACTCTGGCTTTAGAAAAATTGCTTGTGGGAGAATTAGATATGTAAAAATCCAGGGTTATTACAGCTAAAATTCTTAGAATACTCGAAACACCTTTGTGTGATGGGTAACAGCTTAGTCATAGTGTAAGATGGGCATATTGCAGTCTTATAGAAACAGTCCAAATCAAAGTATTTTGTTATTGGTTTATAAATCTGCTCCAGTTAATAAAATCAGTTTTGACATGTTTTTCTTCCTGAAAAAATGGCACTGCAAATAGAAAGGCCAGTTTTGACACTCTTGTGTCCCCATCAGGGAGTTTATTAAAGGAAACATTGACATCATTCTAATGAGGCAAAAATTTTAAGATACTGAAAAGTGCTGAGATTTTCATGAATCAAAACAGATATTCTCTGAGTTTGGAGTATGATTTTTGTTTTCATTGATTAACAGGTTTTGCTGACTATAAAAATTGAATTAAAATGACAGAAAATCTATGCTAGTATATGAATATATTTATGTATATCTTACTCTTTCTCAGATACATGAGGAATTTTGCTAGTAATTGCACCTCTAACTAGACAGGGTGACATAGTGCTGGCTAGAAGTACATGATCCAGCTCTAGCTATGTTAACCCATACATCTGTGATATGACAGCTGTGTTTGCAGAAGCTGAAAGGAACTGCTACTCAGCAAGGGTAATGAGGGTGATCCACCTGGCCTATTACCATGGCTGTAATATTTTTTGGTGGTAGAGGTAGCTTGTGCAGGTAGTGCTGTACATCACTGTGCTGGGTCATGCAGACATAGCTCTTGAAAGTGCTACAGCCTTGATGACATGGAAGACTTGCAGAGAGAAAAAGTCTGAATGACATGCTATCTGGTTTCCTTTCATAGCCCCAGGTAGCAGCAGAATTATTTTTTTTTTTAACCTGCTTCCCCTTATGGGTTCACTTTTGTTCACTTAAATTTTTACTGTCTTGGGCAGGCATGATAGCAGTAGTGGTGCTGCAAATTGGAGTAGGGCAGGCTGACTGCTTAAGAATCTGCAGGAGTTTGAGCACAGTCCTGCAAGGGCCAGCTGAGGGATGGCAGTGAGGGGCTCACTTGTCAGCACATTGCCTGACGTGGCTGCAGAGCCAAGCGCAGTGGCTGAGAAAAGAGCTGCACTGAGCAGTGTGGGCTTGTCCTGGGCTGGCAGAGCCCTGCCCACAGCCTTTGTGCTCTGCCAGCTGATCCAGGCATCCTCTCTGTGCCTTGTGCAACAACACAGCTCTGAACACAGTCCCACTGCTTTGATAACAGTGAATGTAGTTAGTGTTCTTTCCCGTTATGACAGTTTCCCTTTTTATTTTTCTCTTTGATGGGAAAGAAAGCAGATGTTCTTAGGAGATTCCATAAACTTGACAAGGCAGTTAAAAAGAGGAAAGCACAAACAAAATGGAGGACCAGATGAAAGAATGCACAGTGGGGAATTAGAATTTTCAGTGCTTAACATCTAGATTCAGATCAGGCGACTGCTTGTCACCATGTTCCTTCCTGCACTATTAAACACTCAAGAGTAACATCACATTTTCAGTCTATTCCACAGAGGTTTGAGTTGTGCAGCATTTGAAATCAAGTGGTCAAACACAGTGCCTTGCTGTAGAAAACATCCCAGAGCTCCAGTCATTTGTTCTACTAAGGAAGTTTCAAATTAAATACATTTTAATAGAATCTGCCTCAACTTTGTTGGCTGTCAGCATATAGAGAAGCTGACTGCTATAGGTTTATCATCTGGGGAACACTCACTAATAACTTTCCCATACTTTGATGCTATGGAGGCTGGTCCATTTCACAAAATGAATTGTGCTTACTTGAATTATTTAGATAAAATACAGCTAAGTATTATTAGATGAGTTACTGTAAAGGTACACTAATCTGCTTTTGCAGATTAACTGAGTAAATCAGATTTTATGCTGGTATAGCATCCACACAGAAGGTGACTGTGGAGTAAGGCAAAACACATACTGGTTTCAAAAGGAAAACCATAATAGTACCAAACTAGAATATTTCATTCTTCTTCAATAATCCTCTGTATCAGGAAATGTGAATATATGTGAATGGCTTCTCTTGATTTTCTGGCTACCCCTGAAAGATACAGCAAGACCAGAAAAGGAAGATAAAGAACTTGACAGACTGTGTACATGTCAGTGTCTGTCTGGTAAAGCCTGTAATTTGCCACTGTCATGTAGCTGACCAGGATGACATGTCTGGTTCCTGTGGTCCTGATTGTCCTGACCCACCCAGACCATCCTGCAACTTCCTTGAAGGTCTTTTCGAGAGCTAGAGTGACATGAAGGTGAGGAAGGGGAAGGATGATGGTGGCTCCTGGGGGCAGGTGGAAGGAGCTGAAAAGCACACTACATCTAAATGATTTAGACCTAGGGTGTGTTGGTATGAAGGCACAAGTGCAGATAGGTGGAAATGTACAGTGTGTTGGCACAGAAGGATGTGGTATGCCAGATATAGGAGAAAAATAATCTCCCATCTAAGTTAGTCTTTAGTGCCAGATCTCTGTCGTGATTCTCCTCAGTGATTATTTTATTAGCTTTCCAACATAGGAGAGCTGGGACAAATACATGTTTAATTATGTAACTGCATGCTGGTTTCAGCTGGTGTAGAGTTAATTTTCTTTACTGAAAATTAGCTGATATGGGGCTGTGCTTTGGATTTGTGCTGGAACTGGTGTTAAGAATGCAGGGATGTTTTCATGATTGCTAAGTAGTGCTTACACAGTCACGGACTTTTCTGCTTCTCCCACCACCCTGTCAGGGAGGAGACTGGGCATCCACAAGAAGGTGGGAGGGGGCACAGCTGGGACAGCTGACCTCAATTGACCATAGGGGTATTCAATACCATATGGCCATGCTCAGCATATAAACCTGGGGGAAATTTCCTTTTGTATCTATTCTGAGTTACTGAAAATCTAGTCTTGAAGTAAATTGCCAAATAGGCTCTACAATAACTAATGAATAACTAGTGATTGTACATATGGGCTTTAATTTGACGAGAGTGGTGCTTCTTCATTTTCAATTATTGCAATGTGTCTATTCCGCTTTAAAGGTTATTTTTAAAAGTGAAGTGTAATGATGCAAAAAAGAAAAAAAAATTACCTCTACTTGATGTATTAAGAAAGGGTTGCATTTGATCATTAACCAAATGCGTCTCTGTGGGAAACAGATCTTTCTTGTAGAAAAAAATCTGATTTTTTAAAAACGCTTTTAGACAGAAGTACACCTAACAAAACCCCCCCAAAATAAATTTGAATTATTAATAGACACCTTTTACGGCATTTATTTTACATAAAGGGAATTTGTCCTTTCATTTAATATCACCTTATTTAGCAATTTGGAAAACCTATCTCTAAATTCATGGCTTCAACTGGCCTATTCTGTGTGTCTTGTGTACAGAAGCACTTGTTCTGTAGCAGCCTGCAGCTCTGAAAACAAGTGTTGTATAACCAGAATATATTTGATGGGAGCTAGTCTCTCTGTTGCACCAGATATATTGTGAGTAAGAGATAAACATTCAAAGTGTGATTGTAGTAGAGGCACTTTTAAAAAGCTCCACGCTATCTGCAGTGCCCTTCCACGGGTAAACAAGTGTCTGCCTACAAAACCTCAGCTCTCTTTATTTGCTTTATATAGCATAAGCCCATCTTAGATAGATATAAACCAAAGTAGTATGATTTGACAAATACAAATTCATACATCCTGGTCCTGGCTCTCATACTATTCAAATCACCCGTATTTTGAAGTTCAAATGCATTAGGCTTCAACTTGTTTCCATAATTTTCTTAACGCTACATTTTGAAGGTTATAACAATAAATGTCTCTATTTTATATAAGGGTGGAATAGAAATAAGCTCAATTTCTTCATGAAAGTGCAACATCTGTCACGCCCTGAGCAAAGATCCAACTGCTTAGCAGGAGTTTAACACTATGTCTCCAATTGAGTAAAATTACTCGCAAAGATAATGCTAAATAGAGCTAGTCTTTTTTAGACTCACCACTGAGCAGTATTTCATATATAATACTGAAAAGATTTAGTATTAACAGTCGAAGATGAATTTTTCTTTCTGGATGAAGGTCAGGAAAACTCTAATAATATTTGTGCAGAACTTATATTTTTATTTATATTAATATATAAAAACTAATGTATAAATACATTTAATATATATAATTTATATTATGTATTAAGTATATACATATATATTTAATATATGTATGATAGAAATATGTTAGTATAAAGCCCACAGAAATTTCAGTGTAAGATGTATCTAATTTTTCTTCTCAACAGAAAGAGGAAATGTTAAAACATATTTGATAAACACATGTGGCTTTTTCTCACATAATAGAACTGATCTGTACCTGCTTATATTGCTATCTTTTAAGCCATAATAGTTAAACAATGCACATGAGTTTGACATTGTTAAGATTCAGTGGCAGAACCCATTGCCTATGCTGCTAACTAACAATGACTTACTGTTTCTTTGCATTATCCACCACTGCATTCATCTGCTTAGCTTACATTTGCTATGCAAATTCATGTTCAGTGTGTTTCTGACACAATTCACATTAGTATTGATGAACATCTCTCTTAGAGTTCCAAGGCTTGACAGAAGTAGGATAGTCACAGAGTCCAAGCAGCCTACCACTTCGTGATTCTGTGATGTAAATAACATTCTCTAAGTTGGGAGAGACCTTCAAGATCACTGAGTCCAACCCATGCCCTAACACCTCAACTAAACCATGGCACTGAGTGTCACTCCAGTGTTTGTTTAAACACATCCAGGGATGGTGACTCCATCACCTCCCTGGGCAGACCATTCCAGTACTTTATCATTCTTTCCGTGAAAAACTTTTTTCTAATATCCAGCCTATATTTCCCTTGACCCAGCTTGAGACTGTGCCCTCCCGTTCTATCAGTTGCTGCCTGGACAAAGAGACCAACCCCACCTGACCACAGCCACCCTTCAGGAAGCTGTAGACAGTGATAAGGTCACCTCTGAGTCTCCTTCTCTCCAGGCTAAACAACCCCAGCTCCCTCAGCCGTTCCTCACGGGGCTTGTGTTCTTATCCCATTCTGAGGGAAACTCTCTTTATTTTCAGTCTTGCTGAAGGTAAATAGGAATTAGTAACCAGTAGTCATGGTAGAAAACACACAAAATGCAATCAAACACCAGAATATCATAGCCCTAGGCATTATGTAGATATATAAATACTGTCCCACACAAGAGGACTTTATAACTAACTACAGCATTGAATTAAGAGCAATCCAGTTGAAAAAAATCTTTCTGAGAAAGAATTTAATTTTTTATATTTATTCTAATTTTTCTGTTCTCTCCTTTTACGTGCCAATCTAGTAATCAGAATGTGCTATAAGTACATAGATAACATGGAAGAAGCTGGTTTATTCCTCCAGTTATCAAGATATGTTTGTAACATAAAAAGGCATGAATTAAAAACTTCAATACTAAGAAATCCCACAAAACCCCCACCACCATTTCTGTATCTGTACTTTGGTGGCTTTTTTAGCCACTTGAGTTCATATGCACAAAGGAGATAATGTATGGTGATTTCAATGTGTACACTGACTAGAACTGGCTAGCTCAGTTCCCTTGACACAAAGCAGAGGAAGTTAGAACTTAGGAATGGATTCCCTAAAAGCCAAGGCAGCAGATTCATGAAACCAAAGAATAGTGCAGAGGGGATGCCTGAAGGAAGGCATGCCTGAAACCCACTTCCATGTGGACTTTGCCTCTTCTCTGTAAATTGTTGGATAGTGGCTTATCCCAGCACAAACAGCTTCTTTCTTCAGAAGCAAAACTGCCTTTTAAGAATCCTACTTGCATTCAGGATGCTGTGTTTTCCCCTACGAATGTGCTGATTTAGTGCTGTTCAGTATTTAAATATGTTGATGCGACACAGTGCTCCTCTATAAAGAGTGGTATAGTGCTTAGGTAGGAGTGAAGATAGAAGATCTATATGATTTTCTGCATTTCTTGTGACAATACCCTGGTATTTGTATTATTTTATTATGTTAAAACATAATTGGAGGGGAAGGGTTTTATTATCTGTAAAAGACAAACATTTGATGTTGAGATTTAAAAAACTGGGTTGCTGACTTGAGCAGTTTCCTCAGCAAGATAATTAAGCCCATTTCTCTGGCTTCCCAAGCTATAAAAAGAGAAACGCAATTCCTGCTGCATTGTTTTCTATGCAACTTTGAAGAGCAAGAAAATAAATCAGGAAATATTTGTTACTCTCTTTTGAGCAAACTTCTGAGAAGGAAAGAGTTGTAGATTTTGGTCCATGTTCCTAGAAGCAGTAACATAAATTCAATAAAAGAGTTGGCTAAAATAAAGAGTGTGGGAGGCTTATATTGGATTATGTGTTTCTATTCCACCTCAGATTTTCTTAATGGATTACATTTAAAATTTCTGTTATACTGTTATCATGAAAAAGGGTAGAATGATTTTTCCAGCCTTAAGAAATCTTATAAACCTGAACCTTGGATAGATCTTGTGGTCAGGAAGGCCAATGGAAACATATTTCTTCATTGCGTCCTGTAGGAGAAGTGATGTATTTTTCTGCTATACAATATCAGCAGTAAAATACTTTTAAATTTGAGGATCACCTGGCACCTAAAGAAGACTTGTAAGACTAAAATTTCGGCAGACATTACTATTTTGTCTATGTAATCTGACAGAGGTGGTAGTACACAGCAAAAATAACTAATATTTTGTAGGTTACTAACTGATCCAGATGGAAACCACTCAGTTTGGGTTTTATGGGGGAGTTAGTTGTAAAGTGAAAAAAAAAATTTAAAAAAATCTCTGCTTATCTGCATGGTCAGAAAGCTGATGGCCAACCCATTCCTGCAGACATGTGAATCTAGAGCAACAGCTCTCTGGGGCTTGACAGGCAAACAAGCATTCTGTTTTAGCAGCATGCTTCGAGTGAGAAGCCAAGGGAAATAGAGCCAAGACATCTGTCTCTGGGTAACTGAGCTAGACAGAGTGGAACTCCCTGTTCAACCAGAAAGGTTGTTACAGTTTGTACTGTACCGGGGTACAACTGCTCCCAAAACCAACTGCTCCCTAGGAAGACCTTTGTGAAACAATAGATTTAAAATTCCCTCTAGCTTTAATCTAACACATGAAACAGGAGGTACTTGTTAAAACCTAAGGCACAACTTTCCTGTATCAAATTTACCAGCCAGTCTTGAAAAGTCATTTAATTGCTCACTGCATTATCTTCATTTTTACTTGATGCAAAACCAGTTACTCTCATAGATTGCATTGAATCATAGAAATCAGTGTTGTGTCTAGCCTGGCAATATTATTGTTTCTGTATGAAGAAATCAGCACAAACCTGCATGTCTTTCTGGGAAGAAATAAAGATAAAAATTATAGGAATATTTTTGTACAAAGAATATTTTTTTCATTCTCACTGTAGTCTTCAGCTCACCACTAAAAAATATTTTCAGAAGGGCAATGAGTAACCGAACCTAGTTCATAAGTACATAAATTCCTACTCTAGCAGAAAACACAATTAGTGTTTGTTTAGTGAATTAGTGTTTGTCTGGCTAATGTTTTCTAGATAATTAAAGAGTAGTCATATTGTTTCTGAAAATGAACATTAATGATCAACATTTCAATATCACCAGAATTTTTTTATACATGTTTTTTTCCTTATTGTAGTTCCCGATATACAAATTTATTTGCTACTGGCTTCTATTCTCTGACTTAAAATTTCTAAAAGAACAGTATTGGGCAATTGGCCAACTAAAAAATGTACCACAAAGAGTCCGTAGACTTTTAAAACTATGAACTCTTTTCCATAAATTAGTAAATGTTTTACAGTTGAGAATAATGGCACATGGACTTGTGTAGGAAAAGAGAAACTACTCTCAACAAATACATGATTAGTTTAAACACACTTGATTAATCCAACAAAGACACCAAACTTTTATGGGTATGCAGCCTGTTAAATATCACAACCTCTCTTTGAGTGTACTTGCTGCATAGCTATGGACACTATTATTGTGCTACTTAAACTGAGATTAAACCCAGAAAATCAGAACGTTTTACAGCCTATGAATTACTTCTGTGCATCTCAAGCAGCTTTGGTATCAATTTTTTCCAGTATCTCAGTTTTGCCAAATATATAAAAAGACATCTGATTGAAAATAAGTAAAAGTTAAAAAAATGGTGCATGGAAATCAAGTTTTTTTGGTCTCAAATAACTAGTTCTTTTAATGCTGATGTGTGCAGCAAATTCACCAATAATGCTGGAAGAAGGTTGGGGCAGAAAAAGCAAAGCAAATGAATGAGGGCAAAGGTAAGGTAACCTGTAAACTCATAATTCTGGGAAAAAAAAGCACCATCAGAAGAGAAAAGGAAAAAAAAAGCTAAAAGAAGATTAACACAGTGCATCCTATGACTGTAGAACAGAGAACGGTGTGAAAATGTGTTCAATTTCATGAAAAAATTACATTACAGTTAAATTTTGCTGTTCTATTATGACACATTCTAACCCTGCAGGAAGTTCAGAATGTACTGATGGTACGTGTGAGGGAAAGAGGTGTTGACTAATAGGGAAAGATTACAAGAGTAAATATGTGCACTTGTGATAGATGATGATTAGAGAAGGTAAAAGGAAAATAGCACCTGAAAGGTATTAAGAGGAAAAAAGTAAAGTCTTATTTACATTATGACATAGGAATAATGTTCAGGGAAATGCAGGGAAATAATAAAATGTGACCTGACAGTTAAGAATCCCATTTTCAAAATAATAACATTTAAGTGGGGTACTTAACTGTCAGGTCACATTATATGATTTTTCTCTATTTCACTGAACATTATTCCTATGTTCCTAAAATTATTTTAGTAACTATTACAGTCTAGAATTAAAAACCTGGCTCCCCTCAAACCACTGGCATAGAGCCCACTGACTTGAAAGGTATCATTTACCCAAAACTTTGCTGACAGCAGGATGTTCTAGAGGTTCCTACTTTCTGTGCCCAAGATCTGTGCTGCAGATAGTAGTAATTGCTATGTCTGTAAAGATGTTAATACAATTTTGGGTTTAGCCAACAGAAGCCTAATGAAGTCAATGAAAAGATTCTGAATGTATGTTAATGAAAATTACACTAAGACTTAACTCTTAGTTTCTTGTTCTCTTGTGTCTGCTTCAGAAAATTCTATAGTGAGGCTAAAGGGTGCCTTATAACTAAGAAAACTATAAAATCCAAAGGTTTCTGTAACAGCGAGTTCACAGTCAACATTTTTATCGGAGGCATCCAGCATATGGATAACAGCATGGGGCTTCCAGGAACAGCTTTGAGCAAGATTCATTATGCTGGGTTAATGCTTGCTTGCTAACAAGTATACACTTCACACAGAAGACATTTTCCTGTCCTGGTACATCGCAGGCTGCTTGTGCTTGTAATTAGTGGGAAACAAGGTTCACTGCGTGATTACTGTTCTCTTTCATATTTACACTTTGATCATATTTCATCCTACCTAGTATTGGTAAGGGACACTGTGTCTAGGGAATACTCCTTTCGTCCAGTATTCTGCTGTTTTATTATTAATATCAATTTACAGATCTCAGTCTGTGTTTATGTGGACAGGGTGGCAGAAATGAGAAATCTGCAGAATAAGATCAGGGTTACTACAAATCACTGAAGGCATCATGCAGACTCCGGTGTGAAGAAATCAGAGCAAGATTTCTATTACAAGGCCATAAGCTCTGCAATGATGACCAACATTGTGACTTTGCCATGTTGCTTCCAAAATACTTTAAATGAGCCTAGAAAAGCCTCTTAGGGTAAGTCTAAACTCACAATATATAAACAAATATTATCACTTGGAGTAGTATGATTTTGTGAGTAGTACCTGAGTATCTCTGCTTTTCAATTAATTTTATTCAAATTAGTTTGGAGTTATATCCACTATACTGCTGAATAGACTTAAACAGAATTTTTTAGGGTTTTTTTTGTTTCAGTAGAAGCCTTAGTTATTCACTGTCCATCATTCAGTGAATAAAAGGTGGGCAAAATAAAACATGAAGTAGTTTGAAGAAGTCTTCCTAACCTCTGCAACAATTGAATCTCTGAGGTACTAACGACCCACAAGGTGTGATGTGCCGTAGCCTGAAGGAATGGAGAAGGTAGCCTGTGCTGCTCTCATCTCAGGCCTAGGGAATGTTTAATTCAGTCAATGCCATTGTGGTCTTCCTAGAGTCTAGAGTTATGAGACATGAAAAGTGTCTTGGTAAAAAAAGGGCAAAATCGTACTTACAGAATAATTTTTTTTAATTTTTCAAGGCTATTTTTACACCCTGAAATGCAAAATTATATTCACTATTGTATTTGAGGGGCCAGTAGGGGTGGGTTCTCTGAGAAGCTGCTAGAAGCATCCCCTGTGTCTGAATGAGCCAATGTCTGACAGCTCCAAGACAAATCCACTGCTGGCCAAGGCCAAGTCAGTTATGGTAGCAATGCTTCTGTGGTAACATATTTAAGAAGAAAAAGAAATTTATTGTGCAGACATAATTGTGGCCAAAGAAAGGAGTGAGAATAGGCGAGCGAAACAGCTCTGCAGACATCAAGGTCAGTGCAGAAGGGGGTACTCCAGGACCCAGAAGCAGAGATTCCTCTGCAGCCTGTGGTTAACAACATGGTGAAGCAGCTGTGACCCTGCAGCCCATGGGGGAGCAGGTGGATGCCCAGAAGGAGGTTGTAACCCCATGGAACCCCCCATGGAGCAGGGTCCTGGCAGGGACCTGTGAACCTGTGGAAAGAGGAGCCCATGCTAAAGCAGGTTTGTTGGCAGGACTTGTGATCCCATAGGGGACCCATTCTGGAGCTTTTTCTTGAAGGACTGCATTCCATGGGATGTTTCCATGCTGGAGCTATTTGTGAAGAGCCACTGTCCATGGGACAGACTCACACTGAATAAGTTTGTGGACTTATTATATATATAAAAAATATAAGGACTGACCATATGCTAGAGTAGGGGAGGAACTCTTCTCCCTGAGGTGGAAGTAGTACAAGAAACATGTGAAGAACTGACAATAGCCCCCATTCCCTGTCTCTGTGTGCTGCTGTGAGGGGAGAAAGTAAAGAATCAGGAATAAAATTAATCCAGAGAAGGAGAGAGGGGTGGAGGAAGATATTTTCTGGGATTTGTTTTTCTTCTCATTATTCTGTTCCAGCTTTGATTGCTAATAATTCAACTAATTTCCCTAAGCTGAGTCTGTTTGGCCTATGACAGTAATCGGTGAGTGATGTTTCTCTGCCCTTGTCTCAGCTCACAAACCTGTGTTGAGGAGTACATCTGCTGCAGTCAAGCTGCAGTTTGAGCTCTGGGTGGGAGCCCAAGACAAGAGGCCATGAACTGCCAACATGTGGTCAACAGAAGGCACGAAGATGGGTTGTGTCAGCCACGTGGATGGATGCAGGGGGATAGAGCAGGAGCTGTTAACTGACAGCCTTGTGGATAGTAAAGGGGACAAAAACTGCTGGCAGCAGCCAGGTCAATGGACATTGGGAGAAATGAAGGAGCAGAGGATTAGGAGGAACAGGGAGACTTGCACATGGTTTGGACTGTGAGGGGATAAAATCCTGGTGGTTCCTTTGCTGGGGGTCCCGCCTCAGAGGCACCAGCTCGGACTGTTTCTCTGTTTCAGTTTAACCTGCAGAGTAAAGCTCATACAGATGCCTTATTTTTTTTCCAGCAGCCGAAATTGAAGAGAGCCCTGGAGACCCCTGATTTTCTTTTGTTTCTCATAGATTTCAATTTTTCATTATATTATGATAATAAACAGTAAATTATTTTACATCATGCACAAGCCAAGAAATTTTTGAGATCTTTTACCTGTAGGAAAAAAACAAAGTAAAAAACCAGCTACAATAGGCTTGTATTTTAGAAGTTACGATGACTTCATATTTTTTAAGGATTAGACCAGGAATATGGAAACTTTGTCCAGTCTCTGTCTTTGCTAGACCATTTTTATTTGAACTTGGACAGGTTACTTTATCTTTGTGAACTCTAACTCCTAGTACCTAAAGCAAGAATTATAGAATTCCTATTCTTGCACCCATTGATAGCTTTACTTGTTTAGACTGCAGTACTCTGGGGCTGAGGAATGCCACTTGTTTTGTGCAGAGTGCTTCAGTAATGAAACATTAGTCACTGTTAATATTTTTAGGTTTTGCTTGCTAGATCTCCAAATTGCACATTTCTATCCTTGCCATCCATTGCCACTGCAAAATGAAAAGCATTTGTTTGCTTTCTGCAAATTAATTCCTACAAACACTGTCTGCCTTTCTGTGGGGCAACTGGGAAACCCCCCAGAACTCCCCTTACAAATGACCTTTGCTGTCTGCTTGGGGCAATCACCACAAGCACAACTGGAATTCATGCAAGTTACAAACTTATACCCCAGACAGCTTGTGAAGTGTGCTTAGAACAAAATTGTGGACATCTGAGCTTTTTCCAGGGAGAACTCAGTATGGAAAAGTGACTATTTTATCACTAAAACTGCCATGGAAAGAGTTCTATGCTGCAATGCAAACACTCATTTGGATCTTCCAGCTATTAAGGTTCTGTTTTAATACCTAAATCTGTATGAAACTGCATTTTCTCTGTTTCGTTCCATAAAATCTCAAACAAGCAAACCAACCCAAAAAACCCCCTTGATATCATAAAATGTTTTTTTTTTTTGTAGACAAAGATATCATTCCTTAAACAATGATAAAATATATTTGCCATGCACAGAAACTGTAGGTTTAAAAATAATTAGCAATTACTTTGAACAAAATCAGATTCCGTCAGATAAATTTCATCTAGCTTATTTAGATATTCATGATGGTATGAAATAGTCCATTTGGGATTGAAAATACATTCCTCTCTTGCTGTTAAAATCTTTGACTGCATAATTGAAGGTACAATACACATGCTTGGATTCTAAGCAAAGGATTGAGATTACTATCCTGTTAAAGTGTGATGGGAAATGGTCACATATCCTCAGAAAAGCCCCAGAGATTTCATTATTCTTGCTAATAACAATTTTTGCTATTTTTGGATGTTCTAATAGCCATGCAGAACATATATGCTCTTGGATAGCTGAGTGGGTTTTCAGAAAATTCCTTGAGGTGAGGTACAGAATGATAATACTGGTGATTCACAGGGGAAACAGGGTTGATTTAGAAATATAACTCAAGTTATAACACCAAGATATATCTTGTTTACAGGTTTTCAGCAAAGATAAAGCATTGTGTGTATTTTTCTCCCTTTAAAATATTTCATGAAAACAAAACGGCAAAGAACACCTATCATGCTATTTGGTTTCTTTGTTTATATAACTGAAAGAAAGTTAAACTCATTTTGTTTACAACCTGCTCATTAACATATACTGGTAAAGAAAATAATTAAAAATTACCAAAAATAGCCTAAGGCTTTTCCTGCAGAATTTTTAATGGCAACTATTGAGTGTTAAGAATCAGACAGAGAAGCAAAAGGTAAGTGTTCTTAAAATCCATAATTTCAGTGGTAATCTGCCAGTGAAAGAGTGTAGCCCTCTAACCCTGATGTCTTAAAACTGAATATAGCATGCAAATGTTAAGTTCTTCTGGGTCTTAATGTCTAAAAACTCCAGAGGCAATTTGTGTTGCTTTTATTATCTCTTGGCTTAAGGTCCTATATGGCTGCCCACAATTGTCTCAAGTAAGTGGCCTGAAATTTGTGGAACCAGCTTTTTCTTTTTTGATATCCTGGCTCCTCTATAGCAGCTTGGAATTAGAGCCAGAGGGAAAACTATGTCTCTTTACAAAGGATCAGTAGGTGTTCTTCCATGAGTGCAATTCTGAGGAGCAAAATGTCACATCATCTCATGCAAATGTGCACAGGTCTGTAAAGACTCTGAAACCACATCTGTGGTATAAAAAATATTTTTATTTAACCTTTTACTTGTGGAAGATAACATTAACTAATGTTTCTTGATGCCAGCACTTTAATAAACGTGGTATAAAATTTATCTATTAATTCTTATAATGTACCTTTGAAGATAGTTTACTTTTGAACAGTGAGCACTGACTCCAATTACCTAAATGTCCTGATTGATATGGTAAATTTTAATCCTTTGATTTGAATTACCCTGAGCATTAGGGAAATGCATTTCATTAATGCAACTTTTTCAGCCAAAAATTAGGCCAGTTGGAATGGAAGTTTCATGTAGGCCACTTCTCTATGCACAAAGCTTGGTCTACATTTTTCCAATTTTAGATTGGATTATACTGGTTTAGAGACAGTCTTTGCATTCTTTGATGGTGTAATAGTCAAACAGTTAAGGGGATTTCATTAATTCTGCAAGGTTGTATAAGTGCATCTCAAAAAGAACATTTCTGTGTAACAACAAGAAATATTTACTTGTGACTTTAAATTGGCTTAAAAATTGAACTTTTCAGGGCATTCACTATGAGGTTAGCTCATGCTTTACCATCTTTTCCCTTTCATTTTATTTTTTCTTCCATTATGCTAACTTAGAAACATTAATGTCTCTGTGACAAAGGAGTAAAGGATTTCAAAGCAACACTTCCATAAGTTATTGATGCAAACAGTTTTGAATTCTCAAATAATATATGGTTGTTTGAAAGCAATATATATTAAAATAAAGGAATAAATATGTGAGAATATTAGGTAACTTCTGAAAAGCCAAACTGAAGATGAGTTAGGAAAGACAAAATGGGAAGCTTATAAAAGTGTTAATCTAACACTGAAGGGCGCCACATATGGATGTCGTGTTAATTGTTTTTATAGACGTGTTCACTTCTAGTTTGTATTTATAATGTCTGTGGAGTGTTAAGCCTAAACCCATATTAGAATTTTAGTTATTTTCAATTAACATATATTTTTAATTAGTGATTCACATATTAGGAAAAAATAGAGAAGGCAAACAGTTACAAAAAAACATTGAAGGAAACACCTAGTAGTGGAGATTTTAATGTGTAGATGTTCAGAGTGTTGTAACATTTTCTCTTTTGCAGCTTACAGGGGCAAGGGGTGAAGTCTGTCAAAGAATAACATTTGCAGGAGAAGTAATGGAGTATTCATGAGCATATGCCCATGGTCCTATGTTAGTCCTATTGTCCAGATGAAAAGGCAAAGTTTTTAATGTTTGAATGCTAAAGCTGTGCTGATGTTCAAAGTGGGCTTTGCAATGGATAAACATTCAGAGAGTGTTTGCAGAAGCAAAGTGTGCAATTTATTAGGCATTACTGGCTCACTGGCAGTAAGCTGCCAGGTGCCCTGTGTGGGAGGAGGAGGTGCCCTGTGTTTCCTCCTCTGTGCTGCATCAGCCATCTCTGACATGGATGGAGTGACCCATTGCATACCAAAACTACCACTGGCCAGAGAAGCACATGATGCCTCTGCTCAAAGAATTTTCAGACAGGGCAGAAGACACACATGGGGAGGCACAAAGGACATATGTGGAAGGGGTTGTTGTGGGGAAACAGATGGAGACACTATCATGGGAAAAAAAAATATTGCACTCTGCTGGGAGACTGCATCCCCTGAAGGTCCCATGTCAGAGCAGGGGAGCAGTAAGAAGCAAGGATAAATGGAAGAAAATGAGTAAGAAACAAGAAAAGGAAGGAAAAAATCATTATGTAATAATCCCGAACTCCTACACTGCCCACCACCTCACCAAGGGAATTGGGAGGGATGAAGAGTAACTAATGATGGACAAGTGAAGCTGAGACATGGAAGAGAGGAAAAAAAATTGTTCTACAGGCTAGGTTATTGGGTTTAACCACATATTATTGGACATCATATTAAAAGTCTCAGACCTTGTTGCAATCCAACTCACAGCCCAAAACATTACAGCAATTTTAGAATTTATCTATCACAAAGTAAAAAATTTCTATATCCACAAGGTTATCATCTCCTTTGCTGAAGCAGCAGGATTCAGCCATTGTTTATTAAGTCCCTCCACTGGCAGATTGCAGAGCCCTCTTACCTTGCAGAAGGTCCCAAATTCCCCAGAGTAAAGTTTTCCTGAGCCAGCATTTATAACCCAGTGTCTCCTGTTTCCCAGCAATCCACAGCCGTTGTGTGGGCATCTCCTTCGGGCAATGCCTGTAGGCAGCCTCCGTTTAATTAATGTCACCTGCAGTAAAGGATCACTGCGTGATGCCTTGTACATGAGATTAGACAGACTAGGAAAAGAGGAAAGGGGAGATATAATTTAAAAGACAAAGAGACTCAGATCCTGGGCTCTATTTAAAAAGCAACATGTTAATTATGCTTTTAATTGTTTGGGTTGTTTTAATACAAAGCTGATATTAGAAAGAGAACTGTCAGTTTTAGCTTATCAGTGACTTTAACTATAAAGCACAAGTTGCATTCATCTATTAAAACCGCTGTTTGAGATGAACATAACCGATGCTCTAATTAAAAAAAAAATGAAATCTATAGGGTGGAAAACAAAATGACTAGTTGATATTAAAAAAAAGAAACCCCAGCTTCATGTGCTCACATGTGGATGACCTACCAGCTGCAAAATGAAAGTCTTGAAAAAATAGCACTCTTTTGCAAAGTTGCCTTTGGGCTGTGAATTTTAATATGGCTTTACAAAGCAGCAGCATCTAAGTGGGCTAGAAAGATACTTAGTTTTATTTACTCTCAGGCTGTACCTCATAGTTTACTCCAGAGTATGTGGTCTGGTAATAAAAGAGAAAATGGATGATGCCAGAAGCTTCTGTTTCAATGTTTAATAGATACTTTAATGGAAGCTGATTATTGAGGAGGATGCTTGGAGGTTTCTTAAAGAAATTCCCAACAACAACAACAAAAACACACAGTTGATGCTTCCAGAGTAAGAAAACTTTTTTTGTCACCAAAAAGCCATGAGAAATGTCATTAACTTGTCAGGTTCAGAAATCAGTTTGAAAATTACTTAGCAGTACTATGTTAAAGTACTACCTTAAAGTAGGTGGTTATAAAACCATCTCTTTGGTGAATGTGGGAAATGAGCCTTACTACAGCTATGCAGCTGAACCGTGCTGCAAATATTGGATCATATAAGATCTCAGAGAAAATGAAACTGCCAGCTGTTCTTGCTTCACAAGTGTCACATGCTATGGCATTTTCTTTAACATGAGCTCCAGAGCTATACCTCACTGCGACAGAGTTTTGTTTTGTAAACAGTTCAGAAATAAATTTAGCTCCCTTTGCACTTTGAAATCATATTCAAGAATTTCTTTCTGACAAGGTAGTTATGTTGTTATGCTGGGAAAAGAGGATGTTCACATACCAAGAAAAATTTTCATCCACCTAATATATTAAGAAAGGCATTTTTAATCCCCCTTTCTTTTTTTTTTTTTTTTTTTGATGCATGCAATCAGGTCACTTTATTTACCTCAGCTGCTTCAATATACTATTTTTTATGCCACTTCCGGTCAATGGACAGTATTGTAAAGATATGATAAATTGTAATAAATGAAATTATACTAATGATGACATAAGATTGGGAATGGCTAAAATGGAGGAGTCGTACAAATAGGTGTAGGTCGGAAAGAAAGGGAATATTCTAGGAATATTCTACTCTACCAATTAAAACAGGGTCAACGATACAGAAATTAATCTAACAAGATCATTTTTTCAGTGACAGGGATAGGAAACAAGGAAGAAATAAGCATTTTGCAGTGTCTGAATCTAAAAATAGGATAGTATGGCTTTATTAAATTTCAGGAGAATTTTTTCTTGAAAAAACCTGCCTTATAGATTAACCACTTAGAAACCCCTATGGTTAGCTGAATTGATTTGGAGAAATAATCACTATTGAACGAAAGCTTAAATTTGGAAAAGATTTGTGAAGCCACTTGTTTCCTCACTGAACTCCAACTAACATTTCTGTTCTCTCTGTTGGACTTCCAAGCTCATAGCACAGATTTGACAGACTTGTGATTGTAGCTAGTCTTGAAAATTTACATGCTCAGACACTTGCTCTATATCATAGGTTTTGAATGTGGTCAGTGGACAACCTTTTCATACATAAAGGAAGCAAATGTAATGGCTTTGATCATGCTAATAAAAGCAATATACACTATCTTGCTAAGAAAAGGAAAAATTCAGCTTTTTAAAAATGTTGACAACTTAATGATTTTTTTCTTAAAAACAGGCAGAAAAAAAAATCAATGATTTAAAATGGAGTAAAAGTTGATTACACTATACAATGACTACACATTATTATTGATAAAAATATATTCTCTAAGTAGCATTTATATATTGCACATTTTATTACCAAGGAACTTCAGTGATATTAAGAAATCATTTTTAATTTAAGCATTGTTCTGCTATACATATATTTTACTAATATGTTATTGATGCAGAAAGAGAAAGAAGAAATTAAACACTGTCAGCTGCAACATCTTATCCAGTATAACCCAGTGGAGATAATTGAATTTATACTACAAAAGTTACTGAATATTTGAACATCCACAACCCAATCTTAGGTTAATCTTAGGCTCCAGGGGTTTAGCATGACAGCAATCTAAAAGCATCCCAGGTTATGCTCTAGTTCAGAGGCTTCCTATAACTACTTTTTTTCCTGGGTGATTTAATGATAAAGAAAAATATTATCCAAGGCAGGTTTGATTTCCTGTGTGTTACATTCTATGTAGAAACCACTAGTAGGTAAAGAAATCATCATTATGTGCTCATGATAAAAAAATCTGAATTACTGCAAAATTCACAAGTTTCTTAAAGAGTTTCCTAAAAAACCCCCACCATATGCTTTGTAGCTGGTTATATCTTTCTCTGATCCAGAATCTATGAGCTGGTGAGATGAAAATATGTCTGTTAATAAAAATTAGTAGAAAGTAGCATATAAGTAAAAGTGCAATGAAAGGAGATAAATTACTTAATTAACCTGGTAAAGGTAATTCACATGGTATAAACACATCTAACACTGAGGCATGGGGAGAAGATCTTTACCTTAGGGGTCTGAATGACCTTACAATATCATGACTATGAAAAACCTCTCAGATGTGTTGAACATACTTTTTGTCTGCCTCTTTTCATATTTTCAATAAATCTTTCTTCAAAGGCCTAATAACTCTCTGCTCTCTTTTCTGTTATTTGTCATGTGAAAAGTAGCAGCTGCTGTACAAAAGATAAGCTAGTTCATATGGGTTTATTACAATGTAAATGAAATACTTTCAAAGAAATACTCGGTAATTTTTTCTTCTTGTTGTATAACCTCACAAAATTCCTGCCAAAACTTAGAGCGAATTTGCAAACAACATATTTTTTCTCCAATGAGATATTTGAAATTAACAGAATTTGCATTTTTTGCTCTCACAGTGGTATGGCAGTGGTGATTTAGTAGATAGTGAATGAGTTAGGTATGTCAAGTACAATAAAATAACAGATCAGATACTAATTATCAGCAAAAAGATTAATTGCCACTAATAAGAAGACATGATCTTGTCACTCAGGTCACAAACTGTGCAGTTTGCTCTTTCTAATTTGAAGCTCTGGGCATGAATGCAAGTAAATTGGTGTAATTCTAAACAAATTTCACTGTATGCAAGATATTATGAATTATTCAATTAAGAGTCAGTAAAACTGACAGAAAATGTTAAAAGAGTTGAATTATAACTAATTCAATTTATGAGGCAATAACTCAGATGTAATAAACTTAATTGAGTGAACTTTTCTTACCTCCCTGACATTTAAATGGTCATCAGAAATAGTTCTGATGTAGATTTAAGCTATCCTTGACTACCTTTTGATATCAGTGTTCAATGTGGTTCTATATGCTCATGATACATTATAAATGGCAGCCAATAAAAAACCCCATATTTAGCTGGGTTTTTGTTTATGGGTAGAAAGGGTTCAAGAATGATTTTTAGTTTTCATGATAGCTTTCAGGTTTAAAAGTTTGTTTGGCTTGTTGGTTTCTTTTCCTTCCTTCATTTTTTTCTTTTTGACTTGGAGACAACCTTGTGACTTCACAAACCTTCCTCTTACAATCTTACTTTATATGTATGCTTTTCTGCCAAATATTTTGACTTTGCTGTAACAGGGAAATGGCTGATAATAAACCCAACCCATTTCTGACTGGGAACTCCCAACCTCAGAATCTAAACCTACCTATTTTATAAAAGGCCCTCAACTGCCTCAGTTACACCAAACTGAGCTATGTGTCCAAATACATATGATTACAATACCCAGGAGGATGTGTAAATTTTAAAAAGTGGATAATTGATCAGTCTTTTAAGAGCCTGTTCACAATTGCCTTTCCTTTTTATTTCTTTTTTTAAAATATTTTCCTATCTAGTGTTTCAGACAACTGTGATGCCAAAGACAATCTGGAGTAAAAATAGTAAGGTTTATTAATCAATTGAGACCGTAGTTCCAGTAAAATGATAATGACTTTTACATCCTCTTAGTCCATGGTGGTGAGCCAAGTGAAACCACCAAACTGTGTCATTCCAGACTAAAAATAAGAGGTTTTATTGTTCGTAATATCCCACACACCTTGGCTCTGTGCAGATAACATAATAAGGATGACACTAAAGAATGAGTTCATTTTTAGGAAGCGTTGTTTTTCACTTTAATATCAAGACCTTAATATTACACTAGTAAAAGTAATTATATAGTGGAAAACACTTTAATACACATGAATAATTATTTTATTGGTATTAAGAGTATAGCAATGGACAGGTATCTCCATAGTAGGGCAGTTTTACAAGATAGTGACAGAATAGCTATTAAATTGTCTGTATGAAGGGTTGAAATAAAATATTATTTTTCCACATTCTGTGAACTGATGTTTAAAATAAGAACTTACAAAAGATTTTTTCAGAATATATTTCTTGCCTAAATCATAAGAGTTTAGGGATCTTTAAAGGTAGTGATTACATATGACAGGAAGGGTTAATGCTCAAGTACTCCTAAGTCCATGGAAAGACAAATGTTCTATACTGCTCAGATATGGGCTTCTGTCAAGGCCTACCTCAAAGCCCAGTGAACTTCATATAGTTGCTTCAACTGGCTTTTCAGATGTAAAGCAATGAAAATGAACAAAATAAAAAAGGGAGTTTTTGATGGTACTTATTTTAAAAATTACTCTGAAGCTGATACTTTGGAAGTAGCAACAGAAATTTACTTTGGAAATGAAGGGCAGACAAAAATTTTCATGCCATTTGATTCTCAAACTAAAAAGGAAGTAAATTGTAATTTAGCCCTTTATTAGTCTGAAAGAGTGGTTTCTTGTTCTTCTGGATATTGTGACTTCAAAGTTCAGTCTTTTAAGGGGAACTGGAAATCAAAGGAGTCTGATTATTTGCCACACTTCCTCCAGATCCAGTAAAGATTTTCTGTTTTAGAAATCCTGCAGCAGTTTCTGCATTTGCTCATGGATATTGGGTTTAGGGAGGCCGTTTCAGTAATTTATCTACAGTAGAGCATCCTGGCATCTCTCAGATCCATCATAAACCCTATATTCTACTCTTGAAAGCTCTAAATCTTGCTTTCTCAGACTTGCATTTCTAACATGATGTCAGATACATACTCTGAAAAAGAAATGCAAAGCCTGAATAAAAATACTACCATGCAGATAAATGCCAAGAGGAACCAGATTTTAGGTATCTTGCTGCAGCTTTTCAATTCCTCTTAGGCAAAAAAGAAACATGAGATATTTTGCAAATTTTTTGTATGCCAACATTAATGCTGTCTTTGAACTGCCTGTTTCCAAAAATGTGTTGTGAAGATTTCAGTTCAAAAGCATTTCAGGTTTAAAGAACTGCATTCCCTATTTCTTGCCCAGATGTCTGTGTCAGGGAACTGGCAAGGCTTTCACAGTTCTTATTCTGATGGGTGAATAGCACCCATAGCAATTTATTAGTACTTACTAAATTTCAAACTCTTTATTTCCTCCTCTGTTAGAAGTAATTTTGTAATAATGATTTTTTCCTTCCCTACCTTCATTTCTTTTCATGGGCTGATTAGTGTATAGCTTCAGAAGGCTTATCTGCCCTGTATTCTGACATCTCCTTAATATATCTTTAAGCTAGTTTAATGCTTTGCCTGCCTGCTATTCTCAATACACTTATTATCAATGATAGGTGTAATAGAAACAGTGTTACTTTTGAAAAATGGCTGGACATTTCATTACTGTCATTTCACTGAGAAATAGGAGTTTGTTTAATGCATATGAAAAATACTAGCAGAAATAAAAGATCAAAAGGGATAAAAAATCAAAGCAATTTTTCTTCTTTTCAGATGCCAGATTGAGAGTTCTCAGTGTACTTTAAACAATGATTTATTAGCCTTTTGAGATTAGAGAAGTTTGTGTCTTCTTAAGCATAAAGTTTTCTTATCCTCAAAATAAAAGGGCAATAGCATAATGTACTAATTATTCATGGCATTTATATGTTAATATGTTTCTATATAGAATTTATTTTCATAGCTGTTACTAATTCCATCTATACTAACGAAATAGCTGTAATCCAAACAGAAGAGGAAATTCAATTATAAACATAGTAAAAAAAAATCTCATTGTTTAACGAGAATAAATGTATTTTTATCATAGCAACAAAAATACTGTTTTACTATATGATATTCCATTTAATTCACTATTTCATTTTTATCTGTACCCATCAGATTAGGCTTAGTTCTTGGGAAAATGTCCTGCAAGACCAGATAACATCCACCACATAACAAAAACTGAAAAAATGCATTGGTCTTTTTGTATACAGGCTACAGAGAGCTCAGCCACCCCAGTTCAGTCATACAATTAACCCTGGACTCATTCTTCCATGTTTTTGGGTTGGTTTTTTAAGTTGGAGGAGATTTTTTGTGGACTTTTCCCCCTCTGTCTTTTCTTGGCTATCTCTTTCTCAGAGAGCTAAAGAGTGAGAAAATACTTGAAATTTTTTAAATGGCAGAAAATGCTCAGTAATAATTAGCTAAAAGACTAACTAGACAATTACCATTACAGGCCATTAAAGACTGAAAAATGGTAGAACCAGAAGGCTTCTTTTTGTTTGGATTTATCATCAAAGAAGAAATAGAAGAAAAATGAAGAATGAGAATATGGGCAGGAAAAACCCAGAACACTCCAGTCAATAAAATATCCTATGTTTATTTTCCTAAACATACCTTTAACTTCACAGAAGTTTCTATCTCTGTTTTACCAATGGTACCTCTTTTCTAACAACATTTCTTTGGAAGTGTTTTTCTATTAAGGCCTTTTCTGCTGGCTATTTCTGCCCATAAAGAGCAGAGACATTTGTTAGGGAATTTGTACTAGTTCATTTTTTGATGTTATCATTGTGAAATAGGAGACAGTCACCAATTTTTATGAATTTTGAGTTGTATTTGTCTGTGGATCATATATCAAGAGCATTCTGAAATGACAGTAAGATAAGAGATTCAAGTAAACTCTTGAAAAGCAGAATGTGATCTCTGCCTCTGCAGACTGAACATCAGTAATTATCGGAGAAACCATAGGGCCAGAACCTTAGCAGCTGTAAATCAGTAAAACTTCACTAAGCCCAACAGAACTACCTTAATTTACAGAAGCTGACTACAGCAATATAATTTTAGAAGATTTTATTTGCAAGACACCCTCTGCCTAACAGCAAAGTACTTTCTACAGTTTAAGCTATTTGTGAGGAGAAAGACAGACTAAGTGTAAAGGATTTAGTCTAGTTCATGTGAAAAATATGGTGATTAATTTAAAATGCACTTAAAAATCTGCAGAGCACTTGAAAAGAACAATGAATTTTCAATTGCCAGTTGTGTGAGGGGCAGCTCATTATGCATTAGAAACAGAACTTCAATTTGTATAAATGTTTCAGTGGTTCTACTTGTGTAATGCTCAATCAGTTACTTTCATGCTTGTGCTCAATATTGCATTGCACTCCAAATTCTGCAACAGATACAGGAACATTATGTCCTAACCCAAGCATACCATCAAGGTAAGGATTTTGGATTCTTTGCATAAGCAGTGTTCCATGATATTTTGCTTGAATTTTCAGATAATCCAGGCATAGAACCACAAAATTACTGTTGAGATGCCTGTCTGTTAGCAAACTCTAATGTAACTCTAACTAAGAGTTGAACTCTTAAGTCTGTTGGACTCACAGCCTCATGTAAAAACAAAAAAGTACCATTAAATAAGATATATGCATCATAAGGAGCAATATTGTTTCATTCAATAGTATAGCATTTCATGTGATATCAAATAGTAACTATAAAGTGTGTATATTTTAAATCAGATAATGATCCAAAATGCCTTTAAAACTACAATATTATATTTTTTAACTACCATCTGGTTTAGTAAATTATTTCTCTGTATATGGTATTATTATATCAAATGGGGGAATCACTTTTGCTAAGGTTCCCTATGTATAACAGTCTGTGGGAAAATAATTTATAGAACTGAAATCAGACTTGGTACTACAATAAAATATTAATTCCCCAGCTGATGACACATATTAAAAACCCCCCACATTTTCTTCTTATTCTGACCTGTCCCTGACAATTCTAGAACAATGACTGGATCTTCTTTAGGGTTCAGTACAAATCCAATTTAGACACTGAAATTCCCTTAGGCTCCCTTTAGTCACCTAAAACAATGAGTGTTCTTTTTCTTGCTTAAGAAGAGCTAAAACCTTTCTTCTTTTGTCTTCTCATGCAGCTTTTAGCTTGATAGTGCAGACCTCATCTTTTTACATTGTTTTAAGTGAAGGTGTTGTCAACTGCATGTGATTACTCAGAGGTGTTAAAATTGAATTCTTTAGTCCTTTTATCATAAATGAATTTTAGGGAGAGATATACATTAAGTGAAGCATAGTATCTCTCTGAGAATATTTTTCAAGTTTTTTCAATCATTGCACTAAATCTCTGGTCTCTATTTTTGTGTTTCTTCTCCTTCACAATATTGGAGGACCTGGAGCTGGGTTCCTGGAATTATTACATAAAAATAAAATGTAACACACTCATCTTGTAGACTTGAGTTAAAAAGAATGTTGTTTTTTTTCCAGCTATTCAGTTAGGTACTTACTCATAAGGAATAGTAAATATTAGATATTCTGTACTTCTGAGCCTTAAAAATAACTTTGATAAGATTTCATAGATTCCATGTCCCATATAGGTTATGGGAAACAATATTCAATTGTAATAATATTATTTTACTTCTGAGTTTGTAAAAATTGGATTCTTTTGCTTAAGAATGGAAAGTTATCTCTCAGAATACAATTTCTAATTACTTTTACTGCAATGCCTTTAGCTGTATAGCAGTGGGACCTCTTCCATTAAATATTTCACTTTGTTCCTTAGTTTTACTTTATTTCTTATGAAAAGAGTTGTGTTCTTACAAGCAATTTGCCATGTCTCATTTCTTTCCTGTAAGTGACCTCTTTTTAAGCAGCATTGTTGGCATGAAATGGCCACAGATAAATGAGTATGAAAAATCTTTTCTTACAGTAAATCCAAAGAGAACCATCCACTTTATCTAGCATGGAAGGCTTAGAAAAAATAATCACAACACTTTTAAAACATTTCCCAGTTTTTAAAGATCCACTTTACTGAGAATGATATTTTGTACGTCAGATTTGAAATATATAAAAAATTCAAGCACTTAAATTTTTTCCCCAGAATGAATGAATTCTTTTGGCACCAAGAAAAGAGTGAAACCAATATCTGTAGTTATTTTCTTTATACCACAGTCTTTATGCATCCTTTTTTCAAACAGCTTCATGAAACAGAAAGTTGTGATGACCAAATTTCTAATGATTAAAACCAGAAAAAATAATCTAGATAAAGATATGAACCATGTCTGAAAATACTGAACCTGCAGCTCTGTTAATTTTCACCACTCTTATTCATTGAGGCATAAGTGTCCCAAGTCTGGTAACAGATGCCAGAAAAACTGTGTACTGGCTGATCTCACACCATTTGGCTTTCGGTGCGTACATCAGAAAACAGTTCTACCAAGGATGCAGTATTTATCCAGAACACTTTTGGAAAACCAAGTGTTTTTAAGCATGTCACTAACAGTGCCTCTCATGTGAATTATTGCAATTTAGTCTTTCCCAAGGTGACCATGATATAAGAGAAGAATGACTCCAGCTGAAGTAACAAACTTTGACAGAGTTTCAAAGGGAAGAATATGATGATAGGGAACACAAGGTGATTTATATATGACTAAAAAAAGTCCTTTGAAACTCAAGTCTTATAAATGAGTGATTACAATTAATTAATGTTGATGTAGAATAATATTGCATTGATCAGCCTCAAAGTTAATGAGATTACATACACGAAAAACATGATCCACACATGATGTATTAAAAATCTTAAGTTCTTTATATATGGCCTATTACCATTTTTGCAATTTTATTCAATATGTGTTGAAATGTTTAGAATCCAAATGCCAACTCATAGCACTGCAAACCTTCTGTAATTATTACTTTCCTTCAGCGAAGAAATAAGGTCAACTTATGAATTGATTTTAGAGTGACTTTAGTAAGTCACTCTTTTAAGTATTCTTTCGTAAGAATAAACCAACAAATAAGGAGAAAAAAACTATGATGATTTTACTTCTATTGAACTATTGAACTATCTTATTTACCGAATGATTAAGAATTAAATATTTTATATCCTGAAAAAATTAAGTCTATCATTTATGGATCTTTAAATCTGTACATGTGTACATGATCCTGATTCAGGGATAATCTCTTTAATGATCATCACATGAAGATGTACATAGATTCACAGAAATCAGAGGTGGAAAAGAAAGACCATTGAGATCATTGCATTTATTCCCTTGCTAGTGCAGCAAGATGGATTAGGAAGGCACCAGTAAATTATATATGGAGTGTTTTCAGGCACATAGGATTTACCACTTCTCATTAATAATTGAGTTTCCAGAGTATTCCTGCTAGAAGGCTCAGAAAACATTCCCTTTTGTTAAGGCAAGAATATGTTCTCTGATCCAAATTTGGCTTTTTGACTAAGCTCGGAAAAATAAGCTTTTATTTACTTATTTGTCTATTTCAATGTCTTTCGATATTTTTAAGGTAGGTTGTCTGTTTTTTTTTTCATGGAAGCACCTCAGATGGTCATCAGTCTTTCATACAAACAGTGACCTAAAGGACTGAGAAAATGTTGCCTGAAAAGCAACATCGTTTACAGACAATCTGTCTTCCCCTTTCTCATTTTGTTTGGTTTCCTATGAGTATATGTATGTTCTGAACACTTAGCCATTAGTCAGACATTGTATCACCATATACCATAATAACTTAAAATATGTTTTGGGGTTTTTTTTAATGTTTTTCAGTAATTTTTTGAGATGCATGTGGTGTCTGTACTTATGTCTGTAGACAACAGTAGCTACTTTTCCTTAAACCTTTTTGCTTCAACAATACATCTTAAAATACATGTCTGAAAATTTGCTTTGGCTTTGAGTTCAGCAAACAACACAGGTCCAAAAGTGCTGAGGCTTAGACATATTTTAGACACATCAGATTTACTGTGCATGCATAAAGCATCTGTGTGCAATATGTGGTCTCAGACATGATGAGTCATGAATGAACAAGTGAAGTGGTTATTTGTTTGGGATCCCTTGAAATTCTGAACAAATCAGCCAGGGGACTATTTCCTGCATAGGCAAATGCAAAAAGGAGATGGATATACTGTAATCTTTCCTCAAGATGTTATTGGAAGATACATGAAAAGAACAAATGCTTTGTTTCCTTGAAGTTACATTTCTGGCTGGCTGTCATTGATTGCCTATCTGTTGTAAAGTAGTTGTGAGGAAAGATGAGAATAAAGTCACCCTAAGGGGGGAAAAACTCATAATCCTTCAGTTATCAGGAAAACCTTAAATGTAAAGAAAACAGTAAGATGCCAGTCATGGCTCTTAATACCTCTTACTAGATCTCAGTAATAATAGATGTTGAAAGTTCTTACCAATAAAGATAAAAATTCAAAATTGTACACAAATAAGTTTAGCTGTGAAGAATGTAGCCTTCTACATTTATTAATTTATCATAAAGTATATTTAGTACTTAATAATAGAGATATTCAAACAATTTGAAGGAATTTGAGGAGTAATAGTTAAACTATGAAAGGCAAAGCTGGGATCCACTTTTCTATAAAGTAGAAGCCCTGGAAGGCAGTGTATTGGTCTTCCTCCTCTCTTTTCCTCTATGCTATTCCCTAAAAGAGTTATATAATAATAAATGGCTATGATCTGTGATGATACCACTCTACATAAAATAAGTGAGAGGTCTATAACTGCAAGGTAGAAATATATTGTGAAAGATGGCAACAGTCCCTTTAGAATATTTTTTAAAAAGAGTGTAAAGATCCTTTAACCATGATACCTGTTCAGAAGAAAGATGATCAATTCTCTCAATTCATCCACATGAATGCATAGTAATAGAAAAATCAACAAAAGAAACTAATCAGAAGATTTCTATTAAGGAAAAAATTCTGATTAAAAGGGAAATTTTTTTAGTTGCAAAAAGAAGTACATGTTATCATTGTGTATGGTAAGTCTAGTCACAAAGTACTTTGCAATTCAAAGTATTGTATTTTGTAAGCCCAATAAGGCCTTATAGGTTTAGCTAACATTGGTTTAAATACACTTCAGAATACTTTAAATCATATCTACTTCATATTTCCTTTCACTGGTGTCATCTTCCCCTTTGAAATGTCTGTTTTTGTAAACACAAAAAAACCTCAAGTTGTTTATGTTCAATACAGTGAAGTCATCTGATGCTACAGGTGGTTAAAAAAGTACTGAGAAAAATTTGTGAGCATAGGATTTATATCAATTGCTGAATTAACACAATCTGGTAATTTCAGTAAGAAAATTGAAAGAGACGGTCAGAGGACAAAAGGTCAATGATATCTATAATAAATTCTGAAGTTTGAGTAATATTTTTAAAGAATTGTTCATATTTTAAAGTATTGTGGGGTGGCTTTAAATTACACGTATTAAAAACCAATAAACCAGAACTGTTGCTTTAAGAAACAGACTGAACAAAAAAGAATAAAAAAAAATTAGGTAGCAGTCAATTTAAAGATGCTCTGAGAAGTTCCAATTAAAAGACCTAAAACACTTAGGGGTATGATACAAGGCCCTAAGTAAGGTGAAATGAGCTGAAGATGTTATCAAGACCAATTTATAAAAGCTACTAGGACAATAAAGGAAAAAAAAAATTCTTGTTTTCCTTGTTAATGGAAAAGAGCTATTACAACTGTACAAACAATGGTATTTTTCAGATCTTGCTTCATATATAAAATATCACAGTTACTCAGATTCACCACTGTACCAAAAATTGCTATAAACCACAGGCACATTATGGCATAAAAGATTAAGACATTTTTCAATTCAACACTTGAATCCCACAGCAAATAACTGTAAATATGTAAACTCAGAAGAAGTATATGCTAAATCATTGTTAAAGAATTAAATATAACTCTTTTCAGTGGTTACTTGAATCTAGGATTGAGTCTAGGTGCCTTGCACTGTCATTTAAACAATGTGATCTTTTAGATCTGAAAGACAATGATGAAAATCTGCATTAAAAAATGTGGCAAGTTCTCCCTCCATTTCAGGTTTCAGGGAAATGAGTATCTACCAAAAAATTTCTCTCTGACTGACCCTTTTGCCTCTAGTCCTGTCCTAGTCCTTCTCTGCTTCAGTCCTCTGCCTAATCTCTTTTCCATCCAGAGCTGCCTTCTAATTTTTCACTCAATTTCCTCCCCTTCCCACTTCACAATTCTCACATTACCATTGACTTCTGTCCCTCTTAAGGTGCTTCACTGTAGCCAGGCTCTTCAAATTTGATGTGAAATGGGAGGGCTGGAGGTTTTCATCAAGATTATTGTATGTGGTTTTTGGTGCTTTCATTTCTTTCCTCTTCTTAGTGGCAAGAAAGTGAATGCATCACCTGTCATACCATCAGAACTGTTAAACCTGTTTGTGGTGAAACAAAAAATACTGACAAGTATTCTAAGAGACAGCTTCTACCAAAACCATCAGCATTACAATATTATATTAACCAAAATGGTCTTGTAATAGAAAGCCTCAAGCAACCTTAACTGTAGGTGGCACTACTGGCTGTGCCTATGGAAAAAAAAAAAAAAAAAAAGGTGTGGGAAAGCTTCCAAAGGGCCTCACCCTACAAACCTGGCAAGTACTGCTCAAATCCTATAGAGCATCCTCAAGAGTAAGGATATACAGCTATATATTTTTTTAAAGTGTGTGCTTTAATTGTATATCCCATAGTTACAAAAGCAACTGAATTACCTTGTTGATTACTGAGGAAATAAAAGATATACAAAACAATGGGAATTCATATCTATACAAAATGAGTTAGAATGCAGCAGCTGATCAGAATTAGATGAACTCTTCATACTTTTTTTCCTAAAAGCTTTGATCTTTCCCTCTCAGTTTAAATCATCACATTCAGACAGAATTAATTCTAAAAGTGTTCATAGTTAATGATTTTATACTCAAGTGGTTTTTTTTTCCTTTTTATATGTAATAGTTCTAGACGGAATGAAAAAGTGACAAAAGGTGATGAAAATACAAAGTTAAAGTGGATGCACTTAGCTCCTCCCAGTTTTTTCAGAATCTTAATCCTGTTGGGTATTTGGTTTGGTTTTTCATCTAAGCTATTTCTAATCTAATGCAAAAGGTACAAGAATAACTTTATCAAATTTTATATGGGATGTATATTTTCAGCACGTACCAATATTACCCTTTTGTGGTGCTAAAATATTTGTTAGATAATTCAGCTCTCTGCTGTGCTGGCATCTGCTTCTGTTTTGTATAGCTATGTATTGACAGAAAATAAACCATGTCTGGTAAGTAAAAAGTAGCTTGCTGCCTGATTTTTAGCGAAGTGAGCATACTGTTATTTTTTTCAAGCTTTACTAGATGGAAAAAAGATCAGGCCAACCTAGGTCATGAAACACTAAGATCTGTTCCAGATCAGCAAAGCCTTTTTTAATTCAATTTTTCCCATGTTAGAAATAGTCATTACATTTTATATTATGCATTTCTAGTTTCAAAGCTCATGCCATAAAATTATTCTATATAATCAAACCTAACTGCTGGTTTTCTACACCAAGCTAGTGAATGAATATTCCGTCAGTGAAGCCGGTATTTAACTATTTATTTGCGAAATGTTCAGACCCATAATTTTAGAAATTTGATAAATCTGTAATTACAATGTGTAATTGTATGCATATGTCATTAGCATTTATGAGCAAGAGCGAAAGAAATAATATACATCAAGCAACAAAAGGGAATCCTGAAAGAGAATGACATGTTCTGACAAGTTACTGTTTAGTTTTGACCAGAATGCCAATTCTAGTCTACTTCCAGTCTGATTATAAATAAGATTATCAGTCAATGCTCACAGAATCTGCATCTTCCATGCAGCAACCTTTTATCTCATTGAATATTTTATTTTATTTTTTAAAGTCAAGCAATACCCAGAAAGTCCTAAGCATTATTTGACCTCCTGCAGTGGGATTTTCATGGGATTCCATATCTTCATTTTTTAATTTTTAGCTACCATGACAGGAAATTATTTAAACTCCATCTATACTCTATTTTGAAATTGCTATGTAATAACTTATTCTGTTTAAAGATATAGAAAATCAGTACTGAAATACATATAGCAAACATTTCTTAAGCACGAAATTTTTAAAATTCAGAAAATAATGCCATCATATATTACAGAATTCCCAAGAAACAAAGAAATGAATTTTTGCGCTAAAAAAAGTGTTCATAATCTGTTATTTCAAATGTCAGGATGAGGAGAATCTGGTTTTCTTCATGGTTTTTTTTTTAAATAATAACAAACATTAAATATATTTTGTCTGATTTTCTAAATGGCTTAAGAATTCTTAGCCTACGTACAAATTTGAACACATTGCAAGGAGATATGAAAAAAGCTGAGAGATGATTTGGAAAGTTTTAACAAATTCAGTGGACATGGTCATTTGCCAAAGAACATCTGTTGGTGTTTTTAGAATCCATAAGTGAAAAAAAGAAGCAAGGAAAGCAATTGGAAACAAACTGTTAAAATGCCAAACAAAACCTGGTTTCTGTTATGTTAATGTTTCATAGTCCAGCTTGGAACTTGACACATTCTTTTTCTACAACAGGCATTTTCTAAAAAAGAAAAAAAAAAAAACCAATTCTAGTTAAGATTCACATGATAACAACATGGCTAATTAACAGTCAGACATGTTGTCTCTTTTCAATATATAAACATAGTTTTAATCTTTTTTTTCCTAAGCAAACTTCATTTAAGAAACTGGTGGTATTCCATCTTTCAACAGGAAAAAAAAAATCAGTTTATATTAATTGTTCAAGTAACCAGTATTTTGCTTTGGTCTGAAATCTAAATTCCTCTAGATTTCTTCCATTACTTTCAAAAATTGGAATTCTACTGGAAACCTTGATACAACCTAAGCATACACATATGAGGTAGCTACTTTCTCTCAATATTTTGAATACAGGGCTATTGCAGAGCCCCTTCTATCCTGCAGATAACCTGTCCCTTGCTATGATGCAGTGGGATGCTTATGTTTGAGTTTCCCAAAGGGGCAGGGAGATGAGGAGATGTGGGTGAATGGGCCTGAGGGACTAAATGTCTGTTGGGAGATGGGGCATGAGCTTGTCTGTGGGAGTCTTCACCCTGTTCTCACTGAGACTTTTAATTTGCTCCAGTGTGAAAGGAGTATGTAGCAGGGACAGAATTTAGGTACAGAAATATTCTGAAGGAATATTTGCTCCTTGTCTTTTCCCCATGGAGAATATGAATTACACTACTATAAATGAATAGTATGTTTATATACATTATAAGCTTGAATCTGTGCTTTGTAATGCTGATTTTATGTTATATAATTGCACTGTATTAACAGCCCTGCCACAAAGCAGGAGCTAAACAGTCAAGTGCTGAATACCTTGCTAGGGTAGAACAGATGTATTTATGTTCAGCAGTGTCTTCTCTTGCACAGATACAGCAGTGTTAATATTTACTCTTTTTAGGAGGCAATGAGGGCTACTGTCAAGCTATCAGTTATTTATCAGTGGAATAAGAATTAAAGGACTGTCCTTTCTGCTAGCAATGCAAACACATTATCTAGCTACCTTAAAACATCCTCATTTTTCTAATTTGTTTTATTAGTACATAGAACAAAAAGCATGCTGGAAGATACCACATGGGCTGGCTCAGGAAAAAGGTAGACAAGTCAAGGTCTGTTACAGCAACCTACTCTATAAATCTGAAAGTGGATCATTGGGGAAGTTTTAAAATGTTTTTGTGAAGAACATCCAGAAATTAATTCACAGGAATATCTTAGTTCAAGTTTATAATCTGTTTATATTAATATTAAAACGTGAATTTGATGATGTCTGTAGCATATAGGAAAAGTTTGTAGAAAATTATGCTGAGAGTATTATAAGGAGAGATTTGTCTAGGCAAAGTATAATAAAAATTTATTTGAACCAGTGATCCTAGAGTCTGTTCAAATATTCAATCACTCTTTACATCTATGGGATTAGTTTTTCACACAATCAATCCTTTGTCTTAGCAAATAGCAATCACTGGATACCCCCAAAACTTTCTCCTCCATGCATGGTTCTTTTCCTGCCTTTCATACGTCACAACTAGAGCTCCTCTGAGGTGATCTGAGCTTCCATGGTGTCAGGAGGAGCTTGAAGTATGTTCATGTTGGCATATTTCGTAGGAAAGACAATATTCATAGGCTCACTCTTTTACTAAAACTTATATCACTTTGTCTGGCTTTGCAGTAAGGAATTCCTCATATTTTCCTGCACAACTATTGCTGTTATAAAATATCTTCCTTTCTTCCTGAAACAAATAGTACAAAATTAATCTGCTTTGTGTTCTCTTTGATTCAGGAATGTCAAATGTGCTAGACAATATCTGCTGCCTTTTGTGTGCATGAGTGTGTATATATCTGTATATTCTTTTCCTTTTTCTAGAAAGGACATCACAGAGCAGTAATGGATTATGAATCTGATAACATTTTTGCAAGAGATATTTTACCTCCATTAACCAGAATACTGGAAGATGTATAATAATGTGCAAGTGTATTCTCTGACAAACTGCTAAATTTGGGACCATGATGTTGAGCAATTTTATTCAGATGCCATTGCATGGGAGCAGAAACAAAATTGGGAAGTACAATGATGAAGTTCAGATGATGACTGAAATTTGTGCATGTATTTGTTAAGGCTTGAATTTCAAGTGAATTCCAGGGAGTAACTTAAATTTTACTGAATTTTAACAGTGTCAATACAGTATGTGAACTCTACAGTTTAAAACCTATAAAACTGAGATTTATATTCAACGTTTTGGATAAATCCTGTCTTCCTAATCTGAACTGCTGGGGTAATCATGCTCAGTATTAAACCTTCAACAGATTTTCAGAAGGGAACAACAAAGAACTTTGTGCCTTCACACAGAAAAGGTTTGTACTTAAGTAAGATACGTAGAATTGGTACATGCAATAGATAAACTCTGACCACATACCAGGGAGGTCCATAGTCCCAGATAGGATCACAGCAGGAAGTTAGTGATTAATGATCTAGGGTAATTTAGAGCCAAATTTGTTACAAGCTCAATAAATCTTAAAGCCAGGGGCATCTTATCTAAGACTGATAAAATGGAGAAGAAACATTGGCAGACCAATGGCAGGAAGCTTTAAGAACACACCGTGAATGAGGAAAATTATGTGGCAATACTTAGATTATAATTCTGCAATAATCAAAATAGCAGGAAATGATTATAGTCTGAGGGAACAACAGAAAATGACGTTACACATATTGAAATAGTGTCAATATTCAACATTTTCTTCGAAATTTAATTAATTTATCACATGTGTAAGAGAACTGGATAAAAAAAAAGCGGCTAAATCCAACATAAAGCTTAAACCAGTAGCCTATGCAAACCCTTTTGACTTTAAGCAGCAATTATTCCCTTCAGTACTATGAAATTCTTTCTATAAGTCACTTCTGGAAATTCACAGGGTGAGTTGAAGTCAAATCTAGAGTTGGAACATTGAATATATTGGCTTTAGGGCCTGTTGGACCACTAAGCTATTCATTTTTCTGAGAGCTCACAGCATTAGCTTCTCTAAAGAAAATGAAAGAATCAAAATGTTTAAATTAATTCTGGTAACAGCCAGGTTTTGTTTTTTTTTCCCCAAAATAATTGCTGCATTTAAAAAAAAAATTCTCCAATTTTTTTTTTTTTAAATTTAACTCAAATCATGATAATGTTTGAAATATAACATGGAGACGTAGAGGATTTTACACTATTACACAGTGGATTTTTTCTACACCAGTAGACTTTCAAAATCATCATATTTCACTACATCATGCACCTTCCACTGTGTCATTTGTACTTTAGTAAGAGGGCTTTCTGACCCATCAGCCCCTGCTTGGTTAAAGTAAATACCCAGCTAAATTAAATCCCAAGAAGCATGCTGGCTGCTGAATTTCATCTGCATCATGTATGGTATGTTAGCCAAGTAAGAGTTCTGTATGCAATACAATCAAATGTTCCCCATATTACCCACAAATCCTACAGTAACGGGTTTGATGTTATCCACCTATCTCTACTGGATCAAGGTTTTCTTACAGTTCTGGAAGTCAAGTGGGAGAATGCAACTGAAAAATGATTGAAAAGTAACTATCAGCTATTGTCACTTAAATAACACAAAGCTGTTTTCCTATAAAGTGAAGTATAAGTTAGAGTTTGTTATATGCAGGAAGAATCTCTGTTACCTTCTTATCCTTTCATCTGCTTTTTGTATAAAAGCTTCTCTCTTGTTTCAAGTTTGCTCTGTTAATACATCAATTGATAACCTATGTAATACAGCTTTCCTTATACAGATTCAAACTCCACAGGGTCTTACACAGGATACTTGAAGTTAGCACAGATTTTAGAGGCAGAATAGCCTTCCACAGTGCTCTAGACTGGAAATGAATAGTGCCAGGACTGGAACCAAAAGCACCTGCAGACCCACTTTATTACATCTGTACTTCAGCGTCCATCCTTCAGTTCCATAAACTGCTGCTTTGTGCATGCTTGAGTCTCAGTATCTGATGGAAACCTTCCTGCTTCTAAGAGCAGGATGCAAGCATTGTGTCAGTCCTAGAAATGTTTACATTCTGTCCTCATTTTACTGATTTATACTAAATGTGAATCTTTTCCTGCTGCAAGGAAATGGTATGAAGAAAGAGCACTTGCTTCCTTATTAGGAGATATTAGTCTTGGCTAATGGAACAGCATATCTGACTATTTTATAGATCATTTATGAAACTCCTTAAAGCTTATTTGTGGGAAATATTCATTTTTTCAGTCTGCACACTAGGACTCACTGATTGTAACTGAGATATAGTCATACTGTCCTGCCTTAAGACAGGAAAGCTTTTTCCTTTTTTCTTGAAATCTGATCAGTGCTGCTGTGGTATGAGAATGCCCTGCAGCCGGCCACAGGTCCCTCACAGCTGCTGAAGTAGCAAAGCAGTTGTAATGTGAAACTTTGCTATCTGTATCAGCAGAATAGAAAAAGACCAATGCCCCAAATTTAACAACTGAGCCCCAGACACCATAAAGAAATTAAGGAAGTTCTTAGACTAATGTTTTTAAAGCATCAAGGGGAAATAACACTCCTGTCAGCACTTTGAAATCAAGTTCCTAATTCCCTTCGTCTATCTTGAAAAATTTACTGTGACTGAATCAGTTACCTGAAGACTTGTCCAGACCCTTAATGTTTTGTAAAATGTTGGTATTTAGCTTGCCAATGCAGCAGAAGATCAATATGCAAATTCTCAGTCACAACTAGACTTAGTAGACATACAAAACTACACAGAAATGTGCTTCTTGTATTGTTCAGAGACAAAATTCCCTACATAACTAGTCATGAAAGGATTTTTCACTGTAGAGAAGCCACTAATGTGAAAAGGAAGATTCGCCTGTCTTTTTATGCCATTTTTTCCCACATATTTCCTGTTCTTTTTTTATTTTTTTAAACTTTGAACAGAAAAATAAAAATCACAGCGAAGGAGAAAACCAGAATTATAGTAAAGAATGGCTCAGAACTAGTGTGTATCATGTATATATCAATACAAAATTAAAACCGTGTATAAAGTTCATATATAATTGAAGACACTAAATACCCCAAGAGTGTAGATATTATAGTAGACCAAATTCTCCTACAAATGGCACTGAAGAGGATAATGTCTATCACAACAGTGTTTTTGTAATACTGGTAGACCCTGGTTACAAGTTATCTGAATGAAAAAGGAGGCCTCTTCCAGTGAGTACCCAAAAAGCTTATTAAGCTTTTTCTGAATATTGTCTTTAGCAAAGTACATGCTTTCTGTTATTTTTAAAACAAATATGAGAGTTCAAGGACCAGCATACATTATTGATGTTACCTATTAGCCCACAAAATTCTCCATCAAGCACTAAAAGAGGTGTATTTTAACCATCAGCAACACTTTTTAGCTCCTTTTCTTTCTTGCAGTTCAAGTCCTACTACACTTAGACTGCAGTTAACACTATTTCCTTGATTTTCCTGGTTCTTTTGATAAATGTGTGTCTCTGTAGGAATAACATTAATGATTATCTGCAGAATGACTTCTCTTGCTCAAGTATTCATTCAGCAGTTCTATTCTGTTCACCATATATAAATGATAGTATTTCCTACAAAAGCAAAGAAGATTACTAAAAAATGGTTTTGCTATCCTTAGAAAATCCTTATATTAATGTTACATGAATCTTTAAGCAATAAGTAGAGATACTGCCTGAAATGACAGGTAACTAGTTCAGTTAAAAGTTAAGTCACATGTTAAAATATCATCTTGCTTTTTTATTTTCTTGTGGTTTTTTCATTTGTTTGTTTCTTTGTTGCTGTTGCTTCTTTGTTTTGTTTTATTTTTAATTATTGCTACTTTTAAGAAAAAAAATTGCTCACCTTTTATTCTTAAGAAGGCAAAATTATTAAGTAACACCAGAATTTCCAGTGTGGTAAATACTCAAAGCAGACAGCTTTTAACTAAAGAACCCTAAGAAAAATATGGAACAACACATACAGTATTGCAATTTATGAATAAGTTACTTTTACAATGTTGACAGGAAAATTCGATTTTTCACCTCAGATTCAAATTTGTGTGTTCTCCTTTGACTTTACAAAAGCAAAAGTTATTATACAAATTTTATCAAAGTACATGATCACATTCTTAAATGGGTTATTTGTGAGTGTTTAGAAGAGTATTGCCTTTGTTCTTCTGTTTGCCCATGAAATTAAAAAGAAATGTAATAGATTAGAATAGATGACATAGATTATTTTCACAGTAACAGAATATGAAGGTATCTACATTTCAATAATTCCTATTAAAAAGACAGAGTTCACAGTATGAAAAGAATTTTTTTAAACTGAATTCATACATTCATCAGTTTTTTAGTTGGATTCATCAATAGCTTATTTGGGGAAATTAGGTATGAAATAGCTCTCCACTGTTATTTTTCATGTTCCTTAAAAATGATTAAACTTAGTTTTAAGGAAAGAGACTACTATTTGCTTGGATTTTGTAAGAATGTATTGACTATAAAGTGATCTTTAAAGAGAATGTCTGGAAGCACTATTCTTAAGCATTCAAACTACTGACACTTAGACATGAATCTTCCACTAGTTGATATAAATTTTTATACTGTAGCTTCACTTTCTTCATCTGTAATAAAGTAGTTATTCAACAATACATTCTCTGTGCTGAATATTCCTTAAAGAATATTAACTAATTTTTAAACACAAAGAATATTTTTATAAGGATGAAGCTATTTTTTGATTCAAAATGCTTGTGTGCTATACGTAATTTGGAAAGTGATGTAGCTAATCCCCATTATTTGTGTATTTTCAAAATTGCTCTTTGAGAAAACCAGAAATGAGATAAATTTTCTGATGATTGAATAAATGCACTTCTACTTGAAAAAAATTATTTCCCTGCTGTGGAAATACATCTTTCTTTTTCTTCATTGTCCCTACAATGCTTTCTGTGTTATAAAATATTTGAGCCCAGATAATTTGCTGAAGTATTTGAACAAAAAATTAATTTACCTTCTGCAGAGCTGTGTCTACCCAGATCAGTCTAAAATATAGCTGGGTTCTGGATGCCATTTGTATCTAATTCATGCAGATATTATCCATCCATATGTTTCTTAGTGGAAAAGTGAACTCTTAAAATTAGTTTAATATAATTTTCCTAGAGTAATATGGAAAGCGGTTTACAGATGAAAATTATTTTGCTTGAAGGGAATGTGTTTGAGGTCACATCAGTCCCAGATGTTGGAACAACATAAGAGCTATGTGAAGTTGCAATGAAATTAACGTTCTGGCTAGGACTCAATGCCAAGAGTGTACCCTGATGCAAGAACACCCCAGTTAGTACCATTTTATTCCCTTCACCTGTACCCAAATTCTGTGGTAACACCAGATGCACAATTTGACTGGTTCCATGTATTCAAGATCAGAACACATTGTGCAAATGAGTCACAGTGTAAGACTACAAAGAGTGTGCTAAAACCAATAAGCAGTTCCTAGTGCCTGTAGGAAAAGAGGATGCCTGGTATCTCATCTGCCAAGCCCAGTCTTAGGGTACTAGACTTAGTGAAACTTAGGAACGCCATCCATCCCATATGGTAATGATTCATGAACTAAATAAACTGTCCTTTTAGAGTGTTCTTTAGAGTGATGAAAATCAGAAATAAAGAATTTGGTCCAGTTGTTGGTCATCTACAATATCACTTCTACAGATTTCTACAGTATCACTTATCCAGTGTTAATTCACTCTTAAGAATTGTAGCTTGCTATTTTCCTTCATCGTTTATCCTCATCAATGAGTATGTGATGGTTTGTGTATGGAATATAGGGAATGGGATTCAGTCCCACTGAAGCATAGGTGGAATTTTCTGAAGCTCTGCACTGTCTTGCACATGAAAAAAGAAATAAAAAAAATATAGTGACGATTTAATTTCTATACTACTACTCACAGAAAGGGAATTTAAGTTCATGATTTAAATATGTGTGTAGCTCTTGTTCCCTACGTGCATATAACTCGTTCCCTACACTCAGCAAAAATTAATAGTCTGAAACACATGTACAAAATGATTGACTGAAGGAAGAGGAGGGATTGAGAAAATTTCTAACATTTAGCTTAGAGATACTAAAACTGAAGTGACAACTAAAATCATTGCTGTCAGTAAACTCAATGAGAAGGAAAGCACTAGAGAGGAACCTAAAGAATATTATTGGCATGATAACTAATGAGTATAGATGGCCATAAAAAATTAAGGATACCAATACAAAGCTTAGATGTTTTTAGAGAATGAATATGGTGTTGGTGTCTCTGCATAGTGTTGGGTGCACTTATTAAATGAATACTTACCCAGAATATTAGGCAATTTCATTCAGTCATCCAATTAACTTTTTAGTTCTACTATCCCATTGCCTGTTAAAAATTATTTATCCACTGAAAGCTGTGATTTTCTTGTTCTTTCCTTCCACTAAAAGAGTTTACATCAGTGGTCTGAAACTGGACATTAACACATCATTTGTATGTAAGCAGAGCATTGGTTTTTTATTAAGGAACACATTAGGACTCTTGAATATGGAGAAGGTCACCTCTCCAAGAGTTTAGAGAATATAATCAATTCTAATACACTAGGAAACTAAGTGTGGTGTCTGACAGGATCATTGTCCTTAATGTAATTTGATAATATTATATACAGACCAATTGCTCCCTCTGATCTTATGACTTGAACTGGCATTGCCTTGAACTGTGGCATTTACCCATTTAGTCCAAAGGAATTACAATTCACTTCGACAGAGAAACTTCACTGATTTATAATATCATATACAAACCAAACCTATTATTTTAAAAAAATTTACTTGCCCTCACTTCTGTTAATTTCCAGTTAAATATTCTGAATGACACGCCCGTGGATTCCTTAAATGCTACATCAGTCTGACAATCATGCCTTTGATAGAAAAACTCTAATGTCAATTTTGAGATGATTTTACATCCTCTGCATCACCAATAAAGTGTCAATCCTGCAGATTTTTACATCTACTTGATTTGAAGGTAGTGATGTGTTTGCTCTCAGAATTATCTACTTGAGGACACATTTTCAGTTTTGAAAATCAGGAAATAAAGTTTATAGTTTGTGAAAATCCCTAGATTTCCTGGCTTGATTCCACATTCTCCCACTTTCTAAACAGTGCCTAAAAAAAAAAAAAAATCTGCTTTGTCTAATTCAGTTGCTTTAAAAAACCAAAAAAAACCAAATAAAAAACCTCAACAAAAAACCAAACCAAAACAAAAATCAACCAACGAACCAAAACAAAACAAAAAAACAAACAACAAAAAAACCCCCCAAAATTCCAAATATCTCAGTCTAGTGAGGAACAAAGGTGCTTTTTGGTTTCTTTATCTCAAATCTGCCAGTGTACAGTGAAATCATAAGAAGATGCTTTTGGTCTACCTTGCTTTGTAAACAGGGTGCCCATGCAGTGCTGCTGTTATAAAACAGGAGTATCTGTTTCCAGTTGAACTTTGTGAAGTGAAAAGCTTACCAGCATGCTGCTTCTAGCACTGGTCTCTGCTCACAGACTGGATACATGTGGCTAATAAGCCTTTTTCATGCAGGTTGCAAATCTGGTATGTTCTACAATTTCTACTATTATCTTTGTAAAAATGTTACATTTTCATGGGCTCGCGAGCACAGTGCAAGCATCTTAGCTTTTGAAATGCTGAGCTGTTCTTCAAATTCAGCTGGGGTGTGGGATACAGCAGCTAATTGTGCCCCTACTTCTCTGCTTCTGGCCAAGGTTAAGTTGCTTATCAGTGCTCTGTTTTCATGTCTTTCAGTTCATGTTTTTTTCTGAGATAACAACACTCTTTTGGAAGACTAAACAACACTGCTTAACTTATTTTGAATGCTTACACAAGAAACAGAATTACCTTACTTTACTGTAAAAGTGCAGAATTATTTCCTTTCATATACTTCTCCTATTTATGCTTATATTTGTAGAACTTCCCCCTACTTTAGTATATTGAAAAGTTATCTTGAAAATACTTGCTTTTTAAACCTTTATTCATTAGAATGCCACTGATCAATAACATGTGATTTAAGAAAGTGGCTTGAAGATTTTCCAAAAATGAGGCTTGTTTAGAAAATGTCTTAAAAATTTTTTCTTGTAGCTAGCTGCATAATTTACATGAGAAACTAGATCTGGATTCTGTTCATAAATGAGGGTTTTTCAGGTTAAATAATGTTCATTTCTTATGTATATTTGGGCTCCTATGTATATGTCTAATGTATCAAGAGCAGGAAATTTTTTACTTTATAAGCATATCAAAACCCTGAAAAACCAGACTATATCAATATAGCAGAAGGAAGAGGGTCAAAATAAGCCTCTCATGTGCACCTGAATTTACTGGCCTGTTGCACTGAAGTTGAAGCTAGAATGAAAATTGCATGTTATGAAAATACTTTAGATTACTAAAGCTGTACTAATATTTATGTTGTATTGAAGTGTTCCTCTTGCAGCTTCAGTGTTCTTTTGCCAGTGTGGGCATGCACAGAGAGGATATGCATGAACATTCTGCTCTTAGTGTGGATACTGCAAAATCTACCCTCAATAACTTGCCATTGAGGCAAAGAAGTTGATACGCAACTATCCCAAGTTATGAGTTTTCTGGAAAACCAATTTCATGCATGGTGGAGTTCTAACCCCAACACTGCATTTTGAGCCCTTTGCTTCTGCTTTCTATTGCAAGACTTGATGTTGCCTGACTAATTCGCAAAATTTTGGGGAAAAAAAAATGTCTAATGTATCAACACTTTTGTTTAGCTCTTGATCAGGGTATTCTTTTCCAAAGCTTTATTAAAAGTTAAATTATATATTGTATTTTAAGGTTTGGATTTGGAAAATGTTTGTTTTTTTTAAGAGGCATCTCTGAAATTAAACTTGACAGTAGCAAGAAAAAAACAATAGCACACTTACAATCATTTATGAAAGTAGCAGTGGCAGGTTTCTGGCACAATGGGTATTAGAGCTGAATTGTTTCCATTTTCTCCAGAATTACATTTGTGTGTCTTTTCAAGTTGGTCTCATGGAAGAAGGATGACCTAGATGGAGGTGACTTACTGTGTAATAGACAGAAGACTATAGAAAGGAATTGCCTTGAAAATTCCCATGCACTGCTAGGTTTTTAATTAACTGTGAGCAAAATTTGAGTGAAACAAGTGATGGTCTAGTGGTGTGCATTTTCATATTTTCTGGAAAAAAAGGACCAGGTTCTCTTGTAGAGAAAAAGCTGACTTGCTACTCTGAACTGTGAAATATTGAATCTTCAGAAGTTTACTTTTCTTCTAACTTTAAATAGAGAAAATTCATATCTTAATCCATTAAAAATATTCAATACCTCTAATATTCTTGCAAGGTAATAAATGTTTAAATCAAAGTTCTCTGTCTGCATTCTTTTCCTAGATTTCATTTGGATATTATTAAATATCCTGGGAAATCTGCCACTGCCTACCCACTGCCACCTTAGCAGATATTTTCTTTTTCACACCCTCTCATCAAAAAATGGACATTAACATTTTAATGAAGTGGCACCCTGGCACAGACAGAATCTTTCATCAATGTTTTGTGTGTGTGTAGCTGGGAGGGCGTTGTGATCCCAGAGAATGTTTCAACAGTTACTTCTTGGTGACTTATGAATGTTTTTAATGGATAAATCTTCTTCTTATGAATGTTTTTAATGGATAAGAAGAGTATGAGGCAACAGAAGTGTAAGAAGAAGAATGTAAGTTAGAAATATTAAGCATTTTGCCTGAAACTAGTTGAACCTCTATATATATACCTATATCTATTGAGATAGATTCCTCATGATTTTCTTCTAGTTCTATTGGTGAGGGTGAGGTAAAAGATACACATTCCACCAGCTTAGTATTAGGTTTTATGCTAAGTCATTAGAAGTAGCAAGAAACACTTCTTTCCAGTTAAAAGAAGAGAAGATCTACAGGAAAGTAGAGATGATAAATTTCTGTCACTCTCAGGGAATCTTTTTCCCCTCAGCAAGACATGCCAATGAAGAATTTTTTGCAGGTGTTTTTTGGCTGGTATTTTTTGCAGTACAAGCCTATACTTCTGGCTGCAGCCTCCACTGGTGTAAGGGTTCAGCCTTCCTATAAGGCAGTCAGGTACTGAGATCCAGAGCAGAAAGTGACTTTAAACAATATGTGATTTTAATATGCTAAATGACAAATTCCTTTGCCTGCACAAAGTCTCTATTATTGCATTTTGACTTGAGTCAGCGCATTAGAAACAATGTCCAGGAAAAGGAGTGTATGTTGTGTCTGGAAGTATGATACAGAAAATCAGTATAGGTGCTTTTTCATCACAGAAGCATATAGGTAGGTGCTTTTGTATATAAAAAATATTTCACTGGGCTATCCTAGTTTAACTTCAGTCAGTTCCCTGGCAACCACAGAATAAAAGAATGGCTGGGGTTGGGAGGGACTTCTGGAAATTGTGTAGTCCAACCCCCTGTCATTACAGATCCACCTACAAGAAGGCTGCACAGGGTCACATACAGGTGAGTAATACCCACAGAGAAGGAAATTCCATTACTTCCTTGGGCAGCCTGTCAATCCTTTGGGGACTGTGAAAGCTTAAAATTTTCTGACCAGAAGACACAAGAACAGGAAAATACCTCTGAAATCTGGGCAAAACACTTTAGAGATAAGTTTCAAATTCTAAAGTTAGCAGAACTCTTAGTGGGATTTTTATGGAGAAGTCAGTAAGCTCTCAGAGGTGTTTCCTAGTCTGCAGTTGACACAGTTACTGGGGGTGTTGAAATGTTCTTCACTCATTCAGTACTCTTATAGAACCTTGTGAGTACTCATACACTGTTTTGTGTGTGTTGTCAGGAAATTTGTTTTCATGATTTTCAAGTTAGGGATTTGGGTTGCTGAGATAATTTGAAGCAGTTTTCCTGATATGTCTGCTAGAAATTATATAAAAAATTAATTTTGCCATACTAACTGTCATACAGGCTTGAAAAAATAATGAAAATAGAAGAGAATATATATATTGAAAACATTTACATTTTCAGTTCTGATGCTGATTTGCATTGTCAAGATGATAGTTGCTTGTATGGCCTGCATCCTGTTGTTGCATCTGACTTTTTTCAGCTTTTCTGGACTAGCTGTAACTCCTGGTAAAGATATTTCTAAGCATAAAAGTGCTTAATTCTTTGTATCTGATTTTTGAGAGCTACCTAATTCATGTTAGTCCTCAAAATTAAAAAGATAGGAATACTGTTTAATTCATTGTCACTGAAGACATTTAACCAAATGTTCATAAAAAGTAGCCGAGAATTTAAATAGGAAATGTAACACTTTATTGTATAATTCAGCTGAATTAGAAATTTGAAGATGATTTACAGCTCCAGGGTATTTAGTTAGTCTCATCATTATCATATTTGAATGGCCCTTTAAAGTATCAGGAGTGGAAATATAGCAATTAATTGTTCCAGTGCAGCAAAATATATATGAAAAAGTCACAGAATTTTTTTACTCATGCACATCCTCTTTGAAATGGTCCTTTAAATTATTTTTAATTTTCCAAATCACATTAACTTTATAGCTTTTGTTTTAATAGTCAGAGACAATTAATATTCCTGCTTATTTCACATGTAGATATAGCAGCAGTACGCTAATTTGTCTGAACGTTACCAGAATTTAGATGCAATCCTCTTGTTTCATATACTTTTTCCTGCCTAAGAAATGCATTTATTCTGAGTGAACCACCAGAGTCCCACTCTGGTTTTGTTTCTTCTACTGTCAGAAATACTGATAGTCCAATGTCAAAACAAGGAACAGCCAAAATAGGCTGTGATTAACATCTACATGCTGCAGTAGGAGTTGGATAACACTGAATTATCCTAGATTTTACCTTCAGTCAGCCCAGTGTATTTTGGGAATGAAAACTTTTGAAAGTATAAAATTCAAGACCATCACAAATTAAACATTTGTTTCAGTATGATGCATGATTTTAAAGGATCCACTTGGATCCTTTCTCTTTCAACGTCTCCAAATAAGTACGTGCACAAATAAGTACTATGAGAAAAATAAAGCATAATGACAATCTTCTACCACAAAAAGACATTCTCTTTGTTTCTACATTTAATTGAGTAAAATGTAAATATTGTGTGATTCATTGGAAGAGAAATTGTCAGGTGCTTTAGATGGCCAGCTACTAGGAAAAACAATAAGTGAAAATTACTTAATTTCATTCATACTTCATTAATTCATTTACTTCTTGCCTTGAAAAAATAAAATTCCTGAATAATTACATATGCTGAACTGATCGAAAAATCATGAAAAATCATAAATAGAATCCTTCATTTATTTAGTTTTAATTTCAAGAAAAGTTTTTGTATTGAAAAAAAAGTTTTTCAATACAAAGATATATATGAGGTTATGTTTTAGAAGCATCTGACAGAAGATTTCAGTGAAATAAACGTGTCTGCTGCTGTCAAATGGGACCATATAAAAATTGACATAAAAATTGTGAAGGGAGCAATATATTCTCTAAATCTGTGTGGAAGAGGAATCTCAAAAGCAAATGGCAAAATTGTTGTTGATGTCCTATGTGGAAAAGATTTGATGAATGTTTCAGCTGGCGAATCAAAAAGTTTGCTCATAAATAAGCAAAGAGAGAGGTAGGGGAAGACACAGTAGTTATGCTTGTGTTGTAAAAGGTGGGTGAAATATTTGTGGCCAAGGTAGAACATGGACTGAAACAAATCAGAGAAGATCCTTCTACGGTGAGCTTTTCCAGGTACCATTTTTATGGCACCAATGGATAAGTGAGAAAAGATCAAAGTCAGTATTAGGCAGGAATGGCTATCAGCAGGTGATGGCCATGACGGGAGCCTGCTGTATGCTGCATCATTTGTTTTGCTATAGGAGGAAGAAAGAAAGTAAATGGACTTTTTTTCTTCTTTTAAGCTGAGTAAGGGAAAAGCAAAAAAACCCCCTAAACCACTATACTAAACAAAACATAGTGTATCCCACTTGCTTTTTAATTTTTTTTATTTTTTGGAAGAATCATTATAAGTACCCTATCTTCTCCCATTTGCATGAAATTACAGTGTTATTATTGAAAACATCTTTTGAATATTTTGGACAAACAAAAAAATAAATCTATTTTGAAAATTAAAATCACAAGATTTTCAGGAAAAGGAAAAACTATAGCCTGGGTTTTCTTGTCAGTAGAATCAAGTTGTTAAGTCAGATCCATTTAAAAAACAGAAGAGTCTTGATCAAAGGACAAGTGATGATACTAGGCAAAATTTGACTAATTCCTAATAAGGCAGACTAAGACCTCTTTGTCACTATACTAATAAAAGATTTTATAGCAATTGTAGATTCAAAAAAAATTTTCTTATAAGATGCTCAACACACACACAGACACATGAACATATACACACATGCACACACACACAAACCCAACTATGATAAAGGAAACAGAATTCAGATTAAATTAATGATTATCTTATAGAAATAGAAATAATCATATGTGTTTCAAGGTTTTGTATAGGTTCAATTCCACTTAAATGATGAAAACACAAGATATTGTGTCAATTTATGTATTCAAATTACACTATTGTTATTTATCTAGTAGTATTTTTGGAGAAATTCAGTTTGATACCAGAGCTAAAAAGCAATAATTCAATCTTATCTTTAAGTACATCGTGCAAAGAACTTAGAAGGAAAAAAATCCCATTGCAAAATAAATTGTCAACTGCAGTATATAACTTACACTTTAAATTTTTTTTGTTGATGACTTCACTTTTTCAAATCAAAGCCTTATTTTATATTTTTTATAGTTTTAAAACTGGTTTAAGTAACTTTATTCACATAAAGCTGTCCATTTCCTGAGACTCAAGTGAAGAACTGAACTGAAATATTCCTGCTGTGCTAATCAGAACAATTTTCCAGGAGACATTCAGGCCAGAAGAGACACTGAAATCAGGTTTCTCACAGAAAGGACTTCCATTCCTAAGTGATTAAAGGGTACACACAATCTTCCTGGTTTCAATTTTAATCAGCTACTGCTGTGATTGCCGTCAAGACAATTTTGCAGCTGTAAAATGTTTTGAAAAACACTTGTTAAACACACATGAGAACATCAGCAGCATCACGGCTCCTTCTGCAATCCATATAAGCCTTTTGTATGAGAAATGTGCAGACTGGCTCAGAGTGGGTGAGTTTTGCACCTGCAAACATTCAGGACTCCAGCTTTTCACAGCACTGTGTAAAAGAGAGAGATGCCATGTGAGAGAAGGATGTGTTGGGAGCTAAGGGGGAAGAGATGTGCTTTTGAGACATAATGTTTGCTAAGGTCACAAATTCAGGCTGGTGTGCTTTAGTTTCATTTAAGCTTTGGTTATATACCTAAGCATGGTACTGGAATTGGCTGTAAGCACCTTAGTCCTACTCTGGACAATTTCCATATGCAAGGAGAGAGCTTTGAAGATGTGGTATGCTAGTACAAAAGATTTCTTTGTTCCCGTTTGAAAAAGACAAAATGCTTACTTGATATAAATAACACAAACAATATGGCTCAGACCATAAAAGTCAGTGACAGCTATGCAATTAGTAGCCATATAACAATAAATGTCTATGAGAAGCTGGGGAATATGCAAATGCTGCTGGTTCCAACCTACATATATCACAGTAATTAACAAGAATCCCTTGTTTGAGTAATAAATGCAACAAAAGTGAAAATTTACAAATTTGTTAGTTTTTATTTTGAAAATAACCACTTTCAATACATCAGCTGTGTGTATTCAGATTTGTAATGCTCATTCTACTACAGTTAAGTGCATACATATAATTACGTCATTATAATCTCATTGTGCCCACATTGTCAGGAGAACCTGAGGCTGCTTTCTCTGCTGCCTTGTATGGCCACAAAACAGGCCAATAGACTACCAAATTTTTACTTTCATAAACACTAAATCTTCAAAATTACATATTAGTCATGACATGCATCAGATTGCTGAAAATACATCAAAGGCAGAAAATGAAAATGCACTACTGTTAAATTGGTAAAATGCATTTATATAGGGAAAATTATTTTCTAATGGTATGTTATGTTGTTATATGCCAGAATTTATTCCAGGATATGCCAGAATATAATTTATTTGTGACATATTCTATCTTTGATACACAAAACAAGAATGAAAATATACATGAAGGATGCCACATTGCTCACTCTTCTTTTTGAATGAAATTGAACTTTTTGTTTTTCTGATAAAGTGACAATGTGACATAATTCAAATGAATTTCAGTCTTATCAAAACATGGACTCTAAAATAACAGTAATCATATATATTAAAAATTCCAAATTACTGTAAATTTAATGATGATTACTGCTCAACCTTGTGACATAGAAGTCAAAAAAAGATGGTAAAAATGTCAAAACTGTGATATTCAGTATCATCCCATGAGATAAAAAAGGTGAGGGGGAAATTTCCAGAATTAAAGCACTTAACAAATCTAATTTCCTATAACAATATTTCAATACATGTATTCAATGTATTTCAATACAATATTTCAATACATGTATTCATTAGTACTGAATATGTCTTTCCCAGCTGAGCTATTTTGAATATACTTAGTGTTAAAGGAATTAACTGAAGAGAAGCTAAATGTAAAGACTTCCTTGAGTTTCTCTGTGCAAAGAACACTTGCAGCCTTGAGCTGGATATTTTCCTTTTAGAGGCTGTTAATGAAGAAGTCCATATGTTGTTCTGATGAACTGGGCATGGGTTTCTGTTCCTTTGTCTGAAAGTCTTTCCATGCTGATCTTTTTGAAGAACACAAGCAGCCTGGCATCTGCTGGATGAGCACTTGTTTACCAATGGGCATCATGTACAACAAATTAATCCAGTTTCAAGTTTTACTGTAATATCACAGTCCTGGACACAGACGACATGAGTTTAGTTTAAGTAATTCCCAGGGCAAACTAGAACTACAATTACTGTCAGTGATAGCATACTTTAAGTGTCCCTGCTGCTACTAATAGCAGAAGACTGCCTATGCTGTACTGTGATTTGAGAATACATTTTGTTTAAATGGACAAAACTCCTTGGAAATTAGTGCTGATTTATTTAACTTTTAAACTTAGTTTCTCATCATACAGCCAACATCTGTATTACTTAGAAAGTTTCTAACTTCTGGAAAACAAGTTATAAATTGCTACAGAAGTTTAAGTTCTCAGGTAGACACATTTTATTCTATCAAAGACTGCACTCATTAACTACCAGGTGTCTGAAAATGTGTCTTTCAATAGACTTCAGTAGGCCTTTTCCATCTGGCCACACACAAAGTTGTACTTTTAGGTAAATGCTTTCAAGACAAAATATTTGTAAGGAATATTTGTTTTTCTTCCTGCCCCTCAGCTAAAGGATCTCAGAAGTGGTTTAAAAAATGTGAGTACTCTGACTTCATCCTAATCAGCTTCAAATACAAATGACTGAGGCTGCAGACTTTCTCAAGCAGAAAGCTCAGAAAATTGCTACAAAAACCCCTTCTGCTCTTTCAGCAATGCCACTGAATAAAAAAGAATAAATTGCATGGATGTTAAATACACTTTGCAGGACACTTTGTTTATTTATACAGTACAGTAGTCTCTAGACAATTTAGAGTTTTCATTTGTGTAATTAACCTATTGATCCACACATAAAAAAATTATGCAAACAATACATATCTCTTACTAGTCAGCTATTTCAATGAATGTGAATATTGATTTCATTGTTTGAAATGCTGCACAAAAACTGTCTTAAAAAGAAGGAAATAATAATATCTGTCAAGCATCCAGGAAATACTTTTCTCTTGTCCTTTTATTAGCTCCAACCCTGCTTCAGTTTTTAATCAAACCTTGATTTTGACAGATTTTGGTGATCACACCAAAAGCCTAAACCATAGACACAGATCTGAAACATCTTTATTACGGAACGTCTCCAGTCTTCATGCCAGCACCATGCCTTTGAAGTTTTCAGGTTTATCAGAAAACTAGTCTTCAAGATTACACAGGTTGTTTTATAGCTGTAGTCATAATACCCTTTTATGTTCCTTCTCAAGAAGACAGTAAAATCAGAGAAACTTTGGCTACACATGCATTTTTGTACAACATAGTTGATAATTTCCAAAGCTGTTACTAAAATTTACTTGTTGCATGATTCTGAAACAACTCTTCTGACGATCAGAAAAACAAAGCTGCTGACAGCTTTAGCTTGTTGTCTCCTGGCTGTGGGCTAACTGCTAGCTGGCTCTGACATCTGCTCTTCAGTGCTTGTGCAGTTTTCCGTGCATCTCTTCTGGGGGACAGCTTGATTTATACTTTCAGACATGATAAAAACAATATTTATGGCTCTGTAAGGCTGGAAATCCACCATCCAAGACAGTAATGACACATGAATATAAGGCATTCATGCTTTTGCTGGCCCTCCTGTCCTATGAAATGGATGTATCATTTCTGAAATGACTGGTTATCTTGGATTGAGATAAATATAACATTTATGACATGTATGTACTCTTAGCTCTAATGCAAAAAGGTTAAGTAAATGAAGTTATGTGATGACAGATGCACTCTTCTTGTTAATTGATCGACTACTTTAAAGAAACTTGCAGTATTAAGTTGCTAAAATTGTTCTGTATGTTGCTATCAGAACCACTAGCCCTTAACTAATAAAAGAGCTTAGCAGAATAGTTCTCAATTATATTTTTCCATGTGGACTGCAATTTACCAAAACCTACTCTCTCAGAGATCTCCTGTTCTCTTGTTAATAACATTTCTCTAAATTGCTTGCAAAACCTGCTTACATAGGAGAAAAAAAATGGAAAGCAATTTTCTTATTATTTCTTTTTGTTGCTGCTAAATCCCATGTAAAACCAAAACCTGGGAGGAATGAAGCTTTTAATCCAGCTTTGAAGCAGAATTTTGTACCTAAAGAGGCATAAACTTGCTTATCTCACTAGTCTTAGTAGTTTGAAGATGTTGGCATCAATGCTATGGGGTTTTAAAAGTTTTTAATAATATTATATTTCATAAATGCTAAAGTAATACTTGATCAATGTTGGAAATGAAGTATGAAACGTTCATAGTGTTGTTGAAACTTTCATTCCTGTATTTTAGTTGTCAGGCTGTAGTCATTCTGAGTGAGGTAAAAGCTGCTTTGTACTCCCTGCAAAGCTATCAGAGAAATGTCACAGCCCAGGCTTGCTTGTGGAAGCAGTGTATTCACAGATCCCTGTATGTGCTCTGCCTATGAAGGGTGGGGATTACCGTGGCTGTAAAGGAAACAGTGCTGTTCCCAGCCTGTGTCAGTCCTTCCTCAGCTCCAGGTATCTATTGACTGACGTGTCTGGGGAAGGAAGTGGCTGCCATATCGCTGCCCTTTTGCCATCACTTTCACAGTCACAGAGGTCAGAATGAATTGCAACATATCTGGCCTGTGATATAGCCCTACAAATTGCTGGGTTTGTTGGAAACACTGTGATAGAAACACTTCTTGTTAGAAACAAGAGCTAAAACTGCGCAAGTTTGATTCCCAGCTCATATAAGAACTTCTTCCTAGATTTGGCAAACTGTTCCCTTTTGTTAGCTGGAAAGTGAGGCTAGTACTTGTACCAAGTGTAATAAAGATAGTTGCCTGTACTTCTGAAATTTCCTCATCCTCTCTAATAAAAGATCCAATAAAGATATATGGAAATTTACATATATATCTAAACAGATTTCTGAAGGGGAAGTTACACAAAGCTTGAACTTAGTGGCTTTTTATGTTGTGTAATTGCTTTAAATATGGCAGCTTGTGCTTTTTAAACAGCTTTTAAATAACTAGACCTCTGGCAATTATCTTTCAGAGTATGTGAGGGAGGGATTATTTAAGTAACAGAGTGAAATGGCCAATAATTTCTAATGCAAATTTTGACCTACCCTCTGGGGAAGACAGGTTGCCTTTTGGGCAAGTGATTTTACCTGCTAGTCATACAGATGTTGTTCAAAAAGTGATCCTCCTCCTCGACCCCTAAGCCACACCATAGGAATCATCATTTGCTGTCTGGTCAAAGCAGAAATATAAAACTCAAGCTGCCTCTACAAAAAGCTGACTCTGTGATGGGGAAGGAATGACTAGAATGTAAGGGAGGGAGTTTGTGCTTGAAAAGGCCTCAACATTTAAATTATACAAAGAATAAAAAAAAACCCAGGAAAAATCCCTACATAAAACAATTTATAAAATTGTCAGTCTGCTATCTGTGTCACTTCTTGAAATAGCAGCAAATGAAGCACTATTTTTCCTCAGCTCTTCACAGCAGTGGAGTCCAAATTGGGCCCTTATCTGGTCTAGCAGTTTTACAGGATTAGTTCAGCACACCTTAAAACCTACTTTGACTTTGCTTTTCCTTTGCTGGACATAGTAGAGGCTCTGAATATTTCAAATCTGATGAGTTTCACAGGACTGTGTTATTCCAGGGAAAAAAGAAGGCTCTCTGTGGGTATAGATTTGTCTGAACTATTAATAAAAACTATGTGTGCAAGGACTGGTGCTGATGCAAATGTAAGGACTAAATGTGGAAAGGGACCTACCAGTCAGCTGGCTCACTTCTGTCCCATGCACTGAGGTGAGAAGCTTTCTAGCCAAGGCAAACAGGATGGCACTGCCAGCTCATGCACCTTCTTTATGTGATGGCTAGGCATCCTTTTAGCCTACAGATAGAAACTAAAATTCAGTTGCCCTCTTATATATTCACAATTACGGTCACCTACACAAAATAAATTTCTCACCATTTTTAAATTCTAAGTACATGTGCATCACCATCTTTGGCCTTGACTGACATAATTTTCATATAAACAACTAGAATATGTTAAAATATATTAATATAATAAAGTTGTTTGTAAGCAAAAACAATATAATGAAACTCAAAATATAAATAACAGAACTAGTGGAGTATATAATATTAAAATTGGGTTACTAGAAATAAACTTGTTTTGTTTGTTCTGTAATGTCATGAAATTGAATAAGTGCCATTTCATTAATGTTACATAACACACAAACTCATACAATTGTCAAAAGTAGAAATGCACAAATTTCATTAGCATCACAAAATTTCTATGAGTTAAGATTCTATATTAAACCTCACTAGTGGTTTTTGTTTTCAGAATTGAAACTAGAATTACACATAGACGTGAACTTAAAATATAAAATAATGAAGACTTGGATAAATTGTCCCAGGTCTTCGTCTGCCTACACTACTGTAATGCTTTTGTTTTTAGGAACAAATACCCTTTACCTAAATATGGCAACTGTGTAATTTTACAGCAGTTCATTTTTTTTGGCTTTAATCTTTCCTGAGGGCATATTTATCTTTTCCACAGAGAAGCAAAAGCATATTTTCACTATGTTACAAAACATAGAAAGAAACAAGTTGGAGAAAAATAAATCTTCTAAGAGCATATTTTTCAGACATTATTATAGTTCATATTTAAAGAAAACATCATATGGAAAAGTCTAATTTAAGGGAATGAAAGATAATTGTGAAGATGAACAACACACTAGACAGCAAAAGGAACCGCAAAGGTTGACAGATTCAAAGGACTGATGTCTTCATAGCCTTCTCCAAGGATGCAGAGCAAGACTGGTTGTCATTTGTTGTCACTGTGATGGAGGACTATCTTTTAAAGTAGAAGGAGAGCATAACAAGAAAGGATTAAGACATAATTCTAATTTAACTATATCTTCCTTTCTTACATACATGATTCATGTTCTTGCTGATGCCAATTAGAGCTGAACTCAGCACTATACAGCAATTAATTCTTTTTTGGCATTGCAAAGAGTGTTGTAAGAGCACATAAGGACATGACTACTATTTATGAATAGCACTATGCTAAAAGGTAATTTTTTAATGTCAGTGCCAGGATTTCCTTCCCTTAGTGAATTTTTGGAAGCAACACATCAGAGTCTTTCTACAATCACACTTGTTCAGATCTTATGCAAGAGGATTAATATTTTCACAAAACCTTGGATTCTTTTTTTCATACTGTGATGTTCATCTTCACATAGAGAAGCTTTTAATACTTCTGACTCTTCATAATCTGCAAATCTTCACATGAGAGCCTTTATCAAAATTACTCATCTATGGGTCAAATTTAAGGTCACTTTCTGTAATTTCTGCACTAATCCACAGTTTGGATACCATATTTTAACTTGACTGAACTTTCATTTTCAGGAAAGCACTTAAAATGGAACTAAAAAGAGGATGGAAGTTCTCTCTTCACAAGAAGCCATATGGAGAAGCAAGAGTCAAGAGGTACAAGTTACAACATAAGGGTTTTTAAAAGTAGTCATGAAAAAGGAATTTTTTACAGAGAAAGCAGCCATTTATTTGAACAGCCTTCCCACAGACATGGCAGAATCCCCATCACTGGAGGTTTTAAAGATGTGATTGGACATAGTGCTAGATAGTCTCCTCTGGGCTCCCTTTCCCATAAAAGGTTGAACCAGATGATCTTTTAAGGTCCCTTCCAGCCTAGGCTATAATCTTATTAATACTTACAGAGTAGGTTGCTTTCATCTCGTGCTGTTGTTGAAAGTTTTCCCAAGTCTTTTCTCCTTGAAGTCATGTGTCCAGTATACCACCACCCTGCTAGTCTGGTTATGACAATGTGGTATTTGGTAGATAGGGGTGAACAATGACCTGAATCAGCCACAAGGCATTAGGCTCAAGCCTGTAAATCTTGCTGGGCTGCTGGTACACATCTAGTTTTGATCAGTTCATATTTGACACATCTCAGTCATGTCAGTCTGCAAAAGACCACACAGACAAGTTTTCTGAGTGCTTGCAATATGTATGAGTGGAAGAGAGCTGTATTTTGTAGAACAAATGACACAAATGGAGATTTGAGGTGATAAATACCTAGATAAGAGATTTCACCACCTGGATGGCAATAAGGCAAACATCACAGTTTTGTAAACTTCTTCGATATGATAACTCAGAGAGAATCTTGAATTTCAGGCTACATTTTGGATATGATTTGGGTTGTAGGTATAGATGGAAGATGTTATCTGTAAAAGTAAAACATGAGAAAATATGCATTAATTAGGAGTACATCTATTTTGTCCTCTGCAGAAAGGTGGCATGAGACATAATATTTATGTAAGAAGAAGAAAATCGGTGAGATACCAATGCAACCACTTAAAAGCTTTGAATGATGAATAACAATGCAGCTCAGAAGATAATGCCCCAAAATCAGAAGGGGTGTTCAAAAGGAATTAAGAGCCACCAACTTCAGTAAGTGGATAATCAGATTTCAGGAAGAGAACCATTGCCAAAGGCAACTGACTTAGTGAGAAGTATGGTGCTGAGTTTTGCGTTATCAAAGGTTACTACAGACTGGATCAAGAAAGCCTGGTAAAGTACAAGGGGTAAAACTATCCTGAAAATAGTCCAAATGGCCTGAAAGAGAGCAAAACTATCCACTGCTACAACAGACTGCTTTTTCTTTATGCATAAGTAAGAAAAGTAGTAGGAGAAAAACTAAGATTAATGAGAAGAGTAGAGTAGCCAGCAGCATTCCTCCACACCTCTCCTAGAATCACAGAGTGTGTCCCAATGGTGTAAATTATCATGCTGCTACTAGCTTCGATCTTTTCTTAATTTTTCACATGTTAAGGATTTCTAAACCCATGAAGGTTTATGTATGTATAGGAAGCTAACTTTATTTTTCATGTCTATTTTGGTATTAGCTGAATGCTGGAAATCAAGGAGCAAACAAAAATGGTCATCAATACTATGATTAGTATTCCTATATGTGGCATAATATTTTATTACATTCTGTGGGGGTCTTTGTTTGTTTGTTTTGGGGTTTTTTGTTTTTTTGGTTTTTTTTCTAGCATGATTCATCATTTACTTCAGTGAATTAAAGAAAAAGCATCCCATCAAAAGACAAACCATACAAAAATAAATCCTTCAAAGAAATGTATTTCCAGAAATCCAGGTGCACTGGAAAGAGTCAATTTTCAGCACATATTGATTGCCACAAACAAGATAGTAAGACTTAATATGATTAAATAGCACATTGGGAAAATAATTTTATGGAGGATTCAGTAGCAAATTGGCATATGGAAAGAAAAGTAGCAACCATTGTTCATATACTGACAGTTAATGACAAAAAACAAACAGTTTGAAATGGGCAAGCCTTAGGAGTATCCAGACTTTCAACTTTGAGGGAAACCTCACAGTAATGTAGATGTTTCAGGAGTATTTTCCCTGGTCCAAGAAGCCATCCCTCCTATTTCTTTCTTTATCCATCGCTTCTTCCTTTCTATATCCACCACTTCTTCCTCTACACAGAGACCTCTTTGCTATGATTTTCTATTTTTATGCCTGTTCTGAGTAAAGATTTTTCAGTTTTCTCTGTCACTTTGTAAGTATGCTAAAAGAGGGAAAAAATAGCTTTGGTGAAAAGAAAAACAGTAGTCCTGCCACCATGCGCCAGTGCGTAGACAACCTGATTTGGTCTTTCCAGTAGCTGCTCTGTAGGTACTGAGGGGTTGGTTTTATACCCACCATATATGTAAGACATAGCTTATATCTTTTATGGAAGATATCAATAAGATTTATCTCGTATGTGCTGTACACTTTGTTTTAAGGATACACTCATTTAAGAGAAATTATGATAGACTCTTGGCTTAACTAAGCCTTATTTTTTATGGAAAAGATATAGGAAATACTTTGTAGGAAAAATTATTCCTAAAGATTTATATATCCTGGTTCTTCAGGTAAAGGGTGCTACTGCATGTATGTGAGGTCAGCTTTGGTGTGAGTGGTATTCTAAATTTGAAAGTTAAATAAATGCATGTGCGTGCATATATATATATATATAGGTATACATGTAGACACTTATGTGTAGGAGTTTGGACCTCTTATATTCATCACAGATGAAATCACTAACTTGTCACTTTGATTTCTATGTTCAACTTTCATTAATTCAGATCCTTTAGGCAGAGAAGGAATACAATGCTCTATATTGGATAGTTTGTTTATAAACAAAGACTCCAGAGACTTTCCATCAGAGAATATAAAATGAAGCAAGCTAGCAAATAAAACACAACAAAATGCATTTGAGGATATACAGGTAGCAGTTCAGGCATGAATGATCAGTGTATCTGCACAGATGCCAGTCCTCAAAGGCAAATCAGCAGGGGGCCACCTTTGGTGGCACTGATTTCAAAAACACAGCTTCAGGACAATGACATGACCTATTTCACAGTCCATGACATGAGTCATTTATCCTTTTATGTTCATGGCAGAGAGCTATATATGTCTTATGTGTGACAAATGGAAATAAATTCCTTTTCTGAAAACAATTTCACAGTCAGTCCAGTATCTGTGTTAAGAAACATGGTTTCTTGCAAGAGTTTGTTTGCACAGAATTTTTTCAAACAAGTCTTGCATCAGAGCAGAAAGAGATGAACAAAAATCAGAAAGATTGTGAGGAGTAGGAAGAGATAAAAAGAGAGATATAGGCAGAAATAATGTTTAAAGTATGGAAAAGAGTAGAAGAGATCTCTGAACATCTTACAGAAGAAATAATAATAGAAGTAGCACACAGAAGAAAGATCAGAACTTCTACAGATGATTAGCAAGGTAAAGAGGGTCTTCACAGATATGTAATAACTAAACAAAGTCATATTCTTCTGACAATCATGCTTTAGGACTATTTTTTTAGCTGTTGATTCTTTTCTCCTTATTTGTTAAATCTGTTTACACAAACTTAACCCAGCTGTCCTATTTATCAATGTTTCTCGCTTGAACAAAGGGATTTGAAAGCCAAAAAGTCTCTACTGCCTTTTGCCTGTAATAACATGTTGTTTTGTCCCCAGAATCTGTGAAACATTTTATCTGGGCAATGTTCTTTCTAGATATATGTGCTATGTGCTTTCCTCAATGTTTCATATAATTTGCTGTATTACACACTCTATCAGAAATGATGAAGAACTAATAAATGACATGAATATAAATAAAATATTATTTAATGCAGTTAAGATGCTTGATCTTACCTTCACACGTTTCACTTTACAGAGAGATGAAAATAGAAAGAAAAAAAATGATATGCCTCTTACTGAAAGTTGCTTGCTTGATGATCCTTCTCACCTCGCTGATAACAAAACTAGTACTCCTTCCATGTCATCAAAACAACCAGAGTCGAGTTCCTCACTTAGAGCATGAAAGATTGAAAAGGAGCTGCATAGCTTTACCTTAAAACTTCACAAAGTTCACTGCTTCCACTGGAAAGTTATCTTTGGGAATGTTAAGTGAGGCAAACTCATCACCAGGATTGAGAGTTTATTGCTGATTTTTCCCCTAAAGCTACCCAACAGATAGCAATCTGAAGCTGAATCACCTCAGCTGTTGAATAGATGGAGTGGTGCCTGGCTGGAAGCAACAGCAGCTTGATAGCATGAGACTGTGATTTAGAGAAGTAAAGAAAAAGCTAATCCCCTCTCTAACACTGACTTTTACAGTCTAACTTTTTCAGAGTGAATACTGGAAGTTATATACATAAATCCAAGAAACCTTGGAGTACATGCCTCCTCCCACCTTCTTTTCCATTAAGATAGAAACCTGTGTGGTGGTAGCACTTTATTGTCAAACAGCTGTTTCAGTTGGCCTGATGTACCAGCTTATTGTGGACATCTGCAAGGGCTCTTCTATGAGTTTCTTGGTGTTCCAATATGCACAGTAGCAGTCCTATCCATCCCTTTGACCTGATAGAAAGAATGATATAATTCACAATGGAAGTTTTCTCCAAAGGGAAAGCTTTACTTTATTGCTTTGTGAGTTCAGATCCACTCTAAAATAAATATTCAATAGCATGAATATAATGTAATATGTGTTATTTGCATTTAGAAATATTATACTTCCATGGTTACTGAAATACTGACTGTGATAATGTTTCTCAAAATTACTTATAAAGCAGCCATAAGAGTAAAGAAAAATAAAATTCCAAACCCTCAGTTACCTATCCTTACTAACTTTAGTTTGTTAGCTCTGCTCACAATGCAACATTTAATACAGATCCTCTTCTCAAAAGAGAGCTTTAGAAATAATGTGCTGAGACTTCATAGTGTGCCTCATCAATCCAACATACAGCAAGAGACTTAGAGATTTGCTGTGGTCTTTCTTCAGTGTATGTAAGCTATTGGCAGCGCGCCCAGCTAATTTGAATCTGATTACTGGCATAAATTCACTTGGCTGGCAGAACCTTTTAATAAAGTAGTTCAGGTTCATTTAAGCCAAAAAGATGCTGATTTTTTTTCTTCACATTTCAAGGCACATGAAAAAAAGTGTATTTGGACTGAGTTTACCTGTGTGGGCAGCACATTGCTTGCATTGAACTTGTCTTATCTGCTGGTAATCTCCTTCTGCCTGATACTCACTTAAGAATAAAAGGATTGTCTTGTATGTTATTAAGAGGAGGACTCTGATCTGATCCTGGTTGCCTGTTTTGCTGCTGGCCCAGAGAAGACAGAATGCATTTGTCAGTATAAAAGTTAGTGTTTGCTGTTTTGCCTTTCTCTGTCTTCTGAGATCCCTCTTTTGGACTAAGAAAGACATGTCTAGAGGTTAAAATACATGAGACAGTGGACAAATTGAACTTTAGAATTGAAAGATCATTTCAAATGAATTTTCTATTTTCCCTGTGGTGGTCTGTTGCAAATAAATCTTGGTGCATTTAACTGCTGCATTTGCACTAGCCCTGGGTATAAAAGATTAATAGACTTTTAGGGAATCTGAAGCCAGAAGAGACCATTAGATCATATAGCCTGACTGTCTGAATATCTCAGGTCATTACATTTCACCAAGTTGCCTTTATATTGGATCTGATAACTTCTATAAAACAGTCTTCCAAAAAGAAAGACAAATAAGATTGCAAGACATCTGGATGTGCTGAATTTTATGTTAACAGTGTGTATCCACAACTAAACACTGGAGGTAAGTGTGGCTTTTCTTCCTCAGGAAATGCCAGTTATGATGACATTACAGTTATTTGAGCTAAAGGGTTTATTTCAACCATACATTCTTTTGAGAAAAAAATGGCATTTGTGTTTTCAAAGTGAAAAAAAAAAAAGTCTTTCTCTTTTGCTGGCATGAAATAAAGTATGAACTGAAATAATGGAATCATAGAATGGTTTGGGTTGGAAGGGACATTAAAGATCACCTAGTCCCACAGACTGGGCATAATGTGGGGTCTCATGAGGCCAGAGAAGTGGAACCACCTCCCTCCACCTACTGGTCATGGTTTTCCTGCAGCCCAGGATATGACTGCCATGCAATGTCAAGGTTCTCATCCACCAACACTCCATAGTCTTTCTCCTCAGGGCTGTTCTCAATCCATTTTCTGCCTGTACTTGTGCTAGGGACTTTCCTGACCCAGGTGCAAGGGACCTTGCATGTGGCCTTGTTGAACTTCATGATGCTGGCATAGGCCCACCTCTCAAGTCTATCAAGGCTGGCATCCCTTCCCTCCAGTGTGTCGCTGGACAACACACCTTGATGTCAGCACACTTGATGTGAGTGAATTCAATCCCACAGTCCACGTCACCGACAAAGACATTAAACAATGGCGCTCTCAATACCGACCTCCAAGGAATGTCACTTGTCACACATTTCAACAAAAATTAGGCACGTTAAAAGAACAACTCACAATTTTGGTAGAGAGGAGAAATAATTCCAATTAAAAATGATTGTTCAGTCTAGGCTTGATTAGAAATCAAACAGTTTATTTTGGAAATATTCATGATGAAACCCTGTTTCCTGCTAGGTACTTTTAGTCAGCCAGATACTCTTGATAAACAGGGGCCGTGGTCAGGGGCAACTACCTCTAGGTGGTCTTACTTCAGCAAGGTATGACTGAACCAGCTGACCTCTAGAAGTCCTTTCCAACCCTACCCATTCCATAATTTGGATTCTGATAGTAAACTGGGCTACTCTAATTCAGTGGTAATAAAACCCCCTCATATCAATCAAAATATGTTGTAGAGAAATACCTCTGCATTAATTTAATTAGGCAAAATAATAGCTCAAATCTGAATTTCCAGGATTTATTTAAAATAAACTGTCTGTAGACCATAAAACTGGAGTAACCTCTTCTAAAATATAAATATTCCTTAGATCTTTACAGATTAATGGATGTAATATTTTGCTGTCTAAGTAATATTCCCATTCTTTCCTATCTTTTTCAAGTGTATGCACCAAAGAGTTAGTCTTGTCATTCCACTTTGCAAATATAGCACAGAATATTTATTGAAGACTTCTGTTTGCATCACTCATCAATTTTACCAGCTCTTTCTTTCCTAGGACAATAGTTACTGCTAAATATCTTTAACTTCTAATTGACATATAAAAAGTACTTTTCCTTAGCCTTATCCCAAGCAGAGTTTCCTTTGATAGTTTTAGTGCATGACAAAAAATTATATAAATTGCAATGCATTTCCCCATTACTTCATGCGGCTGTTTTTCTTTCCCCCAAATAGCTGTCTTGAATTAATCTCAGAAATAGGATGGACATTTAATTGAAGCAGCATTCTTTCTTAATTGTGAAACTGTACCTTTTCTGTTGTGAGCATAATATCATACACTCCAAAACAAATAAAATAAAAATATACCTTACCTTGTATTTAATTTCTCCATCCTTCATAGTAATAAATCAACTACAATAGGACAAATTGCACCCTTCATATTTGCTGCATTATAGAAAATGCACATTAATTTTTATATGAATCTTCCTCTACAATATTAATGATAGGTTAAATATATTGGTACTCTCAAATGAGCAACCTATAAACTTGCACTTTCCTAATCTAAGATGGGAAGTACTTTGTTTACAAGGTAAACTGCCAGGCCTTTATTGGGAAATGGCTAGAACTCTGGAATATGAAATGTCTAAAGATCTTTAACAGTACAAATGACTCAGTTGTATGGACAAGGATAATTATGTCCATATTGGAACATCAAAAAGTAACTTCTACAGCCTCATCATCAATAAAATCAATTATCATACCAATACAGCTTCCTGAAATACTATCTACTTGTCTTCTGGGCTATTCTAGACTATATATCTTGAGAGCTATTGCCTGAAGAGTACATAAAGGGAAAACTTTCTAGAGACACTGTTTCCCTTTGCTTATTCCCACGTTGCTAATCAGATGTAACCCAAGTAGTTTGAACTGTTTTGGCATAGGACACAACAGAGTCTATCTCATGTCCATTCATGTGAAAAAATTCAGTACATGTTTTGGTAAGAAAAAACTTGAAATATAAATTATAAATGCTTGTATCATTTAATTTGTTCTCAAGTCAATGCATTACTAATTGTTTCCTTGGCTTATCCTCTACTGAATATTTTTTTCCTTTTGATGCAGTGTGTATCAATCAGATGGCTCTCTTGGTTCTCAGTTACTGTAACAAATTTGTCTAATGTCTACTCTAGTTACACATATACTTGCATGTGAAACCCAAAGCAGAAATACAATTTTAAAAAATCCAGACTCAAAAGACTTGGTGTATAATTAAACACATATTAACAAATTTTTGAGAGATTTGCTATTATGGGACAATAGGGTATTTGCTAACTATACTCAAAATACATTTTAGAAATCACACAATTTGATTCCCCTAATAAGTTGCTTTGCTATGACATGATTCAGTAATTTCTCATTCAAGTCTGAACCCTTTCTTTTCCCATCCTTCCACTATCAGGAGTTTGTTAATTCAGGAACAGAGAAAATGAAAGATGTGCGTAGAGCTTTTCAAAAGCATAGTGACAGTGATAATCTACTAGCAAAGACAGTGAAAGAGCACATACTTTTGGTTGACATGATAACTGTCAAGCTGCAGAGATGATATTTTTTATTCAGAATATAAAAATAACCATGTGTTCCACATCACTTCTTGGAATCACTCACCTAGATACCCTCTGAGCAGGGAGGGCAACACAGGAAGCCTGGATGTGCGTTTGCAAATGGATTCTCAGCCACCAGCTGATGAACTGGGTTGGACCAGCATGATGGGTGCAAAATCACCAATGGGCTGCAGTGCCCCAGAGATGCAGCTGGGCTCTCTGGTTTCTGCCCTGATGAAGTTTTGGTGTCCACTATGCCAGAATATGGCATTACATTCAAAAGGAGGTTAGAAGCAAATACAAGGGAAAGACAAAAGTTTATGCAAGAGATGCAGGTTACTGGATCTATTTACAAACTAGTACAATATTTAAATGCAATTTTAATTATGACAAGGATCAGGTTTAAAATACTATTACTTTGAAAGGAATGACATGCAATTCCATGTAAATTCTCACAGCAGATTATAGCCCTCTGCATGTGAAATAATGTTGACTTTTCATAAAAAAATAAAAAATTCTAGTTCTCCCTTTGACTGTGCATACATACTAAAAACTCCAGTGATGTTTTCTAATAAAATATTAATTTAGATTCCCCCAGGAGTTACTTATGTCTCTAATTAATCATAACCATCATTTTAATAAACAAAAATGTTGCTAGCTTTAATAACTGTTACATCATCTATTACACTAGAAGATTGACAGATAAAGGAAACTGCACATAGATAATTAATGTTTCTGAAAGGTTTAAAAAGATTAATTATGAAATTTTTGGTCTAAATAATATTAACTGATATTTTTAGACACATATATAAACTTAAATGCATTTATTGTTTACTAAACTGCATAGTCAATATAAAAGTTATTTTAAAGGAAATAAATAATCTAGCACACCCATTAAAAAGTCTGAGATGCAGTAATTACATCCCACCTGACACAAGTTAATTCAATAAAATAAACAGTTTTGCAAGTCACACTTAAGTATTACACAGTGCAAAATGTGCACCTGAAAACCAATATGAACTGCTTCTTTTTCAGAGAGAAAACTCCATGATTCATCTAAGGACTAAAAGTAAAAATGCATTTTTCATACTTAGTTTTGAATTGTATCTCATTGGTTTGTTAAGCTATTATGAGTTTGTTTAATTGAAATGCAAGTATAATTTAAATATTTTGAAAAATGTATTTTCTTTTACTAATGTATTGCTTATGTAACATTTTTAATAAAGATATAAAATTAAAAAAAATGAAAAAAGAAAAGCTTTAATCTTTGCACATAACATAAGCAAATCTGTCAGCTCCATTTCATCAGGCAGTTATAAAAGGTGTAACTACTTAATGGGGTTAATATACAGACATCTTTGAGGGCCAATGGGTATTATTTACACTGGATCATAGATTCTAGTAAGAGCTTTTTTGTTTGGCCAAGGAATGCAAGTCCACAAAGACTTTCATAACAGCCTGTATTCATTGGCCATGTTAGAGCTAATATCATGCCTGGTATGTGCTCATTAAGTTCATCACTTTGAGTGGCACCTTGACATTTACAGCCTCTGGAGGTGAACTGGCTATTTGCCCAAGACAGCAGTTTATACCAATGTCATTTTCCTGTATTGAAGAAGCAAGCCTCAAGCAGTTGAACAGAAGGAAGCACCAGGGACAAAACTGTTGAAGAAAATTAATTTTGTCTGCATTTCAGTCTTCAGTGTGATAAAGTCAATGGAATGTTAAGAAGCTTATTAACTAAGTCATTTGGTGAATCTCACATTAAAAAATTGACCTATAAAGATATATGGGTACATGCTGGTTTCAGTCACTTAAGGTGTTATAATCTGACAGCTAAATCTGTTTGCTACACTAAAGAGTGAGTTGAGGAATTACAGAAGACTGTGCATTAAAGCATACAAAGCTATTCACAGTTGCATGCAGAACACTTCTGATGTACCACTGATGATCTCTATTTGCATGACTGTATCTAACCACTGAAGGCAAAACAGTTTAAAAGACTTATTTATTCACTAATTAATTTATTAATTATTACCCACTTGAATATGTCCTGTATATACAACCTGTGTCAACATTTATGTTATTATTGCAAACAAAATGACAACAAAGAATGCCTTTCTGTAGCTTTTGCTTTACTATAAAATTTATTGCAAAGGCAAATATGAACCTCTAGATAACATCTGCACTTTGCTTAAGTCTTTCCTAATTTAGTGAGCTATAGCTAAAACAGGCTTCTAATGGATTTAAATGACTTTAAAGTTACTGTGGCTCTTCAGTATTTCCTCTACCATAACACAAATGAAATAAATTGGACTTAAATGTCATACAAACCTCAAATTGTTAAGAGATCACACATTCCATTTTTGATCACTAGATACAGCAGGGTCTCAATGGTCCCTCTGAGTCTGATTATGCTGAAGAAAAACATACACATGAAACACCCATGCCTATGAAGTAACAGAACACCCACATCTCTGTGCCACCAGGTGCTCACTTTCTGCTTTTTAAAATTTCTTCTGATTGAAATTTCTTTTATGTATGATATTAAGAACCATAGGCTATTGTGATAGCATAAAAATACCCCAGTCTGAAGCAGATCAGCAGACAATGTGCTAAATAACAACCTGTTTTTTTTCCCCTTCTTTTCAACAATCATTTATTTATTTGTTTACAGGAATTTAAAAAAAAAAAATCCTGGTTGTGTCAACCCTCATTTTTTTCATGTAACTAATTTTAGAGGATTGTGTGTTCTTAGGGTACGCGTTCACATACTAACGAGTAAATGACCTGGAAAGCACTGTTTCTAATAATAAAAAAATGCATAATAAATTTTATTATTTAGAATTTGATCATCAGTATGTACATGTTTCCAAAGTTTTTTGCTTCGTTTTGAGTTTATATGTATGTACGGAAGAAAAGCAAGAGAGGAAAGAGAGAAGAAATACCTGTTGGTCAGAATGTATTGTGGACACATACTTTGCTAAACATGAAAATGTCTGTGCTGGAATGGTAAGATCTGCCATATAGCATTTTTCTTGAAATGAACCAATAAAAGGAACATTGACCCATTTTGTCTGTGCAAAGGGCCACCTAAGGAGTTGGTTTTTTTTCTTCCACTCATCATTTCCCATCTTCTCCTCTCTTGCATTGACACATTGCACTGAGTTGCAGCATTTTTCTTGGTAGCCAGTACAAAATCATGGTCTTCTGAAGTGTTCCTTTCTCTAATATCTCTCCATTTACATTAACACTTCTAGAAAGATTAGGAAATAGAGAGCTGTCAGAAAAAAAAAAAAGATTAAAAAACCCCAATGTAAAATAACCACTAAAACAACAAAAAACGTTGTGAAAGCTATTAACAACCTCTTCCTGTTTTCTTTAGTGCCAAATTTCTTCTCTTAATGCTGTTCACTTATATAATATGCATTATTGCTGCTTGCTCAAAGGGCCTTATGCTTTAAGGCACTTTCTCTCTGAAACTCATCTATTTGGTTTAGTTTATACTGTTATAACTGCAAGAGTGTGACTCAGAAAAGTGTTGAATGAAAACCAGTATTACATTTTTTATTTAAATGGTGTTTTCTCCTGGCTGATTAGAAGTATTTAATTCCAAAGCATTCCTTTATGGTTTGAAAATTAACCAAAAGAAATTGATTGAACACATACTCTATCTTCTGAGTAATTTTTTTTTAATTTACTGAAAAAAAGAACAAGTTTACTATTTCCAGTCCTTAGAGTCAATAAATCCATGTATTATTCCACCTCATTCATCTTGATGAAAAGTAAGAACTAGAAGGTAAAATCTTACTCAATGACCAAATCCTCTTTGAAAGGATTTGTCCCCCTAACAAATCAAACAATGTCTTACTATTTGATTACAGTATTTCTTCTGGGTATGTGGAGAATGTCATTTATTCACCCAGTGTCAGCTTCTACCTCAAACAAAGTGTGACATTATTGTGTTTGATGATTATCATAACGATATGGGATTTAGTTGGTATATGTAGCAGACTTCATATTGCTTTAAATTTTTAAATGTGTTGACTGTGAGCAAATGTTTGCCCAAGAATTTTATTATTCAGAAAGAAAATAAAAGGATACTTGTGAAAGAAATGGGACTGCTTTGAGAAGATATTTTTTTCCTTTTTCTGTATCTCCTCACTGATCTTTGATAGCTCTTCCCTTTTTTTAGGCTCTTGAAGTTCCACATAAACAGTGTATGCTGGAAACATGATATGTACAAAATACAACATTCAGGAATTAATTTTTCCCCTGAGGCAGAGATACATTTTCAAATTCGTCACTACTGAGACTATTGAAACGAGTAGAACAGCACCAAATATGCTCTTAAGCATATTTAACAAACAAGGGAGAACAGACTTCTTGGTTCTTGCTGTTTGCTGCTTTTGTTTGTAAATAAAGCCAGCTAAAGTAAGAACCTATTTCCAGTCTTGCAAGAGTAGAGCCATGCTGGTGTAATGTGCTGGTCAGGTTCAACACAGACCCAATTACAGATATCCCTCAAGCTTTTTGGAAACCCATTGTATTAGTGAGAGCCTTAATAAGCTGCCTAACTTGTAATCCTCTATTTATCCATAGTAACTGATGGGAGGAAGGAGATAATTTTTTAGAAAGCTCTCAGAAGCTGAAATTCTGTCTGATGTCAAATTAGGGCATAGAAGTTACCAAGAACATCCAAAAATGGGGTTTTGTGCCAGTTATATGAGTTATTTTCACTAGGTTGCCATCCCCTCAGTAGGAATTAAAAGTGGCTAACCTTATTGTTCAGCAAGGCTACTGCAGCAGAAATTTGCACTTATGTAAGGAATTACACAATGGTACTCAGTGGGAAATATTACTATTTTGTTTTTGGTTTTTTTAATTTCAAAGAAATTTTCCACCATTTTCACATGACTTTATGGAGAAAGATAGGAGTAAGTACAAGCTTCCAAAACTTCCTGAGAAATTAGACCTTGGGTAAAAAACTTCAAAATTATTATACTTTTATATTTAATTTTACAGTCTTCTAAAAAAAAAAAAAAAGGTTTGAAAATCTTAGTAAAAGCTAACTGCTTGCTGGACAGAATTATCAAAAATGTAGCTAATGGGCTGTTGCAAATAGTTACTTCATTCATATCCAGAGTACTGAGACCAGTTTTGTATTCCTGGGTATGAGATATTTTGTCCCATAGTGTGCATCTAGTTTATTGGTGGTATTGATAGTACATATTTTTTGATGCGCACTTGTTTATTCAGTCCTATTTAGACAGAATCTGTTCTTTACATAGATTTTTTTGTGGGCTTTTGTTTTGGGTTTGTTTTCAGATACTGCCTGTAGCAGATTACAAAAGTCTGTGACATATATGAAGACACAGGTAACATATACTGTAAATAACTTATGGTTACATAAAACATGCAGCTCATGGACTAACATTAAATTTGTTTTCCAACATTTAACATTACCATGCATATTTATGTCTGAGAAGTAGTTTCAACTATTCAACTGATTTCAACATAAAGCCCATGTAATTTGCAATAAAACAAGTGAATACGTTTTAGTAAGTTGTATATGTTTGAAATATGCTTACCTGGACACAAAACCTTTATCTTTATCTGCCACAGAAGATGAATGCATTGGCCTTTAAAACTGTACTGCCAGCATTAAATCTTAGGGTCTAGATACAAGAAAAAATATGGGAAATATTTTAGTCTGTGATCTTCATATTTTAGTTCATGATCTGTAGTCAAGACCAGTTTTCTGGATCTGTCACTAATATTTTGTCTGGTTAAAAATATCTCATATGATGGTGTAGTTATCTCTTCTAATCTGTACAGTAATAAAAAATTTTGGCGGAGTATTTCCTTCATAAACCATTGCCCATTTGCTTCACTGAGGCTGTTAGAGGTTTGTAGCTTCTCAAAAATTAGATCATGTTTTCAGAATATGCTATAGAAAATAAATTCATGCATGTCTATCAACGTACCCATATTTTATTGCTGCTGTTCTTTCTTTCCTTCTTTGTTTCCTTCCCAAAATGTACGTTCATTGACCTACACGTGAAGTGACACTTCCTGAGAGAACAGTGGCCAATTTTTAAGGGGGCTGAAGGAGTACTGTAGCATGGGAACACTACCAACTCTCCCTTTCTGTACATGAGCAGATTAGATGTATTAATTTTGTAGTCACTTTTAGAGATATCAAAAATGCTCCAAGGGCAGTGAATAATAGCTTACCTCTTTATTTTCCTTTTCTTTGACATATTGATAAAAATCTGAGTCTATCCAAATGAAGGCTTCATCTATACAAATATTCTATTTGCATAATGTCAATGAGCATTTTAGTTAGCATTAACTTGTGCCTTTTCTTTCTTACATTTATATGCAGGTTTCCTATTCTGGAAAAATACTTTACTGTTTACCTTCTGTTTGACTAGGAATTTGGGAGCTATGCTGCCATCAGTTTCTTGTGGTTTTCCCTGAAAGCTTTTTCTGCTATTTCCAGTTTTAGGTAGGGAAATATGTCTATATTGTCCTAGATATATTATGAGTATTCCATAGCTCATTCTGTAATGAAATTCTAAATTTCTACCCTAGTTTTTGTTGACTTATCATCAACATATAAAATTCTGTTTACATTTCAAATAATTAAAATTTCCTTTAAGAAAAGGAAACACAGTCTACTGCTATGGAATTAGAACTCTTTCTTTGAATTGCCTCCTTTTCTAATCAGTCTGGGGGTTTTATGCCATCTTCCCTCACCCCTGTATCACTACTGTGTCACCGTAAAAAGTTGTTTTTTACTTGGCACTGGTGAGACTTTGGCTAGGACTACTGTGTCCAGTTTTCTTTGGAAGACACTAAAAAACAAACAAACAAACAAAGAAACAAACAACAACCAAACAAACAGTGGCAGGGATCCAGAACAGAACAAATCAGAAAGCTAAGACTTTTAGAAAGCATTATGTTGTATATTCAGCTGAAAAAGGTAATTGTTCATACAAAAGGTCCTGAAGAAAAATATAATGATGTATCACTACACACACACAAAAAGGGTAATAGTCTTCTATTTCTACTGAAAAAATCATCAAATGGATAAGGAAGAAATACATTATAAAAGGTGAATTTGTCATGAAGAAGCCTTCACTGGAAAACTGAAGTAGACTTTCTGTTTATAAAAATATATATTTGTTTTGAGCATGTGAAATTAAAAAAAAAATCATGGAAAAGATTATTCTGGGAGGTACTGAAAAACACCTGGAGGACAACACAGTCATTGGTCACAGTCAACATGGCTTCGTGGTAGGAAGGTCCTGTCTGTCAAGCCTTATTTCCTTCAGCCACACAGTAATCCACATAGGAAAGCTAGTAGATGTAATCTTTTTGGACTTCTGCAAAGATTTTTATATGATCTCACACAGAGTCCTGGACAAAACATCCAGCACACAACTGGATAACAGCGTTACACAGGGGTGAGCAACCAGCTCACAGATGGAGCACAAAGGCTTACAGTGAATGGGGTGACATCAGGCTGGCACCTGCCACTAGTGGGTTCTGCAAGGATCCATCTTAGGCCCAGTTCTCTTCAGTATCTTCATTAACCTTGGACACAGGACTCAAAGGAATATTAAGTTTCCTCAGCACTGTGGAAAGGGACCTGGGGGTTCTGGTTGATGGCAAGTTGAACATGAGTCAGCAGGGCCCTGGCAGCCAGGAGGGCCAGGCATGTCCTGGGGGTCATCAGGCACAGCATCACCATTAGGGCAAGGGAGGTGAAATATGGTAGAGAGGTATCTTTCTGTTTCAGGGACATGTTATTTTGCTATCTTATAGCCCATTAGAAGTAACCAAGATAGTAAACTCAAAGACTTTTACGTATGTATATTTAGTGCTCTGCTGAGGATATTTTGTAAACAACTGATGGCAGTTTTACACTGCAGGGTCGAAGAAATAGGAAAAAAATCTGTCAGTTTTTCGGGTAGTAGAAAATATGAAGTGTTATAGAATTACTGGACCATATGCAAAAGGAATTGCAGGCTAACATGAGAAGAAGAAATCAAACAAAAATAGTTGACCAAATATGATACCTGGAAAGTCACTATTAAATTTATTTACTTTAAATTGTTTTTTTGCTTTGAGCAACATTTTTTGGGAGGATTAGAAGTGAGGAAATCTATAATTTAACATTTAGTAAATGATATAGAGTTATCCCGAGACATAGACATTGTATCAATCCATTTGACAAGTACTTGCAGTTTCCACTTCAGTGCACAAAAATGATAAACAGTGAATTCACAAAGATGTTTCCTGATATTTTGTTAACTAAAAAGCTACAAACAAAACAAAAAATCTCTGCAAGCCTGATTGCTACTGCCATGTCTTGCTAGTAATTGCATTATTCGTGAGTACTATATACATATGCATGAGTTACACACATATTAAGTAAAATCACCTTTAACCATACTTTCAGATAGAATCAGTACATAAATGTTTGCACACTCTTCTTTAAATGAAATATGATTTCTAAATAAAAATGCAGGTTTTTTTGAAATCAAATAGAAACTCATGAAACTAAGGGCTATCACTAGCTTTAGAGTTCCTTCAAAAATGTCTCCCTTTAATCTTCTTAAATATCTTATAATGCTTTTGTTTTTTATCTACTAATTTGTTGGACTGACTTGTGAAGTGCTTTGAGATAAGTTTGTGCAATGCACTATACAAAAGAGCCTGAAGAATCATGTTGTTCCTTAATAGAGGCAGATTGGGCGTGGAAAATTGGCAAATTGCTGAAATTTCCCCAGGCACATGGTTTGCAGTAAAATGTTTTATGACTCTGTAAAAATCAATCACAAACATAAGAAGCCGTGGCTTTCCCCCTCGTACCCCAGATTTTTCTAATTCTAAAGCTGTCTACCAAGAGTAAACACAACATTATGTCCTTCCTTCAATTTTTCCACATTTTTGGTTTTGGTATTGTTCCAAATATTTTTGTTTAAAAAGATCGTTCCTGGACTAGAGCATAGCCTTTACTGTGCATTAGATGAAAATGTAAGGGTTCCAAAGTTCAGCTGAAGTGAATCAATCAGATAACTATTAGGGGAAAACAATAGCAAACCTAGGAATAATACATTACTTTTAACCATATAGGTTTTAATGACAATTTTTAAATTTATGTTTAAAATTAAAACAAATTGATTCTTTCAGATTAGTATCAGATGATTAAGGTAATTAAATAGGTTTAAAAATGCTATTTTTAAATAAGTAATTGGCCAGATTCAGAATTAAAATAGGTTTCTTCGTATCCTTAAGATATAACTTGAACCTGCAGACAAGGCCTTGTTTTGTTTTAAGCTTTTCTTTCTGATACCTGTGCTGGTCTCAAAAGAAATGATAGGGCTTTAGTTCTCAACCAAACTGAAGCAAACCTACCTGTGGCTGATGTTTTCATCCAGAACACAAGGCCCAGATGTTTCATTCTGCATAAAATGCACCTGAAGCTTTAAAATTACATCATACAGAGAGTAGGATGTGCTCTAAATCAGTCTTTACCTCATTGCATTTACTGTAGTGGAAGCAGAGGCTTTTAATGCAGTCGATGTGAGTACTTCACCCTAAGATATAGATATCTTCATACAAGATCTATCTTCATACTGGAGTTGTCTTCTTATTTAGAGGACTTCAATGGTTAAGATTTACTCTTCTCTGCTTCCACAAATGTATGCATCTAATATATACAGCTTTTTTGAGGTAGATTTAAATTTACCCAGTGTGTCTCTGTTTTAGCTCAGACAAGCTGTTTCTCCCAAACAATCCTCCACTTGTGCCTTTTATCTTCCAAGGGGGGAAAGCTTTTCTGCTGCAGTGACTTTCCTCCCTGAGCAAACACAGCTGCTCACCGTCCCGAGGCACGACGTTGGTGCCGGGCTGGCTCTGCTTCCCTGGCTCGTCTGCCCACCCGCTTGGGCAGTCAGGTAGCACAGCAAGGAGAGCAGCCCTTTGCTAGTAATTGCTCTTCATGTGGTGAAATATCCAGGCAGACTTATACATAACAAGGTTTATACAGACTCTTAGTGCTAATTCGCATCCCCAAATGGAAGCACAGTATACATCAAAATATCTTTTAAATAATGGCAAAGCTGCTTTCTAATTAGAAACATATCTGTATTACTGTTGTTTCTAACTCTCCGGTACTCAATTTATTCTCTGAGAGTATTACTCTTACTTCTCCAAGATCTCCTTTTATCTCTCTGTATTTTGCCACCTAAGGAAACCTTCCTTCTCACTTCATGCCTTTAGCACTTGCACAGTTGAAAATCCACTGTTACAAATGTGAGATTATGCCTCCAGGACAGAAGTAAAGGACAAGATTCATGCAATATAATGAAATGAAAACATATTTCTCATGTAAAACCTGAGAGAAAAGAGTTTTATCCATTTATGTATTTATGAATAAATGTGTGTTTATATAATTAATACATATTTCTGCATTCATGTATATAGTTATTATTTTTTCTAAATATTTTTTTCTCCGATTTCAAGATAAGACATTTTGAATCATTCATTCTCTGAAATTTTGATATTTCAGAATAAATTACACCATTTTTTTTCCTGGAATATTCATTAATTTTCTTTCTCTGGAGAAAGACAAAGAGGGTTTTTTAACAAAAAAGGTGGAGATTACAAACCTTTATTCCTTTGGATTAATATAAGGCAGTAGATACAACAGAGCTGAGAGACAAAAAAGCTGCTACTACGGGGAGGAACACAGAGAATATGGAAGCAAACAGATGCTTAAATAAGGCGAGATGGAATTTAAAATCGGACCCATCTGAACTTTCAGTGGCACTGCTTGAAACTGTGATGTAGTTCAGCTGTGATGGGAATGTGTGTGAGCACAAAGCAGCTTGCAAGACAAATTATTTTCTTTAGTGCCTAGAACAAGCAGCTCTGGTCCAGTGAATCATATGCATGTGATTAATCTATTAGCTCCTTTAAAATAAAATAACAATTTATCTCCCTTATTATTCTTTATTTGTTGTTTGCCTTTATTTTCATCCAAAAATGAATTTTTACTTGAAATAGTTTATGGAATATGCACATGTCATTCTAGAAAATAGGACTTATGGTATACAGTATTATAACTAAGGAAAGTACTTCTTTATCTGAGGTGTACAGATTGTACACTACTCCCTGAGTAGCTGACAAAAAGTTTTTTGTAAATCGAACTTATTAGCTTATTGACATAGAGTCTTTCCTTAAGGGAGTGTGTATGTATATAACTTCTTGGTATGCTTAAAAGCATGGCACCTTCCACTAGTTCACATTAACGAACACCATATAATTTACCTATGGTTTACCATTTCCAGATGGAGATATGCTGTTTAGCATGTTGTGAATATCAGCCTGGAGTGAAAAAAACCCCTTAATAAAGTGATTTAAAAATTTAAAATATTGAAAGAAATATAAAATATACAATTTCTTTCTAAGACAAAGCAAAAAAGATGAGATAAACTAACAAAAAAAACCCCATTAATCTGTAATAATACAGAAGATGAAAAGAAAAAGGAAAAGAGAAAATTTACTTTTAATTGTGGAAAGTGGAAAGCTTGAGAAATAAAAGAGTAGGTTCTTATATGTGAAATATTTTCAACAAAACATCTAAACTGGTATTCATTTATTTATTTATAGCTCATGTATTAAAGAACTGTATAGTCTACATCCTTACAAGATTACTTGAGTATAGTCAAGAAAAATTTATTTCAGGAAATTTCATTCACTGAAAAATATACTTTGCAATTTCCAAGTAGACACAATATTAATAATAGTGTTCCAGCTTTTTAGCAGAACAGTTCAATTAAATCTTAAGGTTTAGAAATGACTGTCAGGGAAAAACCCCACAATACCACAAAAAACTTTTAATCATAGTCCCTTAAACTGCTGAAGGACCATGGCAAGAATAAAGGTAGATCAAAAATATGGAGTAGATAATACAGAATGAATGGCATTTACCAAACCTATTTTTCATTAGAAAACACCCTCTTTTATGAAATATTCTGTTAGCTGTTCAAATTCTTGAAAATATTGTGTGTGGTGCTTCCTTATTGCTTTGCAAGACAGTGACATTTTGGGTTTATGTGTTCTTAGAAGACATTAGAACTCTATGTTGAACATCCTAGTCTTTGTCAGAAACCTTCTCACTGTATATATAAGAGATAAGTAAAATCTTTTTAAAAAGCAAAACCCCAACACCCCAAACCAGCATGAAAAGACAGGAACAATCCATACTTTTTTATTTTTAAATAAATATTTCTAAAAAATTGTTGTTTTATATACCAGTTTCTATGCATTTACATTTTTATCGGGCCATGGATTGAACCCTCAGTCCTTGAATGCTGTGCATCATCTCAGATGTCATTAATTCTACCAATCCCATGATAATATGAAACAGCAACTCAATTTAAATTATGAGATAGAAGAATTATTTCCTTATAGTTTCTCCAAATGCCTTGTTTGCTCCATATGTATTTTAGACTGCAAGTTCTGACATGTAAGTAATTAGTATTTCCCAGACACTTATCATACAGCTCTGTAGAGCTTCAACTAAACAAAAGCTCTGCAGAGATGGAGTTATAATTTAGATGGGCCTATAATGCACATCTAGAGTGCATACATAGGCATGGGCAGAGGATACCTTCTGCCAAACAGGAAGTTGTTTTAGTTAGTCATTCCTTCTTTTCTAGGTCCTCTTCTTGCTTTGCAAGCTTGAAGAACTTGAGCTCTCAAGACTTTAAGTAAGAGTAGTTTTTGTAAATATACAAGAAGTAAATATAATAGAGGCCTATTTCTTGCTGGGCATTTAACTTGACTTTTTTTTTTGATTTTAAGTAACCATAAGGAGTGGAGAGACTTATGAAACTCTTGCGTACATGTACAGTTAAAGTTTCTCAACCAGATGTTTAGCCTCAGAGCTTTCATTTTGTACAAAAATATTAATTTCCTTTTAGATAACATCACTAGAATTAATTTAAAAAAAAAAAAAAAAAATTAGCCCAAATGAAATTGTTCATTCACCTTGTACTCTGAAGGGACATTTATCACAAAATATGAGCAGAAATGATAGGTGATATGAGACATGGAAAACTTGATTTATGCAGAGAAAAAGAATCCTCTAAGATGCTCCACTTTAAGGGTTTAGCTATAGACCCCTGGCCCAAACCCTAGAAAAATAAAGCAGAAAAAAGCAAATGCTTTTCTGTAATAGGAAGAAAAAATATGATTGCAATTCAGTGAAAGGTTTTTGCCTGGAGTGTCAAAGAAAATTAATCACAGAAATAGAGGCGTCAGCATAGTGTGTAACTTAAGATATCGTGTGCTGAATGGTATAGCTACACTCAGGGTATAGCAAAGCTTTCAGTGAACATTGTTTTAACTGTAATGAGTATTTGTGTGTGTTTGCATGTACAAAGGAGAGAAGCAAGGCTAGACAGATGTAGAGGGTAAAATGTTCTTCCATTGGAAACTGTGAAGGAATGAGACTAAATAATGCAACTAGCTCAAATTTATCATTTAGATTCATAGCACTTTAGTTTTCCTTTCAATACATAGATTGTACATTATGGGTCTCCCAGAGAAACTACAGGAGCTTCATGATGTGCACCACTCAGCTGCCAGTTTCTGAGTTTTCCGTGGTCAATTGACTTAGCAGTATAAATGAGACAGCAACTGGCACTTTCAATGAAATGGAAATCATGGAAATTTGAGTAGTTTTACCTCAGATGCCCACCAAATGAAGTTGAACAGGTTACTGATGATTCACCCAGATAGACAGTGATATTTTTTCAGTGTGTCAGATAGAAGTAGTGCTATCATCAATAGGATATAAAAAATGCTTAATGTGCATAAAATATACAAGTGTTTGGGCCAATTTGATCAAAATAATGACATTTTTTGCCAGAAGAATTTTTAAATCAAGTTGTAAACTGACATATCTCTTTTAAAATTATCTTTTTTTTACTCAAAATAATCCAGGTGTTTTCTTCAGTGTTCATCCTTTTTTATTTTCTTTTTCTTTTTTTCTGATTTATTTTTTAGATCAGATGTCTTCATCTCTGATTTTTATTGGACAAGAAAATAATTTTGATTCTTGAACTGTGTCCTACCACATTCTGCACCTAAACTGAGATTCCAGTTCTAAATCCCTTGCTGTGTTTTATTATGATAAATTATTATTTCCTTTAATGTATCCAGCTTTGTAGCTGTTATTTTAAAAATATAGATCTGCTGTCCTTGAACATATTTTCTCTCTTTTGGATATTTTCAAAGTCTTGTTTGAGTGGTCAGTCTCAGTATTGGATTAGTCACACAAATCACGTGCTACTGCTATTCTAGAGATGTCCATGTAATACGTAGACTACAGCATGCTGAAGTGTTTGGTTTTAATAAAGCAGAGGACTATTACATTTCTCTACAGACATTGCTTCTTTTTAATCATGTCCAGCGTGAGAAATGTTGTTAAATATTTGACATGCATAATTTCATATTTTTCCATTTTAAGAAGATAAATGTCAACAGGTTATATCAATAAAGGTTTACATTGGAGTTTTAGGTGTAAGTCAGTGGCAACTGTCGTGTTGCCTTACTAGTGACCTCATAGTCTGTTTTAGGAGACGGATCTTTTTAAAGAGACATAAAGGTCTTTTCTCTTTTTTACTATTTCTTTTCCTCTGGGGTCATTTTATGGTAAATAGAAGTTCAAGTGTCTAGCTGTTCAGTCTCTTTTTGTCAAACAGTGTTCTTTCAGATACTTTAATGCTTTTTTGCTAAAAGAGGGAGAAAAAGTGTGAAAGAGTAAAAGAAGACAAGAGCTTAGTTAGGATTTCCCTCAATTTCTACTGTGTGATAGACTTATGTCTCAAATGTAGTGCCTAGACCAGAACTATTCATTTGCATTGTGCTTATTTATTTCTTCGACCACCCCAAAGGATGGGTGCTGTGTTCTGTGATGCTTTAGTAATGGGGCTATTACAGACACTGTGTTAAGCTGAGTTCAAGAAATTCTTTCATCTGACTGACTGCGCTGGCAATACAGAGCCAATGTGTTCGTGTGACAGCAAAATACTAACCAAGCTTCTGTAATACCTTTCATGCAAACTCATGCTCCTCTAACTTGTGGAGAAATGTCATGGACAAAATCACTCTGCCAGTTTGAGCTAGGGTTAATTAGAGTTAAAAATAGAAAGGGAAAGAAGAAAAGAAAGAAAATGGAGTTCAGATTTTTGTTTCCTAATTTCCAAGTTTATTGAACCAGCAATGAATGCTGTCTCTGAATGAATTTCCAACTACCATGGAAGTGAGACACAAATTAAAAGTAGATGTGCAATACTGCTTTGTAGTATGGAACATAAAACTCTCTCCCTGTGAATAGGAAAATCTGGGGTCAGTGAGTCGTATAAACATGTTTCAGAGTATTCTGGAAGCTATTGCAATTATAAAATGTAATAAATGTTTGACAATAGGTATTGAACTAACTCCCCAAAGACTATCAGATTAAACTGAGGCTGCTCAGTGTGGCTTAAAATGCTTTCAACAGCTTTTTGTGTTAGTAGGAACACAGACAGCATAATAAAATAAAGCTTTTCAGTAGTCTAACCCAGAGGCCAAAAAGGTGTAGAATGAAGTTATTAGCATCAGTCCACAGAGGCCACAACTGAATTGTGCTCAGTGGCTTTACGTATGAAGTTCTAGCAGTGGACATAAAGCAGTACCTTGAGTGGCCTTGAAAAGAGGTAGGAAGGACTCCAAAGGCAAATTTAAACACAATTTCTTCCTGTTTTGTTTTTTTTTTTTTTTTTTTAGCCCAGACAGCCTAGGCTTAAATTTCCAGAATAACAAGCTTCTAGAAATGGCTATAAAATCATTCTGAAATTCATAAAGGTCTGTATCTATGATCTCTATCTATCTATCTATCTATCTATCTATCTATCCATTTCTATTTCTATCTCTCTACATGTATCTATCTGAACAATTGAAGAGGTTTTTAAAACACACCTTAAATATTTCTAAAGATTCAAGAAGAAAGCTGTAATACCAACAGACCAATATTAAACTTTTAATTGCTCCTCTGATCACCAATCCCAAATTGAGGCGGAGAACAGACTTTGTGTTAAAACTAGTTAGTATCACAGATGATGCCCTTCCAGATGATTATTGTCAGCTATGAATTGAAAACGCTTATTTGCAGTTAAAATTGTGTTTCAGGTATACTTCATACCAGCTGTTACTTTAATGTTGTTTAGTGTAAGTACCACTTTAAGAGGTTTTGAGCTGATGTAGCTGATATAACTTTGTAAGCTTCCAGTTATCTTCAGGAAGCTTGATTTGGAGAAAATATTAGATGTCACTGTGCTCTAAGTTTTAGATTTGTATGTATTATTTAATTTCCCATGGAAAATGTGAAGATTTGAAACTGGATGAAGCAGTTTGATAAATGAAGTCTGAACCTCAGAAGTTTAGAGCTAAAGCTTTTGAAACTATTCCTGTTTACTACTGCTGAAGCTGGTAATGGAACTCTTGCTGAAACAAAATTGCCCTTAGATTTTTGGTTCAGATGTGCATTCATGTGCCTGAACATGCATTCCAAGTTATTTAAACCTTTGAAATATCTTTTGTTTAAAAATAGAATGGAAATATTAAACTTTACTCTAGAATTTCCTTTACAGCTTATTTTCAGAAAAAGGCCCAACTGCAGCCCCTTTTAGATTTAATATGTCCTGTCAGCTCTTTAGGGCATAGTTGTTTTCTTTTCTCACTGACAAGTGTTCAGGGGCATAATGACCCTTCTATTATTTTCTGCCCATTTTTGCCTGTGCAACTCTTTTATAAATCTACCCAAAGTTTTAAGAATCCCCAAGACTGATCATTAAGATTTATAGAGGTGGTGTATTTTGTGTTATTTAATTTCTTTTGTTTTAATTTTAGTCCAAGCTAGAGAGAATTTGGTTGTCTTAGAAGACAATAAAAAATTGAATGCAAAGACTTCCTTACCTGGGTTTTCCTTCTTGTTTTAATTTCAGAGTATTTTATGGATTGCTCTATTCACTAATTTTTGCTGAAACTTTGATTCTGTAAATTCAAGCCTGACTGTAGATACTAGCATACAGTATTCTTTTTTCTCAGGGGGTAAAATATGACCTCAAATGCAACTCAAACAGAGAATAAATTGTTAGTATCATGTGAATTTACATTGGACCATTCATTTTTACAGTGCTTTACCTCTCAAGCATTGGTAAGTGTATCAGCAAGTTCCAGTTATATGATTTATCATATATTCAGAGCTCAAATTTGGTTCTGATATTACATGGCGGCTTCAGGAAAAATGCAAGTGTCACATAATTTTCTGTTTGTGTCTGTGAAAGGAAAAGCTTAGTTTTATCTGAAGTGACATTGTCAAGTTTGCAAAGGGATTTGTCAACCCAAAATACGGTTTTAAAAACCCCCACTATAATAAATGAAAATATTTATTAACCTTATCATCTCCTCATTAGCATCACTGATGTGAGATGGGAGCATTATTAAAATGTCTCATTTGCATTTTGCATATCAAACAAAAGCAGATTACTTTGTTTAAATTACAGCTAATATCATTGTAGTGGTGTTATATATTAGAAATTGATTACCTTGTTTCTTCTTCTGTAATGGTCTCATTATATTTGATTTTTATGCCTCATTTTTATCATTATTGAAATAAAGAATGCACAACAGTGAGATTATTAATATTTCACACACATTATTTGTTTCCACCTAATATTTCAAATGAAACACATTAACTAGTCTGACAACAAATAAAGGAAATTTGACTCCAAGAATCATCTGTCTGTGAATAAAATAAACCTGAGATTGTGACAGGTTGGGTTGGCTACAAAGAGAAAAAATACAGTATCCTATATATTTTCAAAAACCAGTAAACCTGTAGGCTGTGTGTATATAAAGGAACTATTCAGAGTAATGAGCAAGGTACATGATAATTGCAAAGCAACTATGAATGGGTAAAAACCAGAAAATTGGGTAAAGGAGAATCTGAGAGCAGGATATAGTACAAACTACAGAACCAGATCAGTAAATACACCGCTCTTCATCACGGGAAGGCTACCTTTAGTCAATTTTAGAGGTCTTTTTTTGAGTTGTGGTATTTTGTTTTGGGTTGGTTTGTTTGTTTTTTTCAAGTTAACTTGGATCATCAAAAGATTTTTTTCTGTTCTGATGTCTATTTTTTTCCATTTTTTCTATGATGTACACAATTAAAATTTTTATATCTGTTAAGCTAATTTCTACTTCTGCTGCTTCCTGTGAAGTGTCTTACTCTGAGAATGACATTGATCTGAGTGACATGAGCAAAGATTTCACCTTTTTCAAACAGTTACCAATCTTTATTCTTCTGTACAGCCTAGTAAGATTTACAAATGTCTGTAGTATTTATAAGATGTTCATACCACTATCTTTACTGCGTATTGGCTCAAATACACTGTTACTCATAAATAAAGCCTTCTAGTAATTTAACCATTTCCTCCAATTTCTTGACAAGCTTCTTCTGTTGAGGTGCCCCAAAGTGTGCATCATATTGCAAATATGAGGAATTAGTGCTATAGAGAAAGAGATCTTTATCTCCTTTTCAATGATGTAAAGCAACTATGTATTTCACTATCAGTACTTTTATATAGCAGGTCAAAGTATGCTGGTTTTGTTTGTACTGTATAACCTTTCAAGACCATGTTTCTTTTTCTTGCCAAAATTGTGCCTTTTTTTCTACAATTTAACCTCCTTGAAACTATTCCCTTCTGTTAAGTATAAGAAAACATTTAGAATTCATAAATATACTAGATTTTTAGGACGGATTTCTTTATTTCCTTCCTTTCCTATGATGCTTTGTTGATGTTCCTCTGATATCTGCAGCTTTTTCAAAGTGTAGTACTTCTTAAGGCTTTCATTAATTAATTTGTTTATAACTTTGTACATTTTTTTTTTTTCAGTTTCATAGGAATCTGAAAAAAAACCAATTAAGATTTATGATAATTCTTTGATTTAACTGGATTATATTTAAAAATAGACTCTTTATTACACAAACCCAAGCCTACAATTATCATTTATACACCATTCTTTACATAGGTAATCAAAAAGGCATTGGTCCTTTAATTGGCTTTAGTTACACTTCATATACAAACCAACTGGAATTACCTTTACTACCTTATTTTCATGGTAGTGTGTGTCATTTATTAAAATCAAAGGAAATTCAGAAGAAATTTGAAGTTGGAATGTTCTGTCAAAGGATATGTTGGGTTATCTATTGTGTAACCTTTTCACATCAAGACAGAAAGCCACTCTTGGAAGAGGTAATGCAATTAGTGGGCTCTACACTGGAGGAAAAAGATATTCTGTAGCTAGAGAAGTACAGAAGATAGAACTATATGACCCTAAAGATTGTATTTGCCCCCAGACTTCCTTGTGGTTTTAAACAAAGGAAACTACAAAATGTTGTCTCGAAACGGACGTCATGGTAGAATTGAGATCAAACATATAGCACAAGTTTTTCTGTTAGGCAAGCCATTTCATAGTTCTTATCAAAAAATGATTTAAAAATGCTGTTAACTTAGATGAGATAGCATTTTCATGATTAACATTTTGGTTAATCTTCAGTGCCTGAGAAACTGAAATATTTTAAAAATATAGATTATGGTCAAATCTACTCTAGCTGGTACTTCAGTCCCTTTTTAGTTATGTTCAAAAAATCTCTGGTTAAAGTTTTCAGGCATTTTGCAAAACTGCTTAATTCTTCATGCTACCAAACAGCCACAGTTAGGCAATTACAGTGAAATGGTTCTCAGACCTTTTTACAGCTATGACAGAGCTGAGAAAATTGTCAGTGATGTCTTACACTAAGCACAGGTTCTCAGCCTTTGCTCTATAAGTACATAAACACTAACTTGCAGTCTCTCTAGAGCTGGGCTTAGACACACCTGAGGCAGCTGTGTACAATGGCAGGAAAAGGAAGGTTCAACTTGACCCATTTCAAGAAGGACCTGTGGGTATATCACAGACATGTCCTTATCTGATTAAGATGATCATAAGGGTGGGGGTTCTTAAAATTAAAATGTATTTACACGCTTGTGTTTGTATGGATTTGCATTACATCTGTTATGTATCTAAATATTTACGTATGCTTATATAATATACATATAATACTGTCACAAATGGGCCATGCAGAGTTCAAAAGATTGATGCAAAGTTCAAATCAAATTTGATTCTTGTGCCAAAACATTAACTCACAGATCATATAGGTGGATATTCAGATACTGCTTAGACCTGAATCAAAACATTTAGAAGCAAGAGGACTTTAATTTACTTTACCTCAAATGTTAGAAATTACTGGATTCAGTCACCATGACAAACTCCCTCAGATGCTGAGAAAAAAAAAAATTTCAAAACTGCATTAACTGCATTTGGTGTATTTCCCTTAAAATCAAACTAGAGAGGTCTTTGTCTTCTCTTCCCACACAGCTTGCTGGGAGTTCTCCGTCAGAGACTGCCTTTCCCATAACTTACAGCTCAAGCTGTTTTCATTAGAAAGAACTTTATGAACATTTGCATCATCTTTAGTAAGCTATGTGTCCTCTGAAATCTTCCCCATAGTCCTGGCATCTATTCTTTCTTTCTGCAACTTATTTTCTTGTCAAAGAGGTAGTTTTATCCTATTAACTGTGGTCAGCTAACCAGAAAGGTAGACTAATACTGGTAGATGAATACAGGAGAAGTGATGGAACCCATCTGTGAGAGCAAGCAAGGGAAAAGGAATGTAGGAGCAGCCCAGTTGCCAGCAGACAAGTATTAGATCATCGCAGTTAGGAGAGCAAACCAAGTCCTTGTACTTCACAGCACTGTTACAAAATCTTTTTTCTACTGAATCTACTATTTACATCAGTGTGAACACTAATAAACTTATTTTATATATACTCTTAATTAGGATAAGAAAATAAACACATCTCACCATTAAAAGCTCACATTAATCACTTTGGGGTGACAATTGATTTGACCAATTATTTTCAAAATCTAAATATAATGCATGCATTCCTAGTGCATGTACATATGTTTGCAAGTGTGCATGTATATGTGTGTAGTATGTAATGCAACCATAGCATGTACATATGTTTAGTATACTACTAATATTTCCATATAATAATTAACAGTATTATTTTTGACTATTGGTATGTTTACTTTCAGAATTGAAAAATTAATTTCAGAAACCAGACTTACTGGATAATTTTCTCTTTTATTACTGTGAATCAAAATCCATCAAAGTGTTCATATGTATGCAAATATGTAAACATATTTTATGAATTGCTCTAACATATGCAACTACAATTTATAGATAGATGGAACCACTGAAAGAATTGCAAACTATATTTCTTTTAACCTGTACCTGGAGAGTATTTGTATTATTAATATTTCAGTGGCAGTTGGAAAGGTTTTTTTTTTTCTGATTGACTGGGATGATTCACACTAGAGTCTGTTTTTGCAGATTTTCCTGCTAGCATTGGAAAAGTTTTGCAGCAAAAAAAATTATGCAGTAAAAAGCTGAAATAAACAATGATGATGAGTGGTGGACTTAAGAGTTAAACATGCATGTGGGGCTTTTTTCTTCTTTTTTTTTTCCCTGTTTGTGTAACACACATTTATCAGAGGAGTAAGGAAAATTTCCCTTTACCTGTTATTGAAGAAATTCCAAAATAACCTACAGGTAGGGAGTATGAGTAGGATTAACTGTTACAGGAAGTTCCACAGAGAAATTTTCTTACAGCTAATGAAAATGTAAGCCTTTAAGTAACATCTATTCTTTCACCAGAATTTCTTCTTTACACTGAAATATTTCTTTCAGAATTCTTTCTCAGGACTTTCATATACATTAATTTAGAACATAAGCTATTTAATGTGTACATACTGACAGGAATCACAATAGTGATAATAAATATTCTCAGTGCTGGTATTATGTTTGATATTGCACATAGTAGAAAACAAAAAGATTTCTGTTTCAAGACAGAACTAGAGAACAAGAAAATGCCAAATGTACTTGTATACTTACAAGAGAGGGGCTAGAGGGGAAAGTATTTCAATAGCTGTTTTTCTCTTTTAAAGTAAATCTTGCTTTACTATGAAGAGAACGCCTCCCTCTCCCAGCTGAGACTCCCACAGAGCTTGTCTTACTGAAGCCTGCTACTCCTGGGTTGGAGGAGATCAGCATTTATCTTTTGCACACAGACATCAAAGGGTCTTCAAACACAGGCAGTAGGTAAAGAGGGAGAAGGTAAAATAGCTGCCAACTCAAGACTTGTTTATTGAGAAGGAGAAAAAGCCAGGCACTGTAAGGAGAATGTATAGGTAGGAGACACAACAAACCAGAATAAAGTACACAAAAGAGCCCTGAGTGCCTGCAGTTATTTTTTGCTTACACTGGAGTAAAAACACCACAAAAATACACTGCTGAACTGGGGCTCAGCTGGTCAGTCTGGTTCCAGGAAATTAACATTTCCAATTCCAGAGGAACTGGGGTTTAATTCTAAGCTGTTTGCCATGCAGTGATTTGCACTGTTCAGTTTCTTTCCCTTTTGAGAGATTTAATACAGTCCTTTTCAGTGGCACTCAGCTCCAAAAGAAAATAAAAGGTTTTCCTCACCCACTTTTTCATGTTTATATATATATCTGTTAGTTTTACTCCTGAGAACAAATCTGCCTAATTAGTGAGAGGTGGGCAGAGCTTCATTGAAGTGAAGACACTGAGGGAAAACTGCAGGCATACTAAGATCTTTGACTTACTACCAGCAAATATCACTTTTTAAAAGTACAGTAACTGTTCAAAACATTCAACAGTTTCTTCAACACTTATTTCTTTTACATACTTCCAGGTTATTCTTTTAAATTTAGAGATTAAAAATACAGAATTATGCAAAATTTTTACTTAAAGATTTTCAAAGAAACCTTCTTTCTTTCTTCTGTTCTGACTTGTTACTCCCATGTTCTTTTCTGTTTGGTCAAACAGAAAGAACAGGCAGTGGAAGAAAAGGGAAGAGAAGATGAAAAGTGAAAAGGAGTCATTGGATTTTCCTGCACATGCATATCAATAAAAACACAAAGTAATGTAAAGAAATTATTTCAAAGTCCATAACTTCAACTGAAAATAAATTAGCACATTCTAGTTACTTGTAGATTCCTTATGCATGAAACAAATGTATGTTGCTTGATCAAATGTTAAAGATCCTTCTACTTTTCCAAAGATTGTTTGGTTAGAATTTTATCTTGCTGGACAAAACACCACTTTTACAGAGCAAAGCAGCATGTTCTAAATCCATGCAAAATCTAACATTCAGTTTTATAACAAAAAGATATTGTCCATCCTCCACTGAGAGTGATGTCTCCGTTGCTCATTGGTGATCTTTAAAAGGCTGGAGTCTTAGTGATTGCTTCTTGTTATTTCCAGCTCTTCTGAGAGAGCCCAACCCTATATTCATACTAACAGCACAGAAAGAGGAGTCAATATAGATGTCAATGTTACACAATAAAAAGAGAGTGATCTGTAGCAACAGAAATGAGTACCGGACTGTTAATATTTTGGGAGGGTATTTATATAAAAATGTATATTACAATAAAAAAGTTCTGTAGAGGTTGCAAAAGTAAATTACTTGACTATCAAGAGTAAGAGAATTCAAGGGAAGTCTTGAATCCTTTAAAATTGATGAGTTTTACCTCAATTAACTCTAACAGAATCAGTGTTTGTCTCTTTAAAAACTGTTGCTCCCTAATCTGCCCAACCCACATAATCATGTAGTATTGATGCTTTGTAAGATGTTTTATGTATTTCTTTACAGACGAAAAGGATAGAAAAAATATTCCTTCTGTTATCTTCCTGGTAGGTATTTTTTTTCCCCCAAAAGTCCTGTTTTATGCATACACTTGAGAGGAGATGGTCGTTTGCCTTTAGCTACTGATGCCTCAGGTTTCAGCTTTTTTATTTTTCAGATTGTGTACTGCTTTAGTGTGTAGTTCTGAGCTTCATATTAGGGGATAGGAAGCTCACTTCACAGAGTAGCTGCACAAAACAATTCCTTTTCCAGCTTGGGACCAAGGACAACTGATCCAAATTTCAGGCCCACGAGCATAAACAACGTGGATTGAAGAGAGAAAAACAAGAAGGATGGGACTTAATATTCTAAAGCTATAACTGGACAATTAACTCCAATATGCTAATGGACTAGAACTTATAAAAGTGCGAGACCTCGTGACCAGTCATCCATTTTGTGACCATTTTGGGTTCATCTTGGGTGTAGTCCTGGCTGGGCTCTTGTACTTCCCAAGGTGCATCCTTTGAGGCCTTCTAATAAATACCTACTTTATTCTTTAGCTCTGTCTAGCCTCTGTTCTAGGTCAGCCTTCACAAGGCATCGCTACACATCAAGGAGGTTGCAGACACCAGCTAAGGGATTCAAATGGCAAGCAGAAATTTTATTAACATTATTGTATTGTATTGTATGCAGAATTAGCCATGTGCCAGTGTCCAGTAATGTATAATTCCAACATAGCTGTAGAGCAGTTGGAGATACTGGTTCTTTCTGCAATGTTAGTTCCTGCCTCATGGATGCCCATTAGTTTTTAGTGATGTATCAGTGACATGCAAACCTATTTCCATGTGATTCTTTCCTGAAACCTGGAGTTTAACTATTACGCAGCAATAGATACAAAATACGCTGTTACATTTCATGTTATTTAAAATGTGTATGCCTTCTGTCTGTCTGAGACCTCCTCCCAAGGATGCTAAAACGTGGTTTTAGTTCAATTTTATTCTCCTTTGAAATTTCTTCTTGTTTTATTAAAGTATCAAGGAGTGGGATCTTAACATCTACTTTACCCATGGGTGGCAGTATATCTTCTGGTGGTCCTAGTTCATAAGGCATGTTTTCCCACATCTTGTTCTCCATTCCCAGAATTTTCGCTTTTACGAAAGAACAAGGAAGGGGTGATGATTTTTATGGACAGTCATTCTCTGACCCTGTACAAGCAGCAGATGGCTAGCAGCCATAAATTCCTTAAGGAGGCTTGGTTTGCTTTTCTTTTTTTTTCTTTTCCTTTCTCCCACTTTTCCTTAAAAGAAAAGCAAAGCCTTGCTTACAAACTGCATATCTAAGAATATTAAATAAGGCACATAACTCTAAGGATTCTGGACCTTCACTCAGTCCTGAAAAAGTGGAACGTAATGAGATCATAGTGGTCATTGTATTTGGATTGAGTTCAAAAACCAGGAACAGTCTTCAATGTTTAAAATTACTTCTGTGTTCTATTGATATTATACAAATGATAAAGAGTTTACACTTGAGCTATGAAATACATTTTCTCTCACCAGTGTGGAATCCCTAGCTTTTCCTCTTGATGTATTTTATATTTTAGGCTATGTAGTATAATTCACTATTTTGAGTGCTATGAAGCAAAATGCTTTATAGATTTCAGCTTGTGGAAGACAAAATCAGAAGCCATCATAAAGATTCAGAATTTTAACCTATTTCTTTTTATAGCAACAGCCGCATTCAATTTTGTATTTTACACAAGTAAGTAAATGGGCTAGTTTGATTTGGCAGTGCAGTTTTCTGATCTTTGTTGTTTTATGTAGTTGGCTACTTTATCTGGAACTGCTGAATAGATATAAGCAAAGGTTATGTAAACCAGAGGTCTTGCCCATATTTTTTATTTTGTTTCATTTTAACTTTCTTAGAAGAAACAAGGGACATCCCCAAATTCTCTGAAGTATATCTGCACATTTTCACAGACATTAGTAAAAGAAATTATTTCGTAGATAAAAATATTTTGCTTGCAGCTCATTTGCCTTATCAGTAATAGAGAAGTTTTAAGTAGTTTTATTATGCTGCCCTAGATTGCTTTAACCTTGATTTTTCCCACAAATAACTGTGCTTTTTCTCCCAACAAGGAAGAGTTATAGAACATGTGTTCAGATGTAATGACAATTGATGCTGAAGGAACGACCTGTTTCTAAATCTCTGCAACAGACTGAGCACACAATTATCGCACAATTAGCACCAGGACACTCACTGACTCATATATTCTTTTAATCTAGTATTTTCTTGTTCATAATGTAGATAAAAAATTCCATCATTTACTTCTCATTTCACAGTGGTGTGGACAGACTAAGATTTGCTGTTGCTGAGTAAGCAGGCAGTTTCTCTTTGCTTCCTTTGCACAGACTGTGGGGTCTAGGCACCTCTAGAGACTTAATTCCAAATCTGCCCCACAACTGCAGAAAAGTCACAGGCTGTGGGCATGGCTGTGGAAGGGATGCCTTGCACATTCTCATCTGTCTGCTAGCAGAATGAATGAAATTTATTCTCTGAAACTTATATACATTAGGTTCTTGGATGGATAAATTACAGATATCGTTGCCAGAGATACAATGATATCCTTGTACAGAAAGTACATTTCCTTAGTCAAAAATTGGCATTTAGGCAGGCAAGATTCATGACATGAGACTGCTAAGAATATGCCTAGGCAAGCCTTATGGAATTATACAGCAAAACAGGAAGACCTGCCACAACAAAATTTATTATTTAGTGCTATTTCTAACTTTATTATAAGTGAAGTAAAAGAACTGCATAAAGCACAGTAAGCAATGCAAAAACAACAAGGGTTTCACAACTACTTTAAGAGAGAGTGCATTGTGAGTCTGCCCCCTGCCATGAAACCAAAATTATATATCAGTGTACACATCCCTGATTTTGCAAAAGTAGGATTCTGATGAGATAAAAACATCAGTATCAGTGACCTGTGTAGGTAGGATAACAATGTGTTATTTTTTAATTCTTCTCAGTAAACAACTGCATATAGTCACCTGTGTTGTATATGTGAAAAAACATATTCATGTCTAAGATATAAAGCAAGACTTCTGTGGAAGCAGAAGCAGGCTCATTGGGGTTATATAATTATTTTAAAAAAGCTAAATTGCTTTTTTATTTACAAGGTGAGAGGGCAATAAGGGATCTCACAAACTGCTACTTTTTAAAGAACTTCGGGAATCAAATGGAATGTTTTTTTTTAATTTGTATTAATTCCAGATTGAAATCCCATATATCCAATTTTAGCCTACTGCACATTTTTACAGCTGACTGTACAGTTGGAACTTCTGGAAATGAGAGCTTTTATTATGGAAATGCTGGCATAGTTTTAGCTGGGGTCGGCACATGCAGCATACCGTAATGTGCTTTAAAACTTGAGATGGAGACCAGAAGTCTGAGGCTCAACAGTAGCAAACTCTGTATGTATGAAACACAAGCCTTACCAAAAAAAGTCACACAAGACTGCTGCTTCTGGCATAACTCTCATTGATTTAAAGGTCAAAATGAACCTCACTGTGTTTGTTTAAAAATAAGATGATAACAATGTGCTTTGCACACACAAGCTGAAATACTTGGAATAATAAAAGATAGAGAAGACCATAACAAAACTCTGATATGTATGAAACTAAGTGATCAGTAAAAAAAAATAGTTGTGTTCAAATAAATTAATTAGTATTTTGAAACCATGTTAATATTTTGTTTTGGTTACTGACAATCAAAAGCATACTCCTCAGCCAAAAAGTGAACACTGAAATGTCAAATCACTTTAATTTATTGATCTGTATAATTTAAAGTAACAGGTGAGATAGAAGCAGTGCTATACTAGACTGATCAGTATGAAACAATAGACTGATACTGCAGCAAATGATGTGAGAAAATGAATTCTCTTGGCAAGGTCCATAAGGCAAGAGTAAAACAGCCTGATCATCTCACTAATGTGGATTTAAAATGAGAGTTCAGGGTTATGAGTATAAAAAGTGTTGATTATCAGATAAACAGAGTCAGATGGACAATGATGACCTTCCCAATTTTTACTGTGCCTAATGGCAAAGACTTGGCACATGTTTAGTACACATGAATACAGTCCTTTTATTTTCTAGCCTTTCTTATTTCTCACTTTTTCCCTTACCTTCCTATTTTTCACTCATCTTCTCCTATGCTTTTAAGCTCAATACAGCTATTCAACACATCTCATGCTCCCGATCACTTCAGACAGGATAAACTCACACTCTAAGCTGTGCATTAACCTATCATCTCCAGACACACAAATGCTTGCCTCGCTGGGGCTGTGCAAAACACTAGTGTGTGGACTAAATTTAGGAGGATAATCCTTGATCTCTCCTACAGCTGTTACTGATGGAGAGACATGTTTTCTTGTTATTCTGACGATGTTTGTTGCGACTGATTATTGCACAGAACCATGAAGTGACTGCTTCCAAATTCAGACATTGACATTATAAAAATATGAAAAGAAACACCGAATAATTTTTGTGGCATGCTCTCATGTGGGCTAAGAGATGTGTTCAGTCTGAGGAGCCAGTCACCCATCCACTTCATTCATTTATCTCTATCCTTATTCTACCCAAGTTTCATGCTGTTCTCAAGACATTTATGATTTTCCATGTGGGGAAATTCAGGGTCTTAGGATTCTCCCAATGATGTCTTTTTTTTTATTCCTCCCTTTGTCCTTTTATTCATTCTTTTAGTTGTCTGATTCTTCGTTCCTTTCTTTCTTGGCTATGTAAACTGCTAGTTCAACTTCCATGAACAAAATAAATTTGAAATGCAGTGGCATTCAGGATTTTCCCTGATTTCTTGCTAAGAATATAACCACTGTCCTTAATTAGGAATGGAGAAAAGGGCGTTATCCAGAATATCTAAAGAATTTAAAAGTTCTCTATATGGTGCTGATGATTTTCTGTATTATGCGACATCTTCTTAGAAAGTGATTTTTTCAATACTTTCTTTAAACTAAATGTGATGATGTGGTCATCGTCAAAATCAAGAGTAGTATCATTAACATTCAAGCCATTTGTACAGATCCAGCTTTTCTAAGAGGACATATGTCTTTTAGGAGCCTCTAAGTTTCCTAGGTAGACTAAAGCTTATTGAAATTTTAGTATCTGAAAAAGAATATTTAATGACTTCGAAAACAAAAGCTCTTTGGACTTTTAAAGAAGATTTAGAAATAATTTTGTATCACAGATTCTAACAGCATGGAAAATGAAGGTTGTCAACCCTTTGTTCAATTAATACTGGTGTCCCTGTTAGATGACCACGTGCAGAGAACCTTAAATGACTTAAGATAAAGGAAAGAAAGACAGCGTTGTCCTTTTCCTGTGATGGCTCCCAATTAAAAAGAAAGTCTTTCTTCAGATAAAAGAGTAAAACAAACCCATTTTGAGTAGACTCATGACGTGAAGCATTCAGAAGTTTTGGCCTAACAGTTTGAATCACCTCTGTTTCATTCTACTACACTTTTTTTTTTAATCAAATCATGACTCGGTAACTGGCCATGACTCTGAGAAACCTGGGTGATTTGAAGATGTCCCTGCTCGTTACAGGGGGGTTGGACTAGAGGACCTTTGGAGGTCCCTTCTAGCTCAAACTATTCTATGATTCTATGTTTCTGTGATTCCATGAATCAATGTTTCATCAGTTTTGACTCTAATTTAGATATCTTTCTATCAGCACTTGCAATATTGTCTTCTCCTAATTCTTAATTACAGAATACATTTTAAAGTTCTATTAAATTTTCTGAAATTATTTAAAAATACAAATCTGAAAGCATTCTTTAAGGAAAATAAGCTGTCATTACCCAGCATTGTTGCTGTCTTTGTAAAATAAAGGTGTGTTGATGAGGCTTTTTTTCCCCCTCTAAATTATACTTAGAAGTAGTGAGCAAATCACTAGAAAGCACATGGAGCAAAAAAGTCAGCAGTTATCTGTAGGCCTAACAACAGCCAAAACTCTGTCAAGGTTGTATGTACTACATATAAAAAATTGATTCTGTACCATTGATAAGTTTGGGGTTCTCTGCACATAGTCATCCAATGAGGACACCAGTATTAACTGAATAAATGGTTGATAACCTTCATTTTCCACAGTGCCAGAATCTGTGATGCAAAAATGTTACAGTTCCGTAGTCAACCTTCTCTTTTTCCAAGTCCCCTCACCAGAACCACAATTTTGGCTCTGAATTGATCAGTTATTTCTTCAATAACAATAATCTCTTTGCTTGTTCAGAACATTTTCCACCAACATATGTGTGCATGTTCTGCATTTCAAATTCTGTAATGTGTAATTTAGAACTCTGAAATGTATATAATATATTTCAGACCAGTTATGTTCAAATCTCAGAGTCCTCTAGGCTCTCATAATATTTAAGTTTGATTAATTATACGCTGAGTTTTATCTATTTTTCCACTGGTTTTGAAGTACAGCACCTGTGGCAGGTACCATGTAGGCCCGGAACAGATACTATTTGGAATGACTTCTGCTACAAATGAGCCTTTTTCATTGAATTATACTCCCTTTTTGATCAATACTCCCAGAATCTCCTAGCAACTATAAAATGCAGTTTTAAAAGAAATAATTAGAAAATACGGATGCAAAAATGAAGCTTGTGGTTGTATAGAAATTACTAATACTGAAATGATAAAGTGTACAGGTTAGATATTGCAGCTGAAACTCAGTATGTATCAGTATGAACAAAGAATGGAAGCCCACTCTTGTACGCCGTAGCATAAGTTCTCACTAGGCAATACTCTAACAGTAAAAAAAACCTACAACAAAACTCCCTCCAACATCCTAAACCAGCATTTTTTTTTTTGACTAAGTGCATAAAATTAGTACTACTTCTACAGATTTGAAAATAATGAGTATGGTATCTTTATCATGTCTTGATTATATCTCAAGAGAGATGGACAAGCAAAAAGGTCACGTATAATTTATCCTGTAGGGAGAAATATTTTTAAACAGTGTAGTTTTTACAGAGGCAGAATGAAAATAAGGAAAAGGATATGAAACTGAATTTTAAATATAGTTTTATATAATACACCAGTAAAACCAATGGTATTTGGCAAATGTATGTATGTGTGCATGTGATTGGCTTAAATATATATTCAGGTATTTGGGTGAAAAGTCTCATTTGTGCTTGCCAAAAGCTACACCAATCCCAGCTCAGGTAGGTGATGAAGATGGGGGAGCCAAATTTTCCAAGCCAGAAAAGTGGGGCTAATTTTAGCCTGGCATAATTTCAGAAGTGACACTACATCAGTGCAAAAAGAATGCTAAAGCAATATGGCTGGAGTCAGCATCTCATCTTGGTTATTTCCAGTTGAAAAGTGCACTGATAACAAAGAAAGGGGAAGTTACTTACCAATTACCAGACTTTTGCGAGCTAGCTTGTACACATTAATATTTGTAAGTGATCTTGTACCAAGGTTCTTGAAGACAGACTTCTTTTTTTCATGTTTTTGTGACATCTGGAAATATTACATATTATCTAGTCTCTTTACTTATTCCATTGTCATGCATAAAAGGCAGGTTTGCAAGATCTTCAGTTAGCTTCCACAAAATAAAGAGGCTTCCAGAGAAAAGGCAAGGAGATTTGACAGTGAATGGATGAAGCTCAGAAGAATCCCTAACACTGTAAATAAACCTTTTTTGAGTGCTTACTCTATGCACATGCATACAACTGGTAATTCCCGCAGGTTTGCAGGAAGGGATTTAGACTCTCCAGTAAAGTTTCTGGAAATCTGTTCACAGTATTAGTCCAAGAGTTAGAAACTGCTCCCCAGACTGCTTTGAAGACAGTGAGCCAGATACATAGCTGAATGCATGCAGGTCTACAAATTTTGAATGATTGCACTTCATCCTTAAATCAATAATGTAAAATTAATGTTTTCTGTTCCTCAAGAATTCAGAAAATCAGATAGTATTTAAGCCCAGCTCTTATTTATTTAGAATCTCATTTATCATATCTGAAGTTAATTCCACTATTTTCTTTCAGACACTAAGGAAAAAAAAAAAAAATACAGAGGTAAGAAATGAGGCATATTAAATTATTTTCAAATTTTAAATGTAGTCAGCTTATCTTCAAATGTAAAGATACTTACATTCTATAAAATATTTGCTAAACAGAAGAGATGGGCTTGTCCTTGTAGTTAATTGAGAAATATTTATCACATATTTTTAATAGATGTATAGGAACTCTGTTGAGTAATAAAATAGAAGTGCTTCTACAATGCCAAGCTTCTGAGCAGCTTTTAAACCATAATTAATTTAAGCTACCACCTCAAAGTGTTACTTCACCAACTGTAATCCCATGATCTCAGTTATGTTGAGCTGAGGATACAAGGGAGACTATTCAGTCACAGGTTAATATTAACAGAAAACTCAAGAACTGACATTTTTTCAACTATCAGTGTTAAAAAAGAGTTTGATGACATTGGGTATATACAGTAGATCCTCTTGCCTTTAGGATTATTCAAATATCAGAACTTAATATAAAAACTCTCTTAGAGCCCCTAGAGCAGTTCCTAAAATTCATGCTTACACGTGTGGTGTCTGTGTGAAAGACATTTCATTTTATTTTACTTTTTTTAACTTCAGACCTCTTGTAGTCTGGTTCCAAAGAATGAATGTCTGCTTGCAGCTGGAGTCATTACGTGATTCCTGGAGTCCATCTTCTACTTTAGTTTTACTTTAAAAATGTTGAAAAATTCGGTTTCTAGTTTTTCAGAAAGCTTCACAATGCAGACTAGAGCACAGTAAATGGGAAACTTGCTTAAACTGCATTGAAACTTCTGTCTCTAAGACTGCTCAGGTACACAGAATGCATCTTTTCAGATAGTCCTTCCCCTTTGCGGAGTGAATCCATAGAAATTTTAATATGTTATGCATATTTTAATTGTTAGTCTGATTTATACATTCATGTAGGAGGATTTTCTTCTAGGATAAGAAACTTTTGAGTTTTGCAGAAATGGTCTGTGGTTTCTGACATCCATATTTCTGTATGTTCTTCACTATGCTGTTACCTGTGTATAGTGGGTTGACTCTGTCTGAGTGCCAAAGATGCTCTCACTCCCCTCCTATAGCTGGACAGGGGAGAAAAAATATAACAAAGGTTTCATGAGCTGAGATATGGAACAGGAGAGATCACTCACCAAATACCATCATAGGCAAAACAGGCTCTAATTAGATATTAATTGAATTTATTGCTGACAAAATCAAAGCAGGATGAGAAGTAAGATAAAACCTTCAAAACAGCTTCCCCCAGCCTGTCCTCCTTCCCAGCTCTACCTCCTTCCCCAGTGGCACAGGGAGATGGGGAATGGAGGTTAGCACCCCCGTTTAACAAAGCTTGGCCACGCAAAACCAGAACACTGTAGCACTAAAGTTGATGATATGTATGCAACTGGAAAGGAGGTGTCTAGTGCTAAGGTTGAGTCCTAAAAGTCCTTGGAAAGCATTGTGTCAGTGACAAAAAAGCCTCTCTACTATAAACAGCATTATTTTTTTACCTTTAATTTAGGCAGTGTGAAAAGTGTTTCTTTGAGTTGTAGTTAAGAGGTACAAACTTTCCTTGAATGAAATAATTCTTTTGATGATAGCATCCAAACCCATATATAACTGAAAGAAATATATACCAGAAAAAGTTTAGCTACATTTCAGGGGTGAAAGACATTCCTTTTAAAGGTTAACTAAGATTACGTTATTTTTTTCAATGGGCTGTAGTTAGTCCTATGAGAAGAAAAGATCTACAGCAAAGAGCCAGTATTCCAGATTACAGATCAAATCTGATTAGCACCGAGTAATTACTTTGAAATCCTTCTTGGGTTTTATCCATTTGGAAAGAGTTTTCATTAGATTTTGACTAGCTATTATTCATAAATGGGAAAAAAAGGTGATTTTACTGGACATAAACTTTGCTCAAGAGTAGAAAATAAACTGGAAGATCCACAGTTTGTCAGTAGTGCTCACTATAATGCTTTTACAACTCTTACACAATAATTATCAACATCACCTTTCTTCCTCCCTACTCCCATTATCTGAAAATGAATATTAGGAAATATTGTGTGCATTCCTTTTATTTACAATGACAAAAATAAAAATAACTCAGATTTTTCAGCATTTATCTTAAATGTTAAATGTTTCTCACACTTTTGTCCTCAATTTGAACAGCCACCTATAGGCAGCTCTTGCCTTTTGCGTGACACAAAACATCCCATAGGCTATAAAGTGTCTAATTCAAACATCTGAATTTTCCACAAATATACGGCCCAGTCCCTAATCAGTTCTCTGGCTGATATTCTAAGGCATCTAAGATACTATTGCATGCTGGTGGCCAGCAGCTGAATAAAATCCTTAGTGGTCAGTGCAGATATGGTGGCCAGCAACTATAAGTCCTATACAGGCACACGTAGAAATTTTTTTTAATCTACTAGACTACATAGAAAAATTGTCCTGTATATATTTGGAATATGAATCTACAGACTTTACTTAAGTAAAATCCTCATCAAATTATGAATATAAATATTTTTCTTTATGCTCTTTACCCCATTTTATTGGCATGGGTCAGAGCAATCCCCGACATGAATACAGACTGGTAGAACCCATTGTGAGCAGCCCTGCAGAGAAGGATTTGGAGATGAGAGGCTGGACATGAACCAGCAATGTGCACTTGCAGCCCAGAAAGACAACCACATCCTGGATTGCATAGACAGAAGTGTGACCAGCAGGTTGAGGGAGGTGAGTCTGACTCTCTGCACTGCTCTCATGAGACTTCATCTGTAGTGCTGTCTCCAGCTCTGGGGCTCCCAGCAAAAGAAAGATTTGGGCCCATTGGAGTGGGTCCAGAGGAGAGCCATGGAGATGCTCAAAGGACTGGAACATCTCTCTCATGAACACAGGCTGAGAGCTCTGGGATTGTTCAGCGTGGAAAAGAGAAGGCTCCAGGGAGACATCATTAAGGCCTTCCAGTGCTTTAAAAGGGCTTATAAAAATCACGACTTTTTACGCAGGCAGTTAGTGATAGGATGAGAAAGAATCATTTTTGACGAGAAAGGAGAGATTTAGATTAAATGTTAAGAAGAAATTCTTTACTATGAGGATGATGAGACACTGGAACAGGTTGCCCAGAGTAGTTGTGGATGTTCTATTCCTCCAGGTGTTTAAGGACAGGTTGGATGCATTTGAGCAACCTGGACTAGCGAAAGGTGTCCTTTGCCCAATGGGGCAGGGCAGTTGGAACTAGATGATCTTTAAGGTCTCTTCCAATCATTCTATAATTCTGCAATTCTATTACATCAGGGGATATACTTAGAGGTTGTGCCTCTATTCACAGAAGGAAAGTTTGGGACTCTCCGCTTTACCCTGCCTTGGCCTTTACTGTGTTTACTTGTGCTTTCAGCTGCCATGTATGAACATTGCCTATGGAAATTTTTTAAGTATATATGTCAAACATTAAGTGCAATATTAAGCAAATAGAATGCCTATTACTTTTTTCAGAATAGTTTGATGTTTGAAAAAGGAAACTAATAGCCATGATATTTTGATTCAATAAGTGATAAGCAACTGTACAAGGAATAAGAGATGTAATTCCACTAAAAATTATTAGTAACTAAGGAATCTTTTCCTTTGCTTGGTAAACCCAAGTCCTTCAATTTTTAGGAAGAATCTACAGATTTTTTCTTGTTGCTTCTGTGGAATGTAACAAGCAAGAAATGAACATCATCATTAAATTTCTTTCTTTCTTTTTTTAGTTAATTCAAATTCTATGTTAAAATAAAATTAATACCAAAAAATTAACAAAAATAATATAAATGACTCCAAGAAAGGCAAGAAAGAGCTTCACAGCTTTTGAAATATTTTTTTATAAGTTTGCTTTTGAGAACTCCTTTAATCAATTTCTCTGATCCTAACATAGCATCTTCAGAAGATACAAAAAAGAAATTCAAATAATTTTTCCCATAAGACAGTCTCCTAGGAAATAATATTGATAAAATGCATATTTGCTTTTACTTCTTTTTCCAGCCAACAGAATGACACTTTTTGTTCTTTATTTAGAAATGCTCATGCTGCTATTTTTTACAGAAATATGATTTGCCTAGTGAAAAGTATGTGAGATAAGGCAGAGTGTTTTTAAATACTGCTAGTTTTGCAGCCACCATGATGTGTGCTTCACACACAAATACTGAAGAGTATGTTCATTTGTTTGTGTTGGTGTAAATTTTCTTACATCTGATGATGCTATTAGGATGCCAGTTTCCACCTGTTGGGGGTTTGCACAGTATTCACCCATCTTTGAGTACCATATGAACAGGCTTTAGCTCAAAATTTCCTGAGCTCTTGTGAAACTCAGTAGAGTTCAATCACAGGAGATGCAATCATTTGGAACAGTAAAACAGGTCAGAGTGCCACTAAGCTATCTGGATAATGTGCTGAGGATTTGTCTACCATTGCTACTTCATTCCTTTGATATTCATCTTTTTTACTGTGTTTTCTTTCTTGAATAAAGTTACATTTATTTTATGACCTTTTGGAAATGTGGCATTAATAACAGTTGAAATGGTGCCACCATAATATGGTAATGGTTTGATTGCTGTTGAAATTCCATTTATTTTTAGTTCCTTTCTTCTAGAACTATTAAAGTCTGATGTGCATAAACTTTGCATAAATGAAAGTTAAGCTGATTGTCATCATGTGGTTATAAATACCATCAGATGCATTTTTTGTTTATTTATATATTTTTTTTTTTTTAATAAGAAACACACTGTTTTCAAAGCAAAGACGCTAACATTAAGGTGTAAAGAAACTGGATGAGCAAAGCATATTTTGAAAATAGGTTGGACAATCAAAGCTTATAATGGTTTGGTTTTCCTCACTTCCAACTTTCATGTTATTCAGGAAGTTATAGAATTTGCATATTATCTAGGAGTTATTTTAAACCTACCAAGTTCTATAAAATATTTACAATTGGCTAGTATTGCAGTCACAATTAATATAATTTCAAATAAGCTGTCTTTTAAAGACTTTTTTTTTAGGAAATTATTAAGCAGGAATCCTAAGTCTTAGCACACTTTCTGGTCTCTTGAATGTTTATAAACTATGACTTAAAACTGCAGTAGCAAACCCTAAGTACAAAAGAGAAAAAGACCCAAAAGCAAAGTAAACCAGAGCAGTGATGATGGTTTACACAGAAATCATGGTCAGATAAGGGCTGTCCCACATCTCAAAGTGAAGTCATTACAAAGAGAACTCAAGTCATAGAATATCCAGAGCTGAATGGGACTCACCAGGATCATCAAAGTTCAGGACATCCCCCAAGGGTCACACCATGTGCGTGGGAGCAGTCCAAGTCTTCTTTAATCTCTGGCAGGCTTGTGCTGTGATCACTATCTGTTCTCTTAAACACCAAAGGGCCCAGTGGCAGGGGAACACAACACAAATGAACAAATGAAGAAGTGCACACATGCACATGCACACAAACATAGACATAGACATAGTCTGATTTGCCCTGGACACTGCCCAGAGATAATGGCAGAACTGGACCAACTGTGATGCAATCAAATCCTGAAATAAAATCTGGCTACATTTTAAGTCCTTGCAAATATTCTTTTCACTCACAAACTAGAACAAAAGCCTACAACAAAATGCTGTGAAACCAGAATATTCAGAGGCAGTTCTGTACTTGAACTTTCCTGTCAGTGTAATGAATATCAATTCATATCAAGGAGTTGCTAAGAATTTTATCATCAAGTCCAGTTGAAAGCAATTTTGCTCACAAAAATAGTTTCATTTAAGTACTTGGGATGAATAAACGCTGCAGCGTCAGACTCCTAAAATGTGAACTTTTGCATTACTAAGCTCATTGAGAAGGATATAATATTCCTTTGAACACAATGTTAACTGTTTTCCTTTTTTTCTCAACAATATAATGAAGTTCTTGTGTCTGTCATAATGTACCCAGTCTTTTAAGCACTCTTTTTTGAGTAAAGGGCAGTGGCACTAACTCAGTACAGAGCAGGAATGCTTTACAGGATTTTTCCAGATAGTGGAAAATGGTTCCAGTGCACCTAATAAGAATGCTAATTTAAAGAGAAAATCAAAAGATGTATACACACTTGCTTTCTTCACATGATTATTACTAGCTTCTCCATGCAGGGATAAATATACCTATGGTGAATATTAACTTATCTTTCTTTTCCATATGAAATATTTGTCTGCCCTTGACCTTGACTTCATCTTGGGGCAGAATTGTGTTAAGCAAAACAAAAAAGATAATCATCTCTGCTTGGCAACAGCAGAAAAGCTAGTGAAAAATGCATTCATCTTTGTCCATAGAGCAGTAGCAAGAACAAAATATATTTAAGTTTCTTCCTATGTACATAATTAAGCCCAGGATTAAAAAAAAAAAAAAAAATTCTTTGTCCCTGATTCTACAGATGGCAAGGGTAAAATTACAGAAGACTCATTGATAAAGATTAAGATCTGTATAAGAATTGCAATTATAATGCATGATAAAAATTATGAAGGTGGAAACTTGTGGCATTAACTAGTTTTGGACATTTGAGAATATTTTTTCTCCTGCCATCAAACTATTGATAAGATGTTATTTCCCTGTCAAACATCATGGTATTGTCCTGACAGGCTGAAGATCTTGGTATCCTAGTCTCCTGGAGAGGTTCTGAGGATATATTTTTCAAAGTCAGTCTGAAGAGCCTTTTTTGCCATGTCAGGACTGACTAACTTACCACAGTTAATGAAAAATATCTCTATTTTTCTCCATGATTCCTTTTATAGGCAAGGCTTTGACAGGAAGCCTGAAACCTACTGCTTATGCACAATACAGATTTTTTTACTTTGTGCAGACATTTTGATTTTTCATTGCAGCTGTACAAAACACCTGTACAGAGAATGCACAGGAAATCCAGTGCTTTCAGGAAGTAATACACTATGCCATCGGTGTGGCAGCAGCACACCTACTTCAGTGTAGCTATAACTATTTCCAGGTTTCTGAAAATCACATACTATTTTATATATTCCTATAATTCTCCAGGAGAAATTGCACAAACACAAAGGTCACAAAAATTTTGATCTGTGAAAGCACTAAATCAATGGGGGAAGACAGCACATAGTAACGGTCATAATCAGGTCCTAATTATGGGAGGGTGGTGTATATTTTTTCTGCAGACTGTAAAGCAGTATTCAATATGAATTCTACTAAACCTAGAATTGGAAATATAACTAGAATTTCTTTATTTTATGTTGTACCTTACTGCTTCTCTAGAGATTGTCTGTAATCTTTAATAAAAAAGGGGCAAAATATAATTCTGATTGTGATTCTGATTCCTTGTCTCCAGCTCGACAGAGAATCCACAAGCAATAATCATACATTACATGGATGATTCACTTATTACAGTGCTGGCACATAAAGAAATGGAAGAAGATCATGACAGAATATTTCAGAAGCTCATTACAAATATTTCAAGGTTACAAAGATTGGCTTTTTTGTTTGTTTACTGTTTTTTTTGTTTGGTTTTTGTTTTGTTCATTTTCTTTTGGTTTTTTTTGGTTTTTGTTGTTTGTTGGAACAAACAGTTAAACCAGAAAACTGCTCCCATTTTCTGCTGATTGAAGTAAAAGAGTAGAATTGGAGACAAACATAACCTATACAAAAATTTTAATATTGGAATATTTTAATATTGGAATATTTTGTCCTAATGTGGTAGGTTAATATGATACTCCAAAAACTTGCTGCAATTTTATGTAGTACTTNTTTGTTTTGTTCATTTTTTTTTTTTTTTTTTTGGTTTTTGTTGTTTGTTGGAACAAACAGTTAAACCAGAAAACTGCTCCCATTTTCTGCTGATTGAAGTAAAAGAGTAGAATTGGAGACAAACATAACCTATACAAAAATTTTAATATTGGAATATTTTAATATTGGAATATTTTGTCCTAATGTGGTATGATACTCCAAAAACTTGCTGCAATTTTATGTAGTACTTTTCTTTGTTGTTGTTGCTGCTTTTTTTGGTTTTCTTGGTTTCTTTTTTTTTGGGGGGTGGGTTTGTTCGTTTTGTTTTTTAGTTAATAAGGTCTCTAAGAATATTATTTTCTTTGGTAAAATCATACTACTCAATATTGTTAAAAAAAAAGGCAAAAAGTCTATTGCACAAATATCTTCCTAAATCTATTATCTAGACTTTTGTTTTGTTTTGTTTTCACTAATATTTATTAAAAAATATGGATTTTATAGAGATATTTTTATAATTTTAAGCCTTTGAACATAGAACAGAAATGCTGACACAATGTAATTAACAGTGATAAAGAGGTGTAATAATAATAAAGTTACAAAGTCTTCTGAAATAATGTAATATTTGACTAAAAACCTAGTATGACATGGAGAACACTTTGAGTCTTAGTAGATATAGCTAATTTTCCTTTTTCCACTACATTTTAATTCCTAAGGAAAATATATTTTCTGTTTCTTACATTAAAACCAAAATAAATCAGTATTGCTATAAATTTAAGAGGTAAAAGAAGAGTAGAAGATTACTCATAGTATTTTCAATGTCTCTGAAATCTTCTGAAACTTTTCAATTGAAAATACTGTCAAGCCTCAAGGCAGAAAACACCTTAGTTAATAACATTTGTAGGATCAAATTCATCAAACAAGATGATAATTTGATTATGAATACAAAAGATTTTATGTCATTATTAATGAATGCTGGCTGTTACAAGGACAATTTGTTCTTAGGGCTCTTGTTCTTGACTCTTGTATTTTATGAGGACAACTTTTTCACAAACAAAAATACTGAACCTATATGAACAAATTATGACCCCATTTTGAGCATATGTGTGAATGAGAGACTTTGAAACTGCTCAGAAATTTAAGGATGAATTTACCACTCTGCATGCAACTACAGATGGACTATATTGTAGCCCAGTGAATTTTTGCTTTAAAATTTGTGAGGATGATTCAATGCTTTGAAGTTACAGTTTTACTGAAGGGGTTTTCTTTCTGCTTTCTTCTTTATTTATCATCTGCATCTGCTAGCTGGACACAGTACAAAGGTAAATTGGCTGATTGAAAGATATTTCAAGAACAAATTAAAGCACCAAAATAGAGCATTATCTAAACCCAAAGAATGAAAATCCAATGCTGCTTTAAAAACTATACCTGAGGTTACTGTGTTCCTCTTGCTCCAGATAGGTAAGTTGCTAGCGTAACAAGAAGTGAAACAATAATAAATTCAGGCAGGGCGATGAGAAACATTCAGTTGCTGAATTATGAATGTGAGAAGTCCCCACAGGGCAAAGTTATGAACTCAGAAAACACTAAGGTCATTCAAATAATGATTGTATATGTCTTGGGAAAATAATATACAAGAAAATATGAACCTCAGTGAGCTGCATGGCCTTTTTCATTCTCAGTATTCAAGCATCACAGCTGTCATGCTGCAAGGTATATTAAAAAGGAGAGATTACGTGCTGATGGTTGAGATCTCTTCATCCAAAACCCAGCTCCATGTGTGTGTGGTTGAAGAGCTTCTGTTACGTGACACCCACTGGGCCTAGTTGCAATTTAGCCTTTCCGGGAACTTCATTACCTAGCTCATTATTTACTTTTACTAAAATAGAAATAGCAACACATTGCAGAGGAGATTCCAGTAGAAGTGCAGACCAGGTATCTTTAGGACAAAATTGGCAAGCTGTCATCAGTTCTGAATGGCTGTAGGCTGTAAGAAGGCAACATTTCTAAAGCAGGAGTGATCTGCATGATTTGCTTGCCTGAATAAAGTGGTGCTTGCCTGAATAAAGAGCATGCTAGAAACCCTTCTGTGATTAACACTCTTATGGGCATACAAAGAACTTTCCACCTTAGAGCCTGTGCCTGATTTACAAAATATTAGATTTCAATCCTAAAACAGGATCTCAGACTCAGTAGTAGAAAAAGATTTTTTAGCTCATCTAAGAACTTAGAAACCCTTGTACAATTTAAGGTGTGCTTCATTGAAGCTACTAGAAGGAATGTGGAAGAAGAGTAGTTGTCTTTACATCACTGAAAGTACATTTTTGAAAATCCCTTTCTCTTTAGGATTTGCTGCTTAACGAGGATAGAAATGGCTAGAAGAGTGTAGAAGTTTTTCAGCATTTGTTTTGAAAGTTTTCAGTTTTGAAACTGGTATCAATTTGAAGTATATTTATTTTCCCCACCACTGTGAGAATGTTATAGTACTATATTACCAAATAGAAATTACAAACTTATATATGACAGGTCATTGAAATTAAGATATTTTACAAATTCATTGAGCTTTTACAAGCTGTCCTATTTCTATCCCAAAGGATGATTTCTCTTCTCTGCATTTAATTTCATCTGGGTTTAGAAGAAAGGTTTAGTTCTCTTCAACAGCAATTAAATTGAAATTGTAGTTTTTATTCATTTGTGCTAAGAAGTAGTGGATTTGGAGGGTATAACTTGTGGAGAAAGGAATGCAAATCAAGATGAAATTTTGATTTACTATAAATATATGTTAGCCACTCGAAGCATTGGCATATCCCATACAGAATACTCTGAGTTGAAAGGGACCCACAAGGATCATCAAGCCCATCTCCCAAGAGAATGGTCTGTACAGGGATCAAACTCATAACCTGGGCATTTTTAGCCCTGAGCCCATTATTACCCAACTCTGATAATATCTTATTTCACTACATTAATAGAGTTCAAACCCCGAAATATTTGACATTGTATGTATGTATATGAGTATTTCATCATTATCCCTATGAGAAAACTACTTCAGAGATAAATATTGTGACCATTTGGAAATGTGAGGCACAAGAATTAGGTAACTTAATAGCAAAATACAGTGTCTGTGAGCACTTGTTCAAAAATTTACTGGTTGTGTTGATCAAACATTTCTTCATCCATTTTCATTTGTTTTGCAAATGCTTACAGGTTTATGTGCACTCAAATGTTTAGGAAATTACTGGGTAGGTACACATGTATTCATATGCTAGCTAGCTGTGCAGAAATGACAGAACTTGCTTGTATTTATTAAGAATTTTTCCATTAGGAAAAGACTAGCTTATAGACTGGCAACATAAAAAGAGGTGAGTGTCTCTGTAACTAGTCAGAAGTGGAAACATAAGACTTTCAAACGCTGGTGAATGGTGTATAAGGATCATTCCAGGCAGTTTATGCATGATACAGCTAACATGCTAATTGAGTATTGGAATAACAGGGTTAACCTTAATTGACTATGATATTCAGTAGGTGTATGCCTGGCAAAGCTGGAATCAAGATGTTTTCTGAGGAATTTGTCTTTTTATCAATTTTGGAACTTCTACTATAGTCTAATATGCTTTCAGATAACAATGGTGGGGTTTTTTCCTTTTTCTTTTTTGAATAGAGAATATTTTGGTAATAAACCCATGTGGGCTGTAATAAATTATTTCAGCCTTGTCTTTGATTCAGGGATGTTTTTTACTAATATGCCATTATTGACAGAGCTAGTTGGAATATCAGTAAGCAGTAAATTGACTGATATACACTATTTTCTAGGATGCAGTCATTGGGAAGTTTCTCAGAAACAAGAGACATCATCTCAGAAAGATCTGGTACCTGAAATGTGTCCGACAGCCTAACAGCAGTAGCATTCAGTCTACGAGAACGATGACACAGTTACTCTGAAAAAAATATAAGAGAAAAAGACCACTTGACCTGAAAAAATGAGACTTTTAAAAGATATGAAGATAAAATGAAGAGGTTTTTTGTTTACAGGTTGAAAGGAAGGTTTTCTTTATTTTTGTTTAAAATACAGACTCTAACTGTCCTTTTGATGTCCTGGGTGTTTCTGAGATAGCTTCTAAAGCATTTGTAAGAGCAGTAACGGAATGATCTGGAAATGCTGATATTTTAGTCTCGCAATATATATTTTATAGAACTTTGAAATATACTTGTCTACGAAAAGTCTTCCTTGCAAGTTATGTAAAAAGCTGTTTGCATCTGAATTAATCTGTCCAAATCAGACTAAATAGAACAGGTTTTCAGCATTTTTAAATGTCTGCTTTAATTTAGCTTTACAGAGTGGGACCTCTGAGGGCTATATAATTATTTGTCTGGTATGATCCGTGTAATGGTTGTTTTCTGGATTGCATTCATATATTACTATGATTTTGTTTCAAATTTTAAGAGGTTAGTTTTTAACTTGGTTGAACAGCTAGAATGCTTCTTCAGTTAATGATATATTTGGTCTGTGATTTGCTTTTTATATTGGATTCAGATTTTTGGCTTGGTTACATTGCTTAGACTCTAGAGTAAACAGTTTTCTCATACAAGTCTTAATCAGTTAACTTTATGTGTTTTTCTGTGGTTTTTAAAAAAGGCAATATATTTAGCTCATCTTCAAAATATATATATTATATATATACTTGGAAATATGTAGTACACTTTCATGTGTGTATTTTGGATAAATATTTGGAACACATCCTAGCCCTTCAGAAAAAAAAAAAAAAATTAGCTTACAGCCTTGTTTACATCAACATTAAACATGTTTAGAAGAAAGACTGTAGGAGAGTAATTTTACTTGCTCTCTAAGAAAGAGTTAATGTGTTTTGGCTTGATCCATATAGAGCTTCTTTGCTGTATCAGTAGTAGGTTCTAGACCCTGAAAATTCTTTATTGACCTCATAGTATCATTTATTGTAACCATTTTTGATGATATATAGCCCTCAGTAGTCCCAAAGATATAAAACTTCTTTCTTTCCTCTCAGTGCTGCACAGATTTTATTTTAGTCCCTAGTCCTAACATGCTGTTTTGAATAATCTACAAGCAACCCTCTACACCTTTACCTAAACTTAATCCGTAGTGTTAAAGCTTCAAGTCTTGCTAAATTGTTACTTTAAGTGAATTTCAGAATATTTGGGTTAGAAGTGGTCTATCAGAAAGAAAAAAGCTTGCATTCTCATGAATGATTGTTGCCTGATTTCCAGAAAAATATTTTACATCCTGTGATGGTTTAAGTCTGAACCGGGAAGAAACACCAATTAATGTAATGGTTTCACGTTTGCCGATTTCTAATTTGAGTTTTCCCAGCCAACGCTACATTTCTGTAGTAGTTTACTCTTTATCTGCTGTGAGATATGATTAGGAGAAAGTACAAAGCAGGCTCCAAACCTTAAAGATAACAAAAACTTTATTAACTAATACTAAAAGAAAAGAGGGGAAAAATACCCAAGAATCAAAATGAAACCATCAAAACTCTCCTCCTCCCCCCATTCACTGTTCACTTTCCTACTGACAAACACAGAGACACAAAACTTGCGATTTTCAGTCAGTTACCACCCCTGGAATAGTCATTTTCTCAGTTCACCAAAGGGAAAAGAGACTCTCTTTCAGCCATGGAGATTTTCTTCCCACAAGAAATACAGTCCTCTTGTGGTCTTCATGTCATCACAGCCCCCTCCGCCCGGCCAGAATCTGCCCTTGTGACATCCTTCCCATCTCATGCAGCCTTCCCCACAGCCGCAACCGATGGGGCATGGCCCTTAGGGTATCATTTTAAAGACATGCAATTCTAACATAAAACCAAGGTTCTTGCATCCAATTCCTGGGAACAGAGGCTACTGCATCAACCCTGTGGCCAAGGGATCTTCTCTGCTTCTTCCCCCATCTCTATTTCAGCTCTTCTCAACGTCAACACTGGTGCTCTAGTCATAGACAAGTTAGAATGCAATCTCCCTAATGAAAGTCCATGATTTACAAGGTGAAAAGTCTCCATTGGCTTTAAAGAGAATTTAAACTACAGTTCTCATCTCCCTTCTGTCTCTGTAACCCACTCTGCCTTCTCTGACATCAGATCTCATGCTACGTCTCCAGTCTGTCTCTTATCTCCCAAATCAGGGAGGATTAGTGCTTTGCAAAGTTTCATCTGAGAAGGAAGAGTTAACATTCTCCCACATCTGCAGAGGGGACGCTGCTTCTTCCCTGGGCAGTGGCTGGAAGTATTTCAACTGCAGGTGCTGGACCACACTGGTGGGGGGGAAGGCAAGCGTCTCATGGTGGCCTGCCCAAGCTGGCTTCACCCCCCACTTTCCTCCCTCAGCATCTACTGTAGTTATGGTGTCATATTTCAAAGGCTGGAGAAGAGCAGCAGGACTGAGGGAGGGAACACTCAGCAGAACTCACCAATGAACTTTGCAGTCCATAGTCTGGTGGTTTCTTTCCCCCACAGTGACATCAGGGGACGCCCAGCCTTGGCTGGGGCCTTGAGGCCTGCCCCCGCCTCGCGGCACACATGGCTGGGAGGGGGATCCTGCTCTGTCCAGAGCCAGAAGGAAAAAGAGATTCTTGTGGGAGTCCTCTGCTTTTAACCCCATGGGTTCTCAAAGGTGTGTTCTGTCTCCAGTGGCTACACCAGGTGTCAGTATTCAGACCTGATTATTGATTGGTTTGGCTATAACTTCCTTAAAAAAAGTCACTTCCTGGCAAAACCAGCACACATCCAAAAGACATGAGTAGATCTAGCAAAATTCGAAAGAAATGACCCACAAATGATGATGTTTAAACAAACTAGCTCAAGGAAATGATTGATTTGATATTCAGCCAAATCTCATTGTTTCAGTGTTGAAACGGGACATATATTGCCCCGCCTTGGATCTGCAATGAAAGAAGCTGGTAACAGAACCTCAGGTGAGAACATGTAGCCCTAGTAAGGAGAACAGAAGTTTACTATCTGTGTAGAAGCACAAAGACAAGGTGGTCGTGCACAAGATATGTTCCACAAAGTCAGAGAAAAACCAACTGAAAAGAAATACGTCTTACAGAACTGAATATTGTACTGAATATTATTTGTTCAGTCTGAAGTCCTTGAGATTTACTACAAGTTTTTATCCAGCTGTGTAAAATACTATTCCAGGAGCAACCAATATTATTTAATTTATAAACATATTAGTGGGTGTTAATAATAGCTTTAACTAGGTATATCTATGAGACTGAAAAATACTAACCATTTGAAGGCTGTCAGCAACAGGATTTTTAGCAAAGTAGGTGGATAACACGTAACTGTCAGGTGTTTTGAGAAAATAAATGTACTTTTAAAGGCCATTTTTCTTACTCCATTGCAATTTATATTCTATGTAGCCTGTAGGCACAAGAACTTCATTGTTCTATTGAAAACTTACTTGCCATATTATCTTTTTTTTTTTTTTCCTTAAATGAAAGTAATTGACCATATTTAATGTAGCTTTTGGCCACAAATGTTGCCATAAATATCTTTCACTTTTGCACTACCAGACCATAACACACTTCATCTACTAGGTCCCACCAGAGAAAACAAATATAGATGTTGAGAAAAGAACATAAAAGTTCTGTGCAGTAGCTGTGAGCACTATCTTGCTCTGTGGAACAGTTTCTCTTTAAAGTTCACAGTAGGTTTATATTTGTCACTTATTAGTATTTTCCTACTACAGATTTCTAAAGAAAACTTTTTTCTCTAAAAGAAATGCACAGTATCATCTAAAAACAGTCTTTGTTTTTAGACGTATTTAATAACAATTTATTAAAATTTCAGTGTTGAACCCCTGGGTACTTCAGCTACATCAGTTATGTCGTGATTATTGTTATATTTCAAGGTTTGTTTATTTATTTTATTTTTTCAAGCAATTTTTAAAGCTTGCTATTTTTCTGGATCAAATTGCTCTACCCATCTTTCTAAAGGTCTTGGGTTTTGTAATTTGATTTATGTGGTAACCTTGAAACAAGGAGAGGCATTAATAAACTGTTCTGTTTTAATGAATGGCTTGTCAGGTACTGGTTGACTACTTCAGTGGCCAGGAACTCTCTTCCTCCAGGCACTGTTTAGAAGGGCAAGGCTTCAGGCTCTCTGTCATTTCTGTGCCTAGCCTCATTTAATATTTAACAGCTGTCAAGAATAGCATTGGATTGAAGGACTTACTTGATTAGTAATGGCTTTGATATTCTTTACTTCCTTAAATTTGCTTTTGACTTTTTAGATTCAAGAAGGAAGACCTGGCATAGCTTGGAAATACTGAAATTGTCCGAGTGCACGCTGTCAGCTCGCTGGGTCAGAAATACATGATGTGCATGGAGGCATGGGAATAACATACTCAGGTCCTTCAAAGACAAATGTCTCCTTATCTGCTTGATAATTCCCGAAAGAATGTTTTCTTTTATCCAGACTTTTCATTTATTATGCCTTTCTCCTTCTGACTTGGCTCCCAGAAGGTAGGTGGAGGTTGTGAGTGGCATCTGCATAGCTTTCACCTCCTCCTGTTTTGTTGTAAACCAGAAGACTCCATACACTGTTAGGACAAAAAAACTTGCCTAAAAAAGTCAGTACCTCAACTTTCACCTCCTTCTGTGCACTGGATCACAAAGCAAGCTTAGAGCGTGTAACCTCATTTTACATATCTGCAACAGCTCTGGAAAGCATCTCCCAAAAGCAGAATCATTCCCTGAGCACCCCTCCCCTCAAGTAATGCAGTGAGACTTTAAGTCACTTTAAAAAAACAGATTTGAATAGAGTGTCATCAATAATCATGGATTCATTTTCCTTAATTTTATGACTTCCTATCACTGGTATTTTTTTTTTTTTTTTTTGAGGAGGGTTTATGGGAGTTACCTGGGACTTTTATTTCTCCCTATAAGAGCTAAAGGCTACAGTGCTCATTATACCCAGCTGTAGAAGGCAGTGGTACAACTCTGGCTGCAGCATCTAAACACTTCAGAAAATAGTACCTAAATATTTCTAGTTTTCAATCTTGTTCTTGCTGGAAATCATTGACAATAGAAAAGAACACAAAAAACCTGGAATCCTTGCACACATCAGTATTGCATATCTGCACTTATGGGTTCATTCTTAACCTTGTGTTCATTGATGCACGAAATGTTTCTGATCCCTTTTTTGACATTTGTAATTTGTTTGCTCTTTTTCTGTTAGTTTGAATATCTGATTTTTAGTCAACAATATTGTTTCCAAGGCCATCTGTCTGGCGGATTTGGTCTGAAAAGAAAATTGAAGTTATTTGCATGTCACATGTATTTGTCTGTAGTATCTGCTCTTTTTTTTCCAAAACATCCTGAAAAATATGAACTGCAGGCATGCACAAATTATTAAATGCAGAGACTATTGAATATAGAGAGTTGTCACTGAAATAAACAGGAAATTTTACTCCTGTGGTAAAAGTGAGCTGAGTTTTAGTATCCTGAAACTTGGTCCCTATTAATGACTTGCACTTCTCAACAGGTTTTCACAAACTTCTTTTAGAGTGTCATACATAGTCAAAGGATCCTTGTATTTTATTTTTATTATTATTGTAATTTTTGCTGTTATTTTTTTATTGTCATTCCACTCTAACAGATTTCAAAGACATATACCTAGAGTTAGTATAAGTTGGAGTTCTACTTTGTTTTAAAGTCGAGATTAAATTCACTCAAATACACATTGGATGACAGTTGTGGCAGTGGAAGAAGTTCTCAAATTGCACGGAAATGGATTGTGAAATGGAGGAGCTAGATTTGATAAAATGGTCATTGCTTGAGAAACAAGCAGTAGTTATTTACGTAGAAATTTCTCTGAGCCATAGCTTTTTTTCAGATAATCTCAAAAAATTTGGAAAAGAACATTTGCTGTGTGTCATAGGAGTTTCCCATCAGAGCAAAGAGCAAGGAAGAGATGGAACAATCTCACAGATCTACTCTTCTTACTACTTCACAGATCTACTCTTCTTACTAGATTCTATGGTCAAACCAAGATACCTAAATCCTAGTGATAGTGCTCAACTACTCGTTGTACATAACTATTTTGTGTTTGATATTGTATATTACATCAGACACTGTAATAGCCAAACAAATCACCGAAAATATGATTAGCAGTTCTGGAGAAAACTTTTAACATTTCTGTGATTTGTTCAATTTCTATGTCTTTTGACTTTGGTTTTCTGATATTTTCACAAAGAATTAAAAGATGGGGAAAAAGGCAACTTTTTTACAACAAAAATAATACTTTTTAAATTAATCTAGTGACAGGCTGTTCCTGTCCTATATTTCTCTTCAGTGTGTTAGCTTTTACATTTTACTAACTGATATGCTTTTGGTGTTGCTCAGATTCTGTCTCCTATTCAGAATGTTCAATTAGGTGACTGATCTACTAATTTATATGTCCTATATGAAGCTGATCTGTTCTTAGAATACCTTCAGTAAGAGTTTGTGTTCCTTTAGTATAAAGAAAAAGTATACACATTTCTGTTAATCATAGATTTAAGACCATGACTCCTTTGCTTGGAAACCCCCTTAAATGACTTGTTTTGAATAAGATTCTTCTGCCATCAGCTACAAGATTTTCATGCCACATGATTTTTGGTTTTGATTAATTGTTAGAGTCTAAGAGTCCAAAGTATTAGAATTAACAAGCAAAATTTAATGTTTATGCTACCAGCTCTTCTACCCTGAGTTTTGACTTTGCCTTTCTACCAGCATGGACTATGATTTGATATCAAATTGGTTTTAGCATCTATAATTCCACATGGAATAGAAAATACATACAGAAATATAGAGCAGTCTATCTTGCTATTGAATTTTGTTAACTGACCAAATAAAAAGCACCATCAGATCTAGAGAAAAACCTAAGATGTGTGTCTCTCTCTGTATACACAGATAGATATATGTCTATAGTTGCAAACAAGTAAAACCAGGGGGACATAGAGATCTATTCATTCAAGCTGGCAGTAATAAGTGAACTGGGAGCAGACAGAGATTGTTAAGTATACTTTGGGAGACATTGTGCTGAAGGAGATAAGAATCATTAGGAAAAAAGGAAGCTGGGGACAGTCTATTTTACAACCAAGTAGTATGGAACTAAAAAGTAGGTGATGGCTGTCAGGTTGATAGTTCTGTAGGGATTTTTGGAGTGTGTGTGTATATNTTACAGCTCCAGACAGAACAAGGTTTGATACTATAAAGGAGCCTTTGAGCAAAACTGCAGTGAAAACTGTAAATAGCAATAAACCAGTAAAGTACCATGACATGGCTGAGATCACCATTGCTCGGTTCTTTTGTTGTTCTGCTGTGATTTTCAATATCCAGCTGAGTGTGATTGATTCTTAGCTGGGGATTGAAGTGTACACATACTACCAAAATAACACAGACCTGAGTCAGTGAGCATTTACACCCTATTTCCATCCAAGTGTACCTTGATAATACAACTGAGATGGAAGGACACTACAACACACTGTCTCTCTTCTGGGATTCTTGATTGCTTCTTCACACTCACATTAAAAAGAAGCTTTTTGGGAGATTGTCCAGAAGTACTGTGGGAGAAGAAACTTGGTCTAGAGCCAGATGCTTTCCCTCTTTGCTTCTCTGGACAGAGGGAAGTAAATGCAATGCCTGAAACATGAATGAAATGGGGAAGGAACATAGATTTTTGCAGCTTGATGTTTCATTTCATCCCTGTAATCTAGCAGAAAAAAACCCCCAGTGCTCCAGAGACTTTTTTTTTCAGATGAGAAAGGATTTGAGTTAAAAAATGACCATGCACTGATCACAATAATTAAGCCCTTTGCCACCCATTAACACTTGATTTTTTCAGGTTGAAGTATCACGGGTCTATTTTTTTCTCATAGGTCACAGCCATCCTGGAGTCTGCAGAGACTTTCTGCAATAGATCAGAGACTCATTGATGCATCTCTCAGAATTCAGACTGCTTAACTTTTTGGATACAACATTTTTGGAAAAGGGTGTTACTTTTTACGTTATCTGAACCCCACATTTCATTGAAAATAGTAGAGTATTCAATAATAGATAAATAATGAAACAAATAAATTGATTAATTTTGTAGTTGATTTCATGCAACAGGAACCTTCATGATACACTGTGATCTCTTGTGATTAAATGCATGGGCAGCAGCATGTAAGTCAAGGAAAACCAAACAAGTGTAGAGTCTTAAGATTTAGTTTTTCATATGAAGATAATGGTGGTTTCAGCTTCAGTTAAAACTTCTGCTTTTCTAGCAAGATTTTGTACCTCTTCTTGAGTTTTAGTTAGATAAGGAGTAATCTAGGCTACATATCTATTCTTATTTAGGTTAATATTGTTTTAAAGAGTCTTCCACATTTTTACTACAGCCAAAAAATTGACAATAACTGGATCTTTCGTAAATCAGAGTAGCTCCATTTTAGTCATTCCAATAGCATTGACTGTGCCCAGCGTTAACAGCATAGAATCATAGAATCACAAAATCACTAAGGTTGGGAAAGACCTCTAAGATCATTGAAGCTAACCATTAATTTCACACAGCCATCTTCACCACTAAACCATATCCCCAAGTCCGTTTCTACACATTTTTGAATGTAATCAAAATTTTGAAATCCTTGCAGGGATGTTTATTCCACCACTTCTGTGGGAATCTTTTTTCAATGCCTGAGCCTTTCAGTGAAGAAATTTTCCCTAATACCTAATCTAAATCTTCCCTGTCACAACCTTCCCTAGTGTGTGAGGCCATTCCCTGAGGTTTTGTCACTTGATACATGGGAAAACTCACTGGCACCCAGCCCTCTACAACCTCCTTTCAGGTAGTTGATGAGAATCATAAGGTCCCCTCTGAGTCTCTTTTTCTTCAGGCTAAACACCCCCAGCTCTCTTAGCCACTCCTCATCATAACTGTTTGCTAGCCCTTTCACTATCTTTGTTGCCCTTGGTCTTAAATATTGCCTAAGGTATGTGGTAATAAGCAATTTTTCCCTAATTCCATAGGAAAGATTTGGCTAGGCCTCTTATGCATAGGCACAAACAGAATTCACATATGCATGTACAAAAAAACTTATAGTCTTAGGGCTGGAGTGAATCAACTGAATTTTCAAGAAGAACCCAGAACATATACATTTACAGAAGTCCCCCACAAGTCTTGAATGCATGCCCATTAGAAGTTATTTGACCAAGTCTGGTCCAGTAGTGTTAAGGGAAGGTATCATAAAAAAACTGTGTGAGGTAATGACATAATGTGTCCCAGAGGTTGTTGGTGCCAATATGTACACTGGGCTTGTATGCATACAGGGTGATGTTCTCCGTGTCTGGCCACAAATCTGTAGGATCACCTCAAGTGATCTCAGGTAATGAAATGAGTCTCTAAGGACATCTGCAATGTGTCTAAGAACAACTGTAGAAGGTTTTGGTCAGGTAAATGATAATGTTTCCTTAAATAGAAATTCTTATCTAGGTGAAGTCTTAAGAATTTGCTGAAAAAAGATTTGGCAGACATACCCCAGAAATATGACTGAGATTTTACATGTAATTTTGATGATACATAATGAATAAAAAAGACAGAAAAATAGCAGTATGAATAAATTTAATCTTCTGTGCATGGCTTTGAGTTCCCATGTCCAATGATTTATTTGCAATTCCTGCTAGGTTGATGCATAGCTATTATATTTTTTTGTTAAAACATGTGGTTTATAATGCTGTTACTGGTATCTCCCTTTTTGCATTCAGCAGAAGGCATGTGCTCACTCAGAGCTTCACTGGCATTGGGCATATTATGTAAGTCACTTGGGAAGTATTTCATGCACTCATTACACTTTATCAGCACGAAAGGAAGCACAGAGAATCAAAACAAAAGATTTCACACAGAGCAATAGAAAACAAGATGTGCTCTGTAGAATATTCATGAAAGGCTTGCAGTATAGCTGAGAGGTATCTGAAGATAGAAGATTTTGTGATAGCATACACATTTCTCAGTCTTTAAAATTGCCTAAGCCCCCAGGTACAATTATTCATAGCCTTGCACATCCTCATTCAGTAGTCTTGAAGCATTAAACACTTGTTTATAAAAGACAGAATTCCCTGGGCTTCACTGATTGTTCTTATGATGCCTTGAAGAGAGTGTTAACCATTTAGATTAGTAATACTTGGAACTCTGTACAAGACAGCTGCATATTTTCTGTGACACACAGCTGTAGGAAACAAAATATCATTGATGAAAATAAGTTAGAAGAACAAAGAGTTTATTGTAGCCCACATGATGGCTTCAGCTTTGATTCAACAGTGTTTGAGACACAGGAGAACAATTTTATGAGCTTGAGCAGAGCCAAAGTGCAATGGTGGAAATTGGTGTAGGAGTCTTTTATGTGTCTTATTTCATTGACATCAAAAGTAACTAAAAATGAAAAAAGAGAGGAGAAGGTTATAATAAAATGCACATGTTAATATTCACTCACTAAATTCTGCTTAAAGTCTTGTAATCTCAAAGCTAATTTAATCCAATTGCCTTTTAGCTACAATATCTTGCTCCAGCTTCCAAATATAATGAATTTCTAATATAACTTGCACTGTTCTGTATCCAAAGTTGGATTTAGTCATGCAATTTATTCAATCAGAACCAACATATTTTGTAATTAGGCCTGACACCTGCACAATCTCTATACTAATATATTAATAAATCTATGTTAAACATAGAGGAAAGACAGTTTTAGATGCAACCCTAAACTGCAATTATATTGTGTAAACCATACTATAGATATGCCATACCACTGCATTCCATTATTTTGGTATTTCATCATAGGCTGGGCTGTTGGTTTTTTTAATTATTCATATGATGTTCCACTATCAAAAACAAAACTAAAGACTAAAGGTTGAAATAAAAGTTGTGGAAAATTAGTGTGCACTATTCAGTGCATATGGGATGTAGACATTAAAAATTACCTGAAGAACACATTGTAAAAACATGAAATACAGCAAAGCAGAAAATGTCACTTTTGTCACCGGTTATTTAATTGGTAACTCTAATATGTACATTCTAAACCCAAGCTTTTTTGTATAACTAATGATGATATTTGATAGACACTGTTTATAGAAACAAAATGGAATGTTTCTGGGTATTGAGAGAGTGAGAATATACTCATAAAAAATTAAGTGGGAGCTTAATTACTAAGTATTTTTTTTAGGTCTCATTTTTAGATAACATTTTCCTGCCTGCTGGACAAGGGGTTGCAGAAAGGCCTAATCTAAAAATTCCTTGTTAATTGACAGCATTTTCTCAGTGCTTTACCACCCACTATAAAGTGTTATGCATAGAAACTACTGATTCTTAACTACATTCAATGAACATTGGTGTAAACGTCCTATTTTTCATCTCCATGGGCTGCTTTACAGACTGGGAATATTTTGGGGTTTTCTGACAGCAAAAAAAGTTATGTAATGGTGTGGGAAATACTTGTAAATGCAGCCAACCAGTTAAATATATAAACTTTGTCTGATTTGGAAAAAAAAAAAATGTAAATATTTGTGTGTACTTTTGCACACCAGTCGTTTTTCCTGCTTGATTGCTCATTTTCTCTCCCTAATTTTACACCTTATTTTGCTTTTGAAATGTGGCTTTGGAGTAGGGGAGAATATGCATGTTTTCTGAAGCCATTTGATAAGTCTGCAAGAACCTATGGAAGGCCAAGTTCTCACAATTTCTAAAATTGCCACTAATGAGACAAAGGTGGATCCCAAGCAGCATATCGCTTGGAAATCAGAACAGAAAGCACCTGATATACTTTCTCTTTGAAAACCACTATTTAAAATTTGAAACCTGCTTTGTGGTTGACTGTACTCATCTCTAAATGCCTGTGTGGTAAATGCCTCCTAGTAAAAATCACTGTGTGGCTTCTATCGTAACTTGATATTCAATCAGGTTATGCAAAAAATGTTTCTATAGTTCTGTGTTATGTCTGAGAAAGAAAATGCATCTCTAATGACACTGAGATACTATCACAACTCTTTAGCATTGAGCCACTTCATCTGTGTCCCTTTTAGCAGGACGAGAGAATTGGAAAAAAACTTTAGAGAACTTCATGCACAAATAAGCACTGTAGACATTGTATAGTAAGAGAAAAGTGGGGACTAAAGGAACTCAGAAATTCAGGGTTGAGTCAAAATGTAAACCAGGACTACTCTCTGTTGCACAAATTTTATGTTCTGAGTTTATCTTACAACTGTAAAGGATTTGGGTTAAAAGAAAACCATGAGGAAGGATAAAAAAGCTATAATAATGATATGAGGAGAAAGGGAAAAGATTAAAGTGATCACAGGGAGACAGAAGGGGGTGTTTACTGTGGAGTTACTAAATAGGAGAGTAAGAAAGAGAGACCAAAAAGAAAAGCCTGCTCACAAAGAGAAAACTGCAAGTTCAAGAAATCAGGTGTCCTGACATATTGTGTCCTAGGACAGTTTTCCAACAGTTTCCCATACTCCTTTAATTGCCTCCCACTACTGACTTTCTCTCAGAAGTGGAGGGAAGCCTGACTACCTTGATGGCTTCACACTTGAAATGTTTCCCTTCCTTATTATAAATTAATGGGAAGGTATGTAAACAGAATTTGATATCCCAGGAAAACATCCATGTCCTTCCCACAGTAAATCTAAAGAAGTAAAGGATAAATCAAGTTTCCTGTGCTCCAGTCAGAATGTGTAGGTTCTCAATCATTTTTTCTTAGAAGAAGAAACTCTCTGTTCTTGAATGTGAAATTTAAAAAAGTCCTCTAGAAAACTGAAATTATTATTCCTCAAGACTAAGACTCATTTCACTTGTACAAGACATGCTCATTTTATCTTAATACCTTTTGTTGGGAGGAAAGGGTTGAAACTGGAAGATTTGGTGAGGAATAAATAGTTTTGCTCAAAGTGACCTTGCAGCTGGGAATCCTAAGAATGTTGATATGGAAAAACTCCATTTACTATGCCTACTGTTGTTCATCCTCTGTCTGTTTGAGAAGTAGAATTCCTGTGTAGAGATAACACACTCACGGACATGCTTGAACCTCTTGTTGGGGGTGGGGGGGGAAGAGAGAGATCATAAAAGCAGAGCCTTGTGACAAACTGTGTGTGCAATTGATATCTTGGGTCAGCAGTGATAGGATGAACTAAGCTTGAGGAAACCTGTGTCCCCGTGTGTCTCAGCCACCCAGCATTGCTAGCAAGGTAATGACATAAATCCACTCTGCATTTCAGCTGGGCTTTGGTGGTTGCCCTGCTTACCTATATGTGTTGATTCAGATGCCTGTATTTCTAAAACCTGCTCTCAAGGAGGAAAAACAACCAGTATGTAAACACCTTTGTAAGGGTGTAAAAATGTTTATTTAGTTTTAGCATAAAATATTTGAGTGTATTTTTCAATTATTTTTCTTAAATATGGGTTCTTTAGGATACAGAACAAACAATGTAAAGGGGAGATTTACAAAAAATGTCACTACACTTGAAAATGCTTATTAATTTTATATGGAGCTTGCAAACACGCAGCCAATTGTCATTTGCAGAAGTAAAAATTCAGTTACCTTGGACGATGTTCCCTGTATCCAGTTTATAACCTATGTTATAGACTGTATCTTTTCTCCATGACCTTGAAATATCACTGTTTTTTTTAATTGGAAATTAAAATTCACAGCTAGGAAACGCCCTTGTCATTTATGCATCTATCGCACAACACTGTTTTTCAGAAGAAAAAAATTAATAATGCAAGACTCATGCTACCCCTCAGTATAAAAACTTCTGAAGCTTTGCACAGAAATGACTCTACATTTAGCTGTTCACTGTTTTTAAGGATTTTACCTTAACAGGGAATGATCACAATTATAGCAAACAGGGATCAAGGTAACATAATAAATAAAATATACAAAACTTTTATTTTTGCTTGTTAATACCATATTTTGATTCAAAATAATTAATGAGCTTAGGCTTATTTCAGTAACACAAACTATGAAATGTGTTAGTTTTTGTGAAAAATAAAATAGTATATGTTGTAGAATGGTTGTTCTCAAATGGTTATCATCAGGTCTCTAACAGTAACACACAGTTATGCCCCAAAATTATGTCTCCGTATAGTATTGTGGTTTAATGATCTAAAAATAAGAATGTGTTTGGTCCCCCCAAAATGTTCATAGGAGTTATGACTGAGAGGTTTGCATAACTTGGTATGGGAGGAATTAATGACTTTACAGGCTTCTGATGTGTGTCAGAATTGTGACAAACTCCTTGCTTTCAGGGTATTTTCAAATCTGGTCTTCCATTTGTCAGGATATTTTTCTTCAAAAAAGGACTTAGAGGTCTGAAATCAGATTAGGAATTTTCTGGCAAACTGTACTGATTGACCTTCATCAAAATAGAGTGGCATTAAATATTTCTTGTATGTCAAACAGTCTAGCTGTCTAATCTAATGGGATCTCATATGCCAATGTACAAGATACAGGTACAATAAAAATGTGGCTTAGGAATCAAAAGGCTGTCAATATAATTTACAACATTATTGAATTCCAGATTGCCAAGCTGCTAAAATATCATAATGTTATAGACTAATAAACTGAGGATGATACATAAGATCCCATAGATCTTGACTTTAAAAGAGACCAAAAAAAAAGACAGAAAAGAGCTGTATGTATATTCTTTATATAATTTTTTTTCCCAGAAACTGCGTGTCTTACTTTTACTACTTGTTGCCAGTCAGAGAACATTCCACTAGCAATATTAACTTGTTTGCTTAATTTCTCTTTACTGTTAGACAGTCCTTGTTGAAACTGTTTACTTGTCTTCAGGGCTGAGGTGTTTTTTGGAATTTCATCAGGAAACTAAGTAAAAGACAGCCATAAGTGGTGTATGTGTTTACAATAACTGCTGGTATATGTTATTGGAAATAAAATATTCAGCTTGTGTATTTGGCAAATTACACATTTGCAATGTACTTTCTTTGATCCATGATTGGCAAAAAATCTGATGATGTTATCTAAAAGTGAAGCTTTTGTGAGACAACACTGTGAGGTTTTTTGTGAGTTTCACTGCTGTGGGTGTAACATAGTGAATTTAAAGAACTGAGGAAATCAGTGTTTCATCCTGAGACCCATGATGTTAATAAAGGTGAAGACAATGTCATTCCTCACTGGGAAGAAAGTATCAGAGAGGCCAGGAAAGAGTGGAATACAAGCAGGTGGTCTGATGTGTTTCCTTGCATTACTGTAGGATTATACTGTAAGGCTATGAAAATGCACAGGGAAATAAAGCCTCAGATCAATGCTAAGCTGTATCATTTAATGGACCAAAGCAAAAATGTTTTCAGAGACCAAACTTAGGTACCTTGCTGAGCTCAGATAGAGAAAAAAAGCCCAGCTTCCAGAAAATGTGCTTTCACTGTTATCTTAGAGACCTCATTTTCAAAAAGCAATTTGATGCCTTCAGCCTGAACAAGTAATTCATTTTGCTGAAGGCATTTAAGAAGATGATGCATAGGCTCTGTTTCAGAAACTTGCCACCTTGCTTTCTCCAGGACTCGGACTGTGTAGACAGCCCATCACTGGGCTTTGCTGGTAAGATACAGGCAGCAGGGGGACAACTTTCTAAAATAAAGGTGCAGTTTTAACCCCATCCATATGCAGTTCAGATGAAATTTTCACTCTCTAAATCACCCTTCAGGTTTTGCTCTTTTAAGTTCTAAAGTTCAGGACAGAGTATTTGCATACTAGAGATAAAGTATGTCCTTTTAAAGACTATGGAGAAATTATCAGGGAATGTGAGATCTTTATTACTGCAACACTTTCCTCATTTTTTTAATCTCAGATATAATTATCATTTTAAAATACATATTGTTCTCAAATGCCAGAATCTATATGCCATAAAAGCTCCTCCTATTGCATTTTTTGTTTTCTGAACAGGGCCGCTATGTAGAAATAATAATTGCAGTACAATTTCTGATCAATAAACAGACTGTGAACTTTCAATACACCTGGAGAGTCTAGTGAGCGTCCTTTTAAGACTTTCAGTGTTGAAGTTGCTCATTCACACCAGAAATTAGATTAAAGTAAAACAGTAAATTACTAGGCACCTCTGAAAGGAATTAGAAAATCTGTGCAGGGCTTGTGCCAACCTGTAGAAATCAGTAACAGAAACAGAACAGTTTTCTGTGATTTTTCAGCCTCACAGACTAGAGATACTATTCCTCACTTATGAGTAGGAAGAATTTCCGTGAACATCTGAAGGAGATTTGTGTCTCACCAGTTTTCTAATGAAAATGAATGAGAAACTTGCAAGTTTTCACAAACTTCTCTTGAGTGTCTGCCAGTTTTGAGAACACAGCACTATAGTAATTGCACTGAGCACTGAGACTGATGTCAGGATTAAAGGTTATAAGCTGTGAGGGCAGGCTGAGAGTTTAGATCCATAATATCTGAGAATGCAGGCTGTTGAAATGCTGTATTGAATACTAACCTGAAGCTTCAGAAATGGACCTAGGGTTTTTTTTTTCAGCATAACTGTGCTAATTGGACAAGTGGGTGTGAATAGTTATTACAGGAAAAAACAATTTAGGGTAAGTACCAGAAATCATTTTTCCATACAGATAACCTGTAGGTATGGACTGTTACAAGGATGAACAAAAAATAGAATCATTAAAATAAAACAATGCACACAGAAAACTGATGTCATACAGAACTGGACTATTGCTTATTCATTAGCTGTGGATGTGGGGCCAATTGTTAGTCTAAGCCAAGTTGGCTGTATATTGCTTTAGCAGTTCTAAGCAGAATTAAACCTGTTCTGACTAACTGGGGATTTATCCCACATGGGAGAAATCCCTGAGCAGTGTAAAACTGTCATTGCTGCATCTTGGCAAAGGAAATGCTTATTGGAAATGTACTGGGGCAGGAAGGACTATACTTGGAGCATACCATGCTTCAGTCATCCCTGCCAATGTAATTGCCTCTAAGGGGTTCTGCCATCTGGTGCAAGTTACAGAAAGCCTGAGGCTATTTTAACTTGTACTGGGATTTAACCTATGAGCATGAGAGTGCTTAACTGGCTTTAGGCCCATTTCACCTTCTTCTCTTCTGAATTAAGCAGAGTATTTCTATAATTATAAAATCTACTTAAAATCCATTGAAGTTCAATTAGTTAATATGGAATTGATTCTGACTTCAGGTGGGAAATAGATCTTGGAAACAAATGAACTTCTGTGTTCCATGTTTTTCATGCAAATACTCCTAATAAGAAGAAAAACAGGCAAATGTCAAATGCACAAGCAAAACGTTCTCAGAACAGATTTTTTTTTTCAGAATGTTTCCATTAAGTCAATTAGAAACTCTAACTTGCTGAAACATGTCCAAGAGTAATAATGAAAATACCTAAATAAATAAAAGGTGCACATATGCAATTCAATAGGAATGATGTATGGATACAGACCTGTCATCACTCCCTCACTACATAATTTTGCCTATTCCACACCTGTGGCATATAGTAGCAGTGAAAGAGACAACCAGGTTTAATGTTACAGCTGTATATATTTGTGTCCTTTGGAATCCTTTTTGGAATTGTAATTATTATTCTTCAATCAATGCTCCTGCAAATCCGTAATGTTGTTAATTTGTCACTTGACTTATTACTTCTGTGTTTCTTATTTCAGTCATATCATGCTCCCGAGACAGGTTTTTTTTGTGGGTAGGTTTTTTTCTGTCATTTTGTTTCGGGGTGGCTTTTTTGCTTGCTTGTTTGGGGTTATTTTGTTTGCTGGGGATGGATAAAACAGATATGCAAACCTTTCTGGAGTAACTTATCTTCATGATTCCCTGTGACTGTGAGAACTTGATTCACTTAGTGCTCCTTGATGCTTCTATGAGCTGACCACTGCAGCTAACTACAACTCTCAAGAAATAGATACTTGAACAATGATTTAAACTCTTCAAACTGCATGGGTACCATTCCTATGTCACCAGCTACAATCAGAATTTGTATTCTTAATGATTATTATTGTCATTTTGTTCCCAGTAAGTCTCAATTATTAGAAGACAAAATCTATGCACAGTGGAGTACCATTCCAGTCAGGATACTTCAGAGATTTCTTACCTTTGCAGGAAACAGGTCTTTAGAGCTGCTTGTGTGACTCACATCTACAGTCCCTTTGGCAAAAGTAGTTTCTTGGTTTACTTTAAAGTATTGCAATTTTTTCTTACACACAGTTTTCCACAAGAAGCACCGACTATATATGAACATAAGAGTAAACTAAGAGTGGATATACTGAGAAGAGGCTCAAGTTTAACAAATGGAGCTTTCTCAGACATTATTAAAAAACAAAAATAAAAATGAGAATTGCATGATATAATTCATAATTTTACACATTCGTGTTCCTCTTGTGTCATTTTTTTACCATAACGGGAACGTCAATTGTTAGAATAAATGAGCATAAACCTTCAATGTATTGGAAAGATTTTTTTCCAAGTCCAAGCCAATTTAAGAACAGAAACTATCCCTAAATTAAGTAGAATAGGCAATAGAAAGGTTAGATTGTGCCACTGGGAACTGTAAAAACATCAGGATTTAATTAAGACTAAAAACTATTGTTGAAGACTGTTAGCAAGTATATAGTAGAAGCTGTGAGTATGTGTTTTGTGAGCCGGCACAATATCTGAGGTATCAGTATCAAATTCGAGTAAGCAACAAAAGTGTGTCAATGAGGGTCATAGGTATATTTATTGATCTCATCTATTTATTGACTTACTACTCATGGAGTTTGAAAAGGCAATCTCTAGACTCATAAAAGCATATTGGCCTATGAAATCTGGATTTCTTGCCTAGGAAAAAAATAAGGCAGGGTAACAGTTTGGAGTGATGAGCCACTCTTAAAAATAACTGTAAAAATGAGAATGACAGAAGAAGAGAAAAATGGCAAAGATAAGATGGGTATTTAATACAAAATGAACATGCTCTCTCAGCCAATAGGTCACCAACTGACTGACAGTCATAGGTTTGTCCAGTAAACACATGGGCTGCTAGTGCTAGTGGCTGAAGGTTGTGTCCTCTTTTCACCCCATAGAAAGGGAAACTAAAAAGTGGTCATCATAAATTAGCATAATAGTCCATGAAGCAACATGTGCTTTTATGTTCAGCAAGTCATTAGCATTGAAGGTCTGTTGGCATGACGTGTCACAAAAGCATTGCCAAAGTCAGCAAGCAGCCCAGTGTGTGCCTGTCAAACCCTAAATCACTCTGCTCTCACAAGTCTGCCCAGGGTCTTATCCCGTGAGTGCGTTTTGCATCGTTGCCCCTATATGATCCAGTTGCAGTTTGCTACATATGATTTTGCTGGTTGGGCTGCCTAATACCTTCTTTGACAGTATTACTTTGGTTCCCATAAGCAGCATTTTATCATGATTTGCAATATTTAGATAAATAAAAATACATCTTAAATAATTAGCAATCTAAACAGAATATAAAAATCAGCATGATTATATTTATGAATGCTGAAAACTAAATTGTCTTCTTTACATTATGACATAGAATGCCATTTTTAGATTGCTTTACTCCCAGCTGATTCACTGTTCGTCATACATTGTACCATTGCCAAGCATTCAGTGATGTACACATTCTGAACAACTTTGTAGAATTCAGAAGAAATACTCCAAATGCACAGTTGCAAATGAAAATCATTAGATGATTTTAACTCACAGAAATGAATCCTAAGTAGGGCTAAACAAACAATATGTTTACTGATGTTTATCAGAAGCCATAGTTAGGTAGAACTGAAAGTGATGCTTTACTACCATTTAAATTAATCTAATTTTTGAACTGCTGATTTTGAGCTTTCTTATATTAAGGGAAATTTCATGAAAGTGATTTCAAACACACTTCTGCAATATTTCACTTGAAATTGCTTTTTCATGCTGTAATTTTTTTTAAAAAACCCCAATAATTCAATTCAATAAAAATTAGTTTGCAAACATTTTCTTGTTATGAAACTTTCATATTCCTTCCCACTGAAATCTCTTTCAAATTATACTCAGTTTTTAGTACCACATTATTGACTTTCCCCCAATTCTATCATTTCTTACCAATATGTATCTGTCCTAGCTATCTGTGAATTCCTTCCCTTATATCTCTGCTGTTTGTCTGCATTTAACAAAATCAAAGGAGTGACACCAATATAAACAATTACACAGACTGTACAAGTGTTTTGTACTCTAGAAGTAGCACAGAGGCATTCAGCCCACCATCCACAGATCTGCTGTCTTCCCATGTTGCTTGCAGTGCAGAGGTATGGGTTTCATTTGTGGACACTGCTGCCAGGTTACTTAAGACTCTGCAAAACTGAACTAATGAACTTGCTTTCAGTGAGGTTAATTGACTTAGACACAGGACCAGACATGTATAAATATACTGCTTTCCTTCTTCAGCCAGCCTGATCCTGGTTAATTGCAATGACTCTGTACAGGGTATTTCATAATGATACCCCAAAGTGGCGAATCAAGATTTGTTTTTCACTTCCATATATATCAGAATTCTTTCCCACATACAATTCTACTCTACTTTCCCATATATTCATGTTCTTTTTAAAAAAGTAATCGGTCCCATCACTGATTTTGTGGTAAAAAAAAAATTTACAATGCAACGATCCTTTCTGCAGCACAAGAAACACCTTACATAGCAGAAAATAGAGCCAGCTTAATCATCACCTGAGTTTTGTTTTGTGGGATTTTAGATAGCAAGAAAATGGATCTTTAAAATCATAAATTTTATGGAGGAACTACAACTTTAATTAATGATTAAGTAATCTCACATCATGTGATAGTGCAGTATTAAAATTTAATTTATATGTCCAGTTCCTTGGCTTTTCATATTAAGAACATGATAACATTGCAAATTTGAGCACTGTCTCTCCAAATAATTCAGGAAGACATACTTAGCATAACTGAATTAAATTTGCACAATATGTATAAAGCAGAAAACATGGTACAATAAAGTGGTGTCATGTACTATTTCCACTTACATTTTCACTTATCACCATCCTCAAGTTTTCTTAAGGAATCACCACAAGAAATATTTTTAATTCTTCTGTGTCTGTAATCCCATAACAATTTGTCTTGGAGATCTTGGCACCCTAGCAGAGTGCTGAAAAATTGCCAGTTTCTTATTAACAGGTTTTATGGTTATATCTTCTGTCTGTTCGACTCAGCAGCCTTCTATTTTTTTCAGGATCCTTCTGGGAAATGGTATTTATGGGATCAAAAGGGTTCTCCCTTATGGCTCTGACTATCATAAACACAGTTTAGGAGAGATCACACAGCCCCTGTGCTCTTCTGAAGCGTGCTATCTTCTGAAGCCTACACCCTTATTTGTACAGTTTTCCTGTGTGCTTTTATAGTTTTCCCCCAAACACAGAATACTGCACAACCTTTTCTAACCAAATCCCACCTGCAGCTATTATCTTGTCCTGGTTTTAAAAGTCCCTTTTTTGTAAGTGAATAGCTTTCTTATTTTGTTTTATCTATCATGTAATACTAAAGCTGGCAAAACTGTTTGTTCAGGTGTCTTTCTGTCACTGAGAAAAGACAAGTTAAAGGGATCAGTAAAACAGTACTATAAATCTATGATGCTGCTGAACAAAATGTGTGCACTATACTGACAAATGGTCAGTGTATTCATACAAGTGAATGCAAGATTTGTTTGACTGGCTTTTCTTTTCTTTGCTTACTTTAACCTAAATATTTAATGTTCTGGGATTTGTAGTTATGGGGCTCAGTGCCAAGTTTAGCAATGCAGAAACTGTGGATAAGAATTATTACAAAGCCATGGAGAACTCTGTATATAAAACAATGTTGGGATCAGTTGCAGTAATCAATGAATTTTTTTTTTCTTTTTTGCTTCAGTACTCAATCTGGCATCTGCTCTATCCCCTAACAGAGGATTGTTTTCTTGAAGATGATCACTGTGTGTTCAGTGTTATTTGAAAATCTATACTATTGCGTGCATTTGTGTGTTTATATGCAATTGGGTTAAGTTACTGTGTCTGTTTCCTCCAGCTGGCTTATTTTAAATTGCAAAAAGTACTAGCATTCATTGTTGTTGCTAAAAAACCTGTACATGCAGCTAAAATAATGTTTAAAAAACACTTCCTTCTGAATCATAAAACTAGTATCTTCCTGTGGGATATATTAGAGTTCTTCATGAAGAAAATTGCATATACACTTGTCCAAGAACCATAGAATGGAAAAAAACCTCCCTCCTGCTTTTAGCTGCTCACTTCTCATTTGTTTTCACAATCTTCCTTGTGCTTTTTGATCTTCACAATTTGCAGAGAAAGCAGCTTAGAAAGTACTAATACATTACTAGATTTCTCTGCAACTTAGACTTGTCATGTAACTTTTACCTTCAGAAAACCTCTGAAAAGAAGAATCAAACTAACAGTAGAACGTAGAAGGAAAAGGGAACTCTGAAATAAAATTATCCTTCCACAAAAAGAAGCAAGATTTGCGAGATAAAATACAATATATTTGCAAATACTAGTTAACATAGTGGCTTCATATTCTTTGCTATTGAATTAGATTCCTCTCTCCTCATTCTTGGGTCTGGTGAAAAACTGAGAAGTAGTGAACACAGAAGGGCACTGTGGAAAACTATAGAAGCTGTCGTAGATCTCTGAGTTATCTAGGTTTTTGGAATTTCTCGAAAACATGGATACGTGTACACACCATTTCTGGCACTTAATCTCATTCCTGTGGAAGAAAAAATATAAATCTTTCTGAACTCAACAAAAATTTTAATTGTTAAACCTTATTTTTCTTCCCTTTCTGCTTTGGAAATATTTTAATAAGATGCCATGATTCAGACTTTGTATAATTTTATCATTATATAGAGAAAACACTAAAATAATTTCCTATTTAAAAATTCATCCAAATATTGTGCAAGAAAAATAGTTGGGTTTGGTTTTTTGGTTTTTGTTTTGTTTTGGTTTTTTTTTTTTTGTTTTCTTTATTTCTCAGGTACTTATAATCCTAGACTTATAACAGGAAAGCCATTAAGGATAGTCCATCAAGAGTATTAAAGTCATCATGACTGTATTGTAGAAGATATGAGCAGAAATGTCCTTGTCCCCAGTATAGCTTCTTCCATTTACAGAACTGGTTTTAATAATATTGGCAAAAGGAATACAGATAATACAATGGTAACTCAACTAATTGACAAATGCAATACTGATGAACCCTTTTAAATTCTAGCAATTCTTTACTGATAAGTTATCACAGAAACACAGATATTAAACCATCTATATTTATAAAAACCCCTTTTCAATGTCTTCATTTTGTGCCATTTTTCTCTTCCTTTTACAGATGTAATAGAAATGAAAAAAGAACACATCCAAGTATCAGATATTGGATAAATTGCAGATAACCATGTGCAATTCTGACTGCTTTGATCTCGATTCTGGGGGTGTCTACATCTCCAGGATCCCATTTTGATGGAAAGGAGAAACACATCTAATCACCACTGGAAACAGTAAATGATCAATGTGACCTGGCTTTTGTGGTACCCTGTTCCACAAGGAACCTTGACTATACACATTCTCCAAATTCTTAAGCACTCAGTTCACTGTCTGTTTATGAAACCAGAAAATTGTTGAAGTAATTCCAGCTGTACCTGTGTATTCATTACAATACAAAAGCAGGAAGTTTATCAAGTTTAGTCCCTCATGTGACAATCAAATACAGTTTATTCTACTTTCCAGTAAAAGAGGTTTTCTGCTTTTGTATGGCTTTTTAAACACTGTTACAGATTCAGCCCTTTGGTGATAAAAATTCTACTACTTTTCAAGAGTCTGCTTAAGGTCAGCTTATATCTACTTCATCTTTTGACAGATTTTAGATCGAGTATAGTTCTCATATGCTTGTCTTTTCCCTGGATGAATTAAATGAGTCTGTGTAGCTCAAGCAAAGGGAAGTAGTACACATACAATCAAAACAGAGAATTATGCATAGTATAATGTCATACCATTGTCTTGCTACAGCCAATGTCATCAGCCTGAATTATCATAATATTTTGTCTTTGTTATTCAGTGAAGGATTTTCAGTTACAGCTCATGATTTATTTTTTTCTCTCCCTTCAAATTTTTTTTTTTTTTTTTTGGCTTTATTGGCAAATCTTTGACTCCTATTTTAAGGGAGGTTAAGAAAACATCTTAAATGTACTAGAAAGTCTGCAGCAATCTATAATATGCAGCCATCTTTTGATATTCCCCCATCTCAGCTGAAAAGGGCTCACGTGAATTATTATGAGAGGGACATGTAGTCTTCAGAGTCTTGCTGTATTGTCTCATAATCACTTATTGGTTAATACACATATAGTTTCTTCTTCTGTCCTAGTCAGTGAATCCAAAGTCTATCCTAGGCTGGAGCTGCTAATAAAGACTAGCTCATGTCTTACTGTCAGCTCAGACCATGAATATGATATGATTATTTTAATCCTATTTGCATTTCCTTATTACTTAGTCACCGTCATCTTCCTGTCAAATATTTTAACTATTCAGTACTAATGACATCTTCAACTTTGTGTCAATGGCAAAATTAGTTAATGTATTTTTTCTGCTTTTACGAACTTTGCTAATGAATTTGTTCAATAGAAATCAACCTACAGCAGATCATTAAGAAAATGGCATGTTAATTTCTCTTGACGCGTTATCAGCGTTCAATACAACCAGCTGACTTGTCTCCTCTTTTCAGTCTCAGATGAACGTCATAATCTCCAATCTAATTTCCAAACTTCCCAGTGTGCAGTTCTTGAGATTCAGATAAAATACAGTTTTAGACAAATGAAATGTAACAAATTAGATTTTTCCAGAAAAAGAAATTATCAGGATGCTGGTCTACTATGAAATATTCATGGTGAATATTTTCATTCCTTATCTTGTGTATCTCCAAAATAAAATCAGCATTTGCATGATACCGCTATCATTTGAATAGTAGAATTTTAAAACATTCACTAGTGAGACCATGACTTTATTGTCAGTTCATTAAGTAGTGTGGCATAGAAAACAGCTATATATTTATATACTATATTCTATATATATTATATATTATTTCATTAGTATCAGGCCCATTCCTTCTCCTCCTCTTGCAGTTTAAGTCAAGAGAAATCACTTGACAAACTCTGAAAGTGCATTTAAAAGGATTTATCATGCTGACTTTTGTGCAGCCATGCTAGAAACTAATAACGATTTTTAATCTGAATTTTTATCTGTCTTCCTTTCATCCATTCCTGCACATTGACCTCCAATGTCTTCTTATCTTCCTTTCAATAAATTTGTTTCTGCACTTTCTTCCTTCTAAATATTTTTTTAACTTTTCATTTACTCTACTCTTGCACTATCAAATAGTCTGAAGTGATGACGGAAAAAGAATCGTGGCACTCTTTAGAAATGCAAGTAGAGGCAAAAATGAAAGCAAAATTTTATCTTTTCAGATTTCAAATATAATTCCAAAAAAGCATATCAGTGTATCTGAAAATTCGTAAGGATAAGGAAAATATGTTCTTGTTCAGATACAGCTTAAATCTGAATATCCTTTTTCAGTCTTTATTCTTTCACTACCTGCTTATTTGCTATCTGTGGGGAATTTTTTTTCTTTAAAAAGAAAAAAAACATTAAAATATATATTTTCTGCCTCCCCTTTTTTTTTTTTTTTTTTTGTCTGGCAGCTTTTCCACATAATCACATGCTCTTATTCAGATGAAATATTTCAGTTTGAAAGGCTTCCTTATAAAAATAATGCAGACTCTTAAAGATCTTATGTGCATATTGCATACTGAATTGTTTTCCCAGGTTCCCATTATAAAGACTTGTCATAAAAAACCTTGTATCAATCCAGAACATTGAAGTTTGAAGCAATTTAACACAGCTGAATGGGATGAAAGGAATAAGACACACACATGACTAATCTGATGCATATATTTTTCTCCAAATATAAGGGAATGAAATCTGCTGAGGAAGGGTTAGGGGAACCATAAGTATCACTTTTAACCAGAGAATTAAGAAGAATTCATTTACTAAAATATACCTGAGAATTTCTTCAGAAAAGACAGGAAAAAATATTTAAAATAGCAGCTAAAATTGCTTGCACCAGAAGTCCGTTTCCAATCATATTCGCTTGATCAGGAGTTATTGAGACAGCAAGATAATTTAGAATCACATGAAGAAAGAAGATACTCTGCTCTAGACCCAGAACGTGAGGAGGTTCTAACTCATCGCCTATTGATCTAGGAAGTTTAATTCAGTCCTCTCTCATATATCCCTGCTGAATACATATTAATCTTCTGATTTATCACTTCTGAAATTATCTTCACATCATCCAGTGAATTAATCAGGAGATGAATTAAATATTTTAATAGCATATGTCTAGTACAGGTAGAATGATTTCCCCTTCTAATTATAATATCTAATTTTCTTACTATTCTTCAGCAGCTGTAGTGTTGGTCATGTTGGGTTTTTTAAATTTAATTTTCTTTCTTATACACAACCTCTTCACCTTAAAATGATCTTTTATTTCTCATAAAAACAGGCGACAAGACTATTTTTCAGTTCAGAACTTTTTCATAATTACATTTTTGGCCTCAAGGGAAAAATTGTATACATTATCAAATCCCTTGGCTTTGCAACTGAGTAGCTTTAACAGTCTTGCATACTGCCTGCAGCTATTGTAATTTATTTTGAATATTAGAAAATGCTCAAATTATAAGTTCTAACAAGGTAGAATCCTGTTCAAATTGAAACTCATTATATTTCCTAGTGCCTTGTAAACTGGTTCTGTAGATTTCTTATGGTTATTCCTCTTCCGGTCCTTACAGTAACCACTAACCATTCATGCTGTGGTGGATCTAAACATTTTTATTTATCAATATAAAATCGTCCTTCAATCTGCTGGCAATGCCCTTCCTAAAGCCCCACAGGATCCCACTGGCCTTCTTGGCCACCAGGAAACGCTGCTGGTTCATGGACAGCTTGTCATCCACCAGGACCCCCAGGTCCTTCCCTGCAGAGCTCCTTTCCAGCAGGTCAATCCCCAGCCTGTGCTGGTGCAGGGGGCTATTCCTCCCCAGCTGCAGGACCTTACATTCAGCTTTGTTGAATTTCAGACAGTTTTTCTCTTCCCTACTAGAAAATACTTCTGAATCAGAAACACACCAGTAGGCTATAGATTTTTGGTTTGGAGTTAAGCACCAAGAAGAATTATAAAGACTGAAGAGTCATCATATAATTTATCCATTTGTTAAGAATTTTAGGTCAACCAGAACACAGCCCAGTACTATCCTCTCCTGGTTAAGTGACCACAGCCCTGAGGGAGTCCAAGGCTCCCTCAAAGTCTCTGGGTTTTAATGGGCTTCACAGATACTTTTCTGAAAATCAGAGTTCTAGATAAAAGAAGGGAGCTCTGGATCTATAGTCAGGATGTAACTGAAAATATGATCTTCCCAAATACCTTGCTTATTTACAGTTCACAAATAGAGATGCAAAGTATAACTGCTGCAAATTGAAAACAATGCACTGATCAGCAGAGAAATTTCTGCTTAGATATTTGTAGAAGTTAGTTCAGTATTTATGAAATTCATAGTGAAATTGTTACAATGGATAAGATGAAAAGATCAGCTGTTTACATACGTGATTCTGTGTCTTCCTATTTCAAAGTTATACTATTAATAATTAGCAACTAGCTTTCATCTAACATGCTTAGTAATACAGAATATTTTTCTAGTAAAAGAAAAGAGAGTTTTCCCCTCAGGTCTCTTAGGACAATCTTTCATACCAAGAGGATTAAAACTATTTTTGAATGCTTTAGGTTTAACTTAACTATACATGTTTATCACTTACCCAGACAGAAGGTAATTATGCATATAGCAATCGAAACAAAAAATCTCAGTAACCCTTGCCCAATTTTTATAATTCTACCTTCCTATCTTTGTTCTGACATGGAAAGGAACACCTTACCAGAAACCTGGTACTGGTTTCTCTTTCATAAAAGTGTTACCAATGAATGCAGAGAAATAAACCTATGTCAGCCTTCACAACCACTCTGAGATCTTCACCACCCTATGTGCTCACTTAATCAACTCCTCCTTACTTGATAAAGTGTCTCTTAACTCTGCATCTGGCATTATAACTATTTCTGGAAGTTTCTTACTGAGGTCCTTCGCTGATTGGCTTGATCAGCTTGAAAGCCTTTGATTAGTTAATTAGCACCTGGGATCTAAATAACAGTGAATTGTGCATTAGCTCCCAGAACATGAATTTTTTTTATATGGCTTTTTTAGGTATTAGGATAGGCTCTCACTTATGCAAATTTTTCATTCTGATTTTTCATTCTTTCTTTTTTTTTTTTTTTTAATTGTTCTAATTAAGGTAAGATCAGAAATTAGATTGAGATAGCAGTTGCAATCCTAAATTTTTTGCCTGGGTGCTTGATTCGAGAATGGCTATATATGACAATAAGGTCTGTCCTTGTTAGGCTGTGTTAGCTCATAGCTTTTCTATTTTTTATTATTTTAAATCTTGCTGCAATGTTAAGCAAGTAAAATAGGTTGTTTGTGCAGTGAGCTTTACTTTTTTCCTAGAGCAAATGGTGCTGAGACCTATGAGAATCCTGAGAGCTCTTTTTGAATTTGAAGTCATTGAAGGGACCCTGGGTTGTCCTGTCATTTGCAGTTACACTGGAGATTGGAAGATGGAACACATCGAGTCTAATATTTTCTAACTGCTTATGTTGATCCAGCTGTGCTTTCTTTATGACATATGGGGCAGACTTTCTCAGAAAAGTTCTTTGAAAATACTAGAAAGAAACTAATTTAAACTGAGATAGTACAATGAAGCAGCTTGAGATAAAAGTATGAATTGCTACTTATTTTATGAAATTGTTTCTTTCTGCTTGTACAAGTCCAGAAAATATGTTAGAGGAGGAAAAGTCACCTATTTTTGCACATATAGGAAAGGAAAAAAAACCCAACAAAAAACCAGGAATACTTACTCGCCCCATAATTTATTATTATAAGCAGTATTTCCTTGACTTTGTCCTAGCTCCAGATTATTTCTACTTCATACAAAATAGATTTCTTTGGGTAGTGTCAAGTTTGATTGGTACTTCATGCAATTTTAAATACATCTACAAAATCTATTACAGTAGAGCTGGTTAAGACTTATTGAGGTTTTGCTATACCTTTGCTTCATAAATAAGAAGTACATCATAAACACTTGGAGTAGAATCCTACTTACTAGTAGAAAACTATGTTTATTTTAGTATAATGTGGAGTGGTTCACATTCTAACTGCGTATTTTTTCCTTGGCAGCCCAGGGAAACCTGTATATGTTTCCAAGAAATATAGAATACAGGCCTACATTTTCCAGTCTCTCGTCTGTCGCAAGGACTACTGTCATGCAATAAAAAGACAAGACTGTAAATCTCTTACATTTTCTTTCATTTCTCAGCAATACATTGGTATGTATTAGTAAAAACTAATTTAGTAAAAACTAAATGCATTTTATGCTTCTTGTGCTGCCCCATATTTTGACTAAATATTTTGGTGATACTGGTCAGAAAAGAGTCACAAACAGAGGACTAGAAGTCCAAAACACACGTATCCACTAGCAATCCACATATTGAGAGAGTGATGTATTGCAAATCCAGCATGCTCCTGAATACCATTTCAAAGATAAATGAAGAGTTTTAAAGTAATTAAATGTGAAAATCTCACAGCAGCAACATGAAAATGTAAATATAATGTTATAGTGGCTAAAAGACACAAAGGAAAAGCAAGTTCTGTTGAAATGATTTTGTATATTTGTAGGGTTTCTTTATAGTTTTCATAATAAACAAATATAATTTAGGAAAGTCTATACTTGCTTCACAATCTAAACATGTATCTGTGACATAGTAATGACAGCTATGAGCCACTGCATCTATGGCTCCTTTTACTGAGCAAAAGTTCTACATGAAAATAACTGCATTTAAATGGAAAGGGCTAGAAAACTTTCTTTATTTTTTGATAGAAGCAATAAACTGAGGCTGGAGTACAAAACTGAGAGTGAGAAAGTTGCTCAAGTGTGTAAGTTTCCTTATTCTCAAGGGAATTAGAAAAAAATAAAGCAAAAATGGAAAGAAAGCACAAGGAATTACTAAATGTGCCAGTACACAAATGGGAAAAAGTGTGTCTTGGGAATTTTCCCATGCTGGTATTCAGATAAGGAAGTAGATGTTTAAAAGCTTTCAGGAGAAACACACATAAATGTAGGGATTTGTTTTTGCACCTAGCCATCTGCTTTCACTGAAATCAATGAGATCTGAGTTATGGTGTTTGAAACTTTAATGAGTTCACAAAAGTTTCGATTTTCTCTCTGTAGAGTGTCAAAATAATAGCTAAATGTTATATGGGGCTGAGTTTAGTCCTGATTTGAGCCTTTTCAAGTGTTATTTGAGCTTTTTCAGGTCTTCCCAGTAGATTCACTTCATTCTTCATCTCTAAGTGTAAATGAAACAAGTCTGGTTTTGTAGCTACCCTAGGATTTTACTGTGACAATATTTTCTTAAATGCTTGATCTTGTTAGTTCCTGAATGTTTTGAAGAAACAAATGCATTTCTATGAAAAGATTTTTAAGTACCACCATATGTTCAAAAAAGACTGAGCACATTAGCTGTTCTAACTAAAATGTATGAAAAATAATATTGAAAGTGGCTCTTACTGCCTTTTAGAAGCAAAGATATTCTAATCCATTTGGTTTTCAAAAAGGTATTTTTGTGCACAGTTGCTGTTTTTCAGTCTGCAGGCTGTACTACTATAATGAGCTCCTATTGCATGTGAGCAGTGTTTTAAGTTGTTTCAGCCGCAGAAATATTCCTGCCTTGTTTCCTAAGTGTGGTCTAAAAGTAGATTAATATTGTAGCACTTCTAATATTTATTTTTCATTTCAGTGCAAAACACACACTTGAGGCCTGTTAATAATCATGTCAGTAAATGACTAAATAGACTTTCATTTAAGACTATTGGAGATTTTTGTGGTTTTTAGGGATATCTGTATTTTGTTACCTTTATTTTAGGAAAGAGGCATAGCAGCTTCACCTAGGATTTCTGAGGTAAAATTCTGAAGCATTATATAAATATGTATTTCTCTCTCAAAATAACATAACATTTCACTGAAACAAAAGAGTGATTTCTTAAAAAAATATATTGAGGAAATTCCACTTGGTCCTTCCCCCATCCTATAGAGCCTAGCAGTACTGCAGCAGTCTTAGACTTCTGGAAGAGCAGTCAATAATTCCAAAGATTATATATAATTATTTCAGGGGAACTTGTCTTCCAAAAAAATATTTTCAATTCTTTCACCACAGCATCCACTTTTAAATGCATTTAAATTACCTTATTTCTTACCATTATGTACATTAGATACTGGGTACTTAAAGGAAGCATCAACTTGTGCAATGAAAATTTGACAAAAGTGTCATAGAAATACAGTAGGGATTGAAAAACAAAAGTCAAATCTAATTCCCTGTTCTGATTACAAGTACCCACAGCACATTCTGCAGTAACATCACTTCAGTCCAGACATTCTACCTGCTGGAGGCAAGGATGGCCAGTGTAATGATGCACAGAGCCAGAATAACCCCAGTATTGCTTTCTGAAATAATGATTAGACCTTGATTTCTGGTTCCTTCAGAGAATGGATATTGCAGTTAGAGAAAGAATTCCCCACAGTTTTGGAAAACAGAGGCATGATGGAATACAAAACTCTTTTCAGCTTTGACCTAATTGCATCTCTGAATTCCTGTTAAGATAGCCAGATTTATCTTTGTGGATCTACAGAAGAAGTAATCTGCAACAGGGTTTTCAGAGTTAGATACAAAAATTTCTTAGTGAAATGACACCTACTGAATATTATTGGACTCTTACCGATGAGTCATGTAATTAATTCATACATGAATGCTTACCACTGTGCCAGCTAAATTAACCTAATGATTTTTCTCCCTACTGTTTTAAACTGTAGATTCATAATAATGGGGATTTTAGTCCTATGCTGCAGTATTCTACATTAGCTGTCTTACTTATCTGAAATTTCCCATTCTAAGCTTTATCTGTGTAGTACAAATGTAAAATTAAAATGTTATACTTAAAGGAAAATGTTCGAAACCATTTTCATGTTAGTACTATATAACTGTGTCATCATGTAGCCTAAAATATCCTCTCTAAAATTAACTGACAAATTGTAGAAAATTGTTCTCTGGGTTGGCAGAAATGAATTCTATTAAAGCTAATGAAAATTGCACATCTGTGGCATAAGACCATATGTCCAGAAGAGAAGCAGTATGTGGAATAACCTTCTTTCAAATTTAAAACCAATCACTGAAGTTTTTCCATCAGGGAGTCAAGCTCACCAGACTTATGAGAGCTATGAAAAAGTCTATACTCTGATAAATTTTGAGTCAGTAGCCTACATAAAATAGTGATAAAATCAAATTAACTAAAGTATTTGATTATTTTAACATATCTGGAGTCTGACACATCCTTCACATATATAATTTAAAATAATCTGAAAAAGTGCAATACATGCATGGGAAATAATAGAGTGCAATTGTAAATAGGGACAAGGAGCCCTTTGGTACTACTTTGATCTGTGCTTTAAATAAGAAAGTGTAATTTTGGTACAATAGAAGATGTCTTTACCAGTGGAGCTGAGCCAAACATCTGCTTTTCACTGCATTACTTTTTTTATTCCCTTTTCCAAATTGGAAAAACAGGAACTAGTAGAACTGGGTGAAGAACATCAAACTCCTCCAGTCAAATATGGCTAGCTAGTTGTTTTTTTTTCTTGATGATGATTCTTTTCTTGTCAAGGAAAAAAAAGATCAGTAATGCCTATAGTATAACCATTACTTTTGTGATTTTTTTTTTAATACAGAAGGTTTCTTGTCATTCTCTGGGACCTGTTCCTGGCAAGTATAATTATCTTACAAAAATATGCCTCTCCCTACCCTACGTACTCATTACATAAACATATATGTATTATAACCCCTCTTTACCCTCCTATACTCTAAGGTTAACTTAGAAATCTTTGAAATGGCTGAAGCATCGTTTTATCCAGATAAAGGAACACACTTAGAACCTATGACTGGACCTTGAATTAACTTCTGGATTTACGAGAAAGAAATATACAACTCTTGGAGATTAATTTTGGTCTAAGATGATTTATAAAATTAATAAAAGTGGTATATTTTTCACAATTATATAAAAATGTTCCTCTTTAAGCGTCAACAATTAGAGAGCTTATGACAAATGGCACAAAAAATACTCTTCCTGAAAGTGCCTAGTAACAACATTCTGAATATGGGATTTCTTTATTACTGTCTCTATTCTATATTCATGATTACCCCATCTGTAATTTTCCTAGTTTGGTATCCTCTTAGGAAGAAATACACTAATTTTGGAAGAGGCAAAAACTGACAGTCAACACTGAATATTACCTCCTTAAATATTTCCTTTGCCAAGGTTTCCCACACACTGTATTTTCAGCAAAAATTCTATTGCACCTTTCCTTGAATAACAGAAGTGAACCACTTGAAAGACATTTCTTTTTCTTTCTGTCACTATCTTAGATCTGTCATCCCATGCCTGTAAGATTGTGGTGATTTGACCTGGGCAAGATGCCAGATCTGCACCAAAGGTGCTCTACCACTCTCCCTGGGAAGAGAAAATAGAATGAAAGGCTCGTGGGTTGAGACAAAGGCAGGGAGAGACCACTTACCAGTTATCATCACAGGCAAAACAGATTCAGCTTGGGAAAATCAACTGAATTTACGGCAAATCAAATCAGGAAAGAGTAATGAGTAGCATCAAATCTTAAAATACACCTTCCTCCCATGCCTCCCCCCTTCCCAGGCTTAACTTTATCCCCAAATATCTACCTACTTCACCCTGTCCCCAGCAACACATTCTGATGGGGAATGGGGGCTGTTCATCACACATCTCTGGCACTCCTTAGAGAGAGAATTCACACTTTCCCCCTGCTTCAGAACAGGGTCCCTTCCATGGCAGATAATCCTTCACAAACTCCTCCAACATGAGCCATTCCCGCAAGCTGCAGTTCTTTTTTTACCAACTTCTTTTTTTCCCCCTTAAATTTGTTATCCCCAAGGTGCTGCCACCATCACTGAAGGGGTTGGCTTTGACCAGCAGTCTGTCTTAAGAGGAGCCAAGTGGCACCAGCCATAATGGAGGCTTCTGGCAGCTTCTCAGTAGCTCATCCACTACCAAAACCTTGCCACACAAACCCAATACAGAGACATGCATAAATAAGTGCAGAAACAATGTTTGGGGTCAATCTTCAGGTCACTCATTTCTACTCTGTTAGCAATCACTTTTGGCACCCTAATATGAGTACCTAGCTGCAAAAAGTGCAATTATCTATGTGTCTTCAAATCACAAGCTATCACGTCAGCATAATTTGCATGAAGATATTTGTACTGGCTTTGACTGGGGTGGAGTTAATTTTCTTCACAGTAGCTGGTATGGGGCTGTTTTTTGAAATTGATCTGGAAACAAGTGTTGATAACACAGGGATGTTTCTGTTATTGCTGAGCAGTCCTTGCACAGAGTCAAGGACATTTCTGCTCCTCACCCCACCTCCCCTGCCAAGAGGCTGAGATGCATAAGAGGTGGGGAGAGGACACACCTGGGACAGCTGACCCCCATTGATCTAGGAGCTATTCCAGGCCATGGGGCATCATGCTCAGTATATAAAGCAGGGAAAGAAGGAAGGAGGGGGGATGTTTTGAGTAATGGCACTTGTTTTCTCAGGTCACCTTTACATGTGATGCAGCCTTGCTTTCCTGGAGATGGCTGAAAACCTACTTGCCCATGGGATGTGGTGAATGAATTCTNTCCCCTGCCAAGAGGCTGAGATGCATAAGAGGTGGGGAGAGGACACACCTGGGACAGCTGACCCCCATTGATCTAGGAGCTATTCCAGGCCATGGGGCATCATGCTCAGTATATAAAGTCAGGGAAAGAAGGAAGGAGGGGGGATGTTTTGAGTAATGGCACTTGTTTTCTCAGGTCACCTTTACATGTGATGCAGCCTTGCTTTCCTGGAGATGGCTGAAAACCTACTTGCCCATGGGATGTGGTGAATGAATTCTATGTTTTGTTCTGCTTGGTGCTGTGGCTTTTGCTTTCCCGATTAAGCTGTCTTTATACTTATATCTCAATTCATGAGATTTTTTCACTTTTACCCTTCCAGTTCTGCCCCTCCCATCCTATTGAAAGGGGATTTATCAAGGGGCTGCTTGGGGCTTAGTTGCCAACTGGAGTTAAACCAGAACAATAGCAAATATTCTGTTTTTTTAAAAAGAAGACTGAAATACAAGGAAAAGGAAATAGATGCAAAACATACAGAACTTACTTTTTTTTCATAGTAGCCTTTTATCTTGTCTTTCTCCTATGAATTTTCAGTTCATTTAATGAGACAACTTTGATGAGATTATATTAGTTTTCATAGTCATTTAGGAACTATTTTTTAATTGTGGGAAAACAGAAACAAGAAATATAATTTGACAGGTGTGGTAGAGATTTGTTGTTGTTGTTGTTGTTACTTGTGTATTTTGTGTTATTCAGTTCTGATAAATTTGGTAGAATTCTTAAGAGCAATCATGAAGTTAGTCTTAATTTTGTTAAAATTAAAGAGGATTTAAGCTTATATATTTTAAAATCACTTTTATAACTAGAACTGAGACTCCAAAGTCCTGGAAATACTTTGTGTATGTTACTGCTTGTGTCTTCTGCAATATTAATCAACTTGAACCAAAAGACTTCACTACTGCATCATTATCAATCTAGTTAAAATATTTTCAGACATTTAAAAAAAAATCCTTTAATTTTTCTAATAACGTTTTAACTTAAGTCAGAATAATGGTTAAACAAGTACCTGGGCCTTCTGAAAACATTTTAAATTTGAAAGCAAATACCACTAATTCTCACCGTTCATGACAGTTTGAGGACTGCTTTGTCATCATAATCTCCTCATGGTACAGAAAAAATAGATGAAAGGTGTGTCTCCAAAGGAAACACATAATACAGAATTAAAATCCTGGATGCTGAATGCTTCAGTAAATCAGTTCTGCCTCTCATATTGTCCTGAATAATACCATTGGTTATGTTTTTCAATAATCTTGTGCTTTACTATATGAACTCAGGGAACTATACAGAAGTACTTTATGATATAATGTATAAAAATGGATAATGTATAATAAGTCATAAATGATTAATACAGAATATGAAGTAGTGTATAATTATAGTTTATAATAGTATAAAATATGGAGAGTTTAGGATTTACATGCTATATAACATTCATAAGGCTTTTATAGAAATATCTTTTAATATATTATATATATATAATATATTATATGGCTACATTTAATATATATAATATGTAACATTCAGACTCATCCCTTAAGAATACATTTAGGTTTAGAGTTTCACATAAGCCTCACAAATAACTCACATCAGCCTCACAAGTAAATGTGGACAGTACACAGTCCAATATTATACCAGGCAAATAAACATCAATTAGCGGAGAAATTTTAGTTGCAATACAGTCTTTAGCAACTATTTTTTCACCTTTTAATTTGGTTTTAACTCCTGGAATGTCAGAATTAGAACTACAAAACTAGGAAAAATATGGTTTTCATTGAAAAATATTGACCTGATTACATCAATTTTATATTATTCTTTTTTTTGCCTTGAGCTCAAGTAAGGGAAAAGAAATTGTCTGCAGGAAAGTTATAGCACTAACTTTCAGATTTGTGTAATGTGCTATGGCTGTTCTCTGGCTGACGACAGAACATGGAAGTACCAATAAAGTTGAAAACACAGCAAAATAGATAAGTTGTGTTTAGTGGTTGTTTCAACATATGTTTTTACCGCTGTCATATTTCATAATAAATACTTCTGAATGTGTTCCTTTACTGAAGACTACATATGATCAGTAAGGTAGAGATTCAAATCCATTGTTTTGAATGGAAAACAAAGTGCATATAGTTTAAATGCTCAGCTAAGTGAAAAAAGAGTGTACAGAAACCCTGTCTCTAAATAAGCAGTTTTTCATAAGTTTTCACCTGTGTATCCAAATGAAATCTCTGAGAGTTCAAACAAGAGAGTAGTAGTATACTGATTCATACTTTACTCATTCCCATAAGTTTCTTGTTCTTGGTGTTCTTCTTACTGTACCAGTCCTTCATGAAATATTGTTATGCAAGCCTTTGAGGGCTTTAATTACATTCTTTATTCTTGGTTACGAAGTTAGATGAAAGAAAAAAATTTACCTTATAATTTCTCCTTTTATAGCAGGGAATTTTTTACTGCTGTGAAAAATAACTGAATAATAATGAAAATACTTAAAAAAACCAAACCTTGAATCATAAGCTCTCATCTTGTTTTATGCTTTCTTTCACCCATGTCAAATATACAGACATTATTATTATGAGTGAAATATTATATCTGCTAGAACTATTTTTAACAGGTGCAAATAAATTTTGTTCTTAGCTGTAATAGACTGTTGGCAACTACTGAATTGAGTAAAATTTATCTCAAGGGGTTTTCCACAGCTATAATCACTGGGGACTTTTTTTTTTGGCATAGAAAAATTGTATTTCAGAATTGGTTTGTTAATGTCAACAATTTGTATTTATCAAATTGTTATCGATTGTATTTGTATTATTGCTATTTAAAAAAAAAAGACTGTGTATAGAAATCAATGCAAGTTTAGCTATTACCTTCAAAAGGAGAAGAATAATGGCTTCAATGATCCAGTTTCTGTTCTCAGTGGCTTGTTATAAATCAAAAGTAACTTGAAGCAAATTTCCTCTAATTAGAATATGCACATGGTGCTATGTGCTTAAACATCTTTGATGCTGAAGACTCTTTTCCAGATCTCTTGCTGAGCTATGGTTTTGTCATCTGTGGGGGTTCTGACTGTTTTTACACCTACTATGATTAAATAACTCTGAAACAGCTACATATTTTTTAGAAGGGGTTAAGCAGGCTGACATTTATTAGAAATAAATCTGATGCTAAGTACCATCCTCTGGTTTTTATGAGGACTTTACTAATTTTCCAGAGACTTGTCTGAAACTTGTCACTTATAGGGATTTCTGGGGCCTAGAGAGTACAGAACAACTTAAGACACCTAAAGACACTCTTTGGCTTTACTGCCACTAACCTTCTCCTCTCTGCAAGCTGTGAGATGGACTGGCAGATGCAGTCACTATACAAAGAAGAAAAAGGCTCTTCAGCACTAGTCAGCATCAGGAGTCTGAAGTTTTAAAAGACCTATTTTCAAAGTGTTTGGACCTTTTTTAAAATAGGCAGAGGAAGAGGAACAGAAAAGTGTATTCTAGAACTTTGGCAGCTCATCAGAAGCTGATGCTCCTGTGCAATGTAAGTTCTGTAAAAATATTTTGGAGTATTTCTTCTTTACTCCTTTTTACTGCAAAGCTGTAAATATAAAACTATCCTTGTTATTCTTTGTTATCTTTTAGTGTTCATTTTGTTGCCTTTTGCTTATTCTTGAACTTCCTAAATCCCACTATTTTTCTTTGTAGGTTCTGATATCATTCAATGGAAGAGAACCCTTTCACACTATGCAGTGTCTTCATGATAAGTAAAAGATACCCAAAGCCACACAAAGCTCATAATTATGGTCAAAGGCCATTAGGGAAGATTTCTTTATTTTTTAAATAGTGACATTGTTGAATTCTGTCCTTCCAAATCAAGTTAAAACATTATCAACTTGTAAAAGAATAAGTGTGCTATCCTGTTTCATCTGGGACAAAGTTAATTTTCTTCTTGTCATTGCTCAAATACATGGGGGCATTTGGTAGATAATGATAAAGGATGGGAATATCTGGTGAGCGACTTAAGAGATGTGATTTTTGGTGATGATAGGCAATGAATAAAATTGCACGATGTTGCTTGCTGTATAACACTGGGTAATATCACTCCTACGGCCTGACACCACACTGGGTGACTCACAGACAGTGTCTCTCTTTGCCACTCTGGATCCAAGAATCAGAACCAGGCTGCCCACTGATTGCCACATCAATGAAGAATGAACTTTGAGGAAACCAAAGAAGTGAAGACTTTGACTGAGAGGGTCCTCCTCCCCCCCTTCAGAAGGAAAGGTGCCAAGAGAATAGAGCCAGGCTCTTAGGATGAGGCGCAACAGACACAAATTTGTGCACAGAAAAGTTCTACCTGAATATGAGGAGGAACTTCTTTGTTGTGCAGGTGTCTTGAGCACACGAACAGATTGTCCAGAGAAGTTGTAGAGTCTTCCTCACTGCAGATATTCAAGAATCATCTGGATGCAATCCTGAGCAATGTGCTCTAGAATGGCCCTCCTTGAAGAGAGGCAGGACCTGATGGCCCACTCTAATCCTTCCAACCCTACGTATTCTGTGATTCTGCAACTCTGTAAAAGGTCATGGGGTATTAGGAAGAGTGGAATCTGGCATGATGTAAATGGCATGAAATAAGGAGTGGACACTGTGTTAGTTTTGGCTGGGACTGAGTTTCTTTTCTTCTTAAGTAGCTTCTACAGTTTTGAATTCAGTATGAGAATATGTTGATGTTTGGTTGTTGCCAAGCAGAGCTTACCCCAAGTCAAGGACTTTTCAGTGTCCCAGGCTCTGCCAGTGATCAAGTGCACAAGAAGCTGTGAGGGAGAATGGCCAGGACAGCTGACCTGAGCTGGCCAAAGGGATATTCCACAGCACAGAACATCATGCTGAATATATAAAATGGGGGAAAGTTGGCTGACAGACACTTGTGGCTGCTGTGAGAGGGAGTGAGGGGCAGTGAATGAGCTGCTACATGGTATTTAGTTGCCATCTGGGGGTAAACTACAACACATGGGGATGGAAGGAAGAGAGAGAGACAGTGCTGAGAGTAGTGATGAACATTAACTTACTTAAAATTAATATGGGCTTTGCCTGAAGCACAGCTCAAGAATATTTCTATCTGGTTCTAAATGTCTTTTGCAAACTTGTTCCTACTGTATTTTTTTTTCTGTCATTATATTTCTCTGGCTGCCTTATCTTCTTTTTCTCCTTGTTAGAGTCGGGATTAAAGTCAAGAGACGCACTTTCTCTTGTTCGGACTCAGATGTTTATTAATTCTTATCTATGTTACAGTCTCATGTGTTGTGAGTTCTAGCTAGCAAAATGAAAAATGGACCCCGTCTTCTTCTTCCCAAAGTCTTTTAAACCTAAACTATCCAACCATGAAGTTACACCTAAATTATTTCTATTTTCGACCCAATAACCAAAAACCCGAAGTCCATACTGCAGACTCTCCTGTCCAATTACAAACTACCACCCAAAGTGCAAGAAAAAGAAGCTGAAGAAGAACTAGCCGGTACCCAAAAGCCTCCATCTTGCCCCATATATATAATATTATTCTAAAACCTTAAACCCTAAGTTTTCCACCCTGTGATATTACACACTTCTATTTAAACTACACACCCATAATCTTAGTGCTATCATTCAATGTTGGAAGCCTTCTCCACGGCCTCAGGTCAAATGCAGTGCTTTTGTGAGGGTCAGTGCCCCTCAGCACAGAAAGCCTAAAATTCTCAGTAACCAGGGTTCCAACATATCTCTTTCTGCTTTTGATCCTTATAGCTTCTCTTCTTATTTTTGCTTCAGGATTTTCCCCCCATTTTTCCAGGGTTTTGACATATCCACTAGAAAATTCTGGGAGAAACGCTGCTCTTAAAAACACTTTTTTATTTAACTCTGAATTTTTACAACTTGTCAAGCAAATGAGTTCATTTTTTGCTGATAGTGTACAAATGACTGCCAAAAACATTCTTTGTGGGTTGGGTAATGATGAATTTGGATTCCAGTATTTCAAACTCATACTCATGCTAAAAATAAACAGAGTGAACATCTGTGACAAGCAGGTAATTTTTAATAATATCAGACAGTTCCTTTCTGTGGAGAATTACTACTCTCTCATCTCTAATCAACCACTGCTGTAACAGCAGCTGCCAATTAGGGATATTGTCTCTTGACAGAGTGCTCAACCCATGTTTAATTTATTTTAAATGTATTGTGTTTTTCAATGGAAGGTGAGGGGTGTTTTTTGCAGAATTTTATGCCATCAGAGGCTCATGTCATGTTATACAAAGTGGTGAGATGCACAGATCACAGTGGAGCACCTACAGATTCAAACAGATTCTCAGGGGACTAATCCTCTCATCTAATCTCCTGACAGTGTTAGAGAAGGAGGAATACTTAATTTTCCTTTTTTTCTATATATACTGCAAAACCCAAATTCCTTTCTGTTGGGAGAATTTCTATGAGAATTTTCTCTTTGATATTACTAAACATATTGACCTAAAAGTTAACTAGTTGTGTTAGCTACCTACTATATTACAAAAAAAGAGAATTCTGTGGGGAATCACCCTAATTTAACTACAGGGTTTGAAAGAGTGAATGTATTAATGTAAATACACCTTATATTGTTGTTGTTAAATTTTAGCTGTATATTTTAGAGTATAAAAAACAAATTCATATAATATTTAGATCACATTTTATAAAATGTCTTCCCTTTGCCTACATCTTTCTTTTTCCACATCCAAACACATATAGACAGGTTCATCATAATAAATTTCAAGTAGCCATTGAAGCTTTGGTGATTTGATTCAAATTTCAATAAACATTGCTGGAGGCAATTTTAAGACCTTGTCTTATGTTGATTAGATATTAACATTGCTACAAAGAAGGAAACTCATCACCTTTTTTGTCATTTTTCTTCATTTAGTTACTCTTTTATTTCTAAAGGACAGCTAAGGCATATTGAATAACTTCATAATCAGACAGGCAGAGAAACAAGTTCCTAGTTTCCTTTAGTAGTGTGAGAAACTGAATAGTTGAATAACAACTCTTGCTACCTGCAAAACAAGACATAAAAATTAGCCTGTAAATCAGGCAGTATGCTTCTAATCTTCACAAACTGTAAGCTTGAAAAGACCATCAACTAATACTTAGAGAGACTGTACAGTTCTCATGCTATTTTGATTCTAGACTTTTGTTTGGCTTAAGAACCACATTCATGGCTGCAAGAATGTCTGGTAATTAAGAGACTTGGAAAAATCTCATCTCCTGGGACTTTAAACAGTATTTAGCTTGTTTTATTTTGTTGATGAGCAAGGCTTGTTTAAAAAAAAAAAAAAAAACAAAACAAAATAAAAATATCCATGACCAGAATATTATAAACATTGATATATTTAAACACTCACAAAACTAATTTATGGCTTGAACTTCAATTTAGAAAACAAAGAATTTGCCATTTTGTTGTTTAGTTGATTTTTTTGAAATAAATTTCAATTTGATTTGTTTTATTTCTAATTGATGGATTACTAGATTTGCCACAAAATGTGAGGAATCAGCAGTCTGTCAAACCATACAATAAAACATTTTTAGGTTTAAATGTCTATATATAAACATGGGCAAACATACACGCATACATGAAGCCTAGTTGATTTCCCCCTTCCTTAAAAAAATGAAACAAAACCAAAACTCTACAGAACCTTCTAGAGTTTATAAAAAAAGTCATAGAGTTTGTGCAGTATTCTCATTCCATCTGTGTCAGACAATTCAGTGTGTGTGTAGTTTATGAAATTGGTAATGTCTTTGCTTTGTTCTATATATTCTAAAGAGAAACAAATAGAACAAAAAAGAGAAAGAGGAGCAATGACAAATAACTGAATGTGATGAACTGATATAGAGAGGAAGCACAGAGGGAAAGAAAGGGGAAGGGGAAAGCTGAAAAAAAAAAAGGAAATTTTGTCTTTTAAGAAAATGATGTATAAGCATTAAGCCAGTTTCTCTTCAAGCTGTATCACTTCCTGGAGATACCACAAGGCATAGGCATAGTTATCAAGATGATAGATCTTCTCTTCCCATAGGCTTGAGGCAAGAACATTTTGTTTTACAGGACACAGTGAACTTCTGGAATTTCACTGTGGTTGTTGATATTTCCTTTTCTATTTACTAAAGACTTAGATTTTAATCAAGCAGTCTTGCTCCTTGAAAATATTTTCCTCTATTGGTTCATTATTTGTATCATAGTAATGACCTTCTTGCCTAATTTTTCCAAGAACAATAAACATTGCATACCAGATAATTGTGAAAAATTCAATACTTCATCTTCAGAACTCGTTTAAGACTGGCCTTCTGGGAAATCTTTGACTTCATGTGGTACACATATTCATGATGACTTACTGTTGTTATTTTGATGCCTTATTGTTGTTTTTTTAGTATTTCACTCCATGCCTCAGCCTTTCCCAACTATACCACTTTTGTCTTGAGCATAGAACTTGTTTACCTTGTTGGCATACCTGGATTTTTCCACAGTTGATAACCATCAAAGTGCCTCTAACAACTTTTGGTAGATAAATTAGCAATAGCAAGCTCATATAAAATAACACGTTTTATCTTGAAATCTTTTTAATGCTGTTTTGTGTCAAACCAACTCTTCACCAATTCTGTTACGTACACTTTACTGGCTTTTGCCAGGGTGTGTTTTAGTATTACCATAGTGTTAAGAGAGACGAGGAATTCAAAATTTTCTCTCGCAAAATAATTCCTATTTGACATGGTATTGAAAGAAAAATGTCCCTCTGAAACAGAAGAGTGGATCAGAAGGAGTGCTTTCTGGAGTCATGTATCCAAAATCTGGTCAGGTACACCAAGAAGCTCTCACAAGGACACATATATCCACTGGCTATAGACAGCATCTGAGCCCATCCTCCTGGCCCTAAAGTGTCCTGTTTCCTCTGACAGTAGCTCTGCCTCTTCCTATTGCCCTGTTCTTCCTTGTGTTGGCTGCATGGCCTTTGTTGCAGAGGTCACATAATCCTGTTGAAATCAGTGGAAAATAATGCAGTGCATATGTATGTGCACACTCATACAGAAATACACTATATAAATTGTGTTTGACCTTCATCCATTTATCTGATTCTAGAATTCAAAGAAAAAATGAGCTATTGTCTTTCTGCTTCAATCCATGTCAGGAAGCAACATTTGAAATTTCAAAAATGGCGATGTGAAACAGGTAATTCCTCTCTCAGCTACAGATTTTCATCTTTGTTCTTTCTTTTCTTAATTGTCATACCTTTTGTGCACTGATCTCACAAAAATTGCAGTGACCTGTAGTTTCTGTGTATTTGACCTTCTCTTTGCACTTTTTCAGGAATGTTATTAAATAGAAATACAGTTCAGTAACTAGTGATATTTCTAACAGATTCCTCCTTAAGAGTATTTGAGATAAAACTAACCATTTCCCAAAATGAGAAATATTTTTCCAGTAATGCTCAGCAACTTCTTCTGCTGGAATCATTAGGTAACTGAAATTTCTAGGTTGTCACCGAGTCCATTTCAACAGTCCAATGGTGCTCTTAGAGAGATGAGACCAGAAAATAGGTCATCAGTGGAAATATTTTTTTTTCCTTTTTAATTTATCTACAGTTATCATTTGTTTAAATGCTGCACACATTCAGAAAGATAATTTTTGAGGGGAAAAAACTGTTACATCTATATTTTTGGAATTAAGTCAAAGCTTTGATATAGCAATAAAGATGAGATAAACCCATAGGAACTCAGCTTCATGCCACCAAGCTTGAGTTTTTTTTTGTTTAAATATACCAGCTGTATAGTCTGTGGCCACCCTCAGCATCTGCAGACTTAAAGGTAAGCTTTCTTTTGGTTGTATGCCGATTCCGTAATCAAGACCTATCTGGGAGGGAGGGTGCCCCTACATGTTAAAAAAAAAGTATTCAGTGTAATAACAACAGCACCTTTGAGTTCAGCAAAGTATCTGTCTCTGTCATCGTAATCCCTTTTTTTCCCCTTTAGTTGTTATAATTTGTCGGAATTCTAGCATATAAATTATATGCTAAAAATTGCTGAATGATTTTTATGAACTGAGTGTGTTTCAGAGTCACAGAGAAAAATTCTTGTAAAGAGGTTGCAGCACATTCATTTCACATGATGATGACAGACTGGGCAATGGATTAGACCCAATGCATTAACAGGACCATCTCCATTTTCCTGATCCAAATTCTTACCCAAATTCATAATTTCCAATTTTCTATAATGAAAAAGGAAAATTTTCTTTTATGGATGCTGGATTGCAGCTAATTGATTTTTTCTGAAAAGTTTCAGTACTCAAAATGATTGATCTTAATTTTTTCACCCAACTCCAAATTCAGTATATAAACAGGCAAATAAAAAATCAATAAAATAAAAATATTTACTAAGATTAGATGTTTGTGGCACTTCATTTCACACTTCAGTCACCAGGCAACCCTTGACTTCAGACACTGGGATTAGAATTTGCAGTTTGGCACCAAAATATAGGCTGCTAACCAGAAGAGGAGACATCTGTCTCGTAAGATGGGCTAGTCAAGAAAACGAAGAAAAATACTCTGTAAGAGGTAGTCTGACATGGGCATACTAAAGTAAAGGGTAGTGGTCCACATTCATCCATCACATAAAAGTCAACCTTCATGAGTCAGGCTCAATGATTGAGAAAGGATCTTTTTTTATGCCTCACAAAGTTTTCATTTAGACTTTATAGCTTTTACTTCTCACCTTTTCTGTATGAACTTATGTCTTTCTTGGCAGGTAAATCATTGAAGAATAATAGATGTGTAGTTGCCCATGGATACATGGCATTTTGTGACTTATATCCAGTGAAATACCCTGCATATAATTAGATTAAAATATCTCCCCAATTTTTTTGCAATTTTTAATTATGTTTAAAAGTTCATACATACTACCCTTAGCTTCCTTGACCTGTGATTAAGGCCTGAAAAAGAAGATGCCGCCTCCTCTTAGTTTCTCAGGTGGGATCTCAACTTCTGTTTTATGTGGTGCTTGCCACACTGTTGTCACTGCTCCCCCCACCTTTTCAGGGGAATCCCCTAATTATTTAACCTATTAATCAATATTTATCACACTGATAAAATTTCACACCTTGAGGGAGTGAGACTGAATGTAAAAATGCAGCAAGCACAGCATGAGCAGTCACAGGTGAGTGTTTATACCCCTGTAGAATCTGGTAACTGGATATTGTATACCTTCACAAGGCAGAGCAAATTTCTTTTTATCTTTATCTTGTGAGGGGACAATAAAGAACATATCTTTTACATCTAGCACTGCCATCTGTGGGTGTGCCAGTGCTCGTAGTGCGGCTGTTAGGTTTGCAATATTGGGTATTGCAACTGTTAGAGGGGCTCTGTTGGCACTTAAGCACTGGTAATCATTGTTAGTTGCCATCTTCTGTCCAGTTTTTGGACTGGCCAAACCAGTGAATATGGGGAATGGGTTCCAGAGAGGATTTCATATTCACGCATTTCTTATGCTAATTACTAACAGTGTAAACTTCCACTGCATAGTCAAAACTGTATGAGCAGCTGCCTGTCTCCATGCAGTGTTCTGTTCCCTGACCAATTCATCAAATCTTTACAATGAAGAGGAAGTGCATGTAAAGGAAAGAGATTGCTAAATCCTTCAGGGAATAAAGTAGAATCCTTAGGAGAGAGTTATGCAATACGAATGAGGATAAATATATGCTTATTTAGGGCACTTCAAGTCTTTTCAGTTCCTCTGTACCATGTAGTTGCCTGCACATTTAGGCCTTAGGGATAAATTCTGAGGTCTATTAACAAGGTTTATTGACAAGCTTGAAATTTTACCTTTTCTTTTTCTTTTATCTGATTTCTGTTGGCAAACTGTAGTTACTTAGAACTAGAGGTATGAGGGGAACAGGTGGTGTTTGAGAAATTCCAGCAGGAATTTACTTCACCATGTCTATTTGGCACATGAATACACACACTCTGCAGGAGAAAAAAAAGCAAAGCTGTCCCAAAACCTGTTTATGTTAATGTACATACACTGAAGATTATATAGAAATAAGGAGAATGCATGTGTGAAAACCACTGCATTATGATTTTCATGAAAGTTATTTAGGATAAGACTAAACCCACAATTAAATAATACACATTTACATAAATACAAAACTTTAAACAGAGAAGCCTTGTCCTCCACACTGAAGGGGAAATTTAAATTCACAATCTCTCATTTGAAGATACTTGGCTCTTACTACTTCTTAAATGTGCAAATCTTTACATCAAGCATCTCTACTGAGTGAATTTCTACTCTACCGAGTAAAGGGAGAAATAGTTCAGGCAATACTATACAGATTAGCATTTAAACACGCCCTTAGCCCAGAGCAAGCCTATGGCAATTCTGTCCTTGTGAAAGCAACCCTTTTATACTCCTTTTAAGCGTCCTTTCACTCACAAGGTCCTCATCTATTCATGGATTGTAAATACTATTTTAGCTTCTAATATGTGCTTTTAGGTCCTAGAAGTGACATCGCTACATGATTCAGTGGTGACATTGTAAAATAATGTGCAGTTATACAGAAATGCCTTATTACCTGAGGAAGTACTTCTCTGTGTGAGAGGAATGTGCTATCTCAGCACAGAAATATAATTATGCCCTTTCTTTCCTACTCTTCACTTCAACAGGATTTGCTGGAGAGTGGTTGTTTTCAGCTGTCATGTCTTTCTTGGAAGTTATATCATTACATTGTTTCAGGCATTTGAAAAAAAGCACACAGCAGAGATTACAGTTCAGCCAGTGGTATTTAATGAACACTAAAAATGCCAAATCAAATGTGTAATAAGACGTCTCTATTCAAGTGCTTTTATCTTTGTTTTGTCTCTGATTTTTACAACCTAGAGTGAAGATTGGCCTTTCAAATACACTTTCTGTATGCATCCTATGGTACAGCACTGCCCAGATTTAGTGAAGTGCAGTCTGCTAAATTGCACTAAATGACTGAAATTTCACTTCAGTGCATTTTTTTTTTCTTTCTACAGAACATCTTAGTGTTGATTACCCTGTTGTGATATTCACTCAGAGTTATGAAACAACGAAGGTGGATCTTTCACATAGTCCCATCACTGTCCCATTTCTTTAATTCCTAAACTGTAAGAAGGGTCCTTAGGAAGGGAGATTCCTAGACCACTGTTGCTGCATTTTTCTCCAGCAGAGTAGCATTCCATCCAGCCATGAAAGCAAAACACTGTCCGAAATCAAGATCTTCACTCAACCTCAAACTGGAAAAGAGGCTGAATTTGAACCTCTAACATGTTCTCTCCTTTTTATATACTGGTGTTGCCAGATTGGTTGTAAGCAGCAGTAGCAGAAGAGCATGTTCCACCCTGCAAAGAAAAACATACCGCAGAAAGCACAAGAGGGACATTGGCTCATTGGACATAAGCTGACAGGGAAGAAGAAGCAAAAGGAATAGAATGGCAACCAGGGACACCACCCAAGTGAGTTGTTTTTTGTGGTAAAAAGTTATAAGATTAGAAATAAAGACCACATTTTACAGTAAAACATGGGTCTCTTTACTATAATCTAATGCTTGACTTTATCGTGTTACCCTGAATATTTTCCTCTTCTGGTCATTTAACCACTTTTTTCCCCTGTTCAAATATTTTTGCTGGCTAGCTCTGGCTTTCCACAATGCCGTAAATCTCCTGGGACTTGTCTATGGCTTAGTACAACTTCATGCTGTGTACAACTCCAAATGCATATTTTCTCCATCTCTTCTCCATCTCTTCTCTTCTGCTTTCCTTTATAGAGATGATTTGATATAGTGGCTAAGAATTTATTTGACTATTCAGAAGACTTTAACATAAATGACATTAATGTCATTGATCAAACAGAGAGGGAAACATTGTTGAGCTGGCTAAGAATTTATTTGACTATTCAGAAGACTTTAACATAAATGACATTAATGTCATTGATCAAACAGAGAGGGAAACATTGTTGAGCAACGCAAAAGAAGATGAAGAATTACCTAAATTGATTAAACAGACTATGGTATCTCTTCATTACTCTAGCTCCCTTCTCAGCTCTGCCTCTTTTTGTTGTTGTTGTTATTGGTTTTTTTAATTAATGAACAAACGCCACAATAATCCTGATGTGTAGAATGACTGTCAGCAATGTATTTGCTACCTTTCTGCTTAAAGCTTACTACTTCTGCAAAAAATCATCAGCAACTCCACAGGATAATCTTTGCAAGGTAAATTCACAGGTAAAGTGAACTTTATGGCTAAAATGTGACCAGTGCAAAATGAGAGTAATTTACAGCTAGATTAGGTATCTTAAAGTTACTGTGCAGTCACTGAGATTTTGTCACATCCCCATTTTTCTCAGTGGGAAACAAAATCTTGTAAGGCCTGTCTGTCCCTTTTATTTTATGATGACCCTTATGAGCCAGACTTTCTCTACATCCTTAGATCTTTTTTTTCACTCTTGCACAACCAGCACAGTTGTTCCAGTTTCACAGAGTATTTCACTGTGGACCTCAAAGCACACTTTATGCCATTAAATTACTAAAACATAACTAATACCTAGAATATCCAAAACAAGGACATAGAAAAGGATGGCACTCAGGAAGAAGCAGTTGGTGGGGATCCCATTATGATTATTATGCAAATCAGGAAGTGATGGTTACAGCAGCTGATGTGATTGTTAGCTCTCTTTCAGCTTTATCAGCCTTTGCACTACTCCACTCAGGTCCTTGACCTTCCTTCTTAGTTTCATGAGTATCTTCATGTTTTTTACAATCTTCATACCATCTGCTCATTATGGAAGGACTCATTGATGACATCTTTCTACTTGCAGGAGCAGGAAGCCTTTTCTCAAAAGCATAAGCACCACATTTTCTGCGAAATCTCTGCAGAGCCCTCTACTATTGTGATAGTATTAGCACTAGTCCATGCTAATTTACTGAACTTTTGTCTCCACCCACACCAATCTGCTGTGCAGTGGCACTGTAGCTGAACTGATTACTCTACAATATTTGTTTACAATATTCCAGAGTTATGATTTTTAGTATTAGTCAAAAGGAGAGCAGTTATTTTAGCCTACTCCAGAGTTCATGATAAAATTGTGGCCTCTGCTGAATATGACAATGTCAGTAATTTTATGCAGACATATTTCTAATTATCCAGTGGTATTTACAAAAATAAAACTAAATCTTTCATTTCTTTATTTTAACTCTCAAAGTGAAGCTTCCAAAAAAACCAGTGTGTTTGTTATGATAAAATTGAAAGAAAGAATTAAATAGAGGCCAAGAATATATTAGGTGAGATTTTGCCAGTAGCAAATGTTTGCTTGCAAATAATAAACCCTGCATGAAGGAAACCTGTAATCAATTTTCTGGAAAAGTCCATATTTCCATGGACATGTTTTAAGTGCTTTTGTGAAATGAGATCAGTTACTTAACAAATTAAGGTACAGAAATGAAAGTCTAATTTACTGAACAAAATATGTTCAGGCTTTTTGTCAAAATTAAATGTTTAAGGAAGATGGAAGCTGCATTTAACATATGACACACCAACACTAGCAATTAGAAAAAGATTATCAGTTTGTAACTAAATTTGACAGTGTTTCAGAATTTGTGGTTCTTACATACCATGCATTTACAATGACCAGGAAGAGTAATAGCTTCCTCATACAAAAGAGTCTATTGGGAAATTGGGGTAAACCAGGCAGAACAGCTAAATTCTGTCCTGGGAAACTCACTATCTTTATTCCAATAAAAAAGGGTGTGCAATCACTATTAACTTTATGGTTAGAAAAGCTGCAACTTAATTAAAATGATTTAGTGGGTTTTGAGACAGCAGTAAATTGCATAAAATGAAATGGACTACAACTTTTTTTCTTTTTTTTTTTCATTTTATTGCCTGGTTATAAGATTTGAGAGTCATATCATCCTGTGAGAATGTCTTCACTAGTGACTGTGGCTTCTGGAAAGTCTTTTGCTAAATATATAATACTAATAATAGTACTTAGGCATATAAGAAGAGGAAACTACATTATCAAGGAAATTTAGTAAGATACCTCCTACTTATTTAAAAGGGAATATGAAGCTTAAACCCATACTAAAAATATTGTGCAATGCTGTGGTAAAAAGGGAACCTGCTAAGGTTGTTTAGACATGGACATATCATAACTCCCTGTTGCTATTTTAACTATAATGATTTTAGAGGGAAAATGCTTTATATTCACCAATGTTTTGATAATTTGGAAGTCTTAACCATTCCTTTAGAAATGGTGAGAAGTAAGGTGAGTTCCTTAATAGAAGGGAAATAAGAAAGCTGTGCTGCCAGTAGCAATTTGAAAATGTTTCCACAAATGTTTGAGATAAACCTACAAATGACATCCCATTTGCTTTATGCACCAGTTGACCTTATAGGCCAAATCTTGCCCCGTCCATAAAATATGGCTCAATGCAATAAGGCAGGAATAATTTGTGCAAGATTTAAACTTAAAACATAAAATGGATGAAAGAGTAAATGAGAAGGAGAAGCACGTGGCGCTGAACAACAGTACACAGAGACAAAGGAAGGGAAAAGAATTTTCAAACCAGAAAAGTAAATTGCATGCCAAGCAAAATAGTAAGTGCCTACTCGTAAGTTTGAGAATGTTTGGTTACGTTTATTTGTCATTGACTTTTCTCCTGAGAGATACATGCACAGATGGTTAGTTACTCAGCTGAAAAATATTATAATAAAAGTAATATATCTAAACTCAAGATAAGTGGGGAGGGTGTCAGTCTCATATAATTTCTTTGGCTGAATTATTGACTTTGAAGGAAAATTATAGTTTAAGCAGGCAAGAGGCAGACACAGAATTTACGTTTGTTTGGTACTTTGACTATAGAATCAAAGGGTATTAGTGCTCTGCTTATATTCCAGAGGGTATTATTATTTTTCAGGGTAAATTTCCCTAACTGAAAGGCCATAATACAAAAACACAGCAACCGTTTTGTTCAATCTGTTTTACTGGCAGAGAGAATAACTCAACTAATTTCCTCCTAGGAATTAGAATTTCCAGTCAGCCCATTGCTGGTTCAGAATGAACCTCAGCAAATCTATAGATGATAACCAGAGCTTAATGACATTTGGCAGTTTCATGGAGTTGTATATTTTTTTGTTTTAGCTTGTGGTATCTCAAGTAGAAATGAGCTAGAAACTTAACGTTAAATACAATTCTAACACTGGCCACAAACTGTCTTGAAGGAAAATTTTAAATTAATCTGGTAAAAAGCCAAAGCATATTTCTTTGTGCAGCACAGTTTTGGTGGGCTAACTTTTGAATAGAGACTTGCTGTGTTTGATTATTTATAGCAACTCATTTACATATGCAATCCAGCTAATGCTGCGTGGAAATGTCTTTCAGAATGTGTTTTTGCAAATGTGCATTTTTTCAAGACCCATAGATATAAGCATTAACTAAAATAGTATCTGTTCGCCTGCAATGCTTGCAGTCAGACTTCTATAGCAGTCATATTGTCAGAATATTTTTCTAAGTAATTATGGAAAGAAAAATAGAAAGTTCCAACTCTTTAGCAGAACTAAAATTGGAATAAAAAGACCCAATAGGGATTAGGTGAAAAACTCTTAAAATATTCTACATTGCCAGTTTGCTTCTATAAATGAGACCCTTAGTGAGACTTAAAGGCCTAGAATTTGCCAGCAGTAACAAAATTCACAGAAAGGTAGAGAAATCTGTTGCTATTTTTGTCATTAGCATTTCTTAAGACTAATTATAAAATTCCTGAGGTTAACCTTGTCTGAACAACAGATATGAGTAAGGCGTGCTTTGAAAGTAGATCTAGTGAAAGGATTTATCTGTGCTGAAGTCATACACGTAACTTGCAGGATAAGTAATTTCTCTGCTGCTGTACCTGGGCTGTTGCTCAGAGCTAAGCCTGGCTTAATGAGGCCCAGCTTTGACGTCTTTACAGCACACTTCTGTTTATTGCTATGACTACACACAAGCTGTCAGTAGTGCAGTTCAGATATTTTTTTCAAGATAAGAACGGAAATCCATCTAACCTCCGTCACTTTCCTATATCTTTGTAGACTGAGGCCTGGAGCCTTCTGATCTGCAGGTTTTAAAAGCTGTCCTTTGAGCCTGTCCATAGCCCAAGGTGAGAGCCAGTAAGACAATATGCTTGGAAATGATCTTACACATATGTGCACTTTAGGGCTGAACAAGCTATATAAAAATACTACATTAAATTGCAGGCAATTTGGGGAATTATATAACAAACAGGTACAACCTTTCTGTGTGAGAACAGATGAAATATCCTACAGCTTGTACAAGGATAAAAAATAATTATATGAAGGCTAAAAGGTAAAAGAAAAGTCTTTTACCTTTCAGTCATTCCCACTTGTCACATTAGACAGAAGCTATTGGCAATGGCTGAGAGGTGTATGGAGCCATAGTTTCCTTAGACTGACTTGATGTTCACCAATGACTCCCTGTGCAGATCCTGGTCATGTGATGCAGAAAACCTATGTGTTGCACAGTCCTGAAAATGGTACAAATGTATACATTCCTGGTACCACAAACTAAATAAATACATTAAGCATCTCCTGAGCATACCAGTGAACTGTTGTAACGGCAAAAAAATAGGACAATCCATTTTAGTAGTTAAAAAAACCTTTCTGTTTGTTTGTTTTAACACAATACCTTAACCAAAAGAGTTTGGAATTAAGCTGAAAAGAAAACATAGTTTTTGGTTTTTAGTAACAAATGCAGTGTTACAGCTCACTCTCTGGTCACAACATAGTTCTTCATAGAGCTCTATTTTTCAGCACAAAGAATGATTTTGGCTAAAACCCACCCAGTTCTGGAAGTGAATGGTATATTGAGTGGGTGGCTTTTTTTTTTTTTTTGTCTTTGGGGAAGTTCAGCCTCTTTGTTTTATCTGGCAAAAGGAAATTGATATCTGGAAACAATATCACAATATGACATAATGTCTTGAATGCAAAAATTCCAGGAGATATTTACATGCACTGAAGGAGTATATATTTTACTAAGAAGGGGCTAGATCTATGCTGCCAGCAAAGAGAATCACTTTTAAATGTCATTGGCTCAGACAGATTCCTGTACATCACACAACTACAACATCTTGAACTCCACAGCCAAAGTCTTATTAAAAAGTTTGTTTGGTTCAATGTTTCTGCATAGGTGTATGTTTTTTATATACATGTACAGACACTGGCCTGCTGTGTTCAAAATTAGTAATTGAATATCAAATATATTCTGGAAGTCATAAACTTGACATCATATATGGCAAAATTTAATGATCTATTCATCATAAATTTATTCCCTTGAGTCTCTCCCAGCAACTGCATTTGTCACAGTGTTTCTATAAGGTTTGGCATAGGAAGGAGTTGAAGGGCTTGAAGGCTGAAAATAGTTTTACAAATTATGTGACTGACAGTAGGTAGACCCAGGAAATTAAGACACTCTACATAAAAGGAATCCTTTTGCTTTTTAAAAACTCTTTACTTATTCAAATATATTCCCATAGTCTGTGTTTCTGCTTGCCATGCTTTAACAGGGTTAATGCTTTTCTCAAGCAAAGTATTTCAATAATTCAATTCATGTGTTTAAAATTTATTAAAAGCCTTTTGAAAGCATTTAAAAACAAGACTGAGAGAAAGGTAATTACCTATGGTCACTGTTTCTAGTACAGTCTTGTTCTTTCATGTTGATGCTGTCTTGATTTATCTGTCTTTTGCCTATTTGTTCACATGTTTATATGGGAAGTAGTTCATATTTATTCATGAGTAGTTTTCTGGGGGTCAATGAAAATGCTACAGATGTATATGTAGTATAAATTAGATGCATTAGAAACAAGTAGAATTTCTCCTTGCTCTATGTACTATCATTAGAGTTCTTTTTATTTACAAAACAAGCAAGGAAAACGGTGCAGAATTGAGAGTATTTGTGAATTCCTTTGCAGACCACGATTCAATATCCTAATTAGACCTTTGGGAAAGAAAACAAAACTGATAGCACACCTTATATTGCCAGTAAAAAAACATTCAGAACCTTTAGATCTGGATAAACCTAACAAAATATTCCTGGTTATTCTTTTTTGGACAGTATACATATATATTAAAGGTAGCATAAACAGTTTAAATTATTTTCCTGAGTAATGTAACACATCCTGAACGTTGTTGCTACATTCTGAAAAATTAACCTAATCAATCAACATGCTAGGTCTAAAACTTGTGTAGCATTGTTAGCATGACAAAGAAAAAAATTTAAAAGTTTAGTGAAAAGTAAAGGATGTTTTCAGAGATAAGAATTACTCAGTGTTCCACAATGAGATACAAAACAGATCTCATGAATTTAAATTATCAGTATTCTAGTGACCAATTCTAGTTCAGCACAGAGTTTTACTGTATTTTTCCTATCTAATAACTTCAAAATTTGTCTCATTTGATTGGCCATTGATTATTTTTCATTTTCTTCAATGTTCCTTACACCTCGATACATGGTTAGATTCTATTTAGATATGTATTAAACTGGATATGTGTCTTAGTATAGGAAGTACACAATTTTGTAAAAAGTTCAAAGTTTGCAAAAAAGAAAAATAACTTCAACTTTTGGACAACTTTTAGGAGATGCAGAATAAGACTGAAGACAGTCAGAAGTTTTATTCCTGACTTCCATTTAGTATTCTGATATGGACTTTTCTGAATCTTTAGTCTGGCATCATCATGGCACATTATGCTGTCACTCTGTGGGGTTTTTTTTGAGGTAGTAAATACTTTCATTAACTTTAGCCAACATTGGTTAACAATTGTTCATGTACATTTTTTATAGTTGCTTTGAATGCCATATTGCAAAATGTGAATCAGTTAATACATTTAGTTATAAATAATGATTTACCAAATTAAAATATTACCCTCATTTTGAGCTATTTATTTTAGGTAACAGTGAGACCTTTTATAATACAGCTATAATAGCAAGAAAAAAACCCAGGCACTTCTTCTATGTGTACTTCAAATTGTATTATAGAATCCCTGGTACTAATAATCTTTTACCTTTTGAGAGTGTCTGAGACACTGAGAGCGTCTTAAAAATTACCTGAAGGAGGACAATTTTCACAGTCATAGGGTAAGTGGTACCATCCCTCTAATAATCTTACAACTTGACACCTTGATCATGAACTACTGTTCTGTAATTACCTCCTTTTATTAGTTTACATGCAGAAAAATTTATAGGTTATTCTATTCTAGTTTGGCTCCATAACCTAGCAAAAAGTTCATAGAAAAAATGTGCATTGTTTGCTACCTTCTTTATAAATTATTCTGATTTCTGAAAACATTTGGAAGATATGCAAGAAAATGATATAATTTTTGAAAGAAAATTTTATGATTCATTTTGCAGAAGAAAAAGAAAAAGAAAAAAAACAGACAAGCAATATGTGAAAATTATCTTCTGATTTATACTTTTTTGTCTAAATTTTTTGCTTCCATATAGCTTACCTGAATTGTAAAATAGCTGTTACATTTTTTCTTACTTGAAAAGTCCAATTTCTGAATTGTTATGAATTCAAGAGTGCAAGATATCCAGTGTATGATTCCCTGAAATAATGATCCCTATGCTATATGAAGCATAAATCCTTGAAAATAAAAATATTAATGATAATAATAATAATTATTATTATTGTTACTTCAATGAATTCTATTTGTTGTCATTACTCTTTAGAAAATGCATAAAACCAACTCATTAACACATAGTGAAGACCAATAAGGTTGTGTACAAGCAGTTCATTGTGCAGTACTCCTTAGACAAACTTACTCATTTTTGCCCATTGTAGGAATAGATTTAAGAAATAAAGGACAAATCCTAATTCACCTGAGTGAAGGAGCAAGCTGTCCTTCTAGGACCAAAATAGAATCATTGCTTTTTTAAGCACAAAGATCAAAAGTGTTGGATTCTAATCAGGATAGCTTTTTGGCGATACAGCAACAAATATGGTGGAGGTACCCTGGCATCTGTATGGAGAAACAGTGGCACAGCAGCATCCCTGGGGATGGTTGCTCTCTCAACATTGCTCTGTGTCTGTGAGCATCCCTGTAGAAATCTCTGGGAAACAAAGGAGGAAGTGGGTACAAGTCTGGTCAAGGAGTGGCTGCATAATTTTTAGGCAGCTATCACATTTATTAACCTTTCAAGTGGACAGGATAATGGGAAGCTCCAATATTCCCTAAAAAAATTTCAAAGAGGAAACGGTGTTAAAAGTCTTGGTTGTATTTCCATGTCTGCAAAATGTAATGCTTAACAAATGCAAGCTGGAGGACAAGAAAGGAAGAGGTCAGATTCCATCTTCTAAAAAATCTGCAGAACTTTCTATTTTACAGGAGTGAATTATTTCTTTATGTTTACAACATATTCTGTAAGGATGGCTGGGTTTCTGCTTATCCTTTCAACATATTTTCTCTTGAAAAATGTTGTTTCAGCTTGCTACTATTGGCAGTACTCCTTCCCCTTTCCTCTCAGATATTCAGCAATGTTGAAGACTCAAGTGACTAATAGCTAGGTCTTTGTGGATGTAGTTGGCAATGGAGTTCAATATAATAAGGTAAAGTTCAGATAGCAGTGATTCACAGTGTGTTGCTTCTCCAATTTCCTTGTCTCCTGAGATCCCAACAGCTCCAGCAAGGGTCAGAAGCAGTAGACAAGATGGTGTAGATGCATATATCTTTCACAGCTTCTCCTGGGACAATTTGGGTTTTGACTATAGAATGGAAGAGACATTGAAAACTTCATCTTATTTCTTTCTGAAATTGAACTGGCTTGAACAAGACAATAAGTAGATGTTTACAGTCTTCACACAATAGAACAGCAGCAATAGCTTGGGAACGTGAGTTTACTGCTGTGCTTCCCCCACTGAATCTTAAACCCTTAAACATTAAACCATTAAACAAAGGTTTAAGCTTGATAAGAACAGAGTAGTGTCTGGTTTTGCCATTAAATTACTGTGAAGCTCTACTTCTCTGTGGGAGAGTAAGAAGGGATTAGTACCTAATCTAATAGATACTTAGATAAGAGACGGAAATATTTTGAATTATCCATACTGCACTGGTGAGAAGATAATACATCAGATATGAATACGGATTCAAGAACGGATATGGTTGCAGTTCTTCTCTACAGTGTAACAGCAAAACAGAAATATCTTTGAAGCAGACGTTAACACTTTTAGTCTCAGAATCACATGACAGTCATGGCTAGGATGTGTCTTGAACTAAACTGTCAAGTGTTGCTTCAGTCCAGTCTGGCGGGAAAAACCAAAAAGTAAGAAAAAATTTTTAAAAAGAGAAAAGACTGAAAAAAAGAGAAAAAAAAAATCCACCTTTCATGAGACAGTTTTGCTCACATTTCGCAGAACTTTAAATGTTTTCTTACCCTGTAGTATGTAGAAAATGGCAATAGAATGCTAAATGACAACTGCCATGAGCTGGAGATTAGAGACAGATTTGCAAATACAGAAGCTGTAGATCAATAACTGTCAAACATGAACTTAAAAGTAACTATCTTCTGCAGAAAGAATATGTATAATGAAAGACTAGACAAAGGAATACGTAGCTTCAATATGATGTCAAAATATATTAAAGGTGTAAATTTATGATATGCCGTGTTCAAAAGTGGTACTTGTTTCCAGAGCATAGAGAAATGTCAAATTACCCTTAGGCAAAGTTGTTGAGAAATGCTGGGAGATAGAGAGAGCAGCTTTCTGAAAGTACTTGCATCATCTCTGATGAGGATGCAGAGTAGATGATGATCCCTTTCTAGAACAATTCCTAGAAAATAGCTCAAATTCAAACCCCACAACCAATCTCACCTGCAAATACAAGATCCTTTATTGTCAAAACTGTTGTGAAGTTATTGTCTTAAGGTGCTCAGAATGAAAAGGTCTTTGGGAAAGAATCCTTCATACAAATGTAAATAATATTTATATAATTAAACCAAAAACCAGGATGGACAATATTAAAAGTTAATACAGTCATGCAGTAACTTTGGAAGATGCAAATTTTAATTTCACCCATAACAGAAAACAATCAGATAACTGAAAAATGTTTCAGGACTCCCCACATTTTTGTGGTTTTGTTGTTCTACCTTTCCCTTTCTTTTATAAAACTTACTATGTTTTGGGCATCTCCAGTAAGTGTTCTTTGAAAATTGTTGGTAATAGATACACAGATTAGAGATAGAAATATTTTGAATTATCAATTTCCTGCTACGTCAGGCAAGCAATCAGGGGATAGGAGCTCCAGAAGATGAAGACAGTATACAAATATGATACAGTTGCCATTGGGTGGATTTTTCTCCATTAATTCATTTCTTGTTGTAAATACATCTATTTTCATCTTCACAGTGCCCTGTGCCAACAAGTTTGTAATTTATGTAGAATTATTAAAAGCAATCCCATAATTTACAGATAATTTTTCTTTGTGTTCCATTCCTTTTCTTGATATTCCTTACATTCTATTTTCTTGACTATTTGGAGAGCAATTGTACTAAGCCAATGGCAAACCCTTTTGTCATATAAGTGAATCCTGGTGAGCCCAGCATTCTGGAGCATAGTGTTATTAAACTCTGCAGAGCTGACTAGTTTGGCCTTGTGTAGTTTTAGAATAAAGATACAGGTCTCTCTTTCTTGTTAACTATGGGGTTTAGATGTCTGATGATCAAAGAAGCAGAGAGGACATACCATTCTGATTGCCCTTTCTAGTAAGGCTTTAAATCTCACACTTGATGGTGTCCATTTCCTTTGCAGATTTAGTTTTTCCTGTTTGTTTCCTCTGCTCACTTTATTTTCTTCCCAGTGTTTCCTGGGAATTCCTCTTTTTCACACACAGTGACTATTACATTGCTTTCTTTGCTTTATGAGCTGAAACAACAGCTAACAAATACACAGCCTGTCATCGAAGGCTGTAATTAACAACAAACTTCATACACTTACAGAAGGTACTACAGCTTTTCCTACATCCCCATAGTAAAAAAAAAACAAGTCTGAGAATTGTATAGTGGCTTCAGCAAAGCTAATTGCAACCTTCCATAGATTTCAATTAGAGGGCAATTTACCCCTCTTTGTTCAGCTGTGCACAATGATTTGCATGGTATCTAATATGCACTGTGCCTGGAAAGTGTAGAGTTAAGCACTTTAAAATTTGAATGTGTAGCAACACAGGGATTCTAGAGTATTTCTTTTGACCACAGATCTAAATTTGTGGATGTTTCAGTACAGGTACTTTAGAAAGCTATTTATTTATGCCTAGCCAAAACAGAGCTGGGAGATCTTAGACCTTTCCTATATAGGTTGTATCAAGTTATATCTTGTTCCTCTATAATGCACAGACTCAAAATATACACAAAAGTACACAAAAGCAAAACCCAGTAACCCAGAAAGTTTGGAGACTTAGAAAAAATTATAGGTAATAAGATAATTTGTTAGAATGCCTCTGGTCTCCATTTAATGTTTTATATGTTCTTTTTAGGTCATTTTAATTAAGAGGGGAAAATAGCAATAAATGTTAACAATCTAATTTAGTTTTACTAGAGAAAAACTGAATGCAGTTAAATTTCTTAAAATAGTTTTAAGCTGCAGCCTGGATAAAGGTTCCTATTAAAAATATTCCTATTTGAAATCTGATTGAGGGCAACATGCTTCTTACAGTGGCCAGGATTTGGGATAAATTTTATATAAGTGGCAACAAAAACAAACCACAACATTTTAAGTTCAAAACTTCTACTGAATTGCTACCATTAATGGTCTCAGTGGAGTAAAATAGCTCTCCCAGCATGTTTTTGGACTATGAAGGAAGTTAAGCAGGAACTTAGCTCAACTTCTCCAGAGCCAAAACTCTGTTTCTTAAACAGCTCTAAAGTCTAAAATAAGTACTGGGACACCTTCACGGTTAGGTAACTCTTGTCACATGAGATTTCAGTCTTTTTTATTGCTGTTAGATTTTTAATATCTAGTTACCCCACTTTATGCCCTATTGTGAGGGCACTCATTATGTGTCAAGTTCCCATATCAATGGAACTGGTGTGGTTGGGTGCTATTTTGGAAACTCTCCTAGCTCACCTCTGTAAGTGTTCATATATTTCTGTAAATTACTCTAGAATTTATTTTAAACACATTAATGGGAGTGTCACTGAATACATTCTAGTAGAAGTTAGGATTTGAAGTTATTCAGACACAAGTAATGTAATTATAAATGCTTTTGATGAATGAAATCAACTGATAAATGTAGACTGCACTGTCACTGCCTTTCCATTGGCAAAAGCCTCCAGAGGTCTTCATTTTCCCACCATGCAGATCACAGATGACCAAATGGGGTGTATCATTCCATTTTGGTTTGCTTGTATGACTTCATGTAATTTCTCCATGACACTGGTTAGCAGCAGCAGATTTTGCATTTGGTTGGTTGTTTTTTGACTTGAAACGTGTACTAAATAGGTATAGTCACTGTTCTTTCTCATATTAAAATTAATTTTAAATTTTTAATCTTGTTTTGAATTATGCTGGGAAAGTAAAATATCTGTTCTTTCTCCCCTCTAACCACTGTATGTTAATAAAATAAAAATTCTTTCATTCTTTCAAGGCACAGATTTCATACATGGATAGATAATTAAAACTTATGCACAGCCCACAAACCTCTGAATCATATATCTCTTTTCTCAGATAAACATTTCTTGTGCACATTTCAGCTTAGTTTTATGTTCAGTTCATTAGATGGCATTGGTCAAGAAGCGTATTTATTATAGTGATAATTTTGGTTATAACTCTGTAGGAAAGTAGCTCTTCATAAATTTTAAATTATTCTTTTTTCATGCTTGCTTCTAAAACTAGGAAAATTAAGGAAATTAAAGTGATTGTTTATAATTTTTATAAATGGAGATGTCTCTTCTTCAATAAAATCAATACAGCAAAAAAATTTCCCTGTATTTTCTCTTTGTTGTATGTACACAATTACATTAAGTACTACTGAGGTGTACTTCATTATTGTGCACTATCTCAGGGCATATTGGTCTAGAAGGTTATTGCTTAAAAAATACCTGGATGTCTTGAATTTACTTGATCAGTTCTTATTCACTAGTTCTGATTTTTTCATCTTTTTTTTTTCTTTCCCTATGACTACATTCTTCTTTTCTGCCAATGAAACTTTGAAGAGATAAGAAGAGGAAGTAGAAACAGAACAAGATTCCTTCAGCAAATAAGCTTGCTATTACTTCTTCTTTGATGAATTGTAGTTATCATCAAATATAAACCACCTCAACGCATAGCAGTCTCTACCCACTGCCAGTGTGGCCTGAATTTTGATGTAAGTCTTCCTATATTTTCTCTGCATCAGAAAACTCCTGTATTTAGTTTGAAGTTTGAAATTGTGTGCTGGAAAATATTCTGCAGGTTTTTATTCGTTCCTGGTCCATCCACACTGAGAAAAGGTTTTGAAGCTATCTTGAATGTGATCCTGTGCTGTACAAGTTATATTCACAATATTTCACTCCAGTTCCCTGTTCATGTCTCCCAGCCTGCCCCGAATCTTAATGTCTTGGTTTTATCTCTTTAAAAAAATCTATATACTCTTTCTAAAATGGAAGCCCTAAGATGCAGGTAAGAAATACATTAAGGTAGCCAGACAAAGGATGTAAAAAACTTATGATAGTAGGTTGCACTCATTATCTGAATTTTGGTACTAGATGATTGCTACATTTCTGTCCTAGAGGTCAAACCTCCCGTCCGCCCTCTCAACAACAAAAACTGAAAAACCCAACAAAAAACTGACAAAACACTCTATTTTTCAGTCACCAAAACTTGCAGAATAGAATGGGTGAAATTTCTGCTAAAACAAAGAATTTAAGCTCTGATATTTTGCTTAAAAATTAACTTTTCCCCAGACACACGAGCAGTCCTGGCATACTGATGGCCTTTCTTGGCACTTAATCTTAACTGCTGAGGCCTATTGTAGTTCTCTATTCCCAGCTAACAATGACCTACTTTAAGCTAGGTTTTCAGTTAAGTAAAAACCCATTAAAAGGAAAAAAAGTTCCCTCCAGGCCATCTGTTGTTTATTTTTCTATTAGCAGCAAACTGTTCTCTTGGAGAACAAGGGTCAGTCAGCTCCACAAGAAATGGGAACATTTTGCCCTTTCATTTGCTGCTTTGTAAATAGTAGCAGGTATTACTTTTCCCTCAAAATGTTTAAACAGGTAGAAGTGGGTAATGTGATAATGCAGTCTTTGCAACTATTCGTATTTGAATTCATTATAACACATCAGCTGAATGTGGATTTATGAACTCCTACTCCATGACACTTTTGAAAAAGGGTGCAATTTTTTGATTAAAACTTTTCTTCCATTGAATGTTTAAGCTTCTGACAAGATAATGGCATGACAGGTATTATCCTACCAGCATTCCTAATATTTATATTTTTTCTTTAGTTTAACTGCATTTTGTTTAGCTAAGAATGTATTTTCCTGTATAAATTAAAAATACCACAATTAAGGAAAAATGAGCAGTTCAGATATTGTTATTCCTTCTGAAAACTCACAGCTATTATCCAGCTTTTGAGAAAAGGGTGAGGAACCTTACCCCATGCATTTTCTGTAGCATTAAGAAGAAGAAAAGAACTAGAAATATGCTGGATTTTTGATGATAATTATAGAAACTGCAGGTATGAATGGATTTATTTTTTAACTAATTGAAGTACAAATATGTACATATCCAACTATTTTTACAAAATCATCTTTTGCAGCCTCTAAAGTTAAGGAAGGACAAAGCAGTAGGTGGCATTTGAAGATAAGGACAGTGAATCTTATAGTTGTAGTGAGTAAAATGTCCAACTTTTAATGGGACATATAAATAATTGGTAACACAGCCAATAAGGTCTTTTACCCCTCATTTTAATTTTCTAAAATTGGAATTGTGTGATGAGCAGTAAATTTTTCTTTTCATTTATTGTCATGATTAATAGTAAATTATCTTTCTAATGTTCCTCAATCTATTTAGAAGCTAGACATGAGTCATAATTCTTGAGGCAAGGAAGAAATATAGACAAAAAATGCATTCAATCTTTTGGTTGCACTCCTCACAATTATGTTGATCCACTTTAAATTAACTTTATTAAAAGTAAGCCCACATTTCTTTAATTCACACGATGTAATCCAAGTTGAACAATGCATAAGAGGAAAAAGATTCTTGAGAAATAAAATAGAGGACTCTGACAGCAATCAATTGCAACTCTATTCATTTCTATAAGCATTCTGTGATGAGCATATTTATATAAAAACTTGGAGAGGTTAGGGTATTTTGGTGGTTAATTGATTCTATCAGTCAGTGTGTGCTAGTACTGATCATAGAGAAGATTGTCTCCTCTGAGGAACAGACATTATTTTGAAGGAATTATGAAACCGCTCTTAGTTAAGCTTTAGTGTTTTACTATCTTTTTTTTTTGTGCCAATACTAACTGATATGCTGTATAAGTGAAGTATTCAAACAACCATTTCCATTCCACTGAATTACTATCCCAGTAAGCATTTGCTTGTTCTGGGTATTTTTATCACATTTTGCTTTTGCAGGATAAGCTGGAACCATTAATGTGACAGTTTCAGATGATTATACTACACCAATGCCAGCACAATTTATTTAAGCTACTTTTTTGCATCTGTTCCATAAGACATGCTTCAAAATAGTCATCATACTGAAATACAGAAAGCAGAAATGTCGTTGCTTTTGTTTTGATTTTCTCAGCTTCCCCGCCAAAATGTAAAGTCAAACCACATGGATTCTAGAGAATCATAAACCTATTTCATAAATTTTGATACAGGACTATAACCAGTGCTACAATAAGCAGATTTGAAATAAAGAAACCCTGTTTTAGGAAAAGCATGAATATAGGTCAGAGAAAAACCGTTCTGTTTGAACATATGCTACCACTATTTTTTTTATATATAACTTTATTGAATACAAAGACTGTGGAAAGGTAGCCTAATAGTGTAGAAAAATACCAGTCACCTCCCTATATGCTTTCATTTACCTTGCTCAGGTCTGATGAGCATTCTAGCCCTACACTGATGAGGCAAGGAGGAAAGGCTCTCTCCTGGCCAAGAGACCAGCCTGAATGGAATCCTTCCCCTGCTGGAATCAGAAGATATGTTTGCAAGTTTTTCTCTGGAGCCAGGCTTAAAACAACGCTATGGGTTAAAGTTTACAACCTATTTATAAAATATCATGGTAATTTTTTTGTTCTTATTCTGAAACCATTCTTTCTTTGTTCATCCTATGATACTGTTTGCTTTGACCACCACTGTGTTTTAAGCATAGCTTTTCACTGAGTTCCCCTAATGGCACTCATATCACCTTTCATTTTTTTTTCATGTGAGTTAACATGTAAATTAATGGGAATCATTGAAGTAAGGAAAAAATGTGGTGTTATGAAGAGAAGACAGTGTAAGTAAGAGGAAGAAAAATATTTCTGATTTTTCCTTAGTCATAATATTGTAAACAACAAGAAATAATAATGAACATTCTATTTACCAAAATTATAGGCAAATGGATCAGTTCACTCTAGGATGTTATTAAAGACAAACTGAAGAACATCAACAGTTCATCTGTGGCAGCACTTCAAATTATTCTCCATAAAAAGAATTAGGACTTTCAAAATTCTATTATAATTATGAGTAGTCTCTTTCTTTCTTTTTATCAGAGAAAGTGAAAAAAAAAGGTAAAATATTTTAACATTTTTGGTTATATATCTCACAGCCATATAACAAAGCCTACAATTTTTCCATGGAAAATGTCTTTAAGACCAAAGCTACAAACTGGAATATTTGAGCAGACAGTAGAAAACTGAAGACTGATTTATTTACATTGCTGATTGTTTGCCCCTTCCCTTCTGTCCCCTTCCTGGCTATCCTAGAGGTATGTCTAGCATGCACTTTTATTCATAACTTGAAAATCCACAAAGAATTTTGACTTTTGACTAAAACAGGAGATATTTCCAGAGATATCCTCAGTAGTCCTTTTGGGAAGACAGAATCTTTTTCAATTGTTTTGAAGGAGACAGTATAAAAATATAGATTTTCTATAACTTATGGGGCAAAAGACAAGAGAGTTGCATGACTAGAAGATTTTATTCAGAGGATGAAAATGATGATGATAATTACGTATAATTTTGGCAATTTGCTACTTAAGTTGCAACTTATTTTTTTTATTTTAACTCAATGAAATATAAAATTCAACAGTGTACGATTTGAGAAAAGTAAAATTTTAAATCAGAGCTATAATTGTTAGACACAAAAGTACAGTGAGAGAAAAATAGAAGTGAGAAGGGTTTAGAAAGTCCTGCTATTACTGTCCTTCCAATATCACTAAACAGATTCAAAACCAACAAATGGCTTAAGTTGCACTGCCTTTATGATTGCATTAGTATTCTATACTCAGACTCAGCAGAAAGGTCAAATGCAATTCAATCAGCTGCATTTCACATCTTTCATAGCAGGTAGTACATGAATGAATGTGTGTGACCTATTTTTTTTTTTTTTAACTCAAAACATTGAAAAAAACCTGAGCTGAGGTGGAATGCTGCATAATGTACAGCACTGTTCAAATGGGGGTAGGTGAGAAATTTTATTTTGAACTTTACTTCCTTGGACTCCATCACATTCATCAAAGGTATCAGATAAACATTCCAGATGAAAATCAAAATTTGTATTTACTTTTATATTACTTCTAAAAGAGACTTCAGATATCCTTTTCCATAAGTACTCTCAGAACAGCTAGCTACTGCTCCATATTTATGTAATTCCCCCTTGGAGAGTATAAGCAATGTTCCAGTCTTTACACAGGCTGCTGTTTGCACAAACCTTCAAAGGAAGGCAGTTTCCTTCTGAGTGAAATGCACAATTTCTGACACTGCTAGCTCCTGTTGTCAAAGTTAGCTTTAAGAAAAGCCATGCTTGTGGATGACCATATCACAAATTTTCAGTTCAAGTGGTATTTGCTTTTTGCATGGGAAATATTAAATAATACATATATTGCTTCACTTGATGCTTCTCATTTCCAGAGTATCTGGTATTTCATTTTAGGGAATGTATTCTTCCCTATTCATTCTTTTGCTTCTTTACTAATCTACCCAATTTTAAGCATTTTAAATTATAATTTTAAATATTAGTCCACTTTCAATGCTCTAAAAATGCAGTCAATGTCATTCAATCTCCTTTCTTAACCTTTCTTTTCATGATATAATCCACCTGTTATAAAAAGTGTCAAAACACTTCTGAAAACAAATATTACAGTGATTCCCATGGAATGAGGAAGCTTTGTACTGACTTCAAGTCATGAAAGACAATAAGATGAAATGAGAAGGGCTTTTACCATGAGGACCATCATGAAAAGAAGAGGGAAGCTGGTGGTGTTGGGTAGACTCTTTTTGGATGTCAGGTCTCCCCTAGGAAATCTTTTGTTTCAGCTGAAGTGGCAAGAATTCAGTCATAAAGAACAGCATATCAGAATTTGATCCATCAATTCAGAGAAATCCTCAGTGGGATTGTAGTACCTTTAGTTCCATAGCTGTTTGGTTTTGTGATTTTTTTAGAGATGATATTATTACAGATTTTCATGATATGAGGGGAGTGAGATTCCTCAGTTCTGATAATATTAATCTCTGTTTACATGGAAGGATAAGCTTGTAAGAACAGACCCCCAGTGGGACAGAAGAATAAAAATTTTATATTAAAACAAAAGCAAAAATTCATTTCCAAGCTTGGGTCAGGAGGTGGCTGGATCACTGAAAAAAGTGTGGAAGTTATCCAGCCACTAAGTCCTTCTCTCACATTCAGATTAATTAATGCCTTGACCTTGGGTCTCAATAGCCACTGCCCAGGCACAGGAAGAACAAGTCTGCCATGCAGGACTGTTTGTGTCAAGTGCCCCAAACCCAGCCAATAGATATTCTGAGGGGTTTGTCTTGACCCAGTAACAGATGATCCCTTAAAATGAGAATCCATTAGCAATTGGAGAATATTAATTGGGAAATATGAAGAGCTCCTTCTTGGTTATTGCCCTGCTAGAAACCTGGGCCGTGAGACAGTTCCACCATTCAAACACCTTGTGGTAAATGAGAAAAAACAAGATTCATTTCGAAACAGACTCCTTATCAAAAGTGAAATCCTAATGCAGGTACATCCTGTGAGTCTCTTTATCTGTAAGTAACTTAAATTTTTTGCCTTATTTTAGAATTAAAAACCAAAAAACTAAAGACTAAAATCACCTAAAAACTGCAAGTATGTATTTTTTTCAGTCACTTATTTCCTACTGGAGACTTGAAAAGTAGTTCTGGACAGAAAATAATTTTCACAAGAAGAAAACTTCTCTTTTACAAAATGTTGTGATATTCATCTATATGTGATAGTTGTAAAATATGTCATTGACCTAATCCTAAATAAAACATACACCCTGGATTTTCACCTTTTTCACCACATAAAAAAATGTAAAAAGCCCTGTAACATATTGATTTACTGACTGAACGCTTTATTTCACTAGTTGTCTAAAGCAAAGCAGTTGAGAAAAAGCTTGCTTGCACAGTACAAAACACAAATGATCACAATGATCAGTGTACACCAACTTAAGTCACGAGTCTATGATCCTTTTAATATTGTTTTGTAAAATCTGTTCTTTGGATCTTGTAATAATCTCTTCCTGTCTAACAAATATTTAGAGAAACTTGATATTTGAAAAAATAGATATGCACTGTAGGTTCATTATCAGTGATGCAGTTTCTAAATTTAGTTCAGGTGCCATTGTTGCCTCAGTGATAACATTGATTTTCTTGCAGAGGGAGTCATGTTCCTGGAGATACCACTCACATTATAGTGATGCATCTATCTGCTATACCCTGAGGGTGGATATTTTAATCTCCAAGGCATTTGTTGATTTTTCCCAGAGTAAAGAATCTTTGGTTTGTGAATTCAGCCCTACAGAACTGATTGCCACCTCTGCGTTGATATTATTGAGTCCCCTGAACAGTTTACTGATACAGTTCATCTGATGGCCAGTGGTTGCTCTTGTGAACATGAGCAAAAATCTTATTCCAAGCAGTATCACCTTTCACCCATGATGAGTTTTAATGCTTACATGAATGTAGGGCAACCCAAAAATGTGTCTTTTAGAAAAAAAGCACTTTTTTCCAAGCATATCTCCTAGCCTGGGTACATATGGCGTTGCCACTGTTTGGCACAAGTTTGTGCTAGCAAAGCAACACAAGTCATCTAGCGTGGAGATGACCAACCTCTGATTTGTGATTAGTTTCTTCTTCACTTTGTGCTACAGTGCAGCAATTATCCTTCAAAACCCTATGTTCAGTAAAGATAAGTAATCTTTGGATAACTTAATTTACAAACAGAGCAGTGTTACTACCAGATTTCTGGAAAACTTTTGGAAGTGTTGATAAATGAAACCAAGTGGAAGAGCACCCCTACACACAAATAAATGTTCCATTAGCAGAGTTCTCCTGGTGAGCATGGCTCCCCCAGCACCTGCTGGAAGTAGAGGGGCTCTCAGCTTCAGCACCTTTTTTAAGCATCTGAGAGAATCAGCAGACGAGGGCAGATGCTTTTTGCTAAAAGCAATTGTGATTCAAGTAAAGAAATATAAGGCTTGATACTGCAATCATTTTTGTATTAACAGTCAATAATAAATTATTGGACAAATATGAACTATGCAGTTAAACAAAGGTCTCAGTTTTCCACCTATAATGACATAGCAGCTTGCAGGAAATATATGTTAGCTTATCAGGTTCAACCTTTAAGTGATGAAATAAATTAAACTTGTAAATGATTTCTACTTAAATGACTGTAGGAAATATTTAATATTCCTTCTGTAAATATTAATATTTAACCAGCTTAAAAATAGAAGCCGAGATCTATCTGTGATAATTTGTTAAATGGAAAATGGTTCATAAAAAGAAAAGCATCTTCAAAAATCCCTGACAACTGAGTTCCTATAATGAAGTCTGAAACATCCTGGGTAGCTTCAAAATCCTTTTTTGGAGTTGCTAGGAAGACACAGGAACTGGATTTTTTTCTAGCTAGAAGTATTAAAATGAAATTAATACAGTGTTTACAATATTTCTGTTATGTTGAGATACCTATTTATATAAATGTAAATGTGTGTATGTGTATAAGAAAGGATACAAGTAAGACTCTAAAATTCTTTGCAAATGCTAAAGGGATTGTTTTCTGAAACTAGAAGGAAGCTAACTAAACTGGCATGTTAAAAAAGCAAACATGGCATTATATTTACATATTAAAAATATCATTTATATCTTTGCAACTGAATGTCAGACAGAACAATTCAAATTCCACCTTAATGGTAAGATAATTAGTGGGATCACAATACCAACAGTTCAGACTTGAGTCTTGTGACTAACTGAAAAGATCTGATCCAATTTCTTTCAACTAAGAAATAGGCAGAAATTTTAAATCTGTTTTGGGATTATTTACATGTGCTATAAAATTACAGATTAATTGCCTAAGGTGTTTCTGGTATGATAAGCTTTAAGTATTGTACAACTCTAATGAGTTAATGAACTGTAAATTAAAAATTGGAGAATTCATTCCAAGTCTTTCTATAAGCAACAAGGCTGTTTTGGGACAAGAAATAATCACAGTTCTTCTGTACATTTGTGAGCAACGAGAACTAGACTTTTGAATCTTCTTGTGCTCTTTAGATGTCAAAAGCCAAAACTTTCAGCAAATTTCAATTTCCAAAGGTTAATTTAATTCATTAGAAGGAATCTGCAGGAATAAGTATGCCATCTTACTTGCTCTTCTACCCCTCTTTCCTGGCATAGCAACACATCAAGAAAAGACAAAGGGAAAGGGGAAATGTGGTTGAAAGCACATGGCCATTGCAATCCTATCTTCTAGGGAATACTGTGCATGTTTAAACTGATGTTTAGAGTCTTCGAAATTCAGTGACCTCTTAAGAACCACAAGGTTGGACCTGACATGGTTTTGCTCCTTTGAATCTTGCCCATTAATGTTTACATGTGTAAAGGAGAAACTGTGATTACTTTCCAAGTATTTAAGGCCAAATGAAGTCTGATTTCACAGTTCAGAGGACGAGAAAAACTGAGTGCATTAGGTCCTGCTTAAGGCTGTAGGTAGACAAAACCATCTCAATCTTCAGGATGTTAAACTCTATGGCTACAGAAGGAAAAGAATGAAATCTAAGTCCTGCCAGTAGTTCTGAAACAAACTCAAGTGGTCTTATTTTGTCAATCCTCATAATAAATTCCAAAGCGGAAAAAAAATTACGTAGACTCCTTGCTAGTGTAAGGAAGGCAAATATCTTCTGAACATTTCATGAAATATTGATATGGCTATAAGAACAGTATCTAAGAAAGATTTAAGTGGTTTTATATTTTTCATCAAAGCTTGTTCTGCTCAATATAGTATTCCCCGTCTATATAAAAAAAAAAAAAAAATTAAGAAAGAGGGGAGAATAAAAAATAAGAAAGAAAACATTCAGCCGCCTTTGTTTCATAGGCAAAACCACCACCAACAACAAATTTTTGCAAACTTAAGAAAAGATAGTGTCCAAACACAATACATTCAAGAGAAGCCAGTATACTTTCAATATACTATCTCAGTATACTTTCTCCATACTGAGAGCAATGTAAGCAATTCCCTTTTTACCTGTCTATCCAAAATAAAATTGTGGATGGGCTTTCTCTGAGTGGCACCTAGAATTTACAGAACATATAATACTATACCATTCAGTAATAACAGTAATATTGGTCATCTTTTTTTCCTGAATCTTGGAAACAGCATAATTGCATAGCATCCTGTAGAGTATGCCACTATGTGTTACGAAGCATCATGGTAAGAATGTGTGTATACCACATCATTTCAAGTTTTTTAACTGCTTTTACTGATATATTATTTCTAGACTGCATTAGACAGAGGATAACAACCAAATACTGCATTTCACATTTCCTTTGTAAATTTGGAAATAGTTGCCTTATTGGGTAGCTTTATATATATCCATGACATAAATTGAAGAGGTTTTCAAAGTTTTAAACTTTTCCAACTCCAATTTGAGAAGCCAAATTGCTTGAAATGGATAAGTGCTTATTTTTTCTTCCTTTAATTACTTTGTGTGGTACCTTTGAGGTCTTTCCAGTGTACAGATATCTTTTGTGAAATGTGATCTTCAAACCCGGAGTATTTTCATAGCAAGCAATGCTCTCAACACTACCAGCAGAGGTAGGATAACTTTCCTATTTCAAATGGATGTTCCCATTTTATTTAACCAAGAAATCCATCAAGCAGGCCTTTTTACTGGAACACTGCATACAAAGTTCATGTAGAGATGATTTTTCAGGGTGACCTCCTAACTCTATTTGAATCACTGCTCCACCATCTGGTACATGCTCCAGATATACGTACTTGTGTTTGACTTTAGTAATTTTGGATTAATAACTATTATGATTTGCTGAATATTTTGAGTATTTTTAAATTCTGAAAGAGAAACATTGAATGTGTTCTGCAGATTATTCTACTGGACATGCAGTATTAAATGTACCCAATATGCTCAGCATTTAAACTTTAAAAATTGTAGACATTTCCTGTTTTAGCAAGTTAGTGTATTTTCAGGTGGCAGCAAGTCAGTGTAGTGGTATTAATAAATTCATTGCTTTCTAAGAAATTTGTTTGTGAATATTGGAGATAATTCCATTGATGTAAATACAGTTAAATAGATTAAACAACATCAAATGAAAAGAATATTATGCTGCAGCTCACTGGTATGATCTTTCAATTCTATTTTCAATACTGGGATTTATGATGTCCCTTAATGTTCCCAATAATTAGAAGTGTCTATCAATGGAAATTGGAAGTTGGATTTGATATAGGTATGCATTTTCTTTCATATAATCACTGGACAGCAAAGTAGCCCTGGAGATCTTGAAAGGAGTATCCATCACTTACTTTAAACATGCTGACTGTTTTCAGTAAATTGAAGGAAAAGTAGAAGTTAATGTTCTCTTCATCTTTCTTCTCTTGACACTTCAATCCTTTGGAGGAAATGTGTAAATAAAGAATGCTAACAGTGTCTCTGCTGCTGTCCTTGAGTAATCTTTATCCTCATGCACTTCTTCATCATGTTGGATTACAAAATAAGTGACATGGAAAGTCTGGCATTTTTATTCCATGGACAAATAGGTAAATGTTAAGAATTGCAAGAATTTGAGCTGGGCTACGCTATGTTCTAGGTACTTCTGGATTTCAGGGCCATGTTTATAATATGCTTAGTAGTGAATATCTCTGAAATTAAAAATAGAACAGTAAGTAACAAATTCCTGAAAATATTGAAAATTTACATTTCAGCTGATATTCATGGAAATTTAAATGACAATCTATCTCCACTGTAGCTTGGGACAAATTTTCTTACCAGGATCCAGGAATAAAACATTTTCTATGTGATAAGGCAGACTTAAAGCAAATAGTACTAACACTGAAGTGTAGAAAAGTGCCCATGTTAATACACCAAAAACTGAATTACTAAGTAGGACAATAAGGAATAAGTAGCCTTTTGATTTTAGAGAGTAACTGTTGCTGTTGGTATGGAAAACAATTTTGAATAAGTAGTGGATTTTCCCCCTCGTATCAGCTCCTAATATTTGTTCCTTTCTCTTTCTATATATTATTCTTTATAATCAATCATCTCTGTCGAAAAATATTTTCTAAAATCTTGTCCTTAGAATTTTTCAGATCAGTAGACTCATACACTTCCACAAAACAAATGTGAAACAAATAATCAAAAATTCTGATTTCCATCTCATCAGTCTCTGTTCTCAAACACTGATCTATGTATTTGGCATTTATATATATTACGACTATATAATCATCTTGATGATTAAGGTTGTCTGTAGGGACTTCATGCCACTCAGTTAAAAAAACACCCAAATACACTTTATATGGGCATGAATTTCAAATAATACAGAATGAAGAAATAAACACAGAAATATGAAAATTCAGAACAGTGGTTTCTTTTATTTACATAGGCTGTAGTAAATTTGTGCACATATTATGCAAATTATATATAGGTAGAGGAAGTAATATCTCCACCTAATTTTCTAAACGCCTTCAAATATTTGCTTCAGGCTTTTCCAAAGCTCCCCAAAAGCTTCCTTCTCTCTGTTTCAACTACTTCTTTGATACTTCCTAGCACATCAGACATTTCAGTGGAAAGCCTCATCACAAACTATTTTCCCATTTAGTTTTCTGTTGTCACACAGTAAAGAAATACAGCAAGTGGTGCAATGAAGTGAATTCTGTTTTCCTCTTTTTCCTTTCCCTTTGTGCAGAGGTATGAGCAAAGTACCATTCATGCTTTTTTTCCAGTTATGTAACTTAGGTATATAACTGATACAGCTTAATTGTATAATACTGACGAGTTTTTGCTAATCTAGGCAACTGAAATTACTTGTCACACTTCAGTACACTTCCTTTGATCATTACGATTTGCTGTTATAAAGTATCACAGAGATATAAGTAAATATGTTTTGTAAGAAAAAAAACCTGTACTTTTTGTTATGACAAATAAACCATTTTGGACTATCCTCTATGATTTTATATGGATTTTGTATCAGGAAGAAAATTCAATGAATATTAAACTTCTCTTTGTTTGTTTTTCCTGACTTTCTTTTTCTCTTCTTACTTGCAGTACAATGTATTCATTAAAATAGCAAACATATATTCACAGAGCTGTGACCGAAACTTTTCTAAACAATTCAGAGTTTTATCTAAGTATCTCTTGTGAAACCTTGCTAAACCTTGTTAAAGATCTTGCTAAAAACTTCTGCATGTTAGTAGTATGATGAAGTTGCAAGGATAGTTATATATTTGGAATTCGGTATATGCTTTCAGACTTTGCTCAAAGGTACATTTTAATTGTAATATCTTTATTTCTGCAGCCTCATCTGTTTTTGTGTTTTAAGCAGTCATTCCTCTGGACCCATCTTTTAAATTAAATCATGTGTCTTCAATCTTACTAGCTGGTTGATTATCAATCTACAGCTTATTATTTTAAGTATTTTGACAGCTAAAAGTAATTGTGTGCATTTCATAAATTTATCACAGCTTTTCAGTAGCGTAAGTGCATTTGAATTAGTTTTATTAGGAAGTGCTAAATTGCAAGTCTTTGTCAAAATAAAGGGGATTTTCTATCATTCCAGCTCCTTCTGAGGTGATTAATTCATTGATTTGGCTTAAAACACATGTAAATCCAAGTGTATTTGCATATAAAATGCCCCAGGGCCTATAGGACCTAAAGCAAATGTTTTTTATCCTCTGGTAGCACAGGGCTTCCATATAACCAACTATGTGTTGTACAAGGGACAAGGCTGGAATTCCACTGTGGTTAAGCACTTAAAAAAAGGGGTTTGGATTTTGTCCATGCACTCAGCACTGCTGCCCAGTTGTTGATACTGCACATCCTGGGATAACCAACAGCAGCATGTCATTGGCACTGTGGATGGCTTCCATTTAAATCCCTTCATTTGGATTTTATTAGAAAGGTACTAAAATGGGAGAGCAGTTTAGTTTTAGGAGCATTAGTGCCTGGATTTTTAGCCACAGAACTGATATTAACTCTAATGGGAATGGTAAATCCCCTGCATTTTGTTACAAATACCCTTTAGTGATTTCCCATGACTGCTACTCATGTTTAATATCCATTCACTCTGTTTATTTTCAGATTAGTGTGGTTTGGGGTCTGACATTGATATAGAGACAGTGAACACACTACAAACAGAGAACATGCTCTGTTTCATGAGCTCTGTGGTGAATGCCAGCCCTGCTCCCAGAGCTGGCCAGCTTGAGTCATGTATGGTGCTGTTCAGCACCTCCTGTATCTGATGACACACGAGGGACAGACTTTGACAGATTTTGGAAGTGCAAACCTCTTGGCTGGTGCCATAATGAAGTCATGGGGTCATGGAGGGGAAGGGAAAGATTGGACTGAAAATGTGAGTAAGGGATACTAAACCCCTACTAGTGCTATGCTGATAGGAGCAGCATCTACAGAAATGTTTCTGCTGATTATTTTCAGCAGACATCTGGATTCTGTTTTTAGCACAAAGATGCATTTCTTGTGTGACCTTGAAAAAGACATCTCGTAAAGTTGTTGCCATACTCAAGCTGACTGCGAAACGTCCATCCATTTCAATGAGTTATACTGTGGAGAAGCAGAGCTGCAGCCTGCCTTGATTAGCTCATGTGCTGTACAGACATAATTCCAGTGGGCAAGACAGAGTTAGTATAGCACTAATGTAGCATTATAAATGTTGACAAATATAATAATTTTAGCTGGTGAACAGCAGCTCAGAGTGACTGTAATATTTTTGTTCACTTCATAATAGCTGACATTTCTCCAATACTCTTTCCTCAATAGCCCCTGTATGAATCCATTGTTACTACATTAAAATAATTGTCCATAACTGAGGGCTTTTGGCTCGTGGAATAATGAAATCTGTATATAAAATGCAGGCTAATTAAATACCATTTTGTACTTGTAAGTTTTACAGAGTGGCATTTTCATAGTGGTTGAAAATATTGCAATCATAAATGATTATCTCTACAACTCCGAAGAGAGAAACAGCTGATTGAGAAAGCACACAGATTTTCAGGTCACAAGGCCCCAACTTGCCAGAATGCACAAAATTTGGGTAGAGAGCAGGGAGGGGAACGCCAAAATGTATAGAATTTTAAAGGGATGGAAAATGCTAAAATGAATGGTTGAGCTTGATGGTATCAGTGAAATCACAATCAATGCCCTGTAGTGATACAGAAGAGGAGTAGCTGCCTCACAGCATCCCCACTGAGGGCCCTGGCTGTGCATTCCTGAAGTCACAGTCCTGGTTTCCTTGTATCTCATGACAATTCAGGGAGCACACAAAACAAGGTGTTCCTGGCTTTGTTAGGGTAGGTAGATAGAGGTAAGATGTAATGTTGAATAGTGCCATTTAGAAAAGTAAAAATAATATATTTTGCTTAGCTTTCTTTAGTAAGAAGTCAAAACAGCAAATACAGTAATTTGTATCAGATTTCCCTACTGAAAACAGCCCTGTAGTCTGCTTGTCTGGTTTTCTGCATTAAGATCATAACATCCTTTCTCCTTTTGTCTGCTTCAAAGAATTCATGCATTCTGTGAAAACTTGCTGAAGAAAGCAGGCTTTCAAACAGTCTGAGCTGCTCAGACAGTCTGTGTTTTCTACAGATGCAACAGTGTTAGCTCAAGAATAAAACAGTGCAATCTCCCAATCTGAGCAAGGTATTAATAGAAATACATGCAGACACAGCCATCAATTAAAATGTTGAATCCCTGAAAATCAAACCATGAGATAATTTGTGTCTCAAATCTTAATCCAGAGTTGGAGATTTGATTCCATTCCTGTTTCCAAAACATACTTTCTGACCTTTTTGACAGTGGCAGTAAGTCGAGCTTCTTTTGCTTCCCTGGAACCTACTGCTTCTTTGAATGAGCACCATCTGAAAAAAAACCCCAAATAAACCAGCTACAAAATCACCTCATTGAACCACTTCTCTTCTTTCTCAAACATGAAGTATATCTTCTAGGTTGATATTTAATGATTATTAATCAGCCTTTACTTTTCTTTAGCTGTTCCCACAAATAACCACATAACATTTTCTTAAAAAGAATAGAAGCTTGCTAAAATTAAGTAACAAATTTTAAACAAAAGAATGGGATTATCCTACCTATTAGACAGAACATCTGTGCACAGGTTCTTTGGAAGGTCAAATGCTGAGTTAAATACTGTGAAGGACGGTTTCTGTCATGCTAGCTAGACACATGCACATCTAAAAAAGCAGAAATAATCAAATTTCATACTTTAACAAGCAGATTACATATGAAGGTTAGGAAATAATTTTATAGGAGAAATATTTCAATTTGCTATAGTAGGTTCTAAATGAAACCAGCACAGGCAAACCATATGAAAGTGAGTTTATTCCTTCAGTAAAACTGTTTTGAGCTTCATAAGTTAACAGCCAATAGCCTGGTCAGTCTTAATATTTGTTTGAAATCACCAGCTACACATTATTACTTCTACATGAGTAGTAGGAAAACACTTTGCTTCAATTTAAGGATTACATTTTTCTTTCTGTCTCTCAGCAGCCCTCTGCTTGGACATAAAGTTGGTGTTCAAGAGTATGGACATATGGGCAAAGAAGGTATTCTCTGAGGTGTTTACTGAAGTTTATGGAGGTGGTGAGGATGCACTGGTGCCTGCTGAGCCCCTGTGAGGAGACAGCAGTTTGTGCCAACGTCAGCTACCAACCCGGAGGGACAGCGGCGTCGCGGGGAGGAGAGCACAGCGCCCTGCGGGGACCAGGGAACACGCGTCCAGGCTGGATGGAGCACACACAGGGGGATGCTGGCTGCTCCTGTGAAGGGGACAACTGACTGTCCACTGCAAGGGGGTTCTCCCACACAGAGACCAAATACAGCTGCCTACACAGGCTGGAAGAGCAGCCCACATGGTAACAAAGTCTTCTAGGATTTTTTTGTTGGTGGTAGTGGTGGTGGTATTTTTTGTTGGCCTTTGGGGTAGTTTTGTTTGCTTCGTTTTTGGGGTTTTTTTTTACTTCTTTTCAATCTCATTGGTAGCTCTGGATATTTACTAGGACTTCTAATAAAAAAAGTAAGAGATTTTTTATTTTAACTGACACTTATATTCTAAAAAATATCTACTAAAAATGAAATAAAGGCATGAATCTGGAAGAAAACTCTTTTCCTGCTTATTCTCCATCACAATGATTTTCAACCCATCTTGTGTTTTTGTTATCATAGAGTAATTGGAGCCTTAGTTTACTGAATCTTTGAAAAGAAGACAGGTTTAGATGCATGAAATATTTCCTGATTATTATGGTGATACTCACTGCATTTAAGAGTCACCTGTGCAATATTCAGTCAGAAAAGTTAGCTCCAGAAGGCTATCCATCTATATCCTCAAATAATTTCATCAAGAAACATGAAGTATATGATGTGTGAATCTCTGTGCCTGAAGAGGGAAAAAGGGTAATGAGATATTTGAAGGCTTTTGTGAAAGCATATTTCCCAGGAATCTTTGGAGGGATTTTCCCAATCTATACAAAGTCTACAAACCTAGAGATTGAAAATCAGAACCAAACAGATATTCTCCATTCTGATGAATATAATTTTCTTTTTTGCAATCCATCAGTGTGAGGTCCTACTGATGACATTATAAAACTTAAGATGACAGCTTCATCTTCAAGAAATTGAAGATAAAGTATGATATGCTAGGATAAAATAATTTACTCTGAGACCTGTTCACAGTTTAATAAATTAAATACTTGTAATATATTATTATTTAAAATATAATCTAACCATACTATTATTAGTGTTTATTAATATATAATTTATAAAAATGTGTATCAAGTCCTTATTAGTGAAACATTTATGTTTGACTGTATATATACATACATCTATGTAATTCCACATCTAGAAAAAGTATGTGGTTGGTGTAATTAGCATTTGTTACTGCTGCATTTGAAGCCAATGATTTGCTTACTTGTCTGCCTGTAATTCCTTCATCAATTGCTCATCTGACAGCATATTTCAACTAATATCAGTTTTATCTGCTCAACTTTGGCTGCTTGTTCCAATGTATTATGT